>JAAVVG010000019.1:0-631783 GCA_012976225.1 Golubevia sp. BC0850 | reverse complement strand
AGAAGGACGACTCTGAGCAGCTGCTGAGTAGCTGCGGTGTGGCGCCATGCCTAGTTCTCTCTGCATAAGACGAATTCGAGCGCTGAGAGCAGCTACGCTTCTTCCAGGAGCGACCTCACTGATCTCTCCGTCACTTTTGAAGAAGAGAAAGAGAAAGGAGAAAGAGTGAAGTGTCAGTCTCGAAACGAGAGAGAAACGAGGATCGGGGAGAAGATTTGGAAGAGCACGCTGACGTTCCATAGAGCTTGTTGAATAGGCCTAGAGTCCTTCCTTGATGTAGTGAATTGGCTTGATCGAGACGCATCGGATCCACCACTTCGACGAATTGACAGACTGCGAGGAAGAAAGCCTCTGTCTCTACCGCGTCCCACTCTTTAGCAGAAGAAGAAGCGGATGCAGGTAGCTCCGAGACGTGTCCCTTCCCCAGATCGTCGACCTCATCTGCCTTACTAGACAACATCTCTTGAAGTTCCTCTTGATGTAGCTCAGAGCTGGGTGAATTTGCGTTGAGCGAAGCGAAGGATTGGAGGACGTCGGAAGTAGACCGTTCGATTTCGTACAGGTCCTTCAGAGGCACGAAGGTGCGGCCTGTGTAGAGGTAGAGCTCTCTCAAAGCTCGATTCAGGTGAGATCGGATGGCCTCTTGGCTCTTGTTGACGAGTGGAGAGAAGAGAGGAGGGAACGGTAGCTGATAGACGACAAGGAGATAGAGAGGGCAAGGATGGTCAGTTTCAATTCTAATACACAGCGAAGGTGAAGGTATCCTAGTCTTGGTTTAGTTGCTCACCGTCGGATGACCTTGAATACTAGCTCGACTTTCTCCCCTCTGCGGACGCGGAGGAACGAATTCATCATTCCCTTAAGCGTCGACAGAACTGACCCGAACGTCGTTGCCAGTAACCAGGTCGTTTCAGGGTCTCAACTGTCAGGGAAGAGGTGAAAAGGGCTCTGAGCTAGAGTTGCTGGAAGAGATTTGGTCCCAGCAGCTGCGTGACGACGACGACCACTTCCTCCATGCCCATGTCCAGCTCCATGACTCCAAGACCCCCTCACCCCAGAGCCAGAAACGACTCAAGGATCGAGCGATAGCTTAGAATCCAAAGGTGCTCGCAAGCGGAGACTTGCTAAGGAACGGAAGAGATCTCAAGGGATGATGAAGTTGACCAATAGGTTAATCCAAACACCCTCGAGCTCTTATCTTCCAGAAGTAAGAACGGAGTCCTGGAAGTCGATATCGATATCGGGTTCGGAATCTCTGGGACTCTCTTCAAATCCGTTCTAGCCTTACTGAAAACCAACAAGATCACTATGCTTATTTTCAAATTGATTCTGTCCGACAAGGATGGGAAAGTCGAATCCTACAAGACCTTCTCAATTCTATGGAGGGATCTCAAGAAACTTGGTCGACTTCCACTGTCTCTTGAAGAATATCAAGACGCTAATCCACCTCAACGGGTTCAAATCAACAGAAAAGAAGGAGCCAAGCTTAGACAGATGTTATTTGGAGGTTCTTTGGGTGGAAAGCTTTCAAAGAAGCATGGTGGCTGAGGGAAACTTCAAGTTGCCAGACAGGATAGGTTTCCTGCGTTCGGTCAAGATTGAAATGCCAATCAAGATAGACTTCCTAAGAGGTATCGTAGGAGACGGAGGACTTTCTAATACTTTGATACACTTAGAGCTAACCTGTTTGAAGAGCCAAATAGAAGAGACGATCCAATCATAGAGTTCCCACATCTCGAAGTCTTGGTGTTGGAATGTAAGAAGCGAGCATCGTCAAGCTGGTGGCTTCATCGACGGAGACTTCCTACAGCGTTATACCTCCCTTTTTGTGGCTGATAGAACTAGAGTTCTTGAGGGTCCCAACAGCGAGAATGAGAAGGGCTCTGTACGTGGTGATGAAGTTGCTAAACTGGTGGACGAGTTGGCTAGGTTGACTTAGTCGGAATGACCAGACTCATCTGTTGATTCAGTTTGCTCTTTACCCAATGTAGATGATTTACAAGTCCGTGGCCTTTGATCTTTCGGATTTGTAGTGATGAACTCGACTTGGATCGAGAAGAGGTTTCATGGCGCTAGAGATCAGAGAGTCGCTTCCATACTGTTAATCCTTTTGGATTCGGCGCTTCTCAGAAATAATTAGAAATGAATGGATCCAGTTTTGAGCTGAAGAAAGTAGCTCCGTATGGCAGAGGTGAACTCTGTAGAGCGAACGGAATGTTGTCCAAAAACGGACGAGAAGCCAAATAAATGCATCTTGCTTCTTGACTTTGCCATCGATTCGGAAGTTGAGATCAAAATTGCCATCAAAGGTCAGGTTAGTTACCTTGATCTCTCCCAGTGACCTTTCATACCTCTTTTGGTCTCCAACCAAAGCCAAGTTAGAACCAACAACCTAATATTCTTCTCTTTTCTTCCATCTGTTCTATGTTCCAGTGTGACTTCTCTCCAATTTCCCGTCCACCTCCACTGGGTCCTTTTCCCCAATCTTTGTCCTTTTCTTTCATTGTGTCAAATCGATGCTCAACTCGAGTCTCTTGAAATCCAACTTGAAGCTGAAAGGAGTTGAGGACTCTTACTCTCGAATTTCAAATCTCGACTCTCAAGTCTCAACCACCCCCACTCTCTTCATCATTTCACCTCGAATGACAAACGACCAACCATCGAATGACCTTAATCTAAGACTGACTGAATACTGAGTCCCATTTCAATCAAAGCCTGCTACGATCACAAGTCTTCATAAAGAGAAACAATCCATTAGCTCAACTAAAGGTATAAAATACTGGGAACCAGAAAAACGAGTCAAAAGGAACTACAAAGAAGAATCAAGGGTCGAAAAAGTTGGACCAAGGAGAAGAGCTCTATCTCAAAGGATCTCTGAACTGACTTCCGAAAAGAGCTGAAGATAGGATGGCGTGGTGGATATGAATGGTTAGGTAAAAGAAGACCATAGATGGAGGGTTGAAGAAGGAGCAGGAGACAGAGAAAGACAATCAAATCAATGAGACTTTCAAGAGAGGGATTTGATGAAGCTTGAGAACTTGAAAAGACTAGAAAGGATCAACCTTTGCTTAGAACTGAAGAAGGTTGGCTTGGTTTTTTTCCCGAAGGTTTTCTGGATGACGGATAGAAACGGAAGGTTCTAGATGAATTGTTTGAAGAATGAAACGAAACGATGAAAGTGAAGTTTGGAAGAAGAGAACGAAAAGGAATGTTGGGCAGTTGGCAGTTAATGAGCGTGGGAGAAGGCGTTTCTGGATGTTCTCTTTTTGAAAATTGCACTGGAAGCTTTAATAGAGAATTAAAGAGAAGTAGAGAAATGAATAGAGGTTGAAGGGAAAAGGAAGAAGATAGAAATTCGGGTGACTTGTCGGAAAAAGAAGTAACGTCGTTTGAATAAATCTAACCTCTCCATCTTTTAAAGAGCAAGTCCAGCTCCAGCAACTCCAACAACCAATAGTAAAGCAGCAGTCAAAGGTTTCGATAAGTCACTTGCAGAGTTTGGTAATCTAGCTAAACCGACTGCAGCGGCTAAACTTGAAGCAGCTGGGTTGACGAAAGAAGTTGTCATTGATGGAGCGTCGTCTTCAGTTTCATCATCTCCGGTTCCATTACTTGCGGCAGCAGCTTCAGCAGCTCTTGAAGAGGAAGCTTCAGCTGCAACTGAAGCAGAGGAAGCAGCTTTGTCTTCAGCAGTTCTGACGTATTTAGTTCCTGGAGCCCAATCTGGCATGTCTGCTGAAGCTGAACTGACAGTTGGTGAATCTAGAACCCATTGAAGTCCTCCCATGATATGTTTCTGTTAGAAGGTGAGTGAAGAAAGGAAGTCAGCAAGTCGTCTTAGGGACAGAGGGTGCACCGTCGAATCGTTTGCAACTCTTCTTCCAAATGTCTCAACTCACCTGGAAAACATTTGTGTTCCAAGTTTCACTAGAATGTCCCAATCCAGTGTAGAAACTTCTACCTTCACCACCTTTCCCTTGAATTCCTTTCTCAACATCTTCAGCGATGTTCATAAGTCTATCAACCAATTGAGTATGCTTAGGCTGAGTCAAAAGACTTCCTTCTTTATACCAAGCGATAGCATGACTTCCTCCCATAGTAGAATCTAACTCTGATTGTGAAGGTGCATTGATGTAAGATGAATCATCAACTGTTAAAACTACTTTCATGCCCAAAGCACTCCAATCTGAAATGTAATTGTAGATCTCATCGAAATGTTTCCAAGTCTTTCCTAAATGAGCTACAGAAGGATGAGAACGATGATGGACGTGATAGGTTGCTTCTTGTGCGAATGGATGGCCTGGAGAGATTGGGAATGTCAGTTGGGAGGGCGAGAGTGAGAGACGGGTGAGGGGAAGAGACTTACCGTTGAAAGTTCCACCAATAAGACGTCCGTACCATGGAGTAGTGTACATAGCGTCACAAGCCTAAGAAGAGAAGAAAAAAGAGAGAGGAAGGTGAAGAAGGGGAAGTCAGATCTCAGTCATTTTCCGTCCCCCCGCAGAAGACCCGATGCCTCTCCTCCCAGCTTGAACAGCTCAGGAATTGACTTGAGGTGGGTCCAAATGT
Organism: Golubevia sp. BC0850; assembly: GCA_012976225.1. NCBI lineage: Eukaryota > Fungi > Basidiomycota > Exobasidiomycetes > Golubeviales > Golubeviaceae > Golubevia > Golubevia sp. BC0850. Next base: position 627,214 of record JAAVVG010000019.1, on the reverse strand, counting down.
CTGGCATTGTCGTTTTCGCCAGAGCGTGTCCCTTCATAAGTCACTCAAAGATGGAGGACCTTGCATCTCCAAACCGACCATACCACCCCACCCGCCCACAGCCCAGGCCGAACCTTGGCAACTCACCTCATGAACCCCCATGAATCCACCGCCATTCTCAATGTATCTGTTTGAATTAGAATCGAAATTCGAATGAAAGAAGTAAGATTAGAACACACGATTTACCCAGATCAGTAATCTCATCTAAAGATGGCCCCCTAACAGAGCTAGTCTTCCCCACTCAATCCATCCTCCTGCCCCTATTCTCTCCTCTCCTCTCTTCCTTATCTTACTTTGTCTTTCAACATTACTCACTTTCTCATATTAGCAGCACCCTTCGTACCCAAGAAATCACCACTAGCACTAACGAACATGAGAGCATCAAACTGAGCTACCCAATCATAATCGTTGAACTTTTCTTTATCCTCAGTTGCTACTGTATCGAAACCATTGTCCTTTCCTAATTGTTTAATGACTTCAATTGAATCTGGAATTGAATCATGTCTGAAACCATCGGTTCTGGTGTAGATTAGAACTTTCTGCTTTGCTGAAACTAGGGTTGAAGTGGAAAGAAGACTTAAGGAAAGGAATGAAAGGAGGGCCGATTGAGAACGCATTTCGAATGCGATTTAGGAGGAGTAGTTGAGATTGATGCAGGGAAAAGTGAATTGAGAGGGAGATTGTAAAGGAATGTGAGTTAATTGCCAGGTCAAAGATCCTTTGAGAGAAGAGTCTTGAGACTTGGTCGTTGCTCGATTATAAGACTGAGACTTGTGGCTGGTTTGATTTTGTTGTTATTTGAAGGTTGAAAGAAATAGAGGCTACTAATAAAAAGAAAGAAAAAGAAAGATGGCAAGAAGAGTCAAGGAGTGGTGGATTTTGGGAACAAGAGAAAAGGGAGGATCGAGATTCGAGTCTCCCAAACAAAGGAAAATTCTCCGTACTCCGTTCATGCCCTCAACTCCATCCCCACAGGGATGTTGACTTGGTTTCAACAGAGATGGAAATCAGAACCTAGATATATCAAGAGAGAGAGGGGCACACAGGGGACTCGCAGGCACGCACCGATCGGTCTACTGAAAATTGGAACTTCTCCTTGTCTCTTGCCTTCTTGCTCTTTTCTTTGATTCCTACCAGATTGAATGTTCCCAATCTTTGATTTTGAACCACTCTGAGCTGCAAAAGATGACTTAACAACTCTGAATCCGTCTACCTTGCTCTCCTCCTGTGCCTCCCCACCACCGGTCCACACAAGGTTGAGTGGACTTTGGCTCAAACTCGAGGTTGTGATTCTTGATTGTCTTGCATTTCGAATCAAAGGCTAGGATTGAACAACGAGAGCAAACATTGTTTGCTTGGGTCTCAGTGCAGGAAACGGTTCCGAGCCTTGTTCTTGACCCACCACCATTAACAACCACAACTCACCCACTCTCTTCTTCTTCTTCTGTTTCATATTGACCTCCTTCAACTTCTTTCTTCTGCTTCAACATCAATCTCATTCACGCTTCCCCTTTTCTCATTCAATCCAAGAGTTGGTTGAACTTGGATTCAATCCCACCCAGCAAGTACCTTAGTACTACGTTTGGTAACTCATTCAACCCAATTCTCCTCATCTTCATCTTAATCAGAAATGTTAGGTGCTCAAGCCAGATTCATTCCAGAAAGCAACCACCAAGAATCGAATCCGATCTTATCAAGAGATTCTAACTCTAATCCTGATTCAGCTGAACAGCCACTCAGGAGGAACAATAACTTCAAACCTCAACCTCAACCTCAACTCGATTCTCGTTCTCTAGATTCAAATCCGATTCGATTCAATCCAAGATCTCCAGCTCCAACTTCCCTACCAAGACCTAGAGATGAACCTAATCATCTGAGGTTAAGTAATAGAGATTTCCAAAAAGGTCTTCAAAAGAGAAATTTACAGAAACAGAGAAGGAAGGGAAGTCCCACTGATTATGATCTTTTAATTGGCCCATTTCATGCTTCTAATGAAGAGGATGTCAAGGAGAAAAAGAGAGGATTCTTACAGGGAAGAGAAAATGGTGGGATAAAGAGATGGGTCGAAGGACAACAGGAGGAACTCAAACGGAATGCTATTGAACATCTTCATGGTGGATTCGGGGAATTCGAAATTAGGAGAGGAGATCAGATGGATTTAGATAGTAGGGACTTACTTGGAGAAGAGCAAGAGGAATTAGAGCTGAGAGGACAGGAGGATGAAAGTTATTCGGATTGGGTTAAAAGACAAACTCAAGCTGAACAGACATGCTTCGTTGGGAACGAACATTTGAGTTGTTACCCTACTACTGGGACTGAAGTCGTTCAGGATAGGTGGAGTAAGGTGAGTCTTTACAGAACAGAGAGGGAGTGAGGGAGTACATAGGATTGAGGGTCTTGGAAACTTGGCGGTTGGAAAGAGGAATGGGCACTCATTCCGAAAAGGCAGAGATTGGAGCAAAGTGATCAGTTCTATCGAATTTCAGTATCACTCCAACGAAATCTCAGAGAACTGGAAGAGCGATCGTAGCTTGAGGGAGAATCGTATGACCAAAATCTAAAGATAACTCTCCCTCGCAACTCCAACGTTCGAAATTTGCTGATCAAAATTCCCTTCCACTTTCACTCTTTCCCAGTTCATTTGGAATTCAAACTACCCAAGATTCGCTCAAATTGGTTATGTAGATGTCTATCTATTCCGACAAGATCAAGATATGATTCAAACTTCATGGACTTCTCTAGATAACAATGAAGGTAGACTTTCTTTTTCACCAACAGATTCTTACTGGGAAGGAAGAGACAGAGCTGATAATATTGAAAGTGGTCAGAACATTACTTGGCCTTTCTACTTCGTTGTAACTTACGCTGGTGCTGGATTAGATGGAACAACGGATAGGCAGAGCACTTGGAGTGCAATTCGTGAGTATATGCCATTTGATTACTCGAGTTTATCCCTCAGATTCTGACCCTTCTACTCTATTCATGCTTCGTAGAAACCGCTCTGCCGGTAGCCATCGCATCTTCACGATCGGAAGCCTCAGTCTCAGCTTCCCGAGCATCTGCTTCTTTAGCATCTGCTTCTGCAACACTTACAGGAGCAGCTGCTTCATCAGCCTCAGCATCGGAAGCAAGTGTTTCGTCTTCTTTGGTCGCAAGTCTTTCAAGAGAGTTAGTCTCGAGTCTTCAAGCAGAAGGTTTAACAGGAACCGAAACTCTTCAAGGAACTCTAACAACAACTCTATCAAATGGTCAAGTGGTAACAGCAACAGCAACTGGACAAGCCAATGGATCTCTATCAGATGCAGCAAATGATGATAACGGTGGAGGAGGTTTACCAAAGTACGCCATCGCTCTAATAGTCGTCTTCGGTTTCTTAGCTTTAGTTGCTGCTCTGGTTGGATTATATTTCGCAATGGCAGCTATGAGAAGGAGGAAGAACAGAGATGAATCTATGGGTTCAAGATCTCCCATGATGAGAGGAGTCGATGGTGATGGTTTACCTTCTTCTTCAATCGCTCCTTCCCTCGATGCTGGAACTATTGGAGCTGGTGGTGCAGCTGGTGCTGCAGGTCTACTAGCTGCAAACAGGAGGTCTAGATCTACTGACGATGATCAGCTCTTCACCTCTGACGAAGCTACTAGAATGGCGGACGCTTTCAGAGCTGCTCTTAGGAAACCTGAATTTGCTAATCCTTTTGGTCAGAATCAGAAAGATGAATCAGGCGGAGATGATGATGATGACACTCCTGGTGAAGAAAGTGGGAAAGGAAATGAGTTGTTGAGAAGCGAATTGGCTACTGAAGGGTATGAAGTTAGACCGGTTCAAGATAGGAGGAGAGCTGAATTACATGATGGTGAAGATTAAGAGGAACATTGGTATCGAAGTTTCCACTAACGGATCTTTAAATTCTACAATTTCGAAACCTCCGCTTACCAAAACGCTCCATCTCTCAATCTACAACATCTCTTCTAATTTAAGCTCTTCTTCTCAATCTATCTTCAACTCTCTCTCCAAATCTTTTAACCTACATGCTTCTCAATTCAGCTATTTAATTGGTTAAATCTTTAACTTTTCGACCCCCACTGTTCATTACTTCCCTTAATCTCAAGATACCCTCAAGTGTTTTCGAACCACTTCTAACTGCTCTCTTGTCAAGCCCATTCTTTCTAATCCAATCAATGGAAACGATCAGCAAGACACAAAACAAATCAAACGGACATTCTTTCTCAAATGCAAGTCACGAGATGAGAGATTCCCACTCAGTTATCTCTCCATATCGCCTTTTCTAAAGCAAACAAACGTCACCGTTCTTCTTTTTTCTCTCTCAAACCCTTCAAAATCCACAAACAAACTTCAAAAGCAATGTTAAAATTCCTTCCCGTGATTTATGCCTTTCTCAACTTTTACACTTCAAACTGACTTGAACCTATAGCTAGTCTAGATTAAATGGAGCCTGCACTAGTGTTGAGATAGGCTCTCTCAAACCACTCTCATTTAAACCTTTCAATGTCGGATTTCTTCATCCAAACCTCTTGGATCTGTGAAAGAAAATATCACGAAGGACGATTTTCAACCTTTGACGACATGTCTTCTCATCTTTAGATCTCTTGTTTTCTCTCTTCCAGAAAACTCGTCTTTATTGAAACAAAGCACAACCTCGAATCTAAACTCTCAATCCTTCTGCTAGCTCGATAATCAACAATTCTCCTCTTTAGATGTTTCTTGTTCAAACCCTTCTTCCTTTTGTCCAAAGTTCTTTCCTTCTTGTTCTGCTTTCATTTGAAGATGGCTTTCCTTTCTATTCTTGGTTGCTTTCTTCTCTTTCCAAACCCACTCTGTTTTTCTTCAGGAATTATTCTTTTCCAACTCTTTCTTGTTTGCCTTTTTTGTTGTTTCCATTCTCTACATCCCTTTCTTCTGTCCTTGACACTTCTTATAAATACTTCTGTCCAATTTATCATCTCTTTGTGCAATTTCCGAGAAATTGTCTGCGAATGGGGAAGAAGAGGTGAGGTGAGAAGCTGCGAGACCACTTGTCTTGGGAAGAGATGTGTTGACAACCTTGGTAGGGTCAAAATTCCAAGAGCTTTGCCAGCGAATCATTGTTTACGTTCCTTGATTCAGTTGGATGAAAAAGGCGCAGAGAGAGATCCCATTCCTCGCGTCCTTCCCCCCCCCCCACCCCCTTGTTCCCCCACTCTCGTTGCTGAAGGGGCTGACGCCCACTCCCTACAGATTCTTCCGAGTCTTGCTATACTGACGCCATCAATTATGGAAGTTTTCTTTACTTGTTAAGTTGGATGCACCGCTCAAAGGAATCTTATCTCGTTCGACAATATGAAAATCCATGCCATCCACTTGACTTTCAGAATCTGAGTTTGTGCCAAACCCCAAGCTGCCTTTCTCCCTTTTCATGAGATTTGATATCGAATCTGTTTTGTTCTGTCTCACCTTCAGGCCGGGCTGATTTTGTTCTCATTTGAAGGTTTCAAGCTTCAGGCGGGGCCTAGCTTTGGTCTGGAGCTCGCAAGTAGTCTATAGAAACGCCTACATTGCTTCTAGAGTCGAATCAGATGCAGATGTCACAACGTAATGTCCTTCAATCTTCACAAATCTCAAGATCTTGAGTCTGAATTGTTTTATGTTGTTGGAGATGAAAAAAGGAAAGCTAGGTTCCTCGCTGTCAAGAGTCGAAATGCTACACATTCCGTTCTACAAGTTCAACCCAGGGATGAAGACTTCGAAGAAGAGAGGATTCTTTCAGGTATTGTTTCAAATGGGATTCTGCCAAACTTAGCAGAAATCGTACTCCCTCTTGAGCCAATCGGTGTAGACAGTGAGGAGGCGAAATCTTTACGCTCAGTCAGACTTTGGAAAGAGGGAAGGAAAGCATTGAGAGAAAACAAGAGTATCAGGAGTGGAAAGGTCAAGCTGAGAACTTTGGAGGTAGGAGAGACTGGTACGTAGGATTTGTACATGTTCTTTTAGCGCTGCTTTCGGTGCATGGGAGTCACCTTACTTCGAGCTCCCTCTCTTACCACTTCCTTTCCTTCCCAGTTGGCGATGAATCAAAAGCAGAGAATTGTCTTTCAACTTTTCCGTGGATCTCTCCCTTTCCTCGATAAAAAATCGTTCATTTCGTATGAAGAAGAGCCATCGATCTCGTCAATGCATCGATTGATCGTAGACGAGTGAGGACGAGAAGGAGATGAAGGCTGGAGATGGGCGGAGGATTTCAAGGGAAGGAGAAAGGCTTTGCTCTCGGATTCTTTGAGGTGGATTGTCAGATATCTCATTCGAAGCTTGTTTTATAATTTTTCCCAAGCATCCCGGTTGAAATGAAGACAGGAGTGTCAAGGTATCTCCGTCAGCTCGAAGTCCAGAATCTGACTTGAACTTTTGGACCTTTCGACAATTCGAACTGCCCAATCACAGCTTTAGAGCTCACCTGACAAGTGGTTCGTTTCAAACATCTTTTCCTCCTTTGCTTCTGAAAATGATGCACAAGTTTGAAACTACATGCATGCATCACTTAACAACAGCTTCAAGCAAATCTCCAAACACTCTTCTCCTCTAGCCTTCCGATAACTCTCTCCTTTCTCCCTTGCCTCAATGAGGGTTCTTCCAGCCCTGATTAGAAGCAGTCAATTTGATTACAATTCTATGGGAGGAAGAAGAAGAGGAGAAGAAGTTGACTCTTGATCATACTATGCTGTATGTAAAGTCTTTCTCGAAATTCAGATGGTTGATAGGTGCTTGGAAGCTTGAATCTTAATCTGACCTCTCGTGTCTTCTCTTTTCCTCTATTTTGATGGAGCTGACGTCTCGCTCTAGGGAGAATCAAAACCTTAGATGACTATTTCTTACTTTCCTATCTCCCAGCTCCCAGTTTGCAAATGCTGCCGCGATTTTTGTCGCTTCGCCTCTTTATCTTGAAAGAAAAAAAATAAAATCCTACATTGGTTTTGTGCAAAGGATACCTCGAACGAGAGAGAAGAACGCTGGTGCAAAGAAAATATAATCACATGAAAGAGAAAGAAGAAAGATCCAAGTACAAGCAAGACGCGTTGTCCATTAATCCAGACCATCCCCACTTCTCATCTTCCCTCCCTTCCTCTTGAAATGCCTCTTTCCAGCTTTACCTTCAGGACCAAAATTAGAACCAGCGACCGATCCAGCATTTGATTGAGCATCCCAATCGATTGGTCTTCCATCAGGTCCTACTCTTCCTCTGATCGAAGCAGCAGGCAAAGCTCTTCTTCCCTTAGTTTGATAAGCAGAACCTCCTCCAGAAGAGAAAAAAGCAGCATCTAAAGCTTTAGTCTTGGTTCCAGGAGCAGGATTCGAGAAATTGGTGTTCAAAGCGAGAGCTGAAAGGTTCCCAGCTGGAATAGCACCTGTCCCAGCAGCACCTTGAGCTGACTCCACGAAAGCTAGAGCTGGATCGAACTTCCTTCCTTTGAGAGATTGACGTGCTCTTTCTCTTTGATCGGCGTTGAAAGAATCTGGATCTAATCCTGGAGGAGGGTGACAGTATAAAAGTCTAGCGTTGACGTAATCCTTGAGGACGTATCGAGATGCTCTTGACTCGTCTGGATTTCCTTTTCCAGATCGCATGAATCCACGAGCAGCTGTTTAGAAGATAGTTTCAGAAGCAGAGGAGACGGAGATGAAGAGAATTGAGGAAGAAGGGAACAGTTGAGCAAAGTGGTCAGTCGAGAGTAGCGAAAATAATGAGTGTATCCACATCTTTTGATCTCGCTAGCTTCCAATTGAGCTTTGGTTCACTCACCTGCATAAGCTGTCAGAACTTCAAGTCCAGTAGGATTTCCATCACCTCCCTCTTCCTCTTCTCTAGTCTTGATTCTAATTCCATATTCTCCTTCGAAGACTTCTCTCGGAACTCTTCTAGCCACAAGTTCTGTCGGACCAGTGTACTCTCTCATCTGATCGATCGGTAGAACACCATCACAGACCAGTTCAGCAGGGGTGGTAGCAAATTGAGGGAAGACCAAACCTGGACAATCACAGAGGACGATGTCGTCGGAGAGATGAAGTGTTTGGAAATGTTTCGTTTTACCTGTAGGAGTTTCAGTTGGTTGAGGAGTAGAGTCAAAGCCAGGTCAATGAAGAGTTTTAGAAGGAAAGGGAGTTAAGATAGAGCTTGAACTCACCTGGAGTGGCAGAGACAGAAACCTTCTTAGCTCCTAGTAAAGCATTCAACGTAGAAGATTTTCCGACATTAGGATATCCAACCAAGCCTACAGTAAGTTTAGGTTTTGCCAAAGCATGAGGAGCAGCACTATTGAATCCGTAAGGAGTAACACTTTCCCAACCCAAAGGAGCGGAAGCTTGAAATAAACTCTCCAACTCAAAGACATTGAGAACCTTAGTCGGATCAATAGATCCAGCAGCGGCCAACGGATTTGTTGATTTCGAGTTATCGTTTTCAGAAGTTGAAGTCGGTACACCTGAATCTGAAGCTAGAAGATCCGATCGTTCTTGAATTCTTTCGGAAGCCTCCTTTCCAGCTAGAGCTTTTCCTTGATGAGCTGCCAACGAAAGCTCTTCAGCTGCTTGTTCTAGAGTATCATCTTCAGTTTCTTCTTCATCATCATCTTCTGAAGATTCAGCAGCAGCGGCAGCTTCCTCTTCGGCAGCTCTGGCAGCTTGAAGAGCAGCAGCGTCAGCAGCACTGAAGAAAGCGAAACGAACTCCTAGAGATGTGAAGAAATCAGCCCAGTGACGTCTGAAGAGGAAAGAAAAAAAAGACCGAAAATCGCAGAAAGAAGTGAAAACAAGGTTAGCGTCTTCCAACTCAGCTCCACTCTCATAGAACACTCCTTTTCAACTCACCTCTGACCTTCATCCAAAAGATCCGCCTTGTTAATCAGCAGCAAGTTATTCCTCTTGAGTTCTTTGGCAGCTTCCTTCTCATCTCCTTGTTCAATTCCAGCACCCCAACCACATTCCGTCACATATCTTTCTAAATCTTCACATCTAAAAACCAAAGGATTTCTAGCGTCTACAATCTGAACTACCAAATGTGACCTTTCCACAACTCTCCAAAGTTGTCTCCAAACTTCTAAATTCCTTTCAAAAGGCGTCAAGACGAAACCTCCAGAAGATGAAGTCGAATGAACTGAAGGAGCTAAATCACCACCTGAAGTTCCTGAAACTCCAGAAGAACCTTCTTGAAGTTGAGCTAAACCTCTACGCCATTCTAGGAAAGCATCGGATTCTAATCGATTGAGTTCGGCTGGGGTTGTGGCTTTGGTCCAGGCAGGTCTGTCAAAGAGAGGGAGGTTAACAAGAGAAGATTAGAATTGTGGGACTCTCTCAGAGTTTCAAAAGATACTCTTCTACATAGAGATCTTTTGGTTTTCTTGGAGTATTTGGAGAGCTGTTTTCATAGCCTCATCATTCCTCAGCAAGAGAGCTCTTCACCTCCCTTAGCCATCAGGCTAGCTCAGTATCTTTTCAGAGTACCTATGAGGTAAATCAAAGATCTGCACCATTACCAATGAAAGTTACTGTCGAGAGCGCAAGCCAAGGAGGTCTCCACAAATCAATCCTTCCACCCAAAGCCCAATTCTTCTCATTCCATCTTCTCTCCCCACTCAGCTCTCGCTACCCTCCCTCTTCGAACTCACCTTCTAGGAACTCTCAAATTATCCTTCTTATCTTCCATTCTCCTCTTAACTTCTCTCTCTTCCTGACCAGTAAGTAGATAAGGATTATGTTTTCTTCTGTCTCTATTCCCAAGATCTGGAATGGGTTCTTGAGAAGAAACGACAGTGACATTCCTTCTCTCTGCAGCGAAATCAGCATCAGCTAAAGCAGCTGTGGATAAGAATTCATCTAACGCTGATTCAGCAGTGACTGAACGTAAACCTGAACTTGAACCTGAATTGATTTCTGTGGTGTGAAGAGAAGATCTTCCAGAAGTTCTGGCTTCGATTGCATCTTTGGCTTTTCGGTTTTGTAAGGCTCGACCTAGACCGACATTCTTCTTTGATTGAGGTAGTGGCTGAAAAAGAGAGAGGAAGCAGGTAAGAAGGAGAAGAAAGATGAGGAGATGTCTTGGATTCTTCCATTGAGGTACTGTACTCCACCTGCTACTCTCCCTTGACTCTGTCTTGAGTTGCCTCGCTTTCTTCTAGAACCTGGGAATAACTCACCATTCAAACTAATAATTCCAATTCAAAGTAGACGATTTGAGTGAATTGAAGTGATGGTCTTGCTTCGATCAATGTTGAACCTTTTTTTTTGAAATTTGACTTGGAGTCTTCTCTGCTCCTTCATCTACTCAATATACCTTCCTCTTCTTCTTCTTCTTCCTTTGATCGATTCATTCTTTTGACTGATAAGAAAGTAAAGCTACTACTCAAAATGGATCAATCCACACCGACTACGACTAGGCTTTTAACTCTACTCAACGTTTCAGCCACCAAGCCAACCAAGAGAAAGTTGAAATACTTGGAGTTGACTCAAAAAGCCTATCAAGCTCAAAGGTCGCTCTCAGATTCAACTCAAGATTCGAATTCAACTTTTAAATTCAATGCTTCGTCTAATTCCACTTTAGCTTCCATTCCAGATTCAGATTCAGATCATCCAACCAAGAGATTCAAGTTACAACCTTCCGCTTCAACTTCTACTTCAGACAACTCTTCACTTTCTATTCTACCTGCGCAAGAATCAGAAGATCAATTAGAAAATCAAGATCGAACCAATGAAGAAATCAATCAGAGAGCTTCAATCGAAGACAACGATTCTTTCCATCTTCACTTCTCAACCGATTCCTTCAGTTCTCTTCTGGAAGCTCTACCTTCTAACTCAACCTCCGTTAAAGATGCAGAACCTGCCTCTCTTCCTTGGCCTACAATCACTCAGGTTGCAGATAAGAGGGGTTTGGGAAAGGTCTTGTTCGATTCAAGCCAGCCAACTAGTGACAAGCTCAATTCGGATTGGGAGAAGACTAATGTAGCAGAAGCTAGAGTGAGTGTCAGACTTGATCGGATGCTAGAGATTTAAAGCAGCTGGAAGAGGGGAATCAGAGTTTCGAGGTTCAAATGAGAGCCACGAGGAGAAAAGGAAGCTACAGATCCAGATTGAACCTTCCCTCTAGATCAATATCTAACTTATGACCCGCCCCCTTCACCTCTCTTTTGATTACTCAGCCAAATGCCCAAGTTCTCACTCACTTCAATTCTTTACTCGGAGGAGCTCCAACGACAGAGCTCCATGTTTCCTTAGCCAGTTCTCTTTCTTCCTATCGAGACTTTCTTCATCCTCATCAATCATACGAAGATCCGACTCTAAGAGACGCTACTAGAGCCGTAGTTTCAATGCAGGCAATGTCTCACGTAGTCAAATCCAGAAGGAGAATCTTAAGGAACAACGAAAAATTAGCAAGATCAGCTTCTTCTGAAAATGACTCAACTCATGTCCCTTCTGCCGATTCAGTAAGAGATCAAGGTTTTACAAGACCTAAAGTTTTAGTACTATCCCCTTTTAGAAATTCAGCTCTTCAATGGACTAGAACTATACTTCACCTTTCAGGTTCTACTTCGAAATCAAATTCTAAGAATTCAGATTATCCTCCTGCAGATAATTCTCAAAGATTCGAATCTGAATACAATTTACCTTCTGGATCAGTGGACAAGCTATCACAAATTCCAAGTGAAGAGATCAAGAAAGCTGGCTTCTCAAGTTCATTTTCTCACGTCGAGACCTTTAAGGGAAATATAGATGATTCTTTTACTTTGGGAATTAAGCTCACTGGAAAGGGAAACAAATTGAAACCTAAGCTTTATTCTAGATTCTATGAATCTGATTTAATAGTTGCAAGTCCTCTAGGTTTAAGATTGGCTATCGAAAAGGATGGAGATTATGATTTTTTGAGTTCGATTGAAGTTTTAGTGGTTGATCAGATGGATGTTATGTTGATGCAGAATTGGGATCATCTACAAGTGAGTCAAAGAGAATGATTAGTGACACTCGAGTTTAGACTTCTGACGCGGGGAGCTTTCTTGTTCTTCGTCACCAGTTCGTTTTCTCACATCTGAATCATGTTCCAAAGCAACCAAGAGATACTGATTTTTCAAGAGTCAAACAATGGTACTTAGATGGTCGGTAAGTCTCTTTTCAAGAACTTCTCTTTGAGTCTTTTCTTCATCTAGCAATTCCCAACTGACGCTTGCACTTCCCCCTCGTCCTTTTTCTCTCCAGCGCACAAAACTTTCGTCAATCTATTCTTCTCTCTTCTCATGATTCTCCAGAGATTAGGGCCCTTTATTCAAGGCAGCTAGTCAACTTAGCAGGGAAACAAAGAGTCATCAAGAATGATGAAGAAGAACTTGGAGTTTTACGAGGGGGAGCTGTTCGAGATGGGATTCGTATGGTGAGTCACCTCTCTCTTTGTAAATCTCCTTCTTCAACTTTGGCTCATCTTCGCTGATGTCTTTTCTCGCTTCTCAATATTCTTCACTCAGACCTTCACGAGGTTTGACTGCGCCAATCTTCATGCTGAAGCGGATTTAAGATTTCAACATTTTACCACCAAGGTCAGTAGCTTCGATCGGATACAATCTCAAGAGAGATCGCTTATGCTAACACTCACTTCCTTCTTGCGTCTTTTCCCCCACACCAGACTCTTCCAACCCTACTCAAATCAGCCCTCTCTTCTCAGCAAACAATTCTCTTTGTTCCCTCTTACTTTGATTTCGTGAGGTTAGAGCAATACTTGACCAAGATGAGCGAGGAAGGTGTTAGTGGTGCTAATGGAGAGAGGATGAGCTTCTCAGCTATCAGCGAGTGAGTTTTTGAGTTGTGGGAGAATTTGGTTGGTTGCTTTCGCCAGTTCGAAAGTCTCACTCCTCATCATCTATCATCTTTCTTCCAGGTATTCTTCGAACAAGGAAATCTCAAGAGCTCGTCAAGCTTTCTTCACTGGGAAGAAATCCTTCTTGATGGTTACTGAGCGTTTTCACTTCTATCGTCGGTGAGTTTTCTTCAACTCTTGATGAAGTTAATCGATTTGAGTTGTCTTACTGAGTCTCCAGCCTTCATCATCATCTCATTCTTTCCTCCCAGTTACCTACTAAGAGGAGCCAAAACTCTAGTCTTCTATTCGCCCCCATCTCACGAAGAATATTTCGTCGAATTGCTTTCTACTCCATTTATTGTAAAACTTGGTGGCGAAGCTCAAGAAGGAGAAGATGGAACTACTGAAACCGATCCAAGTGAGATCAGTACTATGGTGCTCTTTAGTAGATATGATGCTATGGCGTTGGAGAGAGTTGTAGGAAGGAAGGAAAGCAGAAGGATGTGCAAGGAGGAGAAGAGTGTTTGGAGATTTACTTGAAGCTGTTGTTAAGTGGTGAATGTAATTTCAAACTTGTGCTCTATTTTAGAGTCAAAGGAGGAAAAGATGTTTGAACGGGAGAGCTCCAAAGTTGGAAACGGAGAGCTCCATACAATCTCTAGGATTTGAAAGAGATTTACTGTTGGAGTGAAAAAGAATGTACAGCGTTCAATTTTCTCGGTTCACTTTCACTACATGAGATTGGGGAGAAAGGGAGAAGAACAAGGAGAAAGTGTCTTGCCTCACAGCTTCGAAAGGAAGCAGACAGACCAAATGAAGAAGAGAATCATCCTATTAGTGGTCCAGGAGCTTGTAGATCATCAGATCAGGTACATCGAAACAAGGAAGCTTAGAGAAGTTTGAATGATGACATTCTGGAGTGGATTTGGGGAAGAAGCAAGAAAGAGAGAAAGAAAACCCCGATTCCATTTCTTGAAGAAGTGTTGAAGGAGCTCTTGAAAAGTTGAAGCGAGTGGGGAAAAGATGAAGGAGGATTGGAGCACCCAAGAGGTAAAGAAGCAGAGAAGTGAAGAGCTGGGTTTGGAGTCAAAGAAAGAATGACAAATCTGATACGCAGAATGTTGGAATTAAAGATTGAAGATCTTGAGAAGCCATTCTTAAGCTTACTTGACGTGAACTAGTTCTTTGTAAATGGCTGAACTGCAGAGATCTTGGAGCAGAGAGGGAGGTCGGGAGGGGAGATAGAGGCTTGAGAAGAGACCGTATTCATTCTGGAAAGGATCAAAAGAGAAGAGAACATCCAGAAGGGATGGGAATGTTAATCAGAAGTCTGGTCAAGAGAAGCACGCTCGGTTCAAGTTCCCTCATGAAGAGCCAAATAGTCACTGTTCGAGAAGAAGAGAAGAACATTCATAAACTCAGACTTCGACTGACCCACGCTCTGGCTCATACGGAAAATCAACGACCTCTTCCACCACTTCTCCAAGTTGTACTATTATGTCCATTCTGTTCTTGAAGTATCCGAAATAATAAACTAGGATCAGTTTCTCAAGAGGTTCCATTTTCGATCGCTCCACTTCCATTCCTTCCTCCAGGTTCTTCTTCCCGGCTTGAAGTAGCCTTAAGAGCATGTCAGATTCACGAGCACCATGAAGATGGTCAATCTTCAGAACCTTGAGATTTGGGATTCTGGTAGATAGTTGATCCCTCCCCAAAGAAAACATTGAGTGGACCCAGAGCTCAGAGACTGGAGGTTTCCCAAAAGAACACTCCAAAAGCTCTAACTTGGAGCTAGCTGGAATCATCATCCAGGGTGGGAAATTCCTCCCATCCCAGAGCTGAAGATCCAGCAACTGCATGACAGGAATTCCAACGGGGAGAGTCCCTTTCCATCTTCTCCGTCATTTATTTCGATTTTTAAATATTTGAGAGTCTGAGAGCATTCTTCCAGCAGCTCTCTCCAGTCAGAATGATTACAATTGGATTCAATCTCGAGAGAAGTAAGCGTTCTGAAGAGAGAGGGATAATCGAGGTGGTGTTCTGGAAGGTAGCAGAGTTCGAGCACTTGAAGGCTTCCGGGAGCAAATGGACTTGTTTTGAGAGCAACATATTCAGAGCTATTCATTGAGAGTCTGAACTCTACTAGCTGTGGAAGACTGAAGAGTAAAGAATCACCGAAGTCAATCATACTAGAGGGACTTGGAATCGCTGCATCCTGGATTCAGCCTTCATGGAGATCTGTATCGAATTTTAAGACCAGAAGACTTGCACTTGATTTTTGAAGACAATCTCGTTGAGTGATATGACGACGCGACGATTCAATCGAGGTTCTCTCTTCAGGATCTCGAAAGCAAGCGACACTCCGAGAAAGAGAGAGAAGAAATTGCGTGTCAAAAAGAGAAATCCTGACACTCCTCCTTTCGAACGTTGGGAAGCAACGAAAGAAGAGAAAAAGAAAGATGGGCAGACGCGAAGGCAACTTTTTGTCGAGAGGGATGAAGGCGATAAGCGTTTCCATTAAGAAGCCATCTTAGTGAAAGTTCCACAAAACAGCTTAGCGCAGCAGTTGGATGATTGCTTACGATTCTCAGTAAAGCATTGAAAATAAAAGTACATGAATTGGACGACAGAGGCTGAGTGCTTCTTTGCTTTTTCGTGATGACCGGCAGCTATTGGGAAAGGTCGAGCGGAAAAAGAGTTGGCTTTGAAGGTCTTAGGGACTACAACGTTGATTCCGCTGGATTGAAAGTCTTTGTAGTCTTGAGCTTCCGACGATGAGCCTCCTCTTTCCTTCACTTCCAAATCTTCCTTCGATGACCATCCCTCAGTCCTTCCACCTCCCCATAACTTTCTGACTCTTGGCATTGACCAACCTCAACATCATCTCATTCACTGGAGTTTTGATCCCATAAGCGTTTCCCAAAGCCACCAAATAACCATTGATAAATGAGATCTCAGTGGTTCCCCTCCCTCCACCTTTAGCATTCGATTGAGGATTTCGATTGACACCTAAATCTTGAGCCATAGAAGACCAGTTCTTAGAAGTCTGAATGGCGATTCTCTCAACTTCTTGGAACAGAGCCGTCCATAAAAGAGAAGGGTCTAGAGCTGAAGAACTTCCATTTGAATCAGATTTCATAATCCCAAGAGTTAGAAGGTCCATACTGTTAAGATTTTCAAGATCGATTTCTTCTTCATCTTCGTTCTGAATTTGAGGTTTCCTCTGAGTTTCTTGATTTCCAGCTTCTCCTAACTTTTCATTCTCAAGCCTTTCTAATCTTTCCCTTCTATCATATTCTAAATCTTCAACTTTCCTTCTGGCCATCTCCATGAAAATTTCTTCTGCTTCTTTACAAATGTTATTGATGATTTCGTTCGTCTCAAAGTTTCCTATTAGCTCTCCATTTCTACATTCTAACAGAGCAGTGATCGGATTAATACAGGCGTTGATGATAAGCTTCTTAAGAGATCTTAATTGGAAGTTAGAGATAGGTTCATGATGAACTTCTAGAGGTAAAGATTCTAGGAGTTGAAGAAAGATCGGTAGATTGTTGATAGGTTCAGTCTCATCTCTTGAGTCTGAAAGACTCGAAGATCCGATCTCTCTCAAAGCTTCCCTTTCCAATCCCAGACTTCTCCTTCCAGGAACCACTCCTAGATGTAAATTCCCAAATCCGGCATGAACGATTGAAGTTCCTTTCTTTCTATAAGCTCCATGAGTAGTAATTCCCAGAATGAAAGTAGGTCTTTCTCTCACTTCAGTGAACACCTTTTCCAGAAGTGAATCTAAAACTCCCAACCCATTTTGAAGTAGTAGGATAGTTGAATTTGGACCGATTCGATGAAGCAAAGGTCTAATAGCTGAGAGAGTTGTATCAGCTTTGGTGGTAATGATTAAGAAATCTATCTGATTTGAATTGTCCGAAGAGACCGTCTTGTTTATCGGAGGTGTTTTAAATGGCAGTTGGTCACCTTTGACTTGAGCTTTCCTAACAACCAGACTTCTCAACAACCTTTCCTTTTCTTCAGGACCAATGAGATTGTCACCTCGATCTTCCAAAGCTTGATGTATCTGTTGCTTGCTCCAACCTCTTCCCTTCTGATAAAACTTCCAATCTTCCTGGACCTGATTCTTTTTCAAATCTTTTGATTTCTGTTCAAATCTGTCTCTAGCTCTCTGACTTACGTTCTCCAAAGTAGGTAAGTATTCCACCTTTAGACCATCTTCGATTTGAGTTTGACCTTGGGATTCAACTTGTAAAGTTACAGATGGTTTCTGAGATGATCGATTTGAGATGGCTGAAGATGAAGAACTGAAAGCTTTCCTTCTAAGATGAAGAGTTAAAGAAGTTGAAGCTGGAAGAGTTAAACGAGTTGTAGGCTGAGTTGAGGATTTGGTAAGAGAAGAGGAGGAAGAGAGGGAAGTTGAAGTTTTGATTGATTTTATAGCTCGTTGAAGATGAAAACCTAAAAGGGTTCCAATACTTCCAACTCCTAAAATGTGAATCTTCATTCCTTCAAAATTCGATTGGACTGAGAGGCAGTCAGTTGGAAAACTGAGTGAGGATTGATTCGAGAATCTTTTCTTAAGATTGAAGTCCTACTCCAACGAATTTCTGTTCCGTTTATGAATTTGTCGGTTCTTCCATCTTTCCTTAATTCATTCCAATTCTCTGCCTCGAAGATTTGATTTGACTTGAATTGAGTGGATGAGTGATTGGGAGCAACGAGCAACTTCTGAATACTGAATCTGACGACTCTTATTCCCACTCTTTCTTCTCTTCTCTTCCCTCTGACCAACGACCCATCTTACTAAATTAATCCAACAACATGTTCGGAGGTTAGTAACAACTTAAATTTTAATCTCAATTTTTTGATCCAAATTCAATTCGTCCAATAGCCTCAACTCAATTCACCTTGAAATCGCCCCTCTTACTTCTTCTCTCTTGTTCCTTCCCACCGCTTCTATATTCTCTCAGGTCCACCACCACCACCTTCTCCAGCTGAAGTAGCTGCTGCTAGAATCAAGGTAGGCTGCAAGCTAGTTTACAATCCAACACTTCTATCCTTTCAATTCCCTCGCTTCTCTGACCTCGGCTCTTCTTCCCATCCTCCACCATTCTCTTCCTTTTCTCAGACTCAGCAAACCCTCAACTCCTTCGTTCTTTATGCTGGAATTCTGTACTTAGGTTAGTTTACAGATCAACCAAAGTTCTAGGCAGTTTTCTTCGGGTCGGATCGATACGAGTGGATAGAAGTCTTCAAAAGACATTGATGAGAAGCTAAAGAGGCAAGGTGGGAGGAGAATAGATTTTGGACCGGCCATGGGGCAAAGTGAGAATTTTTCAGCAAAGACAAGAGCTATTTCCTACGAGAAAGCTGGCGGGTTCTACCTCATACGCGAACTCGATGATTGAACAGAGGAAAGGGAAGGAGAAGGAAGGTTGAAACTTGAAAAGCTGCGTCATCAGTTCAAAGACCGCAGTAGAGATTCAAAGGTCTCGGAAGAAAGATTTAGATATCTCGAGGATCATCGAATGGAGCTGAGGGAGAGAAGTAGAGGAAAAGAGACCTCTTCAATCCACTTCTTCAGCTGAACCCTCTTCGGGAACTTTCCTAGATATCTTTTCTGACCTCCAATCCTGCCCTCTTTTCCTTTTCTTTCCTTTACTCTATTTTGGAACTCGTTCTCACATTCTTCTACAGCTCCTTATGCCATCAATGCTGTCGGAAGCCTTCTATAAAAGTTCCAACATCACGGACTAGTTTACAAGCTTTCAAGGCGCTCAGATTTTGGAATCTCTGTTCCAGTAATCCTATTTTCTTCCTTTCAGAGGACTCAAAAGTTCTGAAACGAGTGAAGTCGAGCTACGAACTATCGGCTGAATTCAAGAATTGTCGAAACTAGGGATCGTTTCGGAAGTTTCTCAAGATCTTCTGTCTTTCTTCCACCTGGTGGTATCTGGATCAAATGAAAGCTCTGACTGGGATCTGGATCTCAAATTCCTGCAACTCCTTCAGATAGCTCTGAGCGTTTTTTGCAGACTCTTTGCTTCGAAGTTTCCGTTTGCGAAAGGTCAGCACTTTCAACTTCTCAAGACCATTCGTTCAAGCAGACTATGTTCAAGACTTTCGTCTATAAATGCCAGCTCTTGTCGTTGAGGTTCAATAGAGCATGCACTTATCTCAGTGATTTTGGAAGAAAAGAGTGAAACGACATTGCTTGGAAAGAGCGATACCAAGAGTTGTACAGGAAGATCAAACAGAAGTAGCGTTCTGAAAAGGAGAGACCCTTCAGAGGCTTCTCATTTGAAGGAGAGATTGAAGCTTACATGGCGAGCCTTGACAGTGGCGATGAAGATGAGAGTCGTAGCCAAGAAGGTGAAAGTAGAGTCGGGATGAATTCGAAGAGTCTTTTCACTCCAAGGGAGGATGATTCTACAGCGAATGGAAGACCAGTAGACAAGAGGCAGATGAAGAATGCACGAAGAATATGGAGATGCGAGAGAAGTTGAACTGAGAAGGAGGAGTTCGAAGAGGAAAATAATATTTACGGAGGAAGTCGAACCAAAAACGAAATTTACAGAATAATTCCACTGAAAAAGTACAGGCCAAGCAGATGTTTTCAGAGATATCTTTCATACGGAAAAGATCTATGAATAGTTAATTGGAGTTTGTCAACATAGAATTCGAGTTTGGTAGCCGAAAAAGCCTCTGCCTGACTTCCAAGCTTGACATAACCACGACGTATATTTTTCCGTACTCAGCCTCATTCACTTGCTCCAGGTAATGGAGATAGTGATCAAGACTGGATGGTTCACTGAGATCCAATGGAAAGGAGTCACTCAACAGAAGGTTTTGGATCTCTTCATGCGGCTCCATGACTGGTGAGTCTGTTTACGTGCCAAATTCTTCGGAGCTCCTTTCGTTCCGAGATGGACGCCTTCTTCCCTTCTCTTCCCTTCTTTCTTCTCTTTCAATCTACTTTCTCAACAGCGATGGAGCTCTCGATCACGTTCTAGAGGGAAGAAGCAGAGATGCTGTATCAACTCAAATTCACATCGTGCTCAGAGAAATCTTCCTAGCTCATGGGAAAGTTCAGCCCGTCCTCCAGCGCAACCAATTCAGCATTGATGAGGACGATAAGAAGAACAATAGCACTCTATCCTCAAAGGAAGCATCTCTATGGACGGATGATTTGGCGGAGATCAAGTATCTTAGATTACTAGGGTCGGAACTAAGGAAAGCCTGCGGGGGAGTGGAGGGGCTGGAAGGATTGGAACCTCTTGCCCTTCAATCTGTCTCTACTTCTGATCGGAGGACTGCTATTCCACCTGCTCTCACTCCAGCAAGACGAGAATTTTTCATGGCTCAGAACGTAGCTTCTCCATTAGGTGATCGTTTCAGAAACGACGATCGTGTCAAGGGCAAATTTCCAGGAGAGGAAGATGCCACTTTAGCCAACTCAACTCTCGAAAGTTCCTCAACTTCTACAGCTTTTACCATCAACAACCAGCCACAAGACTCAGGCTCCGGAGCTCCCGTCTCAGCAAACTCCGAGTAATGCTAGCCCCCCCCCCAGGTCCCAAGCCCCCCACTCTGCACCGTACTAAGGAGGACCTCCGATTCGCTACTACGGATCTACAGACTTTTATACCCCTCTCGTACCCGATATTCGACTTCTATCTCTCTCTCTCTCTATTCTATCCTCGCTTCTCTGCTCTCTTTTAGCGTCACATTTTCTCACATCTTCATCTCAGTCTTCACGCACTTGGTTCCCTCTCATCATCATTCATCATCATCATTCTCTTCTCTTGCAAGCATACATCAATTGCTCGAGTTTCTCGTTCGTCTCTCATATCTCATACACATTTCAAGAATTCCTTCTCTTCTTCTTCCTGGCATCTAAAAATCTCTCATAAGAACCCGACAAAAAATCTAAATAAACTGCTTTTTTGAACTTGTTTCTGAATGACTGATAGTTTGATCTTTTAGAATACTGGTTCTTGATTAAGATTTGACGCTGCGCTGATTCTAGAGTTCGATTTTGGAGATGACATCTCAGAGAGAGAGAGAGAAGACTCGAACTATCAAGTTGCTTGTACCTGTAGTCTGAATCGTTTCATTTCTCAATCAACCAGGTAGCTCTCAAACTTTGTTTGCTGGTTGAGGTGCTTAGCACCCAGCTTTCCAAACTCGTCGTTCCTTTCTGAACTCCCTTTGACTGTCGTTCTCTCGCCATCACGACTCTCTCCTACCGATTCCATCACTCTGAAACTTGGCTAGAACTTGAACTTCATCTTCAAAGAAAGAAACACATATGGACTAACTCAACATCTTCTGTACAGCTCAGAAGTGCGACTTCTCTGCGTCCAAGTAGCTCAAGTCTCGAGGCCCTCTTGCTTCTCGAGAATTCAGCAACAGATTTCAAATGATTTGATTGAGATGACGACTACTATTACAAAGGACCTGATTATGTTAAGGTTCGAAGAGGAAAGGGAAAGAGAGAATCTATAAGCGTGTCTTGACTTTTCACAGGTTTTGAGGGCAGATTATTTTGGAGGTGAACGAACAGAAATGGCTTGAGGGTGAGTTTGAGGAATCGGAATGAAAAAGAGATTGGAAAGAGAAAAGAGGAATGGCGCTTGGGATTGGATAAGAGAGACGAGAATCTGAGAGTCTTGACGAATTCGAGTCCCAGTTCGAAAGTTGGAGAGAGAAGATGATAGAAGTTGAAAGGTCTTGATGAGAAGGTCTGAGCAGTAGAGTCTTGAAAGTTGAAAGAGTTGAAAAAGTGATTTTGAAAGAATCGAAGAAAGTAGATTTCGCTTTCTCTTGACTAGAGTCATGGGACTTTTTTCTACTCTGATCTTCCTGAATTTCCAAAACATCTTTCTTCCATAAACCTGGACTAGCGTTGAAGTGGAAGTTCTTGAGGATTGCTTTGCATTTCAATTTTTTCTCCAAATCTTTTACTACTTGAAAACGATCTCAATTCTCCAATCTCTATATCTCCCATTCGAAATCCTTAAGCTCAACCATTCTCCCTCTCTCCTAATAACCTTTCTCTTCTTCTTCTTCTCATCATAATTTGTAATCTCTCTTGCCTCTTCCCCAAATTTCATGAATCCCAACTATACTCCATCAACGATCAGTTCACCGACGCTCCAATCTTCGAAACTTCCATCCGGAAGATACCTCCTAACCACCAAAGGGATTTTCTTGGCCTGCAATTCTTTCTGGGCGATAGCCAATGGATCAGTTTCTCCTTCCGTAGGAACTAAGACCGGAGCATTCATACTGAAATCGAGAAGGGGTGAGGGAAGGGGAAGTTAGAAAAAGAACCATCTGAAAGAGATCCCTCCTTTATGCTTCACGACTCCCATCTTCTACTTCATAAGCTCTATCATATCCATGATCTCTTTCCCATGAATTCCTAACTAGATGGCATCTCCATCGAAGAAAGGAACGTGAACCTGAAGCTGAAGCTGAACCTACCTGATCTGCAGAGCCCTAGTTCCCAAAATCCTAGCTCTCTCATATTTCGTCATATAAGGAGTTGTGATTCTCTCATTGTTAGGTACTCCCATTCCAGTACCATTTGAAGGCATTCCTCCTCCCGCATTTGAATGAACTATGTTTTCATCGTTGGCTCCAGCTTCACCTTCTTGTTCTTCTTGGTCTTGGTCTTGGAAATCTTCTGGGTCGGAGTATTGCTCTAGGTAACTGCAAGGGACGGAAAAGGATTGGATTAGAGGATTTTCGAGGGGCAGATGGAGATGAACATCTTGGAAGATGGAGGATGGAGGATGGAGGAAGGAGGATGGAGAGAAGGAAGAATAGACTTACGCTTCCTCGTTGTCATTGCCACCTTCGTTGTCGGACATTGCTTAGAGTGGAATTGAAGACTTAATTGGCTGAATAGATCTGAATGATTTCAATTGAGAATAGAGAATTGAATTGCAGATGATGATGATTTGAGTAGAGTTGAAGGCTGCGAGTTCCTTTGCTTCCATCTGGATCTGCTCTCTCTGCCATACGCAGCTGCCATCAAACGACATCTATTCGATTTTCCCTTCTCTTTAATTCAAATTTCAAGTTAAAAGAGTAGGGATCAACTCAATTTGCTCGACACCATACCACCTCAACCCTTTTCAATCAACTGCTTCACAACCCTCTCATCTACAATTCCCTAATTTCCACCATCCATCATCCATCTCAGTCCATCCATCCATCTTAGTTCAAAGCCATTCAATATGGCACCACTACTCTCATCTGCAGAGATTAATCTTCTAATTTATCACTACCTGTCAGATTCAGGTTTCAATCATTCAGCTTTCTCTTTAAGGCATGAAGCAAGTTTAGATTCAAATCCAATCACTGCAACTGCTGTCGTCCCTCCAGGTCAATTGGTCACTTTCTTGACAAAAGGGTTGCTGTATAAGGCTGTCGAAGAACATGTTCGACCCGTGAGTACTCGTTAAGTTCAGTTCAAGAGAGGGCAGGATGGGAGCAGAGTTGCTGGTCAGAGAATCTTCAACCTCATCAAACACTTCTACCACCCTCGATAAGAGAGCGCATGATTGGATTCTATAGCTTGAATGCTCGAGAACTCTCTGTCAAAATCTCAGGTCTTGAAAAGGTTGTGTAGTGGGTGAGGGATGCGAATTCCAAGTCACTAGACCTATTCTTCGCTTACCCTTTCCTCCTCTTCTTTGCCCATCCAACCTGCATTGTTCTCTCCGCAGGATGGAAGTCAGAAACCTTGTTCTACTCCTTTCAGGTTGGTTGGTCCACCTCACATCTGCGATGGTGTTCCCAGACCCTCAACTTCTACAGATCCAGGATCTCAACTCGAAGCTACTCCTACTGGGACCAGGTTAACACCTTCACCACCACCTGAGACCTCTACTTCTAATACAAGGAGGAATACCAGCAGTATCGGAATTGGAACGAATGGTGGAGATCTAGATACTAGAGAGGTAGCAGCTCAAACTTCAACTCCACCACCTCAACCTTCCTCTTCCTCTACTCTTAATGGCAAGGGAAATCGATCTATCACCTCTCCTGTTGCTTCAACTTCAACTTCTGCAATCAACGAGTCGAATTCGAAACGGAAAGCTGCAACTTCTACTGCTTCAGATTCGAATCCGACTGCTGGTGGGAGTAGTAGCGGTGGTGTTAGAGAGGATAAGAGATTGAAAAGAGACAGGGAAACGGAAGGGAGTTCAAGTACGATGGGGAAAGGGAGTAATTCATCAATAAATGGAATCAAATCTTCAAACAACAACTCGACCTCATCACCTACCAAAGGGAAAGGGAAATCTAGAGATCTAGAAGATCAACAAGACGAAAATATGGAACTTGGAGAGTCATCAAGCAAGAAGAGATCGAAAGATCAAGATGGAAATGAAAATTCCAAATCCCGATTGGTCAATGGAAGTGGGAGTGGATCTGGAAGTGGACTAGGAAAGAAAGGTGGTAACAATCCGAATGGAAGGAATGGAAAAGCGGGGAAGAAGAAAAATCAAAATTCACTAGATGAGAATGATGATTCAATGGAAAGGAATACAGAAGAAAACATGGGGGAAGATGAAGAAGAAGAAGCTGAGCTGAAAACCCCAAAACTCAAGAAGAAGAAAGTGACGACGACGAATACGAATTCAACTTCAAGTGGGAACGCTCAACAGCAGGGTAACAACAAACCTGGACCCAAAGCTGGTGGTGGAAGGTTACCTCCCGACAATCTTCCACCTTCTAGATTGACACCTCTTCCAGCTTCTCTTCAAAATGACGCCATGACTCTACCGTCTAGTAAAGTGACAGCTCTTACAGGTCACTCTGCTGAAGTCTTCGTTACTGCTTGGAATCCAAGCGTTCCAGGATTAATAGCCTCTGGAGCTGGAGATGCTACTGTTAGGATTTGGGAAGTTCCGGAAGGCAGTGGTGGAGCTGTCGTATCTCCTCCAACTAAATCCAAGGCTAGCTCTGCTCAAGTCAACTCTACGGATTCTCACTCTAACAAGAAGTTGATAGATGCTCCTGCTATCTGTAAACATCTTCCTTCAACTCATTCAAAAGATATTTCAGCTCTATCTTGGAATCCAGACGGAACTCTGTTAGCAAGTGGAAGTTACGATGGAATTCTGAGGTTATGGACCCCTCAAGGAGATTTACATCTAGTTCTTTCAATGCATCAAGGTCCAATCTTCGGAGTCAAATGGAATCGTAGAGGTACCGAAATCCTCACTGGAAGTCAAGATGGTACTGCGATTGTTTGGGATATGCAATCTGGAAAGGTCAAACAGCAATTCAGTCTACACTCTGATTCTGTTCTAGATGTCGATTGGTTAACAGGTGGATATCCAGATCAAGAAAGTCTGGAATCAAGTAGTGGATCTAATTTCGATGCTTCATCTTCAAGTGCTGGAGGAGCTTCTCATTCGACTCGAAGGTCTGCAACTACTCTCAGTGGTCCTTTCAAGAGAAATTTGGCTTTGGATAACATCTTCGCTACTGCAAGCGCTGACAATTCTCTCAAAATCTTGAGGGTTGGAGATTCAAAACCAGTCAGAACTTTAAGAGGTCATACGGATGAAGTCAATGCTTTAAGATTCGATCCAACTGCTACTCTCTTAGCTAGTGCGAGTGATGATAACACCGCCAGAATTTGGAGCGTCGGAAATGAATTGGGTGTCATCTCTAATGGAAATGGGAATTCAAATCTCGGGAAAAGCGGGAGAAGAGGTGGAACTCCTGCTGGGAAAAGTTTGAGTAATTCAACTAAGGAGGAAGAAGTTAGGAGGAGGAGAAGTTCCAGTATGACTGGAATCAACACTTCTAATTTAGACGACGAGAATTCTAATAATGATTCTGGAAATGGTTTAGCTGGCTCTAGTTCAAATCTTGGAATTTCTACTTCAACCTCAAATCTTCTTGCTTCAGGAACTGTTGCACCTTCAAATTCAGAAGACATTAAATTAAATCGAGATTCCAATTCTCCAAATCCAGGTGAAGACGAGGATTCGATAACTCGAAACGCTTCTCCTTTACCTTCCTTTTCTTGTCTTCATGTTCTTAAAGGTCATACTAGGGAACTCTATTCTTTAGCTTGGTCTCCTTCTAATATCTATTCAAATATTGTATCAATTTCAACGACAAGCGGAAAGGAAAATGGTCAATCTCAACAACAACCTCCTAAACTTTTGGCTACTACTTCTTTCGATCATACTTGTAGGATTTGGAATGCTGTGGATGGTTCCTGCCTTAGAGTTCTTCAGAATCATGATGAGGCGGTTTATTGTGTGGCCTGGAGCCCGCTTGGTAGATGGATCGCTACTGGTGGTTTGGATTGCAGAGTTTTCGTTTGGGATGTTGAGGTGAGTTGTCGTGTCGCGTGAACAAAAGAGAAGATAGAATCCAGAGTCACTCTATTCAGTAAAAGTTGGGCTAACTCAACCTTTCACTCTTTCATCCTTTCAGACCGGAAACGTCGTCAAACACTATACAGGAGGAGGAGGAGTCTTTGATCTCTCTTGGCGACGAGAACTTTCAAATTCGACTTCCAAATACAAAGCTATCGTAGATGGAGATGGGGATGTTGAAATGACTGATGCTGATAAATCTCAACTTACAGAAGACGAAATCAAACCTTCAATCTCTAATCTGGAGAAAGAGAAGGTTACTTCTAAAAGTGGAAGCCCTAAATGGAATCATCGAATCGCTGTTAGTCAAGGAAACAAAACTTTGGCGGTTTTGGATTTGGATAGTTTGGGTGGTTTACAAGGTTAACGGCATTTCATTTTGAGAACGAACACCTTCAAGATCTAAAGTTGCCCTGAGTTCTTCTTCAATTCTGATCTACTCTTCAAGAACTTTCTCCATTTCCCACTTTCAAATCTTCTGGACCCTCATCTGCCCTTCATGTCCCCTTCTGCTCAGAACCAAAGCCTTCAGAAAGCCCCCTCCCTCTCTGCGTTCTTCCCTCTCGTCCCCATCTCCCCTACCCTTCTACTCACCTCTCAGGATCGTTTCTCTCTCTTTTCTTATTTCCCCGACCTTTCAAAAACAATGTTACTCGTTTTATTCCTTCGAAGGTTCTGTCTCGACCCGTTCTCTCTCTCGCTCCCTCTCTCCAACCTTGTATTGATTTTTTCTCTTTCTCGACTTCTTGTTATTGCTAGTTCCTCCCTAAACATCCTTGATTGCCAAAAGAAATCCGCTGCGTTCCATTGAGTGCGAATGCTGGTGAAGATAAGAAGTATGACTCGATCTTTCTTTTTCCTTTTCCGGCTTCCTTGTCAGTTCCTTCGGCCACTGACTCTCGAATTCGTCCTTCTTGCGCCAACTCGAAGGTGATTGTCGTTCGACCCTAATCACGACTTCTACCTAATCTTAGCTACAAGTGTTCAAAGCAGAAGACTAAGGACTTGAATGTCCATATCTGTGTAAAACCAACCAAAACGTGCGATTACTAGGTTAGGAAACTTTGAAAAGGGTAATGTGAGATAGTCCCAGTGCTTCCGGGATAAGAACAGCAGAGTTGTACCAGATCTTTCCAGTAATTGGACCATCTCAGAGAGATCCTTTTCTTTTGACCTATAAGCACTTTTGACATTGACTTCCACCTCTCTCGAGGTCGATCCACTTCTCTTATCGAACTGTCTGATTGCTGCAACTATTTCTTCTAGACTTATTTCTCCAATCTCGAGATATCTGCAGAAGAGTTGGTTCTTGTTGATCATTTCTTCCCAGCTCTTTCTAACCCTTCTAATCTTGACCCTTTGTCTAGTAGACAAATGCTTGAAGATGTATAGAAGCAGATCAGAGGGGATGACATCGTCAATGTTCATTGCGAGAGGCGCCTTGAGAAGGGGATGAGAGGGAGTAGGATCCAAGTGATGGAATCGAGTGGGAGTGAACTTGGAGTGGGTTGTAGATGAAGGAAGAGCTGTTGGTTGAATGGAATGAGGCAGGAAGTAGAATGGAATGAGGCAGGAAGTAGAAGGTGAAGAAAAGTCAGATGAGGATAGAATCCAGATGAGGATAGAATCCAGATGAGGATAGAATCTGACTTGAAAGTGAGATGACAATGGCAGCATCTGCAACTCCAACATTTACTTGAATCTCAATCGAGATTCTCCAATTCTGATTCTTGAATTGATTAATCAAAATGTTGTCATCAGTCAGCGTCAACTGGATTCAATTCTCCACATGCAACTTCCAATTCAGTCAAGTCAGAGTAGACTCTACCGAAGCCAATCGCTTGATTCAATCCAAGCCTTTCTACCTGCAGATATCAATTGGGTTCTAAAGTTGTCTTTGACTCGCAACTCAGCCTTCAAATCCTACAATTGACTTCATTCAAATCTGAACGTGCCATTCGAAACCAGCTTCTATTGATAACCTCGAACGTATCTCATCCAATCTTCTCTTATTTTTGAATTCCTCTCAACAAGCAACTTCTTCAATTTCAAGATTCCTCTACTTCAACACATCCATCGATGGAATTAGCTATTTCCAAATCAAAGGCGGCAACGATGATCTACAACTCATCAAGCTTGGAGCTGGATAGAGGGAGCAATTGCCCTGGGAAAATTGGTTCAATTGCCATTAGAACACCATCCCAGAGAATTTTGCATTCACAATCATCAAGGCCATAGGTAACCCAAGAGATTCAGAAGTGCGAAAGTTGCAGTTTGATTTATTGTGCGAATTTAATTTCGGTTGAAGATTACAGGAGACTTGATTTGAGATGGGTTTACAACAGATGCCGATACGAGAGTGAGACTTTGAGATAGAGAGACACCGATGGGTGCAGAAACGAAATCGAGAGCAAAAGGGGGAGAGATAAGGGATGGACAAGAAGAAGGTCCTGGAAAGAGGACGAGCGAGGTATGGAGAGATAGCAGACTGCTCATCTCAGACGCTCGAGATGAGCAGTCTGAGAAGAGGTAAAAACGAATCGTTGGTGAACGGAAGTATTCGATTTGGAGAATAGAGCAATAGGATTTGGAGAATAGAGCAATAGAAGAGGTAAGGCTTTGAGTTTCATAGATTAGGATCAAGCTAAATCCTGATAGCTTCTGCTGAGCTCTTCATCTCCACCTTTCTTCTTTTCTTCAGTTGTAGTTGAGAGTTGATCTCTCCTTTCGATTGAATGGAAATCATCGTTTTGAACGACGTTGACTCCACTCGAGACAGCGATAGTTGCAGCTCGATTCCCAATCGCTTGATCGAAAAGGCTTCGTTGTTTTCGTGCGGTGGTGTGATTCGAGAAGAGTAGATCCATGTCTTCAAGTAAGACACCTTTGGTTTCCTGATGACGAGTAAGAGGAGGAGTTGGGATCAGGAGACGTAAGACTTAGTCAAGAAGACGTTCTCGCTTTGACTAAAGACTCACTGGAACCAAGAACCAGGTAAAGATTCCAGCGAAGACGGTAGAGATTCCAAAGAAGAAGAAAGTGTAGGATTTGATGTTGAGCACCATGTATGGAAGAGAGTAGACGATCATGAATTGGAACAGCCACTGAGAGAGCGGGGATGGATGAAGAGAAGCGGGATCGGGAGAATGAGGATGAGAATGAGGATGAGAATGAGAATGAGAATGTGGTCAGTCAGTCAGACTTACAGCTCTTATTTCAGCTTAGAGATACTCACCTGTGAGCACGTCGTGATAGTAATGCAAAGCATTCTAATCTGACCTGGGAAGATCTCAGAGCAATACATAAAAGGAATTCCGTTCCACCCGTACGAATAGTGTAACTGAGGAAAAAGAAGTGAAAGCGAGATGGATTAGGCGCTAAATCAAGAGTACATTCGACACTTTCCAGCTGAGAGGGAATTCCAGACCTTGAGACTCACGGTGAACCAGTAAAACGCCACCAACCCAAAGATCGCCCCAGCATCTCTAGGAGGCTGAGAGACGAAAGTGTTGGCTTGGGTAGTGTATCCAAAGAGATACAGCATTCCAGAAGCGGCTCCTACGGAGGAGAAGAGTAATGCTTTCCGTCTTCCCCAAGTGTCGACGAAGAAAAGCATGTAGATGAGAGTTCCTGAAGCCTTGAGAAGACCGTAAGCACCAGTTGCGAGAAGGGAGACACTGCGGAAAGGGAAAGAGATAGAATCGATCAAGAGAGGACAAAGAAGGGACTGGGTGAGTGGGAGACTATAGAAGTCGCAGAAAGGAGAAGCTGCCCTCGAGTGTTCAACTCACGATGTCCCTTGGAATCCAATGTTGGAAATCAGGGTAGCAGAGTAGTAGTTCAAAGCGTTTATGCCACTCAAGTTCTGGAATAGCATCATTCCAACTCCCAAAAACAGTCTCCATCGATTAGATTCGCCCACAGCTTCCCTGCACTTGTTCAAGAAACTTTCATGACTTCCCAGTCTTTTTTCTTCTTCCAGCTGGTCTTCAATCTGTTGAATCTCGAAAGCTACATAAGGATGATCCAAAGGTAGATTCCTTAAGTAACTGAGACTCTTTTGAGCTTCTTCCTTCCTGTCCTTCTGCATCAGCCATCTCGGAGCCTCGACTTGAAAGCACATCAAGACTCCAAGAAGCACTCCAGGCAGCAGTTGAAAGCCGACTGGGATTTTCCATTGAGAAGAGGAAGATCCAGGGATGTTCTCGTTGACTCCATAGTTGATCCAGAAGCCAATGACGGAAAAGCCTTGATAAACCGTCTCCAGAAGTCCAACCATCTTCCCTCTGACGGTTGCTGGAGAATTGACAGAGACATAGGCTGGAGCCACCATATAACCGTTTCCAACTCCTAGACCTGTTAGAGCTCTTCCTGCATAGATCAAAGCTACGTGACCAGTTGCTGAGAGTTGAAGAATTGCCCCAAGGCAGAAAGTGATCGATGAGATGATGAGGCATGGTTTCATTCCTATGCGTTCGACTAGTGGATAGGTCAGAAGAGTTCCGAAGAAACACCCGGCTGTTGAAGAAGGTAAGTAGAGGTCAATCAGATGAGAGGGAACAGGAATGGGAAGAGTTCGACATGAGCTGACTAACCTTGAAAAGTCGAGACGATGTTGCTTGACAATTGAGCCAGCTTCTCAGGACCTTGAGCGTCGGTCAGTCCGAATTCATTTTTGAAGGATTCCAGTTTGAGAGTTCCACCAATGAAGGCTCTGAGAAGCGACGAGTGAATTGAGGAGAGGGTCAATGAGAGGCCGAGAGTTTTGTGGAGACGATTCTAAAGATGATCACGAGTCGTTGAGCTCACCCATCGTATCCGAAATTACCAGCAGCGAATGCAGCAGACTTTGGAAGGGTAGAAAAGCAAATAAAAGAGAGACCGAGAAGAAGAAGAAGAAGTTATAGAGGTGCACCTTCAGTGTCGGACAACCGAGATGGAACACTCACCAACATCATGAACCATAGCCTCCAAGAGTACACCTGTAAATAGAGTTGAAGATGAGAGGGTAGCGCGCGGTCAGTGAAGGGAGAAGAAGACTAGAATTGAACGATGTCGAAATCAAGACAGAGAAGATACGGCAACTTACCTCCTCTGGAGCAGCGAAAGGAGAAGAGTCTTGCGAGCGAGTGAACCTAGAAGAGAGTTGTTTAATCTTCATGGTTGAGAATTGGAGAATAGAGGGAGGGTCGAGTAGAAAGAGAGATTGTCTTTCTCTTTTGAAGCCTTCCAACCCAGCTTGGCCTCTTCCCGAATGAACTGCTCTCTCTCTATCTATCTCTACTAGCTTCGGCAAGGATTGAAAGTGAGGCCTATAATTTGTAGATGAGCAGGTTGCCGAATCCGAATCTTGAGATGAGATCAGAGAAGGAAAAGAAGGGAAAGGAAGAGCCGAAAATTACGTGGCCATGAATTCGGATTCGGATTAATCGGATAGTAGTGTCCAGCTGGATTCTTTCTCTTCTCTACCTTTTACCATCTCAACTTCTAACAACGAATGACTCCAATTTCTACTTCTACAAACAATTCAACTTCGAGCAACCTTCGGTCTTTGAAGAGAGGCGTCTATGGTCAGTACAGCATCTCTTCTGTCTCTCTCCGGACTGAAGCCTTTACGCACTGTTGCTCGCATTGGTGGAAGATTTCTTCACCTTCACTTCAAGCTCATTTTACTCTCCTCTTTTTTTTGCCTTGTCTTTTCATCGCTTTCTACAGTGCCTGTGATGACCTTCTTCAAAGATGACGAAGAACAATCCTTGGATCTAGACACTTTCATCAACCATATCAAATTCGTAGCTTCGTCTGGAGTCAGCGGAATCGTAGTCCTCGGATCTACTGGAGAGGCCGTCTCTTTGACCGATGAAGAACGTAACTTGGTAAGTGGGAAGAAGAGGAATGACATTCCGGACTCTGCCCTGCATCATCTCACATGCCTCGTCTCCCTTCTCTTTCCCTTCCCAGCTGATTCGCACAGGTCGTCAAACTCTGGATTCGTCTGGCTTTTCAGCTTTACCTTTGATCTCTGGAGCAGGTGGTCACTCAACTTCATCGGCCATCAAATCCATCGCGTCAGCTTCTGAGAACGGAGCAGACTACGCTTTGGTTCTACCCTCTTCCTACTATCCAGGTCAATTGAACCAAAGGACAGCCATTGAATTCTTCGAATCAGTGGCTGACAAGTCCAAGCTCCCAATCGTCATTTACTCTTATCCTGGAGTTTGCTCGGGAATCGATTTG
Source organism: Golubevia sp. BC0850 (assembly GCA_012976225.1). NCBI lineage: Eukaryota > Fungi > Basidiomycota > Exobasidiomycetes > Golubeviales > Golubeviaceae > Golubevia > Golubevia sp. BC0850. Next base: position 594,687 of record JAAVVG010000019.1, on the reverse strand, counting down.
AGCTCTGAGACGATTTCGGAACTCTCTCATCATCCTAACATCAGAGGAGTCAAGCATACTGACCATTCAGTTGCCAAGATGTGAGTCATTATCAAGCAGAATCTTAAAGAAGAGTCGAACTTGCTACTGACTCTCCTTCTCTTTCTCTCCATCTTTTACCGCCTCTCCAGCTCCAGAGAATCAGCTCTCCGTCCCCACGACGTCTCAGGTTCGGAGTTCTTCATCCTAGCTGGAGCTTCGGACTATCTTCTAGGAGCTCTGTCCTGTGGCGCAATGGGTACCATCACAGGAATGGGAAATTTAGCTCCGAAATCAGTAGTCAAGCTATGCGAACTCTTTGAAGATGGAGCGTTTGACAAGGCTAAAGCTCTTCAACAGACGATTGCTCTTGCCGAATGGGAACTGGGAAAAACTGGAGTTCCAGGACACAAGAGTCTGCTGAATTCTTTGAGAGGGTATGGTGGAAGACCTAGAGCTCCGTTGCCAGCGACGGGGGAGAGAGAAGGTGTGGAGGCAAAGAAAAGGTTTGAGAAATTGATGGAGGTTGAAGCAACGCTTTGAGGAGGTGGTGATCGATCAGATCATGTGCACGGCCAGTTTGGAGACCAAGGAGATGTGGCGTTAGATAGAGAAGGGGAAGAAAAGTGACGACAAGACGGGCTCTCAAATCCCAACCTTCTTTGTTTCATTACCAAAATCTGAATAACTGCTCTTTCTAACTTTCAACCATATCATCGAGTTTCAGAAACAGAAGTCTGCTGGAGTGCGAAAGAGTTTTCAAGAATCTGCCCTTCACGAGCTACCTCTCATTCTCCCTTCGTCTCATCCCCAGTCTGAACCTTGAAGCTGGAATGACACTTCTCTCAAGGATCGAAAAGACAGCTTGTCTTCTTATGTCCAGATGAAGAGGGGCATGCTACCTTTTTCTTGGCTTGAAGATGGGTGATCTCCTTCCATCGTCGTCAGGCACTCATCTCAACAGTGAAAACTTCTGCTTCTCTCTACCAAGGCTCGCTTCTTCTCGACCAAGTTTACCTCTCATAGAATACTTATGTTCTGGGAAGCCTTCAAAGACATCCCATCTATGTGCATCATTGTTCGATGGCTCTGCTCCATGCTGCCAGAAGTGCATGGAGCAGAAGGTCATCAGTCAAGAGTCTGAAGACGACGAAACATTTTGCAAGACGCAAGTTCGGGACTCAAAACGTCCTGGGATTTGCATGAAGAAGCGATAGACCATTACTTGAGAGAACAACAAAGATAGAAACGAACATCGATTACTTCCTGCCCTCCTCAGCCTTCTTCTCCAACTTCTCACATCTTCTCTTCTCTCTCTCTTCCCTCATCTGAATCCTTCTCTTCGATTCCCATAGATGCTTTTTAGATCCAGGAAGAGTCAAAGCTAGTCTTCCTTCTGACCAGAAAGCGTAAAGTAGGTATCCAATGATGAAAAGCCAGTAGAAAACGTAGGTGAGAGTAGAGCCATAAGTCCAAGTGTTGTTGTAACCAGTCAAGGAGTTCAGCACGCCCCATCCAGTACCTCCACTGGATGAAAGAGAGCGAAGAAAGAGGACGAGAAGACAGTCAGCTTCTAGTCGAGTCGAGAGGAGATTCATGTCAGTGACTTCTCGCACTCACGAGTTATTCTCTGGATTACCAAAGTCGAAGTGAGCGATGTACTTGGAGTGATCGTAGGAGCCAGGACCGGATCCAGATTCTGAATTGTCGAAAAGAAGAAAGAGAGCGTGTCAGGTTCGACTTCGATTCTTCTACCCTTGCCTCTCCCACCCCTTCCACTCACCAGCAGCGCCATCTCCGACTTTCTGAACGTAGCCATAGAACTGGAGGTAGTAGATACTACGACTAGCCATTCCAGCAGCGATGATCAAGAGGAAGCAAGTGGACAAGATCAAAAACGCTCTGATCTGACCGAATGAACCCCCCTTCCAGAGGAAGATTCCGATCCCTAGGCCGACGAGGATACCAACGATAGCTGGAAGAGGAATCGACTTTGCTGGAAGACCTAGAGAGACACCTCCTACGTAGACCACCCCTTCCAATCCTTCTCTTAAAGTAGTGACGAACGGGATGATGAAGATCGTGAAGGTGCCTTTGGAGGCGAAGAGAGTCGAAGGTGATAGGACGATGTGACGTAGTTTCTGAATCCAGGTCTTCTTCTCCACTTGTGAGTTGCTTTGTTGAGTGTTAGAGTTGGAACCTGAAGTTGAGAGTCCGTCTGCTTTTTCCGAAGCTGGTGAGCTCAGGTCGTTTCCATTCGAGGAGAGTTGAGGGACTGTGATGATGCCTTCTTCTTCTTCTTGGTTGTGATTTGAGTTTGAGATCTTCTCTCCAGTTTTGTGAACAGCAGATAGGGCTCCGCCTGTTTCAGCTGTTGGCTCTGAACTCAACTTGGTGACGTCTACTTTTCCTTCAAAAGCGTCCTTGAGCTTCAGTCTCCACTTGGCTCGAGATCTATCAGCCCGAAGAATGGCTAGAGACATTGGAGTGATCAAGAGAACGGCGACGAGGTTGAAGATGCCTGTGGAAAGAAGATTGAAATCAGCCAAGTCAGCCAGGCGAGGGGACTGCCTCTTCGCGCCTCGATTGGCTAGCTCACCTTCCCAGAGCTCCTCTCTGTGTGAATCGAAAGTAGGAGTTCGGAAGGAGTAGGAATCGAATGATCAGCTTGCCGGACATGCACTCAAGCGAAGAACAAGAACGCTCTTCTCTCTCTTCACCCCCTCTCGACACTCACGACTTCCCGTAAAGATCAGTGGTCTGGGTGTAAAAGACTGCCAAGAAGGCTGCACCGATGATGAAAGAGACCAAAAGACCGCAGCCAGCACCGAGAAAGATGAGCCTCCTCAACTTCCTAATCAAGACCCTCCTCTCTTGCGTCTCCTCCTCCTTGATAATCAAATCATTTGCATTGGACTCTTGAATATCCGAGTGGTTGGACCCAGATCCCGAGCTCGAAGAGATGGAGGATTGAGTGGAAGAAGCTGCTGGAGTGGATTCCTTGACCAAAGACTCTAGAAGACCGGTTAGAATTCCGATGACCAGAGAGGCTTCGAGAGCTTCTCGAAAAGCGATGAAGAAGATGGCTGGAGCAAAGACGTTTGGCATCTTGCTGTTTCTCAGTCGATGGTGAGGTGAAGAGAGGAAGAAGGAAGAGAACGGCCAACTTAAAGAGATTGAAAGATCGAAAGATGGGTGCTGGTTTCCAACTCAGTCCTAATCCATCTGATCTAGGAAGAGATAGCCCCCTTCCGTCGAGTCTAGTCCAATAGAACCCTTTGGAATTTCAAGATCATGTTGAGCTGATTAAGCTGATTCCTATCAATCTGCAAAGCAGCAACAACTAACCTCTTCGAAACTTTGAAGAGACAGTGCAGAGATCCATCTCTCCTCCTCCAAAAGCAAAGTAATCCTCTCAAATGCTTCTATTAACAAGATCAACTTTGCTATCCTTGGTTCTGGCTCCTCTGGTTGTCAAATCAGCTCTTGTGGAGTTGTGGTGGAACATTGAATGGGTGGAAGGAGTCAATCCAGATGGGCTTCTGAATGATGAGAATGGTCAAAGCGTCGGAAGGTATGCTATCGGAGTCAATGGAACTTGGCCACCTCCTATTATCGTGAGTCTTGAAATTGGAAATTCATAGCTTGGAAGATGATTGCTGGTTGCTGGTGGATTGGAGCCAGTGGCGTTGGTCTTGAGAGTGGAGCTGAGATGAAATTGAGTGGCTGGGAGGAAGCTAGAGTTCTACCTTCATGAAACCCTCTTGCAAATGGGAAGAGAGGATGAAATTTGAAGTGAAGAAGAAAAGGTTGAAGTGTTATATAGCAAGAGTTGGCATTCGAAGAATGCGAACTCAATCGAGAAAAGCCAAGCCAAACCTTCTCTTCGGAGCCTTTCCTTCAAAAAGTGTATCCATTCTAATCTTCCTTCTCTCCTTCTCTCCTCCTCGTCTTCTACTTCTCAGAACGTCAACGAAACAGATGTCGTCAGAATCCATGCCACCAACCAGCTCAACACTGGAGTGGGGACCGCTCTTCACGCTCACGGCCAATTCTTCAATCAGACGTCTTACTTCGATGGAGCTGTTGGGATCACTCAATGCCCAATCCCAGCCTCCAGTACCTTCACCTACGAACTTCTGAATTCACCATCATCGCCTGCCGATAGGCAGAAGCAGTGGGGGACCTACTGGATCCACGGACACTTCGCTGGGCAGTACGTCGATGGGCTTCGAGCTCCATTCATCGTTCATCCCGTTCAGCAAGCAGACATCTTCCATACCTACGACGAAGACTACACGGTGATCCTTGGAGATTGGTATCATAGAAACCACACGGATCTTTTGAGGAATGAGTTCTTGAACGACAAGAATCCGACTGGGGTGAGTTTACCTTTTCATCTTTCCTTTTCAGATCTCTTTAGCCGCTTCATAATCTTACGCTATCCTCATTCCTTCACTCATATCACTCAGGCGGAGCCAGTCCCAGAATCCGGACTCATGTACTTCGCTAGGACCAACTCGTCCTCTCCTCAAGCAGAATACGTCCCAGGCTACAACGAGAACGCAACTATCTCGTTCGTTCCCGGAAGAACCTACAGGTTGAGACTCATCAACACTTCCGCCTTGTCCATGTTCAACTTCTGGATTGATGGTCACGACATGAGGATCATCGAGGTCGATGGAGTCGATGTCGACGAGTTTGCGACTGATTTTGTTCCCATCAGTGTCGCCCAGGTGAGCTCTTCTGCAGTCTTCTGCTACTTGTTTCGGGTTCTTCTTAGCTTATCTGACTGACATTCTACATGCCTGCCTGACTCTCTACAGAGATACTCGGTCTTGGTCACCGCCAGAAACGACACGACCTCGAATTGGAAGATCCATGCCAACCTCGATCCAGACATGTTCGATGTGGTTCCGGAGGAGCTCCAACTCAACATCACCTCTAATTTGTCTTATGGGGTGGACCTGCCTTTTGGAGAAGTCAAGGTCTGGGACGAGTTCGGTTACTTCGACGATTTGAAGCTCTCGCCTTCCATCGTCAAGGAGATGTTGGGAATGGACGTCAATCACGACCTCAACGTCAACTTCAACACCAGATCCAATGGTCAGAACTACGCAGACTTCAACAACATCACCTTCGTTGTCCCTCAGACCCCAACTCTTAACTCTGCCCTCTCCATGGGCAATCTCTCCACCGACGTTTCAGTCTATGGTCCGGATTCCAACGCCTACGTGCTGAACCACATGGACGAGGTTCAGATCGTCATCTTCAACTGGGACGCCGGGAAACATCCCTTTCACCTTCACGGTCATCACTTCCAAGTCGTCCACAAGTCTCAAGACGTGACCTCAGACGATCCAGAGGTCAACCCGCCTCTCGTCGAAGGTCTTGCCAATCCAATGAGAAGAGACACTGTGACTGTGCCTCCTGGAGGATCTGCCACTCTCAGATTCAGAGCTGACAACCCAGGAGCTTGGTTTCTCCATTGTCGTGAGTGCAGTCGAAGAACAAGAAGTGAAGTCGAGATCATTAGTAATCTCACTGATCGACGGACTCCTCTCTCTTGTGCTTATGGTACCTTTCTTCAATTCTGTTTGCGCAGACATCGAATGGCATCTGGAGAGTGGTCTGGCTGCAATCTTCGTTGAGGCTCCTACTCTGATCCAAAGCTTGATTAAGCCTCCGTCTTTCATCGACCAGCAGTGCATCGCTGACGGACGCAGCCCCACTGGGAACGCAGGCGGAATAGAATCTGTGAGCGTCGTATACTTCTTCACCAACGACGCCGAGACGGCTCCTTACTGATCCCATCTCCCCAATTCCCTCTCGTTCTCCAGGCCACCGACTTCGGCAGTCTTCCAAAAGAGGTCCCCTATCTAGAGACAGGCTGGACTGGCAAGGCCATTGGAACATTCATCGGATGTGCTATCACAGCGCTTCTTGGGATCATCACTGTCATCACCTATGGCTGGAGTGGTACAGAGACCGCTGACGAGGAATAGGAGTAGCGGCCTCCCTGGTAGATACTAGCCTTGTTTCTTCATCCTTTCTTTGGATATTTGTCTCTTCAAATCATTCTGATTTCTCACACCAGCTTGATTTGATCGCATTGGCTTTAAAAGAAACACGGGCCGTCCGCCTTCTTTGTCTCTAGGAACCTTTGCCTTCCACCGTCTTCTTGTCATCGTCGAATGTAGTCTTCTTTACTCAATCAGGATTGGTTCTTGCTAATCAATGCTGTAGCTAATATGAGTTTGAGAAAGCTGGATCGTTCTTCAGCGCCACTTCCAGGCTTCTTCGTCGAACTTCTCCACCAGTTGAGCATCATCCTAAGCAGTGAGAGGAAAGGCAGTTGGGGAGATTGGAACTGAGTCTCAGTACACTTGCGCACTCGAAACACCAAGCTAGAGTGATAGCGTTAGAGCACTTCTTACCTTGTACTTAGCAACGAAGCCAGCGAAGCCATCTCTCAAGACTAGCACCTGTTGATCAGATCCTTGTTCTCCTCGTACCGAGTCTCTGACCTCTCTATACACCCTAGCAGACTTCGGGCCTCTGCTCACGTACAAGAGCATTGAGGGAGAACGAGGGAGGGAAGAAGGCGAGTGAGGAAGATGAAGGTCTGCGGCGTAAGAAGATTCTTGCACAAGACGTCACTTACCGCTGCTGAGAAAGCGAGCAATGAAAGACGACCTCTTTCACTGTGCGATCCATTGAAAGAGAGAAGGGAGATCACCATCGAGAGGAGACATTGAAAGCCTTCGAAGATCCAGCCTGCTGCCTGAACCTTGCACTGAGATTACGAGAACGAGCAATTCACTACTCACCTCCTTTCAAAGTCTCGACCAAGCCTTGGACCTTGTCATCGAAGACAGTAGACGGGATGTTGATGGCTCCTGGAATGTTTCCACCTTCAAAATCGTCATCTCGGACGTCGATGATCTTGATTTGGTTTTTTCCATCTTGACCGACTTTCAACTTTTCTGCCAGGCTTTCTGCAGAGATGTACTCGTAAGGTCTTGAAATCGACATGGTGTAGAGAAATCTAGATGGGATGAAACTCGGTTTTGACAGAAAGCGTTTGACTTTTAAGAGATGTTTCATTCACAAAGAAAGGACAGGACGAAATGTGCGTCGAGGACTCGAAGGCAAAGCCCCTATCATTGCTCAGCTCTGAGCCGGACTTCTGAGGAATTGATTTCGTCATGGATGTATCGTAAGTAAGAACGAGACCAAAGTTGAAGAATTAGCTTCGGTGAAAGCGGACGGGAACACATGCAAAAGGGACGAAGGATGAAAGTCGAAAGTCGAAAGTCGAGAGGGTGCAAGGCGGAACATTATCAGATGGAAGACAAAGCAGCCAAACAGGAAAAGTTAAGCGCAATTCATTGATCAATTTCAGCTTCAGTGAGTGGCCGAGATTTAAAAGGTGACTAGGTGAGAACGGGGGGAGAAGAGAGGTATGGAGTGCGGAAAAATCTTGATCTCGTTTCGATTTCCGGAAAGACAGAAACTTTCCTATCTGTTGGTTTCTAGAGGGTAGGAGAAAGAGAAGAAAAAGGAGGGGGGGGGGATTAGATAGGGATAGGGTTCTAAGAGAAGAAGTAAATGCGAGGTATACCCAATCCGCGTACCCTTTATTGGGCTAAATGATTTAACGCTGAGAAGCTAGACCCTATAGAATTGCTACCTTCTCTCCCTCAAGCATCTTTTTTTCTCTTCTAGATTGAGATGTGGAGATGAATGGTAATCTTCACCCCTAGGAATCTTGGTCCTTCGCATGTCTCATTCTCGGCTTGAGCATCAACTCTTTTGAATCATCGGGAGAGCAACAGATTTGGATGACAATTGCAGTACTAGGGTAGCCGTATGCGGTTCAAGATGGTAAAAGAAAGATAACAAAAGATGGCTCATTTACATGAGAGGGAAATCGGAAATGAGATGATGCGACGGAAGGAGTGTGATGGAAGGAGAAACCAGAGAAGAAATCATGAAGGAAGAAAGAAAGAATTTAAAGACTGAAGATCTCACCATTGAGACAGTAAGTAAAGCTTGAAGCAGTTGAAGTAGATATGGAAATGAGAGAACACCTTTCTCCAAATCACCAGGTTTGAATCCACTTCATCATTGAATCCCAAGCTCTTCCAACAGCTCCATGACCTAATTTTCCTAGAGCGATTCTACCTTCGTGAACCTTTTCATCTGCTCTCATAAGACCTTCAACTCCATGTAATCCACCAACAGCTTCTACTAGTTTGCTTGCAGCTCCACTTAAACCTGAGACTGGAGGGTTAGAAGCTGCACAAGAGAACTCGAACCTGTTGGCATGAAATTGAAGTGCTGCTCTATAGTGCATTAAGATTGCTAGGACGATTGCGATCTAAAGGGGGAGGGGCAAGTGAGGGAGGGATACGAAGGAAGAGTAGGACGGAAGAGATCTTCAAGTCAGTATCAGAACCTAGTGACGACTGAAAGAGGAAAGCAGAGAAAGAAACGAAAACTCACGTGCCAAATAACATGAGAATTAGCCCCAAGATCATACTTTCCAGGCCATCTCTTCTCCGGCCACTGAAGAGCATAGAAGACCAATCCTCCGACATAGAAAGCTAAACTAGGAATAATAGGACTAAAGAAAACGAAGCTTTTAACAAAACCATGTTCAAAAGCTGCATGAGTGAAAGGAGCTAAAGCAGTGAAGCACATGGTTAAGAAGGTAGCAATTCTATAGGGTTTGGCTTCTCTAGTGTTAAACCATTTAGCCCAAGGTAAGATAGCACCAACCAATCCAACAACAAAGGTAGTTGAAGAATAGAAGAAAGCTAGATTAGGTTGACAGTAGAAAGCATTATAGACTAGAGTCCAAACACTTGCTGCGATTAACCAAGCTATACCAACGAAATCGCAACAGGCGAAACCTTCGAAAATGTGAATGTCACTACATCCTGCCATAACATGCCAGGAAACAGAGAGAGCTAAACATTTGATGGCTGCACAGAGATAGAGAGTTTGAACTAAACGATCCATCGGCGTTGTATCCGGATCTAAACCTTTTGATGGCCAGAATAAAGGCAGGACGATTAAGATTCCCCAAAGATGAGTTTGAATGTTCCAAGTCTCGTTGTGAAGTTCGAAAGTCGATTTAATGAGAGTTGGCCATTCTTGGAATGGGATGAATCGATATCCACTGAGAATGTGTTCTGAGAGAGAAGAGGCGATCAAGATGAAACGTCAGTAAATTTAGTTTCAACAACAAACCTCATTGGATAGTGCTCACCATTATTCTTCCAGACGGTTGGTAAATGTCTATATTCAATCAAAGCTCTCTTCCCTCTTCCAGCAGCACCAGCCAATTCCAAAGCAGCTCTGTAAAGAGTTTCTTCGGTATCTCTAGCAGTTTCCTTAGCTTTCGCTCCAACTTCTTGAGCTCTGACACTAGCATCCTTTGAGAATGAGCTCATTCTGAGTTCCAATCTTCTAGCGAAAGAAGGAGAAGAAGGAATACCACTAATCTGTCCATCTCCTTCCAATTTCTTCTTCCCATCGTCAGAGGCAGAAGAAACGAAACCTCTTAAAGTCAAACCACTGACTGAATCTTGTAAAGCTTCGAATTTGATCTGCATCTTTTCCAATAGATTAAGACTAGTTTCACCAGCTAAATTCAATGAAAGTGGAAAGGTCGTGTCCGGTAAATGAAGTTGAATAGCATTAGATAATCTATCCCATTCAGCAGCTAAAGATTGAGGTCCAGTTTTTGCAAATGCTAAAGCTACGGAAGGTGCTAGAGCGATTTTGGCAGTTAGTTGTTGAGGTGCTCGAATCGGAAAGAAAAGTGTTTGAGGTGGAGAAGGTAGAAGTGACACCAGCTTTCTGAGGTCTTCTTTGAAAGCTTCTAGTTGGGAGTGAAATTTGGATAATTGGGTTTGAATGGATTTGTTTAATGGATCTTGAGGATGAGAGTTTGAATAGAGATTTCTAACTCTGGTTTCTAATTCTGTGAGATAGATTAACATTTGACTTCGAGCGGTTGCTAGACGAAAGGGCAGAGAAAGAGATAGGTCGAGCTAGACATGGAGATAAATTAGGGTAAAGAAGTTGGGTCAGTTGTGGCGAGGTTCGCTATGGTGTCTGTGCATGCTCCACCTCTTGGCTCCACCCAAACTGACTGATCCTCAACTCGATGCGCCTTCTCTTCCTCTGAGACTTGGACTCAGAGTTTCAAATACAGCAACAAAGCTAGTCAGATCTTAAAAGAGGGAAGTAGTATAGTTGAACCACCTGATAGCCCACCCCCAATTTGCCCCGACTTTCACAAACACTCTGTGCCTCTGTGTACTCACATATTCCAAGCCATCAGCTCGCCTACTTCTACCATTCCAGAAGGCTTCTTCTTCTGAATCGTCTTCCTCCTCAGTGCCACTTGCACTTGTAGATTCGTCTGAAGAATCAGTTTGAGTTGCAGCTGAAACTGCGTAAGCTTCTACTGCAGTTGGATAGAAATGACCGAATGGAATTGAGGGGTAATTGGAAGAAGTTGAAGTTGAGGAATTAGCAGAATGAGCGAAAGAGAAAGCAGGTTGAGAAGCTCGTCGACGATGTTTGATTCTTCGAGGAGGAGCTCCAACTGAAGAGGTAGAGTTTGAAATTGAAGTTGAGGGGAAGTTAGAGTTTCCCTTCAGTAGGAAATCGTCTGAAAGAATCTTTTGGCTTAGTTTGCTTGAAGAAGACATGATTTCCTTCAGGAATTGGGTAAAAGAGAGAAGAAAGAAGAAACTTGGTTGAGAGATAGGAGGTTTGACCAAACTTGGCTGTGCTATCTTGAGGCTGGGTCTGACTGTTGGTTGACGGAAGTATAAAGAAGCGTCTATTAAGGAATCCAACTGGAAATTTAAATGAATGTTTACTTGAAATCGAAAGGTGAACGTCGTCGAAAGTTTGGCAAGAATTTGAAATGTTATGGGGAGAGGAAAGAAGAAGATCTTCGCCAAAATCGACTTCTTATCGTGGTCCCTTCAATCTTGATATTTCTTCAAATTTGAGTTTTCTTATCCTCAATCTTTTCTTTCTGCATCCCCAGTCCAATATCCGACTTCAATCTCTGATCATGTTAAAGCCAGGAGTTGCAGTCATCCTAGGAGCGGGAGAAGGCCTCGGTTTTTCAGTCGCAAGAGCTTTCGCAAAATAAGGTCTCAACGTCGCTTTATTAGCTAGAACTCTTCCAAAATTAGAAGACTTGGCTTCTAGAATCAATCAGGATCCAAACAATGGAAAAGCAAAAGGTTATCCCGTCTCAGCTAGTGACCCAGTTGGTCTAGCAAACGTTTTTTCTTCGATCAGAAAAGATTTGGGTAATCCTACTGTTGGAGTTCGTAATCCTGGAGGAGGTTTCAGCATGACTCACTTTAGAGATTCAAAAGTAGAACAATTGGATTCAGCTTATGAAACTCATGTCAAGGGAGGGTTTCTCTTTTCTCAGGCTATGATTGAAGCTATTGAGAGTCAAGATGCTCTTCTTCTCCTAAGTGAGCTCTTGTCTTATGGTGTTTGGATTTTTTCTCAGTATCAGAAACTCAAGATCTATGTTCCAAACGCAGCAGTGTCAGATCAGATATCATCTGTGTCTTTCCGGATGTCTTGATCTCACCCCAGTCTCTTTCCTCTCTTCTCTGTCTTCTATCAAATCAGTGGTGCATTATTCTTCACCGGAGCTACAGCATCTCTTAAAGCTGGAGGTAAATTTTCAACTTTCTCTCCAGCCAAATTTGGAGTTAGGTCTTTAGCTCAATCTCTAGCTAGAGAATTCCATCCAAAGGGTATTCATGTCTGTCATGTCATTCTAGATGGTTTCATAGATTCAGAAAATATGGACGAGGTAGGTTACACCAACTTGAAGAAGAGAAGATCTTGTTCTCCGAGCTTCTTCCCCCCCCCCCTCTTCAAGATTCCCAAATCTTTGGAACTGATGATCTTCCCCTTCTGTCTTTCTTTTCCCCTGGCTTGGTTTGTCTCAATGGAATTGTCCTGCTCTACGAAAGGTTATGGGTCCAGCCAAAGGTCCAAACACAAGATTGAATCCAGATGATATCGCTGAATCTTTCGTCTCGGTTTGGAAACAGCCTAGATCTGCTTGGACTCATGAATTGGATCTTCGTCCTTTTAGTGAAATTTTTTGATGAGCTGTCGGAATGTCACTCAAACTCACTAAGAAAGTACATTGATTTCATCTACGAGTGAAATCTGGCGGCTGTCCATGAAGAGAAGGAATTGTTGTACTATAGTGACCTGTTCGATGCAAGTCTAGATTTGCTTGGACTCGAAGTTGAGGTGTTCTACTTTCATTCAGTCCTATTGGGAATTTGTACATCTTCATCTTATTACAATAATAGAAAAGCTTTCGCTCTGCATTCGAGGCTGAACTCGGGACAGGAGTGCACTTCCAAGTCATGTCTCTTCTTCTGATGAACTCTGACTCTATTTTGTTATAAATTGTACTAATGTTTGAGAAACGTTAGAGGGTCTGGAAATCATTTTTCGCTCTTGCCGTGAATTCACTTCCAGGGGGTGGCGATGAGCGACCTTGTTCTACACCTTCGCCCAGAACAATTGCTCTCGACCAAACCAACAACCATTAATCATTTTTAATTCTTCTTCTTTGATTCAATCCTTCCATCTGCAGTCAATCTCAGCTTTACAATCTCCTTGTTCTGGAAATCTGAGAAGAGAAAAGGAGCCGAGGTAGCTACTTCAAAGATGGAAAGCTGGCTGGAATGGAGAGCAACTCCTCCCTCTTCTTTCTAGTGGCAGTCTACGACGAGATCAACTGCTGGAACGCTCTGAAACTCTTGGTTACTCTCGCGCGCTCTCTCTCTCTCTGGGTTGTAGAATAGGAGCTCGATAGACGGGAAGTCCTTTCAATCAGACCTCCAGCTTGAAGATGCTGCTGAGAGAGTGACCGTGTTGGAGCCGGTGAGAAGAGAAGGAAGGGATGGAGAGAAAGTAGAGCAATCTTCTTGGAGGGGGCTCAGAATGTATCGAACAATTTGCGTTCGAAGCTCGAGATACTCTGTAACTCTTGGAACAAGACCAAGTAACCGTAGAAAGCTTCAGAGAAGGGTGTCGGACCGACTCGGTTACACACCTCCAAACTTCTTTCCTCTTCATAGGATACGTTGGACCTTCTGGGTACAAGGCCGTATTCACCATGAATTAGTGAAAACTCTTAGACTTAATCCTTAGGAGCCTTTGCCTCGCAAGGTCTTCAATCGATCGAGTCTTGAAGAGTGGAAATCGACTCGGCAAAAGACTAAAAGCCAAGCATTAGTTGAACTGAGCTTGATTCAATGATTTTCTGACTTGGACTCTAGAGGAAGACGAAGCCTAAAGGGGACGGAATTCGTCTTCTCGGATCGAAGCTTTCTAGGCGAAGAAGAAGAGGTTTGCAGCTGACAGATGAGATCGTTGACTGTACGGTAATGTGTAACGCGGTTCATTTGTTGAAGTTCCTCTTATCAGGAATGGAATCTTCTTGCCTCCTGACTGGTCGAGATGCTTTAGATTCTCCTCTTCTGTCCTTTCTCTCTTCTGATAAGTCATTCAAATCGCGAAAAACCGCATTCTGTTCTATTGATGGTCATAAGCTGCAAAGTCAAGAACGTTGAATACTGGACTGGCAACTATCACGCGTCCATCATCCCAAATTCCCCATCTTGTCCGTATCTTTCATCAGTAGAGTACCGATCAGAACCCCCTTTGGCGCAGTGATAACCTTGAACATTGATCATTGAGGCAAGGGAGAGATCCATGGAACAGTTGAGAGACAGTCCTCTCCTTTTGATTCATCGCCAACTGGGATGGAAAGGAAGTGGAAAGAGAGAGCTCGAAGTGAGACGATTCCCATGCACCAGAAGCAGCGCATAAAGAACATGTAAAAATCGTACTTACCAGTCTCTCCTACCTCCAAAGTCCTCAGCTTGACCTTCCCACTTTTGAATGTCTCATTGTCTCTCAACAGCTTCCTTCCCTCTTTCCAAAGGATCGCTGAGCGGGAGGATGTTGCTTCTAGAGTGCTTGCGTCAATTGATCTAGATGGTAGAGCTATCTCTCTCAGGTTCGAAAGGAGCCCGCTCGAGAGGACATTTGATAGTAGACCCTCCTCTCTGAAGTCATGACTGCTGGCAGTAGATTCATCGAGCCTGTAGAATGGCAGATGAAGAATCTCAACGCTTGATAGCGAGGAGCCTAGCCTCTCCTCTTTCAAATCCGCAAGGCTTGAATCTTCCAAACTCAAGAGCTTGAGGTTCGTGAAGATTGCGAGATCCATCTTGCTTGAACCAGGGGAGCGAAGATTGATAAGACGAAGATGCTTGATCGAAGGGTAAGAACTGGTGAGACTTGAGAGACATTCCGTTGTGATATCTGGATCTGACCTTTTCCCTGATGTATTGATGGCTTCTCCGATGACTAGTTCCATTGAATCGAGAGTCTGAGTAACCTTAAGGATGTGATAAACCGCTGTCGTCTCTAGATTTCCTCCCACTAATTCTTTGCTCCACTTTCTCCCTTACCATTCCATGTTATTGGTAGAACCATCATCCCAGATCAAGCGTGGTTGAATGGTTAGCTGCTTGACGTTTGAAAGACCCTTGAAGGTATCTGAATACTCCAGAAGAAAGTTGTTGCCCTCCAGCGCCAAAATGAAAGAGAGTGAGGCTTGACGTAGATGAACGCAGTAAACCAGGATCCAGATCATATTCTCAACCTTAATATTTTTATTTTTTGGATTCTTAGAGCCTCTGAGAAACAGTCTCTTGAGTGAGTGAGTCAGGAAGTGGGACGGAACTCCTGTCTGGTCTGTCAGAGGAAAGCGGAAGATGCTACCATGTAAGGCCAGAGTCTCGAGGTTCCAGCAGCTCCCGAGGATAGACTCAATCATCATTTGCCCTGCATCCTTCGGAGTGAGATCTTGTCCGACAGCAGACTACAGTTGGCTCCAGAGCTCTTCAAAGGGAGCCATGTTCTTTCCCTCTCACCCTCCTAAAGGCCAGATGAAATTGAAAGCTGGATGAGAAACCCCTTTTGAGGATCTTTGTCTAAAAGATAGAAGACGGAATGAATGTTAAACACCGAGAGAGTGACAGTTTGAAGAAGATGAGGAAGCCAGCGATTGTAACCGGACTTGGAGCTCCTAGAAAGAGAAGAAAGGGCTGAGTCTCCTGACGTGGTGGAAGAATTCAAGTGAAGAAGAGGTGAGGTCGCAAATAGAGAGAGACAGCGAGACAGGCCTATTTTCAATGACTCACCTTCTCCTTTCTGCTCTCCTTTCCTCCCAACCTGGCCCAGCCTCTTCTTCCTCGGCCCAGCTCCTGATCTCTTCGACGATTGGGGGAACGACATCATCTATTAGGTTATTGAAGGCCGCTGGTGTCTTCTTTGAGTCGACGATTGCTTGATCCATGTTAACAAGAAATCTGAGAAGTCAGAAGATAGAGTCCGGTCGGAAGCAGATCAAAAGAAGGAAGGTTAGCGTCTAGTCTGTTGTTGCCTTTGATGCTCTAAAGCAGACCACTAATCTGAGTTCTGCTGATCTCAACTTACCTCTTCTTGAGACAACCGTCCGAGGTGAAACTTAAGGACGATTCTATAATATGGGTACGAAAGCAAGAGAGAATCAAAACGCATGCAAAACAATCGAGAAAGATGAAGAGAGAATGAGTAAGAGCATTCGACGAAGCAGGCAATCTCTGACGAATCAGAGAGGGAAGCAAAGGCGCTCTCTTCCTGTTTACTCACCAAGATTGTTCTGCTTGAAAGACTTCCAGAGGACTTTTTGATGAATCTTCCTTTCAGATCTAATCTTTGAAAGAAGATGGCGAGAGGAATCAAATTGAGTCGTGATGGTTCTTCTAGCTCTATCCTCAACGCCTCAACCTCAACCATTCATTATTCATTCTCAATAACCTCCAGAAATGACTTCTAACAACAACAACAATAACAATCGACCAGCTTGGGGAAATCAAAGAAACAATCACAACAATCAGCATCACAATCAGAACCATCAAAACCAATATCCTTCACAGCGCAATCAACCTAGCCAACCAAATCTACCAACTCCCATCGATTTAGCCTCTCTAGGATCATTAGGATCCACCTCTGCAGAAGCTTCGACCTTCTTGAATTCTAGATCGACAGAAGCTCAAGCTAAGAACTCAGAGGTGTTGAAAGTTCAGGCTGGTGCTGTTAACAAACCTGCTAGTGCCACCAATCCGAATGCTGGTGGAGCTGCTTGGGGTCCAAAAAGTCAGTTGTCAGATAGTGAATTGGGAAGGTGCTCATTGAGAGGGACAAATGGGGATGGAAAGCAGAGGTAGCTGAAGAACGATGAGAGACAGATGTCGTAGGATCTGGAAGGACCATGATATCGTATGCGTACCTCATTCCCTTCTTCTGAATGTGGATAAGCTGATTTTAGAAATTCAGAAAGAGTATCTCATTCTCAGATCTGACACAAGAGTAGACGACTGACCATGTCCTTCTACTCCCTCTCCACTCCCTCCCTCCTGTCTCCTTTCTCTCAGGAAACAACCTCAACCCATTCCTTAACGATCTATTCCGAGCAGTCGATAAATCGAAGGCTAATTCGAATCAAAACAGTAACTTAAACCAAAATGTCAGACCGAATACTTAAAAGCAAGAACTGTAATTTTATCTCTTTCCTCATCCCTTCAGATCCAAGCCTCCTTCACATTTCTCTTCTTTCTGCCCTATCACGCGTGTTTGTCCAAGCTCTCACATGCAATGTTGGGCCAGTTAGCGGAAGGATTTCACCAGAGGATTCTTCAGAATTGTTACGGAAGACCCCATTTTCCCGTTCTGGTTCGAATAATGTCCTCAGTTCTGCGCTTTCTTTCGACCTTCGCGTCGATTTTCCTTGGGATCCGTTCTATCCTGTAGAATTCATGTAACAACTCGAAGGCAAGGGAGAAGCTTGGAGTTGGAAGTCGTGTGAGAGAGATGAGGAAGTGCTACTTTCACTCGCACTGGTAGCTGCGAGACCTTCGGACGCTTACTCCTTCCAGTTGCTTTTCTAGACTCTCAGTTTTTTTCGCCTAGAGAAAGCTTTCGTTTTGATCTGACCCGTGAACTCATTGATTGATGTTCTGTCCTGTAAAACGCGAGAGACACGGTAATTTAAAGGCGCGTTTGTTGAGATCGTTGAGAGAAAGGAGATTTGTTTCGACTTCTCAACACACCATCCCTATCCGCAATCTTTCTTTCTGCAAATAATAAACATGAGTTGGCCTAGCCAATCACATCATGAGAATGGAAGACCCATCTCGAATCCGAAGGATGGAAGGAATCCAGTTCAATTTCCACCTCATCCTCAACATCCTCAATCTCAATCTCAACCTTCCCAACGCTACCAAGGGTTTCCAGCTTTTCATTCTCAAAGCTACATTCCTTCGCATCCGATAGATCAGAGAGCAAGCAATCAATTCAATCCAGCTTCTTCCTCCTCAGCAACCACTCCTCACTACAGCCAAGGTGAGTTTTCACAGTTTGAATCGTCAAAGAGAGGGACTTGACTGAAGCAGAAAGTTCCGTTTCACGAACAAGGGAAAGGAAATGCTATCAGGTGAACTTCAATCTCTTGGAGTGTATCTGATGCTGCCTCCTCATCCTTCTTGCTTTCCCACCCACCTGCCACCTCGCAGCTCCTCCTCCTCCTCATCGCTCCATTCCGTCAACTTCGTTTTACCAATCCGGAAAGACGAAAAAATTAGCAATCCGACATCAACACCCATCTCTGTCTGCATCTTCCGGTGCTCATCAAGGAAGCTGGCCTCTTGGCTCTCATAGACCTCCTCTCTCTGAACCTCCTCACAAGGCTCAGTCTCACGATCAGATAGGTGGAATGAAATCGGGAAATGGCAAAAGTGCTCAAAGATTCGATGGACAAGGGTGAGTAGATCCTCGAAGGATTCTATAGTTAAGAGGGAAGAGGGAGACCTGGACGCCACTTGCAGCATGAGTCTAATCGATGCTCTGCAATTTCCCACCTATCTCTACTTTTGATCAGAGCTACATATCGTGATCCTAATTGGGTTCCTTCATCTTCTCCCGAGGGGTCCATTTCTTCTGGTAATGGATACAACTCTCTCAACGCAGCTGGCATGACCCCAATCAGTAGACAACCTAGCTCTGATCGTCTCCAAGCTTCTCAATCTGAGCTTAGACATGGTCGTTCTCAGACACCACCCAAGAGTTCAAATCCAAAGCCGTATCTCAAGCAATCTCCAAACGTGGTCCGTCGTGATCAAGCTGCAGCCTGGCTTGCCCCATCGACTCAGTCTCAACCTCAAGCTCAACTCCAATCTTCTCATCAAGCTCCAAGGCCGATTGTTCAACAGCCTCCTTCTGCTCTAACTCAGTCTAATCATTTCCTTCCAGCATCGAACTCAGCAGCTCATTTCCACGTCTCGCAAAGCTCTGCGGAATCAAGCAGGCGTTCGAATGGAAGATCTCAATCTGACTCCACTGGTAGAGCTCCGTCTTCAACACCAACTAGTCAGAGGATAAACAGAGCCTCTACCTCCATTCGTCGTTCTTCAGGTACCTCCAATACTCAGCCCAGTGGAATCAATGCGCATACATTCTATGCTCCAGCTCCTCAGCAACAGCAGCCACAAGATTCTCATCGCTCTGGTCCACAACAACCTTCTTCCGTCTCCTATCCGAGCAATCCGAGGCCTAAGCAAGGACCTGTCTCTTTTGGACCTGGTGAACTAGTCGGTCGCAAATCTACAGAATCTCAAAGTCGCCCTCAAACCAAAGCTCCAGAAAGCTCTGTCCCTTCTACCTCTCACGATCGAAAGCATGCACTTCCAGCAAGTGGCAACGCAAATATCAACTCTCGGAATCAAGGGTCATCAACAAATCCGCCTCTGATTCCAACCTCAAAAAGCAGTGTCGCTTCTTCGAGCGGATTCGGCGAAGTTCGAGACGGAAAGTCAGGATCCAATCTGAGCGCCGAGGTCTTTGGCGGAAAGAGGCAACATCCAAGTCAACTCATCCCTCTAGGGAAGACACCTCAGGTCCAAGAGAAGGTGCAAATGATGGAGGAAGAGAGTCCAGATCCACTCAACGTGATCTCTCCTGCTATGAGGCTCGCTCAGGATGCCGCTAGCAAGAAGAACGGAAGCCCACTTTCTAAGAAGAGGAAGGACGAATCTGGAGGGAAAGGAGCTGACGGTCAATCGCCTTCTAAGCTGAAGAAGATGAAGAGCGACCAAGGAGGTTCAACTCAAAGTCAGATATCTAGAAGGAATTCTGTCCCTCGATCGGCTTCAGATGGAAGTGCCTCACCGGAGAAGGAAAGCAACCAATCGAAGGAAGAGTCGCAAATAATCCCTGATTCTCAACCTCAATTCGTAGACGATTCAGATTTCGAGGACGAAGAGGAGGAAGAACTTGATGAGATGGACTCGTTCATCCCTTTGAACACGCCTCAGAGTGAGAGACCTAGTGATCTCTCGAGTGCTCAATCTAGTGGAAGACTGGGAAGAGTCAGTATGGGACCAGTCAAGATGTCAGACAAGAGAAGTGAGTAGATTGACATCGCTGTTTGCCCACCTTGGTTCTCCTCAATTCAATCTGATTTTTGATCAACCTTCCTTGTCCCTCTTCAGATATCATGACTAAGCTCAGAGAGCTGGTCGACGACATACTGGAAGCCGAAGATGCTTTGCCAGACAAAGACACTCTCATGGATATCGATCAAGGCTCCTCTTTGCCTTCCCCTGCAGACATCTTCTTCGATCTCGTCGGTGGAGCTCCGATTCTCAACTCGGTCACTCTCTTCAAGCTCCTCAAGTACGGCCGTATCTGTGCTCGCCCTCTGGCCGATGCACCTGCTTCTGGCTCTCGCCCTATCGAAAGCTCCTCCTCTGCATCTGGAATTACAGAACCATCTCAGCTCTCCGAACTTCCTCACGCCGATCTCTCTCGCGTTATGCGCATTCTGGAACGTGCTGTCAAGAGCTCCGAGAATATGGATCCCTTTCCTATCGTAGCTTCAGCCACGAAAGACAACACTCCAAAGAAGAAGAAAGGCAAAGCCAAGAAAGCCAAACCCAAGGCCCGTACAAGATCCAAATCTAGGTCACCTCAACGCCAAGCTTCCGACGATGAAGAAGATGAGGAGGTTGTAGATGAAGAAGAAATGGATCAAGATCCAGACGAGTCGGATCGTACCATCGATGGAAGAGGACGTCCAGCAGCTGCAGACGGAGAGGTGGACATGGACGCCGTTCAGTTAGGTCTCAGCTCAAAAGTTGATGCCGTCGCTCATTCAGTTCTAGCAGCTGAATGTTGCTTGACGCTTCTCGCTGCGGATCAGCTTCCAAAAGCTCTAGTCTCGGAGGATCTCATTCGCTACTGCGTCGATGCTTTGAAGGTCTCTCTGGAAAAGACTCTTCTTCCTTTCGTCGAGGCTTGTGGATCGACCTTCCATGGCGGTATTAATCACCTAGTTCTGGAGAAGCTGGTCGAGGCATTGGCTCCTCCAAAGCCGAAGAAAGGAAAGAAGGCAGAGCCCATTCCAGCCTCCGCCGCCGCTTGCTCTCGCAGCCTTGGTCCTCTCTTTCATCAATCATGCTCTGCTCTTGCTCAGCTTCAGAAACTGGTCAAGCTGTCTAGTCTCAATCTTCCAGATTCAATCGTCATCGCAGCCGTCTACGTGGGATTGGCTCCCTTCTTCGCTCTAGAGCCTGAACCTGCCTCTGGAAATGGAGCGAGCGAAGCAGCCAAAGCAGCTGCGAGAGGTAGAGCTGCTATGGGTGCTCTAGGAGGAGATTCCGCTATGAGAGGAATGAGACTTCCAGCGCTCAACCTGCTCAGAAACATCTTCGCTCGTCATTCTGGTCAACGTCAATGGATCGTGGAGGAGATTCTTACGAGTCTGATCAGACTACCAGATCTCAAGAAGAATAGGCGTCAGTACGGTCTCCGAAACGGAAGGGCCATCAACTCTGTGAACGCTCTACTCCTGCAGTTGATTCAGACGGCAGCCTTCGGAGTCCAGGGTGGCGATCTAGAGGAGGTAGGAGCAGTATCGGGAGTCGCCAGAGCAGTGGCAGAGCTTGAATCAGAGGCTCAACTCGCTCAAGGAGCTCCAGTGGACGACGAAGCGTCGAAGCTCCGTAGTTCAGTCAAAGGTCTCGAGGGACCAGACCAAGCTGCCAAGTCAATCGCCTCCTACCTGATGCAGCGAGTCGGCCAGAACAAAGTTTTCAAAGCGTCTGCCGACGTGAGCTACGCTTCCATCGTGGACAATCTCATGACGGATCTCCTCAATACCCTCTTTCTACCGGAATGGCCAGCCTCTTCTCTACTCCTCAGTCGTTTCTGCGGAATCTTCGCTTCCAGTCTGGAGGATAGCAAGAGCAGTCTAGATGCAAAATCAGTGGCTCTAGAACATCTCGGAACTATCGCTGCTCGTCTTTGTCAGAATGAACAAGCCAGTAACAAGTCCTCCAAAGCTCTGCTCGGCATCAATAAGGCAGAGATTGAATGGGACATGGAAGCGCTTCAGAGTCTCAGTGGAGCCTACAGATCCATCCTCGAGCATCTGGAGAACGCAGAGGTCGACGACCAGACTGCAGAGAGTGCTTCAGACTTCTTCCTCACTCAGTGGGCTAGTGAGTTGTCGATGTCAATTCTCAGGACCGAAGGAGCTGCCAAGGAAGCCCAGCAAGGAGGTTCAAGTCCAGAAGCTATCGATCGTATCAACACTTTCAGATCCTTCCTTCTCCAAGAATTCCATGATTGCACTACTCGAACTCCCACCAAGTCCGACAACGTTTTCGACACTCGTTCTGAAGAAGACTACTTCGTGGTATCTGCTCTGACAGCACAGATCATGCCAACCACTACTTTCATGGTCACCTTCGACTTCGCTCGTCAACAGCTTGTAGCTGCCACCAACGAGGCTGCTGTCGGGAACAGGACTCGTGCCATCAGAGGTCTGAGAAACATCAGCGTTATAGACAGTGCCTTGCTGAATAGAGCCGATGTCAGAACGGCTGTCGAGTCTCGTCTGGTCGATGCCAGCTCTGGGGTCAGAGAAAGCGCTGTCGGGCTGCTTGGAAAGTACGTCTTGAGAGACCACAGTCGAATCGCTGCTCACTACGAACAGCTCGCTGCTCGTATCCACGATGCTGGGCTTGGAGTTCGCAAACGTGCTCTACGTCTACTGGGCAAGTTCTTCACCGTCGCTACCGAGGAGAGGCTACGCATCGACGCCTGCGTCAAAATCGTTCGCTGCGTCAACGACGAGGACGTTGGAGTTCAGAGTCTCGCAGTTTCTACGATCGGAGAGATGTGGCTTGGAATGTCTGCCTCGGAAGCAGCTGGAGACAACAAGAGCAAGGCCAAGCTCTCAGCTTCTTCGGACGAAGAAGGCAAGGAGATCAACTCCAAGATTCCGAATGGAGAGGGCTCTGCAGAGACCTCTGCTATGGCTGCTGTCATCTTATCGGTAGCTAGCGTCATTCGCGAGAGACCCTCTCCTCTGGAAGAAGTCTTTCGTCGCCTGCTGAAGAAGCGCGAAGATGGAGGAAGCGCTGAACTACTAGGTCGTCTTCGCCAGCTGAGCAACACGATGATAGACAATCTTGTCGAGTCTCACGATGCTCCGGTAGCTGATACTCTCAATCGTATCAAGACCGTCCATATCCTCGTGTCAACCAACCCTACAATTCTCACTGTGGGAAAAGCCAAGCTCCTCCTGCCTTATCTCAAAGGTGCTCAATCTGTGAGTGTATTCAAACTTTTCGATTCATCGCCTCTGGATTTGATTCCTTACTCCTTCTTCTTCATTCCACTCCTCTTCTCTTCGACTCTTACAGCAGGATGATCTTCTCGTGATCGAACTTCTCTTCAAGGTCTTCAAGACGTGCCTTCCTTCGATGCCTCGTACAGCTTCAGCCTTCGCCGAGTCTCTGGAGAAATCACTCACTCCTCTGATGGCGAAGCCTCCTATGAAGCCTGCCACTGTCTCAATGCAGGAGCTGGTCGCATGCTACTGCACCGTGATCCGAGTTCACACTCACAACTTCCAACTGCTCGTCAAGATCCTTCGCGCTTGCATGGTTCGTCTCAAGCAGGTCGAGACCAAAGCTGTGGCAAATGCAAACGTGAAGCTCGACCACGCTTCTGCACAAGTCATGAGTCTCACCACCCTTCTCTGTGAGCACGGAAACTTCGATGCCATTCGTGAGAGCTCTGAAGACCTCAAGACCGAAATTGACAAGGTCAGCAAAGGATCGATCGTGGATCACATCTGCGAATCGATCCTAGCTCTTTACCACGCTCCCAACAAGACCTTCCGCGCTCCTTCTCTTCAGTGTTTGGGATTCGTCTTTCGCTCTTATCCTTCTCTGATGATTGGTGAAGTCATCGCTCAAATCATGGACGACGTCTTCAAGTCAGGGTCAGCTACCGATCGTGAGCTGCTTCTCAAGATAATTCTCGATTCACTGTCTTCCAACCAGCACTCTCTTCCCGACGAGCCATCTTCGTCTTCCCCGAGAAAGAAAGATGTCGCAGTTGAGAAGGTCGATATGGACGAGCTAGTTGGTAACACTGATCGATTCGCTGATTCAGGGTGAGTCTCACTTTTTGACGCTGGAAGAATCTTTCCATCGATGAACCCAGCTCTAACATTCTTGCCTTCTTTTCTTCTACTCTTGGTTCTTACAGTGTCGGTTCCTCTCTGGTGCAACGCTACCTGGAGCACATTCTCGAATCTGCCAAGGATATGGCTCGTCCCTCTGTCCAGAGAACAGCTGCTGAAATCATCAAGCAGGTGGTGATGCAAGGTTTGGCCCATCCTCTTCAATGTGTTCCTACTCTCATCGCTTTGGAAACCTCCCCGGACGAGAGCATCGCAGCTCGTGCTCTTCACCTCCATAGCCATCTCGCTTCGAAACATGGCTCGATCCTCGCCGCTAGGTATCTCGATCTTGCTAGAGCCTCTTTTGAGTTCCAACTCAAGCAAACCTCGTATTCAACTCTCAGAGGTAAGTGTCAATTGTCGCTGCTCATCAGTTGTAAAGCCCAGCGACAGTTCGACTGACCTCTCTCTCCCTCGTTTTCCCTTCCAACAGGTTTCCGTTCACTTCAAGTCCCAACTTCTCTTCTCCACGCCTGGTACTCACTACTTCGCGATCGTCGTCAAAGTAGATTGGACTTCCTCAAAGCCTTGGTCAAGTCACTCGACCTCGATCTGATCTCCAAGGATTGCAGCGAGCACAGCGTAGCCTTCGCTCGCTACATCGCAGACAATCTCTCGACATTTGAGTACAAGACTCTGGAAGAAGTCTTCGTAGTCATCGGTGAGCTCAAAAGCATCCTCTCGGTCTCTGGAATGCAAGTCTTGCATCTGGTCGAGAAGCGTACCTCTACACCTCCTAGCTCTGCGGCTTCTACTTCAAGCGAACCTTCCCCTCGAAAGCCTTCGGAGTATCTCCGTCGAGCTTTGCTAGCCGAGCAAGAGCAGCTCGTTCCTTCCTCTCAACCAAATGAATCGGCCGACCTGGAAGGAAACTCTCGCATGGAGACGGTTGCCTCCGAGACTCGCTCAACAGCTCGCATGTCAACCGTCATGGGAACGGTTCTCCTACTTCGCAACCATCTCAAGTCGATCTACAACCTCAATGAAGCCAAGTGCTCGAAGTACATCCCTGGAAAGAAAGCGAGCGCTGGAGCTGACAGGCAAGCCGTCAAGAAGGCCTTGTCTGATCCATCTCTCGCAGCTTTGAGCTTTGATGCTATGCCACTGGCTCTAGTTTCTTTCGAGAAAAACACGGCTGATGCTGTCACTCAAATGCATACCTTCGAGGTGAGTTCCTTCTCTTAATTTCTGAGGTCGTTGTTTTGGAACTCTTCTTTCTCCAATACACCTTACCCTCGCCTTCTTACTGATTCAGCTTCCACTCTCTTTCTCACTCGCTCAGGATTTGATCGCCGGTGAAGGAACATTGCACGAGCCGGAAGACGCAGACCTAGATGACTACGCCTGATCCTTTGCTCAACTGCACCCACTTTTCCCATCCTCCAGTACCATTCTTTTCGCCTTCAACTCTTCCCTATATTTTCGCATTCATGATAGAATGAGAGATTCCCGTCTCTATCCCTTTCTTCCTCGCTGACTCGATACCTGTTCCTCCTTACGTCCCGCAAATCATCATCACTTTCTACGCACCTGTAAACTCGCTCATCACCGCAATGCAACTAATACTCATTCTCTTGATATTCTGCTCTACTGTATCAGCGAGATGGATAGAGTGGCCATGACTCATCTGCACACAATCGAGGGTCACAGTCGATTCGTGAAAGGTAAGGTGGTCGAAAGTGCTTTGGAATTTTACGTGCAGCGGAAATCCGTCAGAGTAAAGAAAGAAGTGGTGGTTGTACTATACTGTATTAATTCGACTCATTTCATTTGGGAAAGAAAAAGGAATGGAAAGAAAAGATCAGAATGGGAAAAAGCCGAAAGTAGAAGTTGTGCGAAGTTTGACAGATTGGGGTCGACGAAGCAAGAAAGAAATCAGGAAACTTTGAACATTTTTGTGAAGAAGGGTTGAAGAAGCTCTTGAAAAGTTGAAACGAGTGGGGAAAAGATGAAGGAGGATTGGAGCACCCAAAAGGTGAAGAAGCAGAGAAGTGAAGAGCTGGGTTTGGAGTCAAAGAAAGAATGGCAAATCTGATACGCAGAATGTTGGAAATAAAGATTGAAGATCTTGAGAAGCCATTCTTAAGCTTACTTGACGTGAACTAGTTCTTTGTAAATGGCTGAACTGCAGAGATCTTGGAGCAGAGAGGGAGGTCGGGAGGGGAGATAGAGGCTTGAGAAGAGACCGTATTCATTCTGGAAAGGATCAAAAGAGAAGAGAACATCCAGAAGGGATGGGAATGTTAATCAGAAGTCTGGTCAAGAGAAGCACGCTCGGTTCAAGTTCCCTCATGAAGAGCCAAATAGTCACTGTTCGAGAAGAAGAGAAGAACATTCATAAACTCAGACTTCGAGTGACCCACGCTCTGGCTCATACGGAAAATCAACAACCTCTTCCACCACTTCTCCAAGTTGTACTATTATGTCCATTCTGTTCTTGAAGTATCCGAAATAATAAACTAGGATCAGTTTCTCAAGAGGTTCCATTTTCGTTCCCTCCACTTCCATTCCTTCCTCCAGGTTCTTCTTCCCGGCTTGAAGTAGCCTTAAGAGCATGTCAGATTCACGAGCACCATGAAGATGTTCAATCTTCAGAACCTTGAGATTTGGGATTCTGGTAGATAGTTGATCCCTCCCCAAAGAAAACATTGAGTGGACCCAGAGCTCAGAGACTGGAGGTTTCCCAAAAGAACACTCCAAAAGCTCTAACTTGGAGCTAGCTGGAATCATCATCCAGGGTGGGAAATTCCTCCCATCCCAGAGCTGAAGATCCAGCAACTGCATGACAGGAATTCCAACGGGGAGAGTCCCTTTCCATCTTCTCCGTCATTTATTTCGATTTTTAAATATTTGAGAGTCTGAGAGCATTCTTCCAGCAGCTCTCTCCAGTCAGAATGATTACAATTGGATTCAATCTCGAGAGAAGTAAGCGTTCTGAAGAGAGAGGGATAATCGAGGTGGTGTTCTGGAAGGTAGCAGAGTTCGAGCACTTGAAGGCTTCCGGGAGCAAATGGACTTGTTTTGAGAGCAACATATTCAGAGCTATTCATTGAGAGTCTGAACTCTACTAGCTGTGGAAGACTGAAGAGTAAAGAATCACCGAAGTCAATCATACTAGAGGGACTTGGAATCGCTGCATCCTGGATCCAGCCTTCATGGAGATCTGTATCGAATTTTAAGACCAGAAGACTTGCACTTGATTTTTGAAGAATCTTTAACATCTGCTTAACTTTGCCATCCCTGAATTTGAAGGGACGGAGACGTAATGAAACCTCTTGCAAAGTAGACCCACTCTTCTCATCGAATAGATTAATGGCGGACTGAGGACTGAGCAACCTCTAGAGTTACGTTTGAAAGGATGAGGGTTCTCCAGAAAGTTTTGTTATCATCTATGATGTTCCTCCATTTAGGGCAAACCAATCTAATCCTGGCCAGCTTCCGAAGAGGTAATTTTTTGAAGATGAGAATGAGAACCTCCGCATCCAGAGCGTCATTCTTCATTATGTTGAAGAGGAAGGATTAGTGAAAGAATCAGAGTAGCGTAAGATCTGAATTGAATTAGATAAAGGTCGACTAGAATGAAAGGCGCCCTTGAATCGAGAAGAGAGAAGGTGGAGACCGGAAAGGGAAAGGGAAAGAAAGAGAAGGAGAAGGAGAAAGGATTGGATGGCAGGATTTCAATTGGATTGAGTGGTGGATTCAAGTGAGGAACTGAGAAGATAGATGATAATTGGACTTACTCAGCTTGATCTCAAAGTGGATCTTTGAAACTGTGGAATCCGATGTTAAAGTCAAGAGCAAGATCCAATTTGGAGAATCGAGCCAGCGAGCCGGCGCCCGCGCTATACCTTCGGGGTAAAAGCTACAGAGATGGGGTGGAATCGAGATCGAGATGGAGGATGAAAAGGATCAAAGAGGAGGGACAAAAACAAAAAAGGTCAGGGGTCTCGTCTTGAGGCTATGACACGCCTGGAAGACGTCTGCTGGCAAGACTCTCGTTTAATTCATAGAAGTCTCGAATCTCATCTGGTGGAGAAGGAGAGTCAAAGAGCCAAGTCACTCCTGTTCTCCTCCTTGCCCCACTGTCCCCCAATCCCTCCGGCTCCCACTTCTTGGGTCCAGATTCCGAGGATTAGACAACTTTGATTAACGATACCCTCAAGTCTCAGTATGACTTTGTCGGAAGCCCATCTTCATTGGCTGTAGTTGCCAACACTCTAGAAGATTCTAAGAAACACCCAGCGAGCTTCCGCTTCGCTTCTTTGTCTGTGCTTCTTCGGAGCGACGATGTCCTCACCTTAGGAGGAGGGGAGAGGGAACGGGAAGGCATGTCGACTAACAGGGAGGTCCTGCAGTTCAATTGACTCGAAAGACCAAGCGTCAGCGGTAGTAGGCTCCCGAACCTCTCCTCTCGCTTCTTGGGATCCAGTAGGCCTCGTAGCTTGTAGGGGCAGGACGAGAACGAGAGGAAGCTTTGAGCGTCAAGAAAACATAGAAGTAGACCTCTGAGCTTCATCTGTTCCTTCATAATTTCTTCGTTGGTTCAAAAGTTTCTCATTTCAGCCCTAGAAGTGGTATGGTTGGATCAACATCAAGCCTGATCTTTTGAAAGACGGGCGTTACCTGTGCAAGAAGTCGAAGGAACTTGTCTTTCCCTCCTCTTTTAGGTCGACAGTGGGAGCTGACAACTTCCTTATGATCATCGGGTTTTGTTTTAGTGGGTAGTGGCCTAGCAGGCAGGTTGCTTCGCCTGGGCAAGAGTCCCACACCGCTTCCATCAGTCTTCGGATCTATAGCGTCGCGTGCGTAAATGAATTTCATCAATCCGAGCTCCCAGCTCAAAAAAGATAAAGAAAAAAAAGCAAAGAAAAAAAAAGAAAAAAAAAGAAGAAGGCAGCAGGCACGTAGGCACCGGAGAGAGCGAGATACAGCTAGACAGAGAGAGAGAGAGAGGAGGAAAGAGGCCAAACGAGCGCTAGCTTAAGCTCATCTGCGGTGGGTTGGCTCCTCTTGAGCATCACTTCTGGTTTTTTTTTTGTTCTCTGATGACCCTTTTAGGGAGCTTCTAAAAGTGCGGGGGACTAAAGAGTGAGAGAGAAAGAAAATAGAATTGATAATCTCTGTCCCTCCAGGTGGCGATACAGCTCACACAGTGAGAAGATGAGCTCTCAATCTATCAAGGGTTCATGACATCATTTGACTAAGAGTTGAGCCAAGTTCATCGGAGCAAATTGAAGAGACTCCGGACGTCGAAGGTTGGGAATCACGTATCTTTCACTTCGGCTATGTTTCTGCGAGGGAAAAAAAGCCGAAGTTACGAGGATGAGTTGATATAAACTGATGAAGTATGAGTGGAATGACGTAGTAGAGTGGTTGTGAGACTTTTGTTTGAACAGGGGATGTAGATCAGAACAGGGTGTTTTGCTGAACGGGAAGAGATGCTAGGAATGGAATGAACGGATCTTTCGTGGGGTGAGGAATGAATGAAGATGGAACAGTAATGAGCGTGGAGAAAGGAAGGAAGCGAGAGGGGAAGGTGGTGTTGAGACCTCATGAGTCGGAGAAATCTCGAGTGCGAGTGGGCCTTCGGGGAGGAGCTGTAAACATGCTTCTTGATGGGGATCTTCTTAGAGTGTGATTCTGTTGGACAGTGTTTGAAATTGAAGGGTTTGAAGGTGTGACAGATCCAGAACTGGAAGAGGAAATGGAGGTTGAGGAAGAAGAGTTCGGATTGAGATTCGACTTGTCCCTCTCACCCAAAAGAGGATTGGGCGGTAAGGTGGATTTGCGAGTCGGTGAAGGAACCGATGGCGGAGTCCTAGCTCCGTCACCAAGAGAAGACGAAGCTGCCATCGAAACGTTACTTTCCGACGTCGTTCTTCTGACAGCGCGAGCCATTGGAGGTTCCGGTTGCATGTAACGCTGATTTAAGATCTCTCTAGCGAGCTCTCGCACCAGAATAGCGGCATCTTTCTGAGAAAGTTCATCGATTATCTGAGTAGAGGGTTGAAGAGACAAGCGAACGCTGAGTGTTAGGGAAAAGCATCGACTCAAAACATCACTAATCCACAACTCACCTTGAATAGACCGTAATGTTCGATGAGACCTTGTCTTTCAGGATGGACATCACAAACCAGCTTAGCGATTTTCAGAAGATTCAGCCTAACCACCGCTTTAGGATGAGTCAATCTGTCGATTAACCTTTTGAAAAAGCTCGAGAACTTGGCCATTCCAGTAGTGATCCCGGTTGAAAGCCTGCAGATCTTCAAGAAGGGTTCTAAAAGATTTTCGAAGCTGTTTGCCTTTGCTGTAGTGAAGACGTAGAGTAAAGAGTCTATCGAGGTAGATCTCAAAAGAACGTCCTCGACTCTCGCAGTCTCGTCCTGCAACCATACTAGAATCGACTCCAGAGCTGAAACCTGCCAGTAAGGGTCCTCCAGTAGCTTAAGATAGAAAGACAAGCCTGAGTGTTGCCAGAACATTTTCCTTGTCGGTTTACCAGCATGAGCGAAATCACAGAGGATTGGAAGCGCGAATTGCTTGAGAGGCGAATTGGTCCTAGCTACTCGAAGAAGTTGGGGAATGATTCCGGCTTGAGCTGCTTCTTCCTGACGAGACTTGTTAAGGCGACAGACTGCGAGGTAAGAGAAGGAGAATGAAGAAAAGAAAGATAGCTGAGCTTAAGATCGAGAACCAAGAAAGAAAGTAAGGCGTATACTCACGATTGTACATGGCCGTCAGAATCTGATTCGACATCTCTGTTCCATGTTCTCCCTCGTGATGATCCGCTAGAGTACGAGTAAGAATTTCGATCGTGTTGCAATTCTGAAGCTCGTCTAAGATGACTGGAGACATGGAGAGATTCTTGATGACCTTGAGCATCAAAGTCAAAGACTGGGGTTCGAGAAGCGGGCAAGATTGCAACATTCCTAAAACAAAGAAGAATCGAGGGCAAAGGAAGAACTTTAGTCAAGCCAGATATCAGGGCCGAACGAGAGGATCGCAGATCCAACTCACTTCTAAGTACTCCTCTGGTCGCAACCTTTTTCTTCAGCCAAGAATCCGATTGAGAGTAGATCAAGAAAGTCTGAAGAATGTGATCTTTAGCAGATTCTGCGTATTCATCCTCCGAATCTTGAACAACAGAAATCAAAGCTGTGGAAAGAGGTTCCAGCAGACCTTCTTGAGCTAACATTCTACAGAAGTCGTTTCTGGAAGCGGGACTCTGCTCGAAGAGGAAGAGGAGGAAAGAGGAATACATCAGAGACAAATCCCGAAAGGGTGAATTAAGCATCACATAACCCTATCTGTCACTCACCTGCAGTTCTAGAACACTGTTAACACAAGCCACTCCCAGCCAAACCAAGTCCTTCTGTTCATTATAATCTTCGTCAATCAATTCAACCAAAGTTTTGAGACCTCTACAAGAAAGAACGAATTGAAGAGTGAGACTTGAAGTTGAGCACATAGCGAAAACGAAATGAGCTGCTTCTAGACGAACTTCGTGAGGGAATTTCTTGGCTGTGAAAGACATTACGACTGGAATCGCACCAATCAAACAGAGATTCTCTTGAGCTCCTGGATCTTCGTAAATTATCTGAGATGGTCGGAGAAGACGTGAGGACATTCGATCAGAGTCACTCTTCGGGTTAGAATCATGACTTATTTCACTCACCAGATTCAGCAAACCAAGCAGACGACAACTGACGTCTCTCAGGCGAGTAACTTCCAGCAGTTGAATGATCGCCAAGGCACCATGAGAGCTCAGAACTTGAGCTTTCATCTCGGGCATGTCCGTTAGGATCGCATCCTATGAGGTAAGAGAAATGAAAACGAAGGAAAGCCAAAGTCAGTTAGACTGTTCACCTCAGTTCCACCCCGAGTCGTACTCACCAACTGTTCGCAAGCCTCATTCAACTCTTCCTCCGGAGCGCTAGGTTTGAGAGCTTCCACCAATTCGACAATGTGAGAGCACATTCTTGCATGCTTGTCTCTGGCGACATTAGCTTCCAAATCAGCTTCATCTCCGAACTCTTCTTCGTCGATTTCCGCGAATGGATCGTCTTCATCTGCGTCCGCATCTCCCAGCCATGATCGATTCGACAGACGAGTAGTGAGTTGAAGAGTTGGAGTCTCGATTGGCTCGTCTGAGCAAACAAAGAAAAAAGGTGCCAAGAATAAAGACGGATTGGATCAGTAAGAGTGGTGAGAGAGGATGGTAGCATCAAAGGGAGAAGAAGAGAGAGAGACTCACCAATTCCAGCTTCATTGCTCCCAAACACATCCGACCAATCCTCTTCTTTTCCTTCTGAATATTTCCCCAAGCTCTTCCTAGTTTGATTTAATTTCAGATTCGACTTCTCTATCTCCAGCTTGAATGAGTTATTCCTTGAGCCAGGAGGACTAATCAAATTTGCAGAAGGAGACAAAGGTCTTTCTCTAAAAGTAGATGAAGTCGGAGAGGAATTTTGCGTCAAGTGATTAGAAGTAGAGAGACTAGGAGTTCCAGGAGAAGAAGAACCTCTCTGATGAAGTAAAGGTTTCTGAGGTGTTAGATTTGCACTTTCTTTGGAAGATGTAGTCGGATTGATTGTCGTTGAAGAACTGGCTGAAGACGAAGAAGAAGAAAAGCTACTGGCCCCGGAAGCCATGGCTTTGAGATCATTTGGATGAAATAATCTTCTACCGATGCTGTTCTGAAACCTCAACTTCTGAACTCTTTCATCTAAATGAGATTCTTCTTCGTCTGAAACTAGATCCGAGTAGTCTTCTACTATGGGTTGAGAAGACTTTGAGGTCGAGTTGCTTGAGGAAGAAGAAATTGAATTCGAGTTGATTGGCTTCGTTGTCGAAGGAGCAGAGATCGTCGGAACTGGAGCGAGTTCTTTGGAAGACGATACCACAGCCGGTCGTTCTTGAGGTTTCTCTTCCATAGATTCTCTGATGGGCGAACTGGTACTCTTGATTGGTCTGATAGTCCTACCATTATCGTTATCATTTTCTTCCCCATCTCCTTCATCCCACTCTCCTATCATTCTATTCTTATCCACCGAAAGTGAAAGATTCAAATTTGGAGTTGATTTCATTTCACTGAGACTTCCGCCATTTCTTGAGGCAACAGATCCCATCAAATTCTGTTGTAAAAAAGATAATCCGCCTCCCGAAGATCCCAGTCCTTTAGCTTTAAAAGTTCCACTTCCAAATTGAGAGCTTCTATTCTCTTCTTCAGTAGTTTTCTTGGATCTTGAATCTTGCTTTAAAGATCTCTCCTTCTCGGTATCGCCTTGAATAGCACCAGCATTGCGAACCCTCTCTTCTCCACTCCTTTTCGAACCTAAATTCTTATCTTTCGTCCCCCTCTTCCCTTCATCTTCTCTCTTCTTCTTCTTCCCGTCTGTCTCCTTTTCTTCACTTCCTTTCTCGAGTTGAGCAATCTTAAGGGTATCAATCCCATCCTCAAAATCATCATCCCAATTATCATTATCATTTTCCTCTTGACCTTGAGCCTCAGCCAAAGCTTTAGTTTGATCAATAAGAGAAGTTGCTGGAGCAGCTCTGCCAGTGACTATAGGTAGATTCAAGTTCCCATTCGAGACATTAGGATTTGGATTTGAATGAGGAATTGGGATCGAGAAACTAGTTTGAGGAGAATCCGGACCTTGGAAAGAAGCTAGATTGAAGTTTTCTTCCTTTTGAGAGACTTTCGAATGACTTGAAGAAGAGGTGGAAGGTGAGCCTTCTTCTTTACTTTCCAAGATACTTGAATTTGGTAAGAAAGATCTACTGCTGACTCTATCTCTACCACTACCAGTAACACCTTTCCTAGTCGGAGTTCTCAACTGTTTGACAGTCTTAGAATTACTTCCAAAAGAATTGAAGTTCTGATTTGAAGTCTCTAAACCACTTGAGATTTTCCTATTCGAAATCGTTGGAGCCGGAAGATTATTGCCAGCTTGTTGTAAACCTTGATAATTTCCTCCAACTTTCGAAGGATCTCCAACTCCCGATCCTCTTCCATAATGATTCCCTTGATTTGAATTCAAAGGTCTAGGAGTAGGTTCTTTCAAAGCTTCATTCCATTCTTGAACACTTTTGACAGCTTCATCATAAGCTGTACCATCTCCAAGCGAAGGAATTGAAGTTTTAGAAGGATTGTTAGATCTCATAGAACCACCACCTTTCATTGCATCTAATTGTTTTCTGGCTGAAACCATCCAAGGATGTCTTGATAATTTCTTAGCTGAGACTCTCAAGTTGAAATCTTTTTGAAAGCAGTGGAGTAGGAAATCTTTAACGATCTAGTGAAAGAGGAGAAAAAGAGACAAATGAGAATGACTCTCTTCAACCCACTCTACTTTCTTCCCTAAAACTCACTGGCGAAGCTCCCTCCGGCAAAGGAGGATAATCATCCTGAACGATCCTAAAAAGTGCCGGCATAGGTTCCAACCAACTATACGGAGGTTTCCCTTCCAACAGTTCGATCACCACACAACCAACGCTCCAAACATCACTAGCAGTAGTTGCACCACTTTGATCTATCACTTCTGGAGCCATCCAATAAGGAGATCCTACGACCGTTCCTTCTGACATCGCTCCAGTTCGAGTTGCAACTCCAAAATCTGCTAACTTCACAGCTCCATCTTTAGTAGTTAAGATGTTAGCTCCTTTAATGTCTCTATGAATCACTCCTTGGTCGTGAAGATAGATTAAACCTGATAGAACTTGTGAAATGTAGACTCCTACTAAACCTTCGGGGAATTTTCCGAATCGTTTGCAGATGTGTTGGAGGGAACCGTTTTCGCAGTATCTGATAGGAGAGGGTAGAAGGGTTAGAGAGTTCGAAGGCAGGGGAAAGAATCAGAAAGCTGAAGGCCTATCTTTTGAAGAAAAGAGACGACATTTCTGTTTGGAACCTCTTCGGAGAGCCTCGCAAATGGAATTGATTGCTCCTTGAGAAGATCACTCACTCTAGAATGATGTAAAGATATTCTCTGGTCTTCTCGGATCCTTTGTACTTGACGATGTTTGGATGTTTCAAGTTTTTTAGAAGATCGATTTCGGACTGTAAGTGGGGGAGCAGAGGAGAGTCAGGTTAGAACCAGAAAGGAAGAAATTGAAAGCCTTCTTAGAGTTGAGAAAATGTATATTTGAAGAGTTCAGATTCTGTAGATTGAGAGTCTCCGATGTTCGAAAAGGAGAGATCTAGAGCTCCAAGAGAGAGGTCTAATCTCGAAAGGATAGGAGGAGCCTGACAACCCAAAGACTGGCTCCCTCTTCCTTTACTTTAGACTTGAGATGAGCTTGTATCCCAATCTCCAAATCTGACTCCATCAG
Source organism: Golubevia sp. BC0850 (assembly GCA_012976225.1). NCBI lineage: Eukaryota > Fungi > Basidiomycota > Exobasidiomycetes > Golubeviales > Golubeviaceae > Golubevia > Golubevia sp. BC0850. The sequence continues at coordinate 559,604 of JAAVVG010000019.1, read as the reverse complement.
AATGAGCAGCAGAAGAGTAAGCAAGGTTGCAGCATCTCACATCTCACTTTTCCTAATCAGCAAGTCACTTGACCTTCTCTCGCTATCTCTCTTTCTATGAATCCCTTCCAACTTTTGATCATCATAGATATCAACAAGACGATCCTCAATTTTGGCCAATCAAATTTATGCTTACTCCGTCGATGGTCTGCTACTTCTACTTGCACTTGCAATTGGGTACTGACCATGATCTCTCCCAATTCCGATTTAGGAATGTTACCCAATTGAATCTGTTTCACAGCCACAGTTTCACCAGTAGTCCAATTCAAACCTCTATAAACTGAACCGAAAGCGCCTCTTCCTAAACAATCTCCCAGTTGCTGAGTGAGTAGTCGAGTGAGAAGGGGGGTCAGTCTTGGAGGATAATTTTGATCAAGATTGAGGTTTGCTTCCACTCACATAACCTGTCACATTGGCAGAACTGCCATGAAGTTTCATTCCTGCCATAACAGGCGATCACTAACTTGGAGAATTAGATTTTGAGTATGATGGGATGGTGTTGGTCTTTGGTAGCTCTCATTCTTTCTACTCACTACACACTTCTTCTTAAGCCTTTCAACGGATCAACTTCCAACTCGCTTCAAATCTTCGTCTTGAAGCTGTATATTGAAATTAATAGTCAGAGTTTCAGATAGTAGACAAGTTCAAGTCTCAGCCGAAACGAGAATGAAATCAATCGATCTCTCACTCTCGCTGCTGGCTATTCTGATAACTATACTCTCTCTCAACTCGGTTTCAGCTTATCAGGCGGTCGTATCGGATGAAGATGCTTTAAGGCAAACCTGCAGTGGAATGTGGGCAGACTTGAAAAAGGATACAAGGGTAGAACGTGAGTAAAGACTGCAAACTACAGTATAGCCAAGACAAGAGCGATGACAAGACGTAATAGAAGTCAGAGTTAGGCTACTGCTCTCAATGGGAATGAAGGGTTTGGGTGGAATGAGAATTCAATTCAGAATTCCCAATATAACCAGCATCCAGTCTTGAGCATCAATTTATACTCTCACCCAGTAGAATCTGCTGCCGGTCTCCAGAAGGCAATGCCATTCTCCTATCGGATCAGCTTCTTCCATCAACTCTACCTCTCTTTCCTTTTCACTAACTTCTAGAAAGCCAGACTGATTCTTATCCTCCCTCTCTCACAGTGATCATCTCCCCCAACTCGACCGGAACCTTCGCTTTAGCGTTCTACTCATGGGTAGATTTCCACCTCCTAGGTAGACAAACTCCGAACGCTCTAGATCAATTAGGTTATCCTCTAAAAACCTACATCTGTACTTCTTCTTCAGTGTCTCAAAAGATCTGCGAGGCGAATGAGGAAGGTCAATTCATACTCTCGGGTTCAGACGTTGGAACCTCTATCAAAAGAGAGAGAGTAGATTTAGGATCAAGTCCAACTACAGCTGAGAAGAGCTGGGTTTACAAAGTTGAAAGTGATGGTTATTATTGTTTAGCTACTGTGCCTCTTACAAATCTAGATGGACCTGGAAAAGGAACTGGAGAAGGGAAAGTCGATTTCAATCTAGATTCTAATCATGCTAGATTTCAAGGTAGGATCTTCTTTCACAACAAATTTGAAGGAAATCTACCTGCTAGTGAATGGCCGAAATTGAATGTAAGTAATGATTTGGGTTTCGGTCCTTTGAGAGTGGGTTGTGAGAAACTGAACAGAACTTTCCTCTTCTCCCCTTCGAACGCTTCAGTTCTATTTCTTCATGGCTTGCATCTATCTCATCATAGCGGTAGTCTGGTTTGCCTTATGCATGAAACATCGAGCCGAGTAAGTAATCCGCGTCTCTCGTCGACTCCTCGACACATTCTCTCGAAATTTCGAATCTTTATCTAACCCCTTTCCTTTCTCCCCTCTCCCTCTCTCAGACTCTTGACAGTTCAGCACTTCCTCTCCTTCGCACTACTCTTCCTAGTTATAGAAATGTTCTCTCAATACGGTTACTATTCCTACCTAAACTCCTTTCCCATAGATTTCCTCTCCATCAAATCAGCAACAGGATCCAAATCCATCACAGGAACAGCCCGAAGTCTATTAGTTCTAACTTCCTGTTTCGATGCAGCTCGTAACAGTGGAAGTCTCTTTCTCCTCTTAATCGTCAGTATGGGATACGGAGTTATTAGACCTTCATTATCAAAAGGAATTTTAAGAAAAGTTCAAGCCTTGACTTTAGTTCATTTCATCTTCGGTTTACTCTATTCAATTGGAACTGTGCTTATCATTATCGAAAGTGGAGGAGCTTGGATCTTCATGTTCATCATGCCACTTTCTGTCACTCTTTCTAGTTTTATGATGTGGATCATTAGCTCTTTAAACTCTAGTATCGAACATCTCACGGCTAGGAAACAAACTTTCAAGAGGAAAATGTTTGTCAATCTTCATAGGATTCTTTTGGGAGCTTGCGGGTTTATTTTACTCTTCTTTATTGGAAGTACTGTGGTATTTTCAAAGAGTGGCGATCAAGATTTCGCTCCTAGTAGCTGGAAGTATAGATGGTTTTTGTTGGATGGTTGGCTTGGTGGACTTTATCTAGTTGGTGAGTGGAAGATCGTCGAGCTCTGATCCCCTGACCCTGGACCTATAGTCTGTCCTTTCAAGACTTCCGATCTCACATTTTCCCTATCTTCTTTTCGCAGTCTTTTCATCGATAGCTTACATCTGGAGACCAACTGGATCGAATCTTCGAATGTCAATGTCGGATGAGATCGCTCTAGATGAAGATCCAGAAGCTGGACAATTTGAAATCGACACTTTCGCAGCTCCTGGTGGAATGGATTCAGACGACGATGAGGATGATGAAGCTGCTAAGAGGAGGAAATTAAACGCTGCTAATAATCAGAATTCTCAACCTCAAGCATCTGGATCTAGTAACACGAATACCAGTAGAGGGAATAATGCTGACGTGGTATTTGAAATTGGAGATGAAGATGATGAAGATTCTAGAGATGAAATTGAAAAGAATCAGAAAGGGGTTTCAGATCCTCCTCCAGGTTATGAAGATCAAAGTCAAGGTGGAGAGACTTCTAATCTTAGGAGAGATAAGAGAGAACAGGGAAATGAAGCTGAGAGGAAAGGATTGATAGATGGCGATGATGGGGATAGTGATGATGAAGAAGAAAATGGGGATGGTAATGAAAGTAAAGAAACGCTGGTTCCTAAAAGAGAGTTGGATAAAGGTGGGAAGAAGGATTGATTAGCAGAGATGAAATCTCCAGGAGATAGACCTTCGGAACTATTCCTCTGTAAATAAGAAAGTCCAATTGCTAGTTTATAAAATCATTGAAAGCCATTCATTCGAGTGGTCTGAGGGTACTTGTGAGTGGTACGTCACGTCCTCGTCGAGATGGAGGGGAAGAACTTCTGATAAGGAACGGAAAGAACAGGTCGATAGGTATTTTTGTTCTGGCATTGAAGTGATTCTAATTTCGAGAAGGGGCGAGATTTAAATAATGAGTGCAACGGAAGGGCAGGCCGCCGGCATGGGAACGGCAACGTCTGAGTTCAAAAGTAGACTTCTTCGAAACCCCTTCATTCAAACCTTTTCTCTTCTTTTTCTTCTTCGACTCTTTCCTCCCATCCTCTCCTATCCAAAAATCTTCAAGTCAAAGTCAAGACTCAAGATGAAACTACTTTACATTTCTTTATTCTTCCCCATAATCGCTCCAAGTTTTTCTTCAACCTCGAATTTAGACCCCTCCAGCAATCTCGATCCCATCCTTCCAAATCAGCCACTCTCATTTCCAATTCATCATCGACGAAAATTTCTCTCACCAAGAAAGTATGGAGCTGGCTCCATCATCTCAGAAGAACGAGAACTCAACTCTTTGTCGTCATCGGAGCTTAGGCGTGCCGTGAATCTCAAATTGACAGAGCCAGACGAAGACGATGTCAATCAGACAGAATTTTTCGAAGACAACATTTTCTCTACATCACGTTCAAACCTTTCAACCTTCAACGTCCCTTCTAAACGGCAGTCGGACGGGCAGCAAGCTGCCATCGTCACAGATAACGATCCAGTGGCGGCGGCAGCCCTTGTCGAGCAGCTGCCGAATGTAGCTGGTAACACTCAAGGAGCTGACAATGATGATAATGGTGACATCGTGAAGGGAGATGGAGATGAATCTAATTATCCCTGGAACGCCGGTACTTTGTGAGTTGGTTGTTGAGTTCCTCCAGTTCGAGGTTCCTTCTTCTCGTCCTCAACTTCTTCTCTCTCTCTTCCCTCAGTTTCAATCCCAACGGAGCTACTACCTCTACTCCAGAAGGAGGATGGGTCTCTTTACCGCCGATCGGAGGCTTCAACCTGAACAGATCTCTAGTCATCAAAGAAGGGGCTATCCAGCCGTTCTACGTCACAGCTGGCTACGATCCTTCTCAAGTCAAGAGAGCTATCATCCTTTTCCCTGGAAAACCTAGAGATTCTTGGAAATACACTACTTTGATGGGAAACGCTCTCAATGTTACAGTCAATGGAAATCATACTGACTTGACAGATCAAGGAGTGAAGTACAACGAAGTCATCATCCTTGGACCTGCTTGGCTCAATCAGTTGGATCAACAGGTGAGTAGATAGTGCAAAAAATCAAATCGAAGATGAATCTGAAGCAATGCATCTCGCTTCTCTACCTTCACAGGCTGGAAGTGTTCAGACCAACGAACTCGTATTCCATGGAACGCAGTGGCAATCTGGTGGATATTCGAGAAGTCCGACTCTCAATCAGAGTGTAACTACTTATGAAGTACTAGACTTCTTCACCGATATGCTGTTCGATCAAACGCAATTCCCAGCTCTTAACCAAGTAGTCGTGGCGGGGCATTCAATGGGAGGACAGGGAGTAGAGAGGTGAGTGGCGGCCCAAATCAAGAGAGGAAGTTGAGAGCACTCAGCGCCTTTGAGCTAATGAGTTTTCTTTGGCTTTTTCTCTCCGTCTTTCAGGTATGCTTTATTGAAGAAGGCGAAGAAGTACGACCCAAACATGAGATTCTGGATGGGGTGAGTGAACACTGCTCTCTTGAGACGAAGGACAATGTGGCGATTAAGCTAATCGATATCTTTCTTACCTACCCTTTTCTCAGTAATCCGGGAAGTTGGGCTTGGCTCACCGAAGATCGACCTTATCCGAACGCTACCTGTGCGGATCCTGATCAATGGATCTATGGTATTGGAGGAAACCAGACCAAAGTCTCAAAATATGCCAGAAAAGACGTTATCGCCAACAAACAAGCCGTCATCGATCGCTACAGAGGAAGGAATGTTCACTACGCTCTGGGTCTTTTGGATGATGGTCCAGGAGATACTCATTGTCAGGTGAGAATCGAGTCAAGCGGGAGAGGAAGGGAGAGCATTAGCTCATACAGCTTTTTTTTTCAAACGACAGGCCGTCATGCAAGGAGGAAATCACTTGGACAGGGGAGCCCAATTCATCAAGATGCTTGGTGGAATGAGTGGAGGATTCCCATCTACTCACACGGCTGACTTCATAGCCAATGTCAGTCATCAAGGTGAGTCGAAGGATCTTTGGTCAAGGATCTTGGGAGACGAAGTCGTTGACTACTCCACTCACTTTCTTTTTCCCCTTTCTTTGACTGTCACAAGACTACCCCATGTTCTCAGCCAACGTCTCTTTGCAACACATCTTCGCAGATGACTACAATACAAGGTATCCTGATCTCGTAGATGTTTCGAATCCCGGAGATACGAGCAAGACTTCTGGCGGTGCTGGCGTCAAAGCTTTCGCCACTCCTGCTCATGAGAGATTAGCTTACGGTCTATTAGGAGGTACCATCATTGGTATCGTTCTAGCTTTCATCATTCTACCTCTGATGTTCCAGCCAGACAAGGTGCCGGATCTTGACGATTGGAGCTTTGGACACACACCAGGTGACAGTAAATCGAAGCTGCTTGGAAAGAACTTTCGAGACAAGCCTTGGTAGCTTCAAGGGGGTAAATGCTTCATTATCACATATAAATAACAAATCGACAGTGCTGTAGATATAAACAATCCCTTGTAAATACAGAGCTCTTCCCGCCCAGTCTTATTTTCTCCCTTTTCGTCACCACTTTCTTTTTGCCAGCCTTCCTTTCATTTCAGAAACCCTAAGAAGATTTCATTTTCTATGTTGAGACTTTTTCAGTCTTTACCACCCTCTGTTTGCCCAAAGTCTCGCGCACTTTGTCATTTCATTCCCTTTAAAAGACAATGTATTCTTCGTTCTCATCCCGCATAAGCGTTCCCTCTTATTGAGAGACCTTTTGAAGGGAGTAGCTTCAAGCTTGAATTGTGCCCATCATCAACTACTAGGAGAACATTGGGATTTTTCAAGTAGCAAGTGGGATCAGATAACAAATCTGGCGACTTACAGAGAATTCCCATCACGACCTCTTAAAATCAGTCTTTTCAGAAGTTTTTTGATCAAAAGTGACATCAAATTCTTGAAACAAAAGATGGAGAAAGAGAAAGTTGAGCTGCCAGAGTTGTGAATGAGAAGGACATGGTGGAGAGTAGGAAAGCAGACCGCCAAACGATTCTGAAGGACTAAGATCTGGATTGTTTGAAGAGAACAAGACAGAAAGATATGGAGGCTAGTTTTTCAAGAAAGAGATTTGACGATGTGGGCGGTGTCTAAACCAAGAATGTCCTGAAGGGGAAACGGTGAAACGAAGCTTCCGGTCAGCACCTCGAGGCACAGAAGTTGTTAGCGGGAGACGAAGAAAAGAACACTTACGACCACCTCTTCCTCTCCTCTTTCGAGAGCCGCATCTAGAGTCCCTTGAGTCGGGTTTCAAAATGAGATCCATTTGAATTTTGATGCTGAGGGGTAGGTTTGCATGTATCATCTTTTTTTTCTCACGTAAATGGGTCTTGCAACGTCACTTGTCGTCTTCACTGTGCTCATTCGAAGTTGCTGTGAGGACAAAACAGAGTTTCACTGTGCACATGATGCCAAGAAAAGTGCTGATAGCCCAACCAAGGTTGGGAGAATGTTGAGAGTGGAAGAAGGGAAGAAGGGAAGAAGTTGGAACAGGCGAGAGAAAGATGTGGTCGTTGGCAAGAGGTTGGCGTCTCCTTCTCTTTCCCTGATCAATGCCAGATTCTCAAGAATGGCAATTTGTTCCCACATACATTTTGGGTATCGGATTGATGGAGTTACAGGTCTTCCCATCTAAGAAGTTGTCAAGTTGAAGTCGAAAGAGTGGGAAGAGTTGCGAGGAACAGTTCGAGGTCATAGAGTTTTTGAAGAGTGAAGGCCTACATTGACGAAAGGAGATGGGGTGAGTACTGGGATCGATTCCATTCGATACTTTTTCAGTTAGTCTGAATCGCCTTGGCCACCCAGAGAAGATATGGAAGATTGGACTGCTCCAAAAGTTTGATGTCGCCAATCGCCACCCGCCAGCACACTCCTTCTTGTGCTTATTCCCTTGATCCGCGGCCCTCTTTTTTTGTTCTTTTTTTTGAGCTGGAAGCTCGGGATGACGAATTACATTTACGCACGCGACGCTATAGATCTGAAGACTAAAGGAAGCAGTGTGGAACTCTGGCTTAGCAGCCACCCGCCTGCCAGACCAACTACCCACTAAAACAAAACCCAATGATCAAAAAGCAGTTTTGAGTTCCAATTGTCTACCTAGAAGAGGAAGGGGCCCAGTCCCTTCGACTTCTTGCGGGAGATAATGCTTGCCTTTCATAAGATGATGGAGCTTGATGTTGATCCGACTATGCCCCTTTTGGTGCTGTAACGAACCAACAAACAGTTTGAGAAGGGCCAGATGAAGCTCAGGGGCCTGCTTCTATGTTGTCCTGATGCTCAAAGCCTCCTCTCGTTCTTGACCTACCCCTACAAACTACGAGGCCTACTGGATCCCAAGTAGCAAGGGGACCACGGGCGTTTGGCCCTTCTAGTCAAGTCATTTTTCCTTCACTGTCTCTTTGATCTGTATAGCCTGTGACCTTGGTAAGCAGAGATATCTATCTGTGAGAGAAGAGGGTGCCAAACCTCTTCGGTCTCTTTGAAGTTAATTTACTGATGCGTTCAGAGAGGCTTCCCCTTGGAGAATGACAGAGACGAAGCTACTTTGACTATAACGCCCCAGCTCTGTAGGTAAAAAGACACTTCCAAAACCTTAGCCGTCAAGGTAGATGGTTCTCCTGTCTCTCTGTCGTTCTTTCGAAGTTCCACTTCTCCATCGAAGTCTCCTAATTCTTTTCGCGCGGGGGAGGGGAGGGGGGGGGAGGGGGGAAAGGGGGAGTCGGTTGAAGCTTGAATTGCATAGACTACTTGGAGCTTAATTACAGCTCCAAGCTTTGAAGATCCTTGAGAGTTGTGGATTCAACTTGACGAAAGTCAGCACATCCATCAGACCTTGCCTTTATCCTGGTCCCCCCTTCTCACATGAGGCGAAGTGGGTTTTCCAGAACAGGGACGTAGATCGGACCACCAAACAGTCAAACAAGCAATCTTTTGGATTGCATACATTCGAGAATCTGGCAGGACTGATGCTGACTTGAGGATTCGTCTCAACTTTGGTTCACTCTACTCTTTGCCTGGATGCATGCCGAGATTGAAAGTTGGCTCCTTGAAGTGTTGATGAACAAGCTTGAGGCGACGAGAAAGGAGAGGAGAAGTTGTCTTGAGAGAAGAAGAGGAAGAGATGAGAATGGTGGGAAGAAGGGGAAGAAGGAAGAATCGGATCAAGCGCGCTCTGATTATATTCAAGAGCTGAAGCTTAAATCCGGGCCTAGCTTGAAACTGAACCATCCAAAGAAGAACACATTCAGCCTGGCCTGAAAACAAAGCAAAGAAAGATCAGACCAGTTTGAGAAAGAGACGAACGGGCGCGTGTGGCAGATTCTCTTTGAGGACACAACAGGTTGATGCGGTGGGTGGGGGTTGGTGAGGGGGCAAAGAATTGGCCTGTTCCTCTCTCCGATCACTCCTTCTGGTCGGGAGCTGTGATGAGAGCAAAGTAGAGTGCTAGATCCCAAGTAGAGAGAGAGAGAGAGACTTGCCACTCTTTGTAAGATGGCCCTCAGGTCGAGATTTGATTCGAACAAGTCTGACCTCCCTTGCTACCGACCTTCCACCTGAGGAGCTCACGCTTTTCCGCAAATTAGTTTCTTGCAGGTTCCGGTCAACAAGTTCAACTGAGAGACAGAGCGGAGCCTTGCCTGAAGCCTGAAGGAGCTTCTCCTTTTTCCTTCACCCTTCACTTTTCCACAAATTTTGCAAGAAGTAGCATCTTAACACTGTCGACCAGAAAACCTGGTCAAGAACTCTGTGATCGTGATCTACTCAGAGAAGCAGTTCTATCTCTATCATAGACTTACTTCCATTCCATTCCTCTCTCAATCCTCTCACGCAATTTCTCTCCCCACGGAAGGGACTGACGCTATCATGAATCAAATACGAGACAGAAACGAGTGAGAAATAAAATAATACAATGTACAAAACCCCCACCTCTCTCCAGGTGTATGGCAACAAAAAGTCTCTTCACTCCTTAGCTCTCTTCCTCTTCTCCTTTCTATTTCCATTCAACCTAGATTTGTTAGCCAATTTATCAGCATTTGCCACTGCTTTCTCTTGTTTAAGTCTTGAAGCTGAAGTTGAAGAACGCCCTCGTAGACGATTGGATTTGGAAGATGAAGAGGAGGATGTGTTGGTGGTCGGAGGTGGGACTGGGGGGGGGGAGAGAAGAAATAGGAGGGGAAACAGTTCGATTTGAAATAGGAGGATCAGAAAAGTGAAAGGGGTTTGAAGGAAGTTGAGAATGGAAGCTGGAAGAAGGCTTGGGATAGAGCAACACTTGCAGTCGGACGAGGGTCCTTTCAAACGTCAAGTCATCCCTTGATGAGAAGGCACTTTATAGATTCATTGCTACTGCATCTATTATTCCGACTGAGCGGACCCATGCTTGAATGAATGTGAGAATTCCTTCAGAGATTGATTGACTACTCACTGTAACTGCTCTTCTTCTCCGCCTGACCCTTTCCCTCTACAACTGGTGAGCCCACCCTGATCAAAGAAGGTTTACTCCTATCATTCCCTAGTTTCATGAATCAAATGAGTTCCGAGGGTGGCCAATGAGGGAGAGGAGAAGATCAGTCGGTCAAGTCAGTCTGGCAGCTCAACTGGTTAAAGCTGAAGCTACTGAGTTTGAGGCCACTGTAACCAAGATTAGATCGAATCCACTTACGAGTTTTCACCTTTGCAGATTTACCCATCTTGTTGAATTGAATTGATGGTGGGACAAGAGTATTACGAGTCAACAACAGCAATCGCAGTCTGAAGAATTTCAAGATTCGAAATTTCTTCACGTCTTCTCTCTCCCTCTTGGAACCAAAGACTGGCTCTTCATAATTCAAGATGGATAAACTTTATCAGCTATTCGCTGCAACCATAGAGTGAGTACAATAACAAGCAGATAGGAGTAGGAAGTCAGGAGAACAATCAGAAAGAAGCCCACCAGCGAAAGAGAGATAGAGAGGCTGGGTAGAACAAGCTGCTCTGCTCTGCTCTACTCTTTCTGTCTAATCCTTTTAACTAACCATGATTCTCATTCATACAAATCATTCCAGTCCCAATGCCAACACACGAAAAGCAGCGGAGTTAGAGATGCGTTCATTAGAGACCTCTTCAGGCATGATCTCTTCAGTCTTTCAATTATCAACTTCTTCTCAAGCAGACATTTCAATCAGACAAGCTTCTTCTATATATTTAAAGAATAGAATCCATAGATCTTGGGATCCACCAACCGGTTTAAAAGAGAATCGTTACTTTGAACAAACCATCTCTTCGAATTTCACTCCAATTGATGAGAACGATAAACAAGTCATTAGAACTGGAATCATTCAAGCTTTAGTTGAAGCTCCGCCTAAGATCTCCTCTCAATTGGCAAGCGCTTTTGGTTCCATCGTTAGATATGATTATCCTAAGGCTTGGGGGAATGAATTGATTCAACAAGTTGGAAGCTTATTGACTGAGAATGGTAGTGGAGAGATCGCTGATAGAAGAAGAGAGGCTGGAATGATTGCTACTTTGGAATTGGTCAGAGCTTTCAGGTGAGTCTCAGCTTGAAGAGAAGGGGGCCGAGGTGGTGGAATGCATGGTACAGGGACAGGTCGTTGGATTTGAGAAGGCTTCTTCAAGCTGCTTGGAAGACCGATGACGCCACTGGTTGGTCAGAATAGCTTCATACTAGTGTGTCTGAGCTACTAGATGGTTCGGTCATGAAGAAATCCTCTTAGGAGGAGACAAGATTCGATGTCGACTTATCTGTCCTCCAACAACCAATCTCACCTTTACCCTCTTCCCCTTATCGTCCTACCTCCTTCCCAACCGCAGATGGATCCACGACGAACAGCTTCTAGCCTCAATTGTAATCCCCTTATTACCAACCTTACTCTCCTTAGGACAAAGTCTTCTCTCCCTTCCCTCTCCAACTCTCTCCTCTCCAGAAGTAGGACGTCAACTTCATCTAATAACCAAAATTTACAAAACCTCTCTCACGACTGCCTTGATCCCTTCCATGCAAGAAGATTCTTCCATTCTCCCATGGGGACAGTTCCTAATCTCCATCGTCACCACAAAATTAGATGCTTCAATCACAGATCCTCTAGAAGAAGATGATGAAGATGAGAGAGAATCTAAAGAATGGTTCAAAGCTAAGAAATGGTCTACTTTCGCTTTGAATAGATTGTTTATGAAATATGGAAATCCAAGTCAATTACCTCCTAGTTTGAACACTTATAAACCTTTTGCTGAAAGGTTTGTAACCGTTTTTGCACCGGAGATTTTGAGAGTTTATTTGGGATTGATTGAAGGTTTTGTAGGGGCTAGTGAGAAGGCCAAAAGTGAAGGGAAGGAGGTTGCTGCGATTAGAGATGGTTGGGTCAGTAAGAAGGTTAGAAGCATGATTAGTCAATTCTTGACTGAGTGGTGAGTTTCTATGACGAGGTCTGGAGCCACAGGATCTGCAAAGGATGATGAAAACCTTCAACTATTACATCGAACGCTCCATCTAACCTTTTTCACTTCATCCTCTCCTTATCATCCTTCCTTCTCAGTGTCAAACCAAAATCAACTTGGCTACTTCTCAAACCTCACGTGGATCTTTTAATTCAAAGATTCGTCTTCCCTTCAATGTGCTTCTCATCTGAAGATTCAGAACAATGGGAAGATTCTCCAGTTGAATTCGTTAGAGCTCATGCTGATGCATTTGATGAAGTCACTTCTACAAGTGGTTCAGCTTCGAATTTCTTAACTACTGTTGCAACTAAGAGAACTAAAAACGCTTTTATGCCTCAACTTGAATTCATCACCAAAGTTATGAATACTTATCAAGCTGCTGGGAATGCTGGAAATGCTAGAGAAAAGGAAGGTGCTTTACATATGACTTTGGCTTTGAATGTTGTCATGTTGAATACTGAGGGAGTTGAAAGTATGTTGGAACCCTTCTTTCAACAACATGTTATTCCGGAAATGAAAAGTCAACATAAAGAACTCAGGTTTAGATCAGTGGAATTGGTTAGGACTTTTGGTAGTAGGATGGCTTGGAAAGAGGAATCGGTGAGGTTTTCGAACATTTAGGTCGCGTCTACTTGCTAGATCACCGCCTTCGGCTATCTAACCGTTCTTACTCCCTCTCATCTTAACAGAATCTTGAAGCTGCATTTCAAGGAACTATGGCTTGTCTCTCTGATCCAGAATTACCAGTCAGAGTTCAAGCTGCTGAAGCTCTTGCAGTCTTAATCGATCACTCAGTCGTCAGAACCGCAATGGCTCCAAATGCAGGTAGATTAATGCAAGAATTATTAAAACTTTCAGATGAAACCGATCTTGATGTTTTAACTCAAGCCAAAGAAAAGATCGTCGCTAATTTCAGCGAAGAATTACTTCCTTTCGCTGTTGAGATTACTCAACATATGGCGAACTCTTTTATGAGATTGGTCAGAGAGAACATGGCTAGTGCTGATGCTGCTGATGGAAGTATGGAAGGTGCAATTAGCTTTGGTGGAGGTCAGGAAGAGGACAAGAGTGAGTTTCGAGGGGGAGAAGAATCGGGAGCGCGTTATGATGAGTTGAGCACTGACGCATTAAACTCCTACTCTCTTGCTATTTTCTCCTTTCCTTAGTGTTCGCTGCTCTTGGTTGCTTGAACACTCTTTACCAAGTTCTTAGCATCGCCGAAGATAAGCCAGACACTCTAGCTCAACTAGAATTGATCATCCTTCCAATCGTGCTCTTCACTATCGAGAATAGCTGCATTGGTTAGTTACCTATCTTCTCAATTACACTGATGTCTAGTATTCAATTTCAAACCTTCGGTTTTCCTTCCCCTGATCTTTTCATCCCTCACTCCCTCTCCTTTTCACAGAACTCTTCGATGACGCCTTTGATTTGACTGACATGCTTTCTTTCTACAGAAAGACGATCTCTCCTCAGATGTGGGAGGTCTTCACTGCCATGTACAAGTCTTTCAAAAGCGATGGCGTCGATTTCTTATCCGAAATGCTTTCAACTTTCGACAATGTCATCTCATTTGGAGGAGACGTCTTTAGACAGAACCCTGAGTATCGTGGAATGCTGCTCGATATCTTCCACACTGCCATGACTAGTGAACAACTGGGTGCTTCTGGTGAGTTGACGACTTGTAGAGAGACCTTGGAGAGAAGCTGAAGAAGCTGACACTCCACTGGTTTCTCTCAACGAATAGATCAAATCGCTGCTTGTAAGCTTGCTGATTGCATCTTGCTGAACCTCAAGGGTGCAATCGATGATGTAAGTATCCTCTACCTTAATCCCTCATCTTTCAACCTCGGTCTAACCTATCTCCCATCTCTCCCCATTTCTCAACCTCCAGGCTCTCCCTGAAATCATGAAGACTCTGCTAGTGCCAGTGATCCAATCAAAGAAGGCTCCCCTTGGACTCAAGAAATGGGGTATCATCTGTCTATTAGATTGTCTTTATTATTCCCTTCCAATCTCTCTTCAAGTCTTGGAATCTACCGGTGCAACCACCGCTTTCTTCACCATCGCTCTACAATCTGTCGACAAGTTGACAAGAGTTCACGAGAAGAAAGTTGGAATCGTTTGCTTCCTTTCGATCCTCAATACTAGACCTGAAGATCTTCCAGAAAGTATCAAAGCTGGCATGCCTCAAATTCTAGCTGGTTTGATTCAGCTCTTGAAGACTCTTCCGGAAGCTATGAAGAAGAGAAGAGAAGCTCAAGATGCGTTTGAGAGTAACGACTTCGATGGTTATGAAGATGAAGATGAATCTGCTGATTTAGCTAATGATTATGACGGTGAGTCTTCTATTCTGAACATCGATTCTCAATTCAAGTAATGACTTTGCTTCGGTCTGACCTGACACACTCTTCTCTTTTCTGCTCTTCGTTCGAAATAGATAATGATATCCAAGACAAGGACAGTGAGTATCAGGTCTCGTTCCCACCTCGCCTGCCTCTCAGACCTACCTTCTGACCTGATTCTGTCCCCTTACCTTTCTCTCTCTCCAGACGAATACCTCGAGGTCCTAGCTCAAGAAGGTGCCAGGCTACGTGCCGCTGCGGCTGCTCGTGCCGCCAAAAAGGGAGGTGAAGAAGAGGATGACGAGTTCGACGATGAATTCGAGGACGATGACGATGAGGAAGATGAAGAGCCAGTCTATGAGAGTCGTGAGTACAAAGAAAACCCCTTTGAGACTGCTTATTGTAGAACTTTTTCCCATTGAGACCAAGCCTTCTAACCTCCCCTTTTCCCTTCTTCCTCCCCTTTTCCCAGCTCTCGACGACGTCAGAGTCTTCGATCTTTTCCGTTCCGTCATGGGAAGTGAGTATGCTTCTTCCCAATTGCAAGGTTTGCCTTGGTCACTTGCTTATCGCTTCTGCTTCTTACCTCCACTTTCTTCAGACCTCCAAACCAACCAGTCCGCCCTCTTCCAATCCTTGACCTCAACTCTTTCTCCAGAGCAACAATCCGCTCTTCAGGCAGCCTCTGCGCAATCTGATGATTTACCCGTCAAGAATGACGTTCCGGGTCTTCCTCAAAACTAATTTCGTTTTCTCTAATGTTACTTTTAATGACCCCCAAAATTTCACGAAAGCCTCTGCTTCGTAGCTCAGATACAGTACTTTCAAACAGTGTCTCCTCTTCATCAACTCTGAACATTATATCTAGATTATTTTGCCCTGAAATCTTGTGGTTGTGTCGAAGAAATTTGACGTCTCGCTCCGTCCCCAAAAGCGACGCTGCTAAAGCATTCTTCAATTCGCGAATTCAAGCTTTATTTTGATAAAAATCTAACTTTTCTAGACTTTTCGTGAACATCTTGTAAGAGATGGATTGAAAATCAATCCTTAAATCAACTCCAAGTATGATTCGAACCCTTACGAAATCCAAGTCCCACAATTCTTCAAAGCCTCTTGGAACTGCTTGAAGCTAGCTTCCCATCCATTCCATTCAGCTTGAACCGTTTCCAAAGCATGATCAGCGTTCTCGAAAGCCAACATCCTAACATTCTTTCCTTTAGATTTAAGAGCATGATAAAGTAATCTTGCTTGTTGAGGTGGAACTCTTTTGTCCTCCAACCCTAAGAGAATCAAAACGTTTGCCTTAATTTTCTGAACATGAGCGATTGGAGAAGCAGCTTGAGTCTTCAGGTAAGTAGACTCGGAGGCTGTGATTGGTGGGTCTGAGTAGTCGAAAGGTTCTGAAAATTCGGAGAAACACCTGCCAGAAGGAGAGCAGAAATGAAAAGAGAGAAGAAGAAGAGAGAGATCGATCAGGAATTGACCCCATAAGGGAGAGAGATCTTGGAAACCCACCAGTCTCGAATGTCGCTAGTAGCTAACATTTCTCCATTGGCTATGACTGGATTTCTCATAGTTACAGCTTGGAACATGTCTGGATATTGTCCTACTAGATGAGCGACTATAAAACCTCCATGACTTCCACCTGAAAGAACAAGTTCGTCTTCGTCGGCGACTGACAGATTAGGGAGGGGAGATTATGGAGGGGAGAAGAATATGATCAGAGTCCATTCTTTTCCAGCGAGGAAGATTTAGAGAATGGTACCCACTTGACATATCTACCAATAACTTCACTACGGCCAAACAATCAGCAACATCTAGAGTTCCAGCTTTACCAAGTAGCGAATGAGCGAATTCTTGACCCAGACCTAAAGAGCCCGAGTAATTTGGGAGAACCACGTTGTAACCTGCAAGAGCGAAGGCAGCAACTGATGGACTGAAGTCGTAAGTGCTAGATCCGTGAGGACCGCCATGCGGTAGAAGGATAGTCCTTTTAGGAGTCAGAGACTTGTTAGCAGGTTGAATGACGATGGCGTGGACTAGAGGGTCAGCACCATCGATATCAACCAAGATACTAGAGTCGACCTTCCCTAGTGTGCGCAACAGGGTTTCTAAAAGACGAAAAGATGGGAAGAAAGTGGATCGAATGTCAGCCAATAGAAAAGAGTCTCAGGACCCACTTTCCTAAAGCTCGAATCTGACTTTTTCCTTCTTCCTCCGACTAATACTCACCTCCAATCTCTCCTGCCTCACCCTTCCAATCCTCCTCAGTCTCATACAGAGAATGCCACCAGAGATCTTTCCTTTGGAGACCAGATAACTTTGTCAAGACCATTCTCGGAGGACATTTAGGATCAGACCTAGAAGCAAGAACTAATCCATCTTCAACGGCCAACACGTTGTCAGACCATGGTCTTAGGAATGAAGAAGGATTAGGTATCATACTTAGAACCTCCACAGCTTTACTAGACAGATTGAGTACAGTTGCAACTCTAACGCAACCAAGAATTGTAGTGAAAATCAACTCTGTCTCAGATCTCTCGTTGACATTAAATGGTTCTTTAGGAAGTTGATCCAGATAGACTCCAGCAAAGCCTGTTTTGGAAGGTTTTTGATATTTTGATAGAAGTTCGTCTGCATCTTCCATAGAAGGACTGGTGCTTGACTGAGAGAATTTGAGTCCATAAATGGAAGCGCAATCATTATGAGCCCCTCCTTCTTCATTTCCTAACCAGACTAAGTAATCCTTTCCTACTCTTGGACTTCTAGCTGAAACGCCCCTTTGCGATAATCTTTTGAAATCATCTTTCCCTTGAGGTCTCCAAATTTCGAAAATCTTGTCTTTCTCCGCCTTTTGGTCTCTGGAAGGAGGTTTGATAGAGTAGATTCCCGCGGGTCGATTGGTACAGTAGATGATACCTAGTCTTCTACCATCCTTGATAGCATCATAACCAGTGAGAAAGATTCTTTTGCCGTCTGGAGAAAAGACTCCTTGACCTAGATAGAGTGAGCTCTGATCTTCAGGAGGTGAAAGTTGGAAGAGAGTAGGAGTGAAATCTGAGTCTTGAGATTTGCTTCCGAAGTTCAAAAGAAAGACAGCAGGTCTCAACCTTGAACCGAACTTCTCTCCCAAAGGTGAAACGAAGTCAAAGGCTGCTTGACTTTCAGGACCATCCCCGACTACCGATTTGGGAGGATGAGCTTCGGCTGAATAACAGATTGCGGTTTCTTCTTGATTGAAGGCGAAGGATCCGAAGGTGTCTGTTGGGTTGATGAAGCAATTCAAAGTCAAGTCAGTGCAACTCGAAGCCTTCAAGAGAACTTCCATCAGATACTAACCATCGCTAGCGAAAGCTCCATGATAGTCATTGACTTCAAGCCGAAGCTCGCATTTGCTTCCCTTCCAGATCTCAACTACTCTAGCTTTACCTCCTTTCTTATCAGGCCAAGCTCTTTCTCTTTCTCTAAGAATAGCCTGACTTTCTCCAGATGGGGAATAGAAATTTGAGATGACGTTCGAAGTCGGATTAGGAGTAACAGTTGGAGGAGTGATGGAAAGGACTTGGGTATCTTGAGGCTTCTCTCTGATTTGCACAGTAAGAATTCGGTTCAAAGAGACCTTTTGCTCAGAGACATGATCTCTGGTTGAAAGATTCAAAGAGATGGCTGCGAGAGGAAGCAAAGGGTGAGTCACAGATTACAAACGAATGAACGAACTCAACGAACGAGCAAAAGAAGTAGGACTCACTTTTGATGTCGTTCCTCTTTCCAGCTGTTTTGAGGAAAGTAGCAGAAGTTATGGAAGGAATTTCAGCTAAAATTTTGTAAGCTTTGAGAGCTTGACTCTCCTTTGCATCTTGAGGTTGATTCGGGGAAGACATCGAGTTGGAGGAAGCTAATTGAGCAGCACTAGAGGTGATGTCCATTCGGTGAGGTGAGAGTGATTCCTTTCCAGGTATGTAGAATTATTTAATTCAAAAACCTTGAAAAAGAAAGGTTGAATGACGGAGATGTAAAGGAGGTAGAAGCAACTTTTCGACAGGAATACCTTGATCTCCCACCAAGATAACCAACCACCCAATCAAAATGTTTCCTTCAAGACTTTCTAATGGACGAGCTCCAACTCAAGGTGGTTCCACTGCTGCAACTAAATGTCAGAAATGCCTTCAGACTGGACACCCAACTTATGAGTGCAAGAACCCAAGGCCGTATGTCGCAAGACCAACTAGGACCCAAGCTTTCTTGAACCCGAAGGTGGATAAAAAGTTGAAGGATGCTACAAAGGTGGAAATACCGGAAGAGCTGAGAAGGTGAGCTTGATCGAACAGGGAAGAGATCGACAAGGATTGGTCGGAATGGAGGAGGATGGATGGGATGATGGAGTGGAAGCAAAGAAGATCACACTGCCCTTCCTTCTGCTGAGCTTCAGTATCACTGAATACAGAGCTGATGTCTTCATCGGGATCAATGTGGAAAGAGCTCCAACCATTTCCAGCTGAGAAAGCTAGCTTTCCATCCATCTTGCTCTCACATAACTAACTTCCCACCTCCTTTCTTCCTCACCCAGACCCGGTACTGCTTCTTCAATCCTCTCAAAACGTGAAGCAGAGAAATCTCAATCTGCAAAAGAACTTTCATCCTCCAAACCGAAATCCAAACGCAGGAAGTCCGTCTCTTCATCGTCTTCAGACAGTGATAGTTCAATCTCGTCCTCTTCAGATTCAAGTACCACTTCATCAAGATCTAGGACCAAGAAAAGAACCAAAAGACGATCAGTATCTTCAAGTTCTGGATCAGATTCAGATTCAGATTCAGACTCTGAAGAAGATCGATCGAAATCCAAGAGAAGAAATAGAAGAAGTGTTACCAGTTCGAGTCGATCAAGATCTAGATCTCCAATTAGGAGAAGAGATGGCGGGAAGACTAGGAGAAGTGAAAGTGGGAGTGGGAGTGATAGTGAAGACGACCGGAGGTCAAACGAGAGGAGGAGAAGTAGTAGTCCATGAGAGGATCTCCGTCGAACTTTCCTCAAATGCGAGACTAATACGTCGTGTTGAAGTTGGAATCTGTATCTTTATTCACCAGCAACCTATCTCCTTCATAGCACTGGCACTTTCGCATCTCATTGAGTACCTTGCCAGTCCCAGCAATCGCTCCACCCTCTAGGCTCTCCCTCCTGCCGATGTCACTTCTATCCTGGACTCCGCTGATATCAAATTCTTTCGCCAAAGGGGACCGACTTTGACAGAGAAGAGAAGGAGAGTCAATTCTCCAAGGTCTCAGGACCGGCAGAGACCTCGAGATAGGGTTTGGGGTTTTGTAAATTGCACTATTGAATTTCTCACTCGTTTCTGTCTCATATTTGATTCATGATAGCGTCAGTCCCTTCCCTGGGGAGAGAAATTGCGTGAGAGAATTGAGAGAGGAATGGAATGGAAGTAAGTCTATGATAGAGATAGAACTGCTTCTCTGAGTAGATCACGATCACAGAGTTCTTGACCAGGTTTTCTGGTCGACAGTGTTAAGATGCTACTTCTTGCAAAATTTGTGGAAAAGTGAAGGGTGAAGGAAAAAGGAGAAGCTCCTTCAGGCTTCAGGCAAGGCTCCGTGCCCTCTCTCTCTCAGTTGAAGCTATTGACTCGAATCTGTTGAACAGAAGTCTCAAAGGCTACAAAGTTCAAAAGTCAGTCACCTTGAACCTTGATATCATCCCTAGACACGTGTCTGGCGATTCCAGAGCACCGTTGAGGCGACGCGAAACTTCTTCTTCCCCTCCCCTTCCTGCTTCGAACCTTCATCCTCTCTCTTTTACGATGACTACGGAATTTCTTCAAATCTATCATGGAATAGATTCACCCCTTGGGAAACTGAGAATGTCAGAAGGTGGTCTAGGTTGGAAAGCTACAAGCAATGAGGGACCAACTGTCACAGTGGCTGCAGATGATATGGAGAGCTTCTCTTGGTTGAGGTGAGTACTAGTACGTTCCGCCAGCAAGAAAACGGCGTAAGATTCAGGCTCAGGGGGAGTTGAAGATGCAAGGCGCAGCACGGGAGACTTTGGAAGACCTGTTAGAAGGAGGGGGAAGCAGGAGGGAGGGAGGAAGGAAAGATAGCCTATGCTCACAGGAGATACACTTAGATTCCCCTTTTTGAACCAGTCTGGTATCATAGAGCTGAGTCTTTTGACTGTGGATTCGAGGCGGGTTCAGAGAGGGGAAAGCCTAACCTCTCAGGCTGAAGAATCTGCTGCTCAAACTCTACGCGCAATGCTGATCCTTCGAGAACAGGATGAGATGGCTGCAGTCTTTTTCGATTGAGGGGAACTGACTGGATTTGCGGAAGTTTTTCGCCACAGGGGAGATCGAATGGAGAAGAGGGACGGTCAAGCTCAGAAGCAGCACTTAGATTTGGGGATCGCGGCAGCCTGCAGCCAGATCGATCACTGCTCGAATCAGAACTAAAAGAGAAGATCTTTGCAAGACGGAATACAATGAGCTACTGAGAGCGCTGTTTTCCCCAGCAAGTTTGGGCCCCAACTAACCTCCTTTCCCCCCCTCCCTCTTTCCTTCCGCCTCCTCTTCCCCAGAGTCACCAGAGACTATCAGCTGCGCATTGAGATTAAAGAAGGAAGAGGGGACAAAAGTCGTGAAACCTTTGAAGGATTCAAGAAACAAGATTTCGAATCACTATCAGAGCTCATCTCCTCTCATTACAACCAACCTTTAGAAACGAAAGAATTGTCAACCAGAGGATGGAATTGGGGAAAGACAGAGATCACTCAAGATGATGTTCAATTCTTGGTGAAAGATAAGTTAGCCTTCGAATTACCTTTGGAAAGAATCGCAAATTCCAACATCGCAGGAAAGACTGAAGTTTCAATGGAATTCATTAATCCAGAACAGCAACAACCAGTGACAAACACGGGAGCTTCAACTTCAAATGGGAAATCAAAGAAGAACAAGAATGATGAATTAGTAGAGATTAGGTTTTACGTTCCTGGAACAGTTGATAAAGGAAGTAATGCATCTGGAGCTGGAAGTGGAGATGAGGAAGACGAGAATGAAGAAACTGCAGCTTCTGCTTTCCACAAATTGATCAAGAACAAAGCAGACATTGGACAAGTCGCTGGAGAAGGAATTGTGGTTTTCAAGGAAGTTTTGGTTCTTACTCCAAGAGGAAGGTACGATATAGATATGTATCCAACTTTCTTAAGATTAAGAGGTAAGACTTATGATTATAAGATTTTGTATCAATCGATTCATAGATTGTTTTTACTTCCTGCTCAAGATGATGTTCATGTTAAATTCGTTATTGGTTTAGACCCACCAATTAGACAAGGCCAAACTAGATATCCTTATTTAGTTCTTCAATTCCCAAGAGAAGAAGAAATGGACGCTGAATTGAATTTAGATGAAGAAACTATTCAGGAGAAATATGATGGGAAATTGAAGAAAAGATATGAAGAACCTACTTTCAGAATCGTTTCAAATGTTTTCAAAGTTTTATCTGGAAAGAAATTGGTTACTCCAACTACTTATGAATCAAGTTCTGGTCAACAATCTGTTAAATGTAATGTTAAAGCTGCAGACGGTTTCCTTTATCCATTAGATAAAGCTATGATTTGGGTTTCAAAACAACCAGTTCACATTCAAAACAATGACATTCGTCAGATTTCCTTCTCAAGAGTTGGTGGAGCTGTGGCTAGTTCTAAAACTTTCGATTTGAAAGTTGCAACCAAATCTGGTGGAGAACACCTTTTCCAAAGTTTAAATAGAGAGGAACATGAGAAATTGGCGGAACATTTCGAAGGAAGAGGTTTGAGAGTTAAGAATGAAATCAATGATGATCTGGCTGTTGCTGGGGCTATGCTTAGTGATGAAGATGAAGATATGGACGCTGGTTCTGATTCAGGTGGAAGGAAAGGAAGGAAATCTGCAAAGAAAGCTGCTGCTATGAACCAGGCTGCTGCGGACGACGAAGATTCTGAAGGTGAGTGACATTTCGGTGTTGAAAGACTGCTCGCCAATTTTAGCGCTTTCGATACTGATGACAAGCCTTGCTCTCTCTCCCTTGTGCCTCAATCTCCAACAGACGACGAAGATTTCGAGGAAGGAGAATCTTCAGACGATGGAGTTGGATCCAGTGGAGCTGATTCGGACGTCGAGATGGCTGATCCAGATGCTTCCGGTGAAGAGAGACCAAAGAAGAAGAAGAAGAAGAGCAAGGATTGAGAGGGGGGGGGGACTTAGAGTTGGGGGAGGTGGCGACATTTTACTGTACTACAATTTCTTTTTCAGAATCGGTTTGCTTAGTCTGAGTCTTGTCTGCTATCTTTCTGAAGTATCAGATCTTGTTTACCGGGTCAATTTGTTGAAACTTTTTGACGTCGCCATTGAATCATGAGAGCGACTGTTCACCCAGAAAGACTGGCTTGACTACGGATCAAAGGTGACGATGTTTGGAACCAAGTGTTAGTATGTACAAATGAAGAACAAGAAAGACCAGAAGAAACGAGCTTGGGGTATAGATAGAAAAAACAAAAATCGGCCGGAGTCATCAAAATCATCGCAAAGCAGGTAGGGAGTCGACGAGAAGAAACATAGTCACTTTTTCGTTCGGGATTCTTGATCAGTTCTTCCTGGTAGCGACGACCCAAGCTTGACTTCCACTTTCCCACTCGGTGGTGACAGAAAGACGATCCGCTTACACCTCTGGAGCGAAGAGCTTGACACCGTTAGCACTTAGAAGAGCCTCGTTCTGGCTGCTTGATTTTCCATGCAGTTGTCTTAAGGTTGGAAGTGGCGATAGGAAGAGTGAACGGATGGCTGGAAGCGAAGGAGAAGAAACTCTCAAAGCCAAGAAGAAGGAGATGAAGCCAGAGACCAACAGTGTCAAGGCGAAGAGAGCGACCAGAAGTACATAGCATAGCAGTGATATAAGTGAGAGCTGTGATCCAGGTTGTTGAGCTCCGTTGAGACCATTGATTCCAACAGGCATTAATGCGGTAGAACTGAAGCAAGAGAGATGATTGGAGACGTGAGATCAGAGAGCTGAATTAAATTGACCACCCATTCTTTGACTCTTTGAACTCACCTCATAGCGAGGGTATATTTGCTCAAAGAACGAGCATAGCCGTCAGCACAAGTCTCGTTTGATGAATTTAGAGTTCCACTCCCTTCAACTTCTAAGGAAATACGATCAGCAGCAACCCTGTCGGCAAAAGAGAGAAAGGTTGGAAGAAAGATCAGACCTCCCCATCCCCTAATTGGTGAGAGCTTAAACATACTCGGAAAACTCACGCGTTCCAAAGTAAGACAGCTGTGGTTTGGCTGTCAAGCTTCTCCTCCAGCTCGACACGGCGAGTGAATTGGTTTGGTGGGTCGAACCGGTAGTGAGAGCGGACAGCCTCAATCTCGCAGAATAGGACATTAGACCCTCCGTAATGACCGTGAACTAGAAAGCCTCTAGAAGTAAGAATTATACATAGCGGAGATCAGCTCAAATCGCGTGCTGATAAGAGTTTCAAACCTCAAAAACTTACGTGTCGCCATTGAAGTTGTCTTGTCCTACCCCTGTTCCATTCTGATATTCGGCATACGCAAAGGAAGAGACTACGGCTCCGAACTTTACTGGGCTGAAGATGCCCAAATTTGTGGAAGGGAGACGTTCGAAATGTCAAAAATCGAGGTGACAAAGCACCGTACTCTTCTCCATCGTCAACTGGTTTTGACTGGAAACTCACTTGGTTGTCACTTCAGATCCAAAGATTACGCTACCGGAATTATCGAGTAATCCTTGATTCTCACCGAATTCTGTGATGTTGTAGGTATCATCTCCAATACAGTTGTATTTTGGTGCAATTTCATCTCCCGAGCAGTTGTTATAAGTCTCCCCGGTATATTCGTCAGTGACTTGCTTACAAGACACGCAATCCCTGGTGATACTCTTGCAGGAGCTTCTCAGTCCGAGAGAGGAAGCGTTGTAGGAGAGCCCTGGTAACTCCGATGCGGTCAAGATTGCAGTGTTGTCTTCAAGGTAAGCGATTGAGTGTTTTTCGGAGGTGTGAGTCAGAATTCGGGTTCCTTGTGGAAGGTAGAGGTAGGCGGCGTTGTTACTTCCACTGAGCGATTATAAAAACGGATGGGGAGAACATGATCAGTCATAATGCCCTTAGTGGAACCAAAGATTGATCTCTCACTTATTTTTCAAGACCACAGCTTCTGGAAGCAGACTCTAAGGCATAGTCAGCAGCCTGGCTTTCTTCACACTTAGTAGAGTTGAGATCCCTTCCCAGCATCATCTTGTCGCCAACCCAGCCTTCATTGGCGTAGTCGAAAGTTGAGGGGACTTTCTTCTGAGAGGCTGTGATGTGGAGAGCGAAATCTGCTAGACCGATGAGATGATCCAAGAGGAGAATCCAGAAAAGAAGGGCTACTGTTCTCTTGAAGAAAGATGGGGTAGAGACCTTGTTCTTGCGTTGCTTGCGAGAGGCGGAATCGAAAGTGAAGAGATATCTGATGGAGGCCCATAGATTGAGCATGGTAGGACCTCCCAGATTCGAAATTGCGAGACCAAGACTGGAAAGAGAGATAGGAAGATGAATAAGGGTCGGTTGGAGCTAGAAGTCGCTCGAAGAAGAACGAGTGAACTCACTGAACTGGAGTGGGCCTGTCGATGACCTTCTCAGGTGCGCTACTCTTCATCCAAGTAGCAGCAACACTGAAAGCTTGGATAGCCATAACCATTGGAACCATATTCGAAACGCATTTGGAAATGATTTGAGAGAGAGTAATGACTCTGGTCGATTTTCCAGTGGTTAGAATGTGGGTAGAGACGATCGTAGCTTGATTGATGACCGAAACTTAAGCGACTAGGACAACCAAAAGTGCTAGTAGAACGAGGAACATTGCGATCGTAGGCAATAGAATTGAAAAGATACCCAGTCTGACTGGTCTCTTGGACTCCTTGACTTGAATGGGTGGCAAGCTGGTCGGGTCCTTTTCTGTCTTTGAACCATCGCTACCAGGAGATGCGAGAGGGTTGAAAGGTTGAGGAGAGGATGCTAGAGGATCTAGAGGTTGAGGGAATGAAAGAATGAATGATGGAGGATCTTTACGAGGAAGTGAATGGGTTTGAGCGTAAGCTGAGTAGTTCTCTGAAGAGGAATAAGGGGAAGTCATTGTTTGGGGGCTATGTATTGAGGATTTCCCATTCTGATGCCTCCTTTTTATACATTCCATTTGCCTTTGAGTCTCAAATGCAGGACTTGCCTCTTCTGGAAGGAGAATAAAGAAGCAGAGCAGATGCGGTCTCTCGAGATCGAGATCCAACGGTCCCGACAAGCGTGGAACGGTCCCGGTTCCTGATGTCAACTTGCACCTTGTGAGATCCTTCTCCCAGAAACTGCTTCTGGCAAATTCCTTTTGAGGCTTCTGGTGAGCATGCATGTACTTGATAGGTTCAGGTCGAAGGTACCTTGAAGAAGAGGAGGGGGGCCCTCTCGAATCCCGTCGACCCCCGGGGGGGGGGGGGAGATCGATGGTACTTCCTTCCATCTGCATCTTTCTTCTTCCTCTTGTGGGTGTTGGATCGATCCTATCATGACCGAAATCTGACGTATTCGGTCGAAGCCATTGTATTCCTCTCAACGAAGCCATGGCCCTCAGGTCGAGATTTGATTCGAACAAGTCTGATCTCTCTTGATACCGACGTTCCAATTGAGGAGCTGGTGCTTTTCCAAATTTTTGCTTTGTCGTCTTTGAATCGGTTCAGATTGAAAAGCCAGAAGTATAGACATGAGAAGAGGGAAAGCGAGGGGAGAGTACAGAAGAGGAATAGGCCGATTATTAAGGACAGAAGCTGGACAGGGCTGGTGTCTTTCCAAAGAGCAGAGTGTTTGAAGAAGACTAGACTGATAGGAATAGTGGGGTATCTTTTACTTTAGACGAAAGACGGGGGAAGGGAGAAGTCTGAAACGCTGAGGTTGAGAGGACTTGAGACATAGGTTTCGTTCAGATTGATGAGGTTCAATGAGATTTAGTAGATGTATGGGAAGATCTTGTATGGAACGATCTTGCACTGATTAGAGAGAAAGGGAAAGAGAGAATTATGTCAGATTTTGGGCTAGATTCAACACGTCGAAGGTAGGAGTCCCAACAAGATAGAAGAATTGACCAAAACCCTACTAACATATTTATCCCAATCCTTTCCATACTTTTCCTTGCAAGCTTCATCATCTCTCATCTGTCTATGAATCAAAAGCACAGCGAAATAACAAACATAGAAATAGGTGATAGGGGTATTAAAGCCAGTTGGTAAACTCCAAGCTAAAGCCATAATCAAATCTCCAAAATAATTTGGATGACGAGATCTACCCCACCAACCTGAAGTTAAAAGTTTCCTTCCAGTAGAAGTAGTTAAAAAAGTCAAATTCTTTGGATTCTTTCCATTTCTGAAATCATTCTTTTCTCCATTTGACGTTCTGAAAATGTAATATCCAAGACCGTTTACTGCTAGAACTCCAAGAGTTGCTAGAATTCCAAGATCTAGAGGAACGAAAGCGAGGTAACGAGCTTGAAGTGAATAGACGAAGGGAACCCAGGTTAAATCTCCGACTGAGAGCATAAATCCGAATCCATCGGTGGTAATGTCCATTGTAGTTAAGATGGCAGCCTGAGAAAAGGAGATGGAGATCCAAACCAAGGTGTTAGTCCAAGCTCCACAATTTTGTGAATTCTCTTCTTTTTACACTCACCTCGTTGAAAAGACCATCCATCACATACCAAGCATGGAAAGCACATACTAATACCATACTGTCAGTGATTCTTCCATTTAGAAGAACGTATTGATGACAAGCGCAACTGATGTCCAAGATGATCCAGAAAATGAGACCAGGTCTAAGCTCATTGAAAGTCTTGATATCGAAGGATCCGATTCTTGGGTTCAGTTCACGTCCGATGAACCACTGAAGAAGTGAAGAAAGAGGAAGAAAGGGTCAGAACAGGTTAATTGCAACTTTCTGAAAATCAATGCATTTCCTTAGCAGCTTACTCACATCGAACAAGACGTTACCAGAGTTTCCACCCAAAGCTAAGAGAGATCCTTCTTTGTAACTCATGCCATAGACGAAACAAGCTTGAGTGAAGGAGTTGATCAAACTTGCTGCGATTAGACCAGCCCAATGATCGTAGAGGAAAGTGAAGGAAGCTGCCCCTTTGACTACAATCCAAGCGGCAGTAGCAGCGAAAGCTACGACTAGAGTGGCGAAGGCTATGGAAGCGAAGCGGGGGAGAAAAGGTAGGAGAAAGGTTGTGGAAGGAGTGGTAGTTAACTCTGGTACCACCTTCCTTGCCCTAAATGCATCGCCAACGCGTTAGAAGAGCTTCAGAAAGGAGCTTTCTACGTCTTTGCACCTCTCATGATCGAAGAGAACGTAATACATCGCTCGAGGATGACTGGCCCTCTTTCCCGGTTCCTTTCAAGACACCATCGCGTCTGGGTATCAAAGCTCGTAGTCAAGAGGTGGTAGATGCCCACTCCAAGCCTTCAAGAGAAGCTTATCAAAGAAGACTAAGACCCATTGTCATTTGACGAAGAGACCCATCTATCTAATCCTTCCCCGCCCATCTCTGATTGAACTGAAACCTTCCCTCTCTGACCCTCCTTTCTCTCGAATCCACTCACCATTCATAGGATAAGTCAGTTTCCCACCATTTCTAAGTTCAACACCTTCAACTTTCTTTCCCGGAAGAACGGCCCAAGCCAAAACAGTGAAAGCGTACCATCCGAAGTAAATCTTGAAAGCATCCATATCAGTGAAAGATTCCACTACACCTTTCTTCATTAGATTCCAAATCGTTGCATAACGTGAAGGCAATAATTCACATCCAACTTCATTGTTACAGAAGAAGAAGAGTAGGTAAGAGAAGAAAGGAACGACTGTTGAAACGAATAGAGCACCAAATGGACCTCCAAATTCGTAGTGTTCTGATTTTGGATTTAGCTCAGTTGAAGAAGAATGACCATTTCCATTTGAAAGGAGAGATTTCTTATTTGCTGTCTTGGAGGAAGAACGTGGAGCTGGAGTTGGAGTTGATGGAGAAGCATCGAAAGATGAATCGATAGAGGAGGAAGCTCCAGGTGTACTGGTTCCGCGTCTGTGAAGAATAGAGGTGATTGAGTGAGAGAGACAGATTGATGTGAGTAAAAACAGAAGGAATGGAGGAGAATTGTGCTACTGAAGATGGTGCAAGGTATGAATGGCTTACCCAACCTTCTTGGAGGAAATGAGGCCATCTTATCTCATCTCCTCCAGCGCTGTTCCTCCTGCAGTCTGGACTTTTGCATGTAACTTACCGAGTTGTGACCATGATTGAAAAAAGAGTAGGTGGTAGGTGACCAATAAGTTAGGATGTGATGATGGGAGAGAAAGAGAAAGAGATAGAAAATAGCACTCCATCAACGCGCTTGTGGAGTAACTCGAGTGTAGCCAACTTTCAACTCACCTGACTTCTGCTGCACTCGTCATCTTGGAAAAGTTAGAATTGGAGGAAAGAAAGAGAAAGAGAGCAGAAGAGAAAGAGTGAATAATCTCTTTTATAGACAGCTTAAGTTGTTAGCTGACCCTCCTCAGTCCTCACCATCATCCGATGGATTGCTACCCCTTGTTTTTTTGTACGATGACTCAACAACGCTCCCTCAGCCCATTTTATCCAGATGCAGATTACAATTTTCGTTCCTGTTCATATTTTCATGTTGCAAGGTGCAGCTGATTCTGCCACAGGGTTATCAAGGGAGTTGTAGTTAACTCATCAGCTCATTCTTCTAAATCGATCTTCAAATCAACAAGGACGAAAAAGTTGGTGTAGTTTTGAGAGAAAAAAAGAGAAAAAGAATCTTTATTTTCGAGACTCAATAATTTTGGAATTTCCTCAAACTACCAGCTCATTTTTGGTTGGTGAATAGTAAAATACAATTGGTAGAAAGAGAGAAAAAAAAGGAGGGGGTTGTGGATGAAAAGATGATTGCGGAGGGGAAAAAAAGATGCATGTTCTTGATGTAGGGCATAACATATAAGGAGTGAATGGAATGAAAGAATGAAGTAAGAGATTTAACCAAATCGAAAGAGTTACTCATCATCTTCATCATCCTCCTCTTCATCTTCGTCTTCTCTCTGACTCTCTAGAACAGAGACGGCAATACGATCCAAATCTCTCATACCATCTTGAGAGATTCTTCTACCACCCTTTGGGTCCTTTTCGAGAACACCAATTCCTTCTAGTCCTTGAATGACCTTACGTTGAACCGATCCAGAGGCAGAGGCGTGGTGAGAAGGAGCGAACCCATTGTTCTTGGCTCCTCCGTGAAGCTTTTGAAGAGCTCCAATACCGACGGCTTTACGGAGGTAAATGTGACGGGCGAGGGCGGCTAAAAGGGAGAAGGAAGAGGGGCAGAGGATCAGAATTTGGAGGTTCGAAGATGTTGGAAAAAGCAGTCGCCGGTCTGACAAGCTAAACAACGAGATCCAGAGAGCTAGTCTTCATTCGCTGAATCCAATAGGATCATTCATCCAAGGCAGGGTGGCAAACGTTCATCCCAATTCACCTCCCTCAGCCCTCGATCTCCTCACACTTTCCAAGACTTGTTACTCACCAGCACGAACGTAGAACCAATCTGGGTCATAAGGAGCTTGCTCCTTGTAGGCACCGGTCTTTACGATATCGACCCAAGTTGGCACCTCGATCTTTCCTGTTTTCGAAGGGTAGCAGAGGGAGGGAGGGTGAGAAGAGGACGGTCAGATCGAGATACTCTTCAAAGTTTCTGAAAGTCGACAAAGGAACAACAGTAGATCATAGAAATCACGGTCCAATAAGTTTCTTGGTTTGGAAGTTAAAGATCTGAAATGAGGGAAGAGGACAAGTGGCCTTCCAGCGAGCTGATTCGACATGGGAATCTCAACGAGCGGCGGTCGTCCTGCGATCCAGTGCATCTTTCGAGGGATGATGCAGAGACTTGAAAAGGCTAATCCTGGCAAGCCTTCGGTTGAGCTGGGATCTGTGGTGACATGTCTTGTCCTCTGCCAGTCCATCTTTCCCAGCTGCAGCATCCATTCTCAAAAGCCATTCCTCTTCCTCTCCAACACCAACTGAATGCTTCTTGAACTCGATGCAATCTATTCAACCAGATGGTCGAGATCTGAAGAGCGATCCATCAACTTTTTTCCTCCGCGCCCAAATTCTCCCTTCTTCCTCTCCAAGGTCCAACGTCCAAGTTTCGTCGAGCAGCAGTCCTCCTAGACCAAGATACTAACCAGATCTCTTGAGATGTTGAGCATAAGCGTTAATGAATTGATCTGGAGCTACGTCCCTAACGCTGAAAGAGCAGAAAATTCGAGTGGAAGGATTTATAGGGTTGGATGAAAAAAAACAGGCAGAGGTTGGGTAGGGAAAACGGGAAAGAGAGAAGGAAGGGTTGGTCAGCTTTCAACTTCTCGGTTTGTATAGAGGGGATGGGAATGGATTTGGGGAAGGATTGAGACGAACTTTGGCATCTTGAAGGAATTGAGGTGAGGAGAGAAGAGGTTAGAAGCTGGCGGGACAACACAGAGAGATGGTGTTCTGTTGGAGCAGATATAGCATTTTCAAAAAATGGGAACCAATCCTCTCCCGCTCTCTCTCTTTCCTTTATCCTTTTCCTTCTTCTCTCTCGTTTCCCTATTCATCAATCTATTCATATCCTTGCCTCCCGAATCATGGTCTCTTTCCTCCAACTCGAAGCCTCAAACTCGATCGCATCCTTCGCTCTCGAGTTTTGACGATCGAATTTCGATCGATCCTCTCAGTTTCTCTGTCCTCTATTCCACTACAAAATATCGAAACAAGAGGAACTCGCACCCAGTACTAATCATCGCTGTCAACTGAAAGTAAGACCAAGAGCGAAGACCAGAAGACCAAGTTCAACGACTTGCCTGAGGACTGCCATGCACTAGTAGCAGAGGAAACCCCCACTGGGGAGCTATCGATGATGATTCTCAAGTCTTCTACAATGGGGTCGATAGAGTAAAAGGATGGAAGTGAGTCTCGTTCCCAAGAAGCTTGAGCGCTTGAAGATGCTAACTTTCAATCACCCTCTTCTTTTCTAAGTCTCTACCGTTCTCAAAGGACTAAGGATTAGTTTTCATCGTCTCAAGTCTCTCAAATTCAATAATACCCCAATGATTTCGCCAATTATGATTATGGATTAGAACTTCTTGAATCCTTTAAATCTCTACAACAGTGTCAAGGAATTAAAAGGCTTCATCTCACGGGGTTAGCGATGGGACGAGAGGAAGATGAAAGCAATTTTGGTCCAGTTCTGGATCGAATTTTAGCCTCTATCCCTTCTCTAACGACTCTCGGAGTCGATATTGGATTGATGACGAGCTTCAAACATGTCACTTTTCCTCCAAACATTTCTAGGTTCGATTTCCCTTACAATATAATGCCAGATCAGGATGGAGAAGGAGAGGTTGCTAATTGTGAATTAGTGGGGATGACAGAGATCCGTGAGCTAAAGACTCACTCTCTGAAAGAAACCAGAACTTATTCGGTATCGGTGAGATCTGATGGGACGAGACGTCAAAAGAGTGACCGAGCGTTCGGAAGGTGGAAGGCTTT
This sequence comes from Golubevia sp. BC0850, assembly GCA_012976225.1. Classification (NCBI taxonomy): domain Eukaryota; kingdom Fungi; phylum Basidiomycota; class Exobasidiomycetes; order Golubeviales; family Golubeviaceae; genus Golubevia; species Golubevia sp. BC0850. The sequence continues at coordinate 527,589 of JAAVVG010000019.1, read as the reverse complement.
TAGGCAGCGGTTTATCAAGGAGTGCCAAAAAGGCAATTTCAGCTCAAGTATCTCGATTCGGAATGACAACGTAAGTAGCGGTGATCTGGCTGCCATATTCGCGAGGATTTCTGATGACTCTCACTGAGACGTTTTTCTCTATTTCAGGGTCATCATGATCTCGACCAGACTCGTGCTGGAGAGGCAGAAAAGACAGGCAGAAGGATTATACTTTCTCGCGAGTCGAAGTTTAATTATCAATCTTGTGGTTTGGAAACTCTCGTTGTAGTTCTCTCTCGTTGTGCATCTAGCTTTTCTTTTAAACTCTCCTCGCGCTCCTAACGGCATGTCAACCTCGCCAATTCCAACCCCACCCTTTCGGGGAAGTCTGTCTCGCCATCACCATGCATAGGTTCGGCCAAAGGCCTTTGATGCATTCACTTGAAATCATAGCTTTCCAACGAGTTGTTTCACAATTGCTTGCCCTTTTCCATCCCACAGCTGGCCTCCAAGAAATCTGCCAGTCCCTTCTTTTGATGATCTTTGTTTGGGATTCGAACTTTTCTTGTTGACTTCTCAGGGCACGTATTACAAAAGATGGAGACTTAGGAGACCGTAGCAGCTTTGATACAAAGGAACAATCGTGAACGAGTGTAACAAGGAAAAGGGATAGGGTAAACAGAGAGTGAAAGAAGGTAGGTAATGTTCAAGCGCTCGAGAGAGAGAGAGGAGATGAGAGAGAGAGAAGGAGCAAGGAATCTTGGGATCTGTAGCAAAAGGAGAGTCTAGAAGAAATGCGAAACGAAGTTCGTTATTTACAAGCAGATAAAGGTTGATGAGAATTGTCCATGAATTGTTAGAGTGAGAGAAGAGAGTCGAGGGAAGGTAGAGGAGAGAAAACTTAAACATCGACGCCACCAGCTCTACCTCTACTCAAATCCCCACTTTCTTCTCTCATTCTCAAAGGAGGTAAAGAATGACCGGTTAAACCATCTCTTTCCTTGCTGACTTTGGAATTCCTTCTGCTCTTCGTTAATAGTAGTTGATCAATAGAAGGCAAAGAAGGGGATTTCTCAGAAAGACTTGGATTCATTGGAGGTAAATCTCTTTCCTCTGAAGAATCGGAATCTGAATCACTTCCAGAGTTTGACTCAGATTGTTGTTGTCTTGGAAAATTGATAGCGTAAAGTAATCTCCTGATGAATTCAACATGTTTCTTTCTAGTTTCATAATCAGAGAGTTTAGAATTACTTTGAGATAAACCAAGATTCCTAAGGTTGTCATGAACTTGTTCAACTTCCATTTCATCACTTTTAAGAGAAGGGTAGATCCTACTAGTAGTAGTAGTAGCTGGAGTAGAAGGAGATTCCAACCCATAAGATCCAGATCTAGATCTATTAGAAGCAGTTTCATCAGATTGAGTATCTTCAGATCTAGCTCTGAAAGATCTATCGTTGCTAGTCTTGAAGTTATTCCTAGATGGATAAGAAGCTAGAATAGAAGAGATACTTTGACCACCACTTCCACCTGAAGAAGGAGAAGGTAACTTTCTGGAAAGATCTCCGTGAGAAGAAACCTTTGGGTAAAGTCCTCCCGAACTGAGTTTGGAAGAAGTTGAGGTTCTAGTTGAAGTCGAGCTTTCTGAAGCAGCTGGTGAAACCTCGCGACTACGGTAAGAAGTCTTGCGATCATCTAGTTCTTCCATCTCTTCGTCTCTGGCGTTAGAGACGGCCACTGGAGCAGCTCTCTGGAGAGCATCTACCTTTCTGTAGTTATGATTTAGACCTTCGTATCCAGCTAGTTGAGGTACCAAAGCGGAACCTCTTGAGTTACGTAGAGAATCGAAAGAAGTAGTAGATTGACCGTTTCCACCGAAGGAAGATGAACCTCCTTGTTGTTGGTAACTGTTATTCATGAAGTTCGAGCCACTGAATTGTTGTTGCTGTTGTTGACCACCACGAGCTGGCAATTGAGCGATTGGACGAGATTGATAATTCTGTTGATTAAAGTTAAACTCCTCTTGATTTCCATTCTCTCCATTCCAATTGACACCAGCCAAAAGACTTTCATCAAATCCTTGAATACTAGTTAAACCACTTAGATCAAAGTTGATGTCTCCCAAACCATGTTCAGATCCAGAATCAGGTGGAGAGGCGGTAGAATAATCAGAAGAGTACGGTGATAAAGCTGGTTGAGAATTCGAAGAAGAAGAAGCACCTGACGATGATGAGTTTCCGACTTCTTTCTTTGGTCCCGAACCAGTTCTGGCTACATCAGCTCCAAGTTGAATGAGGAAGGAGTTGATGTCGGCTAGATCGGTGGTACGGAAAGCATCTGGAATAGATGCCTTTCCTGACTCTACTGATGGGTCCCATGTTGGATCAACAGTGTTGAAGAAGCTAGAGACGGCGTGGTCGTCGATTCCACCAGAGAATTGAGATAGGGAGTTTAGCCGGGCAGCCATGTCTGAAGGGTGGGTAGGAGAGGGGAAGGAGGAAATAGTCAGCGAACAGAACCTGTAACGTTGACGACGCCAGTGAACAAAATTAAGCCATTGAAGGTCTCTTTGACCTTCTTGTCGTGCCGATGAGGAATAGGTCTTTCCTCTACCACCGTCAAAACTCACCTTCATTGTAAGAAGGGTTAACCCTCTTCTTTCTAACATCATCAACGAAATCTCCCACTAACATTTGATCGTAAGCTCTCTTGTTCCCAGCATGGTGAGGAGTTCCTTGACCTAAGTGACTGTATTGATCGTTAGGATGAGGTTGATGATGAGGAGTAACTTCTGATTTCATCAGTCCAGTAGGAGGAGCTAAACCTAAGTAAGATCCATTCATTTGATTCTGATGGTTCTGTTGATTCTGCTGTTGCTGCTGCTGTTGTTGATGATGATGGAAGTGTAAATGTTGAGAACTTGAGTAATGAGGAGCAGAAGGGTAGGCATTGTGTTGATAAGGGTATTGAGGATGAGCATTAGGATAAACCGATGGAGATTGACCATTGACTGGAGTGCCTAAATGAGAACTCAAAGGTGATAGAGAAGAGTTTGAAGCAGTAGAAGAGTCACCATAGTTTGGAGTGTGTTCTCTTTTCAAAGAAGGATAGGAAACTTGTTGATAACCACCGACAGATTGTTGTTGCTGTTGAGGTGGTAATTGATGATTTGGGTACATTGCTGCAGCTCTTGCTTGCTGAAGTTGCATCTCATAGTGAAGAGCAGCTTGTTGAGGATTAGAGTGATGAGATAGAGGGAATGGGTTGACCATCTCCTTAGTGGTGGAGCCTTTAGAACGAGAGTTAGAAGAGTCATGAATGCGTTCATGTTTCTTAAGATCTTGTGGTCTTTTGAAAGTCTTGTTGCAGAAGGAACAACTGTGAGGTTTGAATGGAGTGTGGACTAAGGGAGAGGAAGTAGAGTTGAGTCAGACGGGTGCAGAAAGGTCCTGGTTGGCACGACGACGACGACGACCATGACGGCAATTCAACTTCTAGCCCATTCCAATCCATTCTAACCGTTCAACCCTATTCAACCGAGAGAGAGTACTCACCAATCAAGTGACTTGTGATGTGATGTCTTTTAGCAGCCGATGAGACGTCGCATCCTTCCCACTTACATTGAAGGCATAAATTTCCAGTCGATTTTCTTCCAACGTGATCTTCACAAAGATGTTTGTAAATGGTTTCAGCGTCGTCGAAGATGAGACCGCAATCTTTCCATCGACAGGGGATCTGTTCCTTACTGCCAGCAGAAGAGGAAGCATGGTTCAAATCCGGCTTGATGTCTGCAGGTGGAGATGAGGACATCGTTGAATGCAAAAGTTGAGTTAATGAGGTGTTGTTGTGAAAAGTTGAAGATGATGGTAGAAACAAATGGTAAGAGGGGAGAAAAAGGGAAACCTTGGAGGAGGGTGGCCTTTTATATTCAAAACCGCAAACGCGCCAAGCTTACAAGAGATCATCAAAAACCGCACGCCAGCGGTGCTGTATGAGGGACGCCAAGGCGGAGGCCGGAAGAGCTTCCGAACCAGTGCCTCCCTCATCAATGCGAACGATTGGAAGGGAACGATAGGGTGAGGATTTGAGTCCTTCGACGAGGGGAGAGAAAAACATTTCGAAGGAGGGAGAGAACTGGGAATGGGTCAAAAGATAGGACTACGGATATCCTTCTCCAGTCTATTAACCCTGCGCAATGATCTGAAGATTCATTTGTAAGTAGTTAACGTTTCAAATATACGCAGTCGAACATCTCCAGGTCAAAGAAGCACCATCGTCACGTCCACAGACGCTCGTCCTATTCACTATCTCCCTTTGAGTTCTAAACGGCGCCACCTTCTCATCATTCACACTTTCTGACCTTGGGTATCAAATTTCATTGTACCTTTAACAGATAGTCATCTATACAACGAGGGGCTTAGAAGTATTGGCGAGCCCGCGTTGTACGGAAGTGCTTACTCTCATAACAAATTCAGCATCCTGGGGGTGGGAAGGGGCTGATGGTGGATAACGAATTCATGAAAGATAATCAGAGTGGGCTCTTGGGAGTTCAAACAGAGCAAAATTCCAGAAGCAAATCCCACCTTTTGCAACGATAGAGTTGTCGCCACTTGCCTCGTTATCGTTCCTTTCAAGGATGGCTATAGTGGGCGGAGACAACCACACAGATTGGAGTATCTACCCTTAGATCCAATTTGAGGTTCTTTTAAGCCAAAGGTATGAGACAGAATCCCTGAGAGTCAAGTCTAAGGCGGGCCCCCTGAGCGCAGAGCAGCTTGTTGACTCGCGATCTTTAGAGACCCACGGTTCGTAGAGTCAGATTTGCCCGGGAAACTACACTTTGGAAGGATACGTATCAGAAAACAAATACTTGAATCAGACGATGAAGGAGACCGACTGTGAAGTCGAGGAGACAGGAGGATCGCAGGCTTAACCATTTCATCCATTTAGCCCCACGTCGCCTCGTAGCTTCACGTCCTTTCTTTCTCCCGGGAGATTTCAAGGGCTTACACATCGTTCCTCTTATTTTCATGCCGGTTGAGACACATAAGGAGTCAGAAGACGGTTGGCGAGAGCTGCGTCTCAGGTTCCGCCACCGCACATCGTTTCGTTTGACGGAGAACCATAGAGCCCTTAGAGGTGCTTTCAAAACACGAAAGGCTTATACAACGTTTGTCTCTGACTTGGTCATGCTTCAACAACCTCATAAGAAACTCAACTTGAGAACCCACGTTGGATGTGGGTTTGCTCGCCAACACAGGTCTTGCCCCTTATGTATTATCACTTTCCAATGGGCTTTGAAGCTTAATTATGTGCTTCTGAGTTGTTGAAGGGCTACCGTTTTTGGCCCCATCGTCATCACAGACCTCTCTCTCCCCCTCTTTTTCTCTCAGATTCTACGTTCTCACTCCCAACGACTTGCGACTTCCAACAGGTTCCACAATCCACATTTCTACGATTTTGGTCGACTTTCGAATTCGAGCTCCGACGGTCCAAAAGACCCTCAACACGTTTTCTCCCGACGTACGTCATTCTGGAGCGCTCAGGGCGGGATCTGGGAGCTGGGAGGTGCGCCAAGCCCAAGGCTCTTCAAAAACATGAGTACATGAGTGATTTCCCTTCTTCTTCTTTCCTCCTTACCCAAAAGCTCGAGATCTTTCTTTCTGAACCTTCCAACATCCCAACGTCTCATTGATCTCATTGATCAACACTTCAAGCAGAGAAGAAGATAGACAGAATCGTACCACAATCCGCAGTCTTTCGGAGATTTCTTTTCGATCGTTGATTAACAATCCTCTCTCCTCCACTTCCATCCTGAATCCTCTTTACCTCTTCACTTCTAATAAGTCATGTCTACTGAAAACAAGGAGACTCCAAATGAAGAGCACAAACTCGCTCCTCAAGAGAGCAAACTCTCTCAAGCTAAACGTAGCAAGTCCTTCAAAAGAGGCCCTATCGAAAAAGAAGAAGCTCTCAACAACGCATTCCTCTATCCGTTCGAGAAGGTTCTAAAAGCTTTGGAATCCGACAAGAACTCTGGATTGAGCGAGAGCGAGGCGAAGAAGAGACAAGAAGAGTACGGACCTAATCAGCTCGATGGGGGGGACGAAATTTCTAAAGGAAAGATTCTCCTCCGACAAGTAGCCAATGCTATGACCTTAGGTAAGCTTTAATATCTGAGCCTTTTGTCAGATCGCCTCTGCATCAAATTCCCTGTTGGCAGCGGTTTTTGTATTTTTGACTCTTGCTCATTGTAACTCTCTCTCCTCTCTCCTCTCTCTCAGTTCTGATTCTCGCTATGGGAGTTTCACTAGGTATCGAATCTTGGATCGAGGGAGGAGTAATTGCTGGAGTAGTCGCCATCAACGTTCTGATCGTGAGTGTCTTCATTTCTCAGAAGATTGCGAACAGCCAGCTCCTTCTGCCCACTCTTACCCCCTTCTCTCCTTCCTCAACTCCTTCAGGGATTCTTCCAAGAACTATCAGCGGAAAAAACCATGAACTCTTTACGTTCTTTAGCTTCTCCAACCGCCAGGGTCACTCGTGGATCCAACACTTCCAACATCCCAGCTGGAGAAGTCACAATCGGAGACATCGTCGAATTGAGTACTGGAGATACAGTTCCGTGAGTGTTTATTCAAAATTTGAAAACGAAACATAGAAGAGCATAAAGAGCAGGCCTGCTCGCATCTCACAACATTGAAGAAAGAAGAGCACAAAAGAACTGACTTTCTCGCATCTCAAACCACAAAAACAGGGCTGATCTGAGGCTTCTAGAGTCAATGAACTTCGAAACAGGTGAGCTGGAAAGAAAGTGGTAGAAATGGAGGAATAAAAAAAGACTGAAGTAGAGCAACCAACTTACCTTCTCTTCTCTGTTTATCTTCTCGCTTTCTTCCTTTTTTTCCCTTCCCCCTTCCTTCCTTCTTTTCCATTTTTTCCCTCTGCCCCCCCCCCTCAACTTCTACAGATGAGGCCCTGCTCACCGGAGAGAGCTTACCAGTTGCTAAGGACCACCACTTGGCTTTCGGAGGACAAGATATTAGGGAAATCGGGGTTGGTGACAGACTGAACATGGCTTACACCTCCTCAACCGTATCCAAAGGTCGAGCCACTGGTGTAGTCACAGGTATTGGAATGGGAACTGAGGTGAGTTTGGCCCTCTTCGTTTGGCCCTCTTCCCTTTTCGAGATTGAGACCTTTCTCTTATTTCAATCCCCCGACCTTCCTCTTCTCTCCCACAGATTGGTAAGATTGCCGAAGCTCTACGTGGTGCTGACAAGAAGAAGAAGATCAGAGAAGTCAAGCGTAACTCTGAAGGTAAGGCAGGACCTCATCGGTACGTTCAAGCTGGAGCTTTGACTATTTGGGATCAAATCGCCTCCTTCTTGGGTATGTATCATCGAGATTTCTATTCAAAGCTCTTCCTTTGTCAATCGAATATGCCAGTCGAACGCTCGCAGCCCTGCTAATCTACTTCTCCTTCTCCTTCTCTTCTAGGCTTGAACAAAGGAACACCTCTTCAGATCAAGCTCTCCCAGTTAGCTGTGGCTCTCTTCTTCGTCGCCGTCCTATTGTGAGTTTCTAGAGCTAGATCTTTCCATCTAGGTATGATCCGGCTTAGCATCTGGGTGATGGAAAGCTGGAAGGTGCAGCTGATTGTGTCGTTGAGAGAGTTTTGTCAAGCCAGCTCATCTGACCGTCTCCTTCACCTTACTCTTCCTATATCTTCCTCTTCGTTTCTCTCTTTCTCAGCGCTATCATCGTATTCCTATCCAACAACTTCAGCAACAACGAGGTCATCATCTATGCCGTCTCAGTCGGTGGTGAGTGGGGATCCCTCTGTGCATCTTCTTCGACTCTTTGTTCAGACTCTTAGGTGCTGTAACTGATCAAATCCTCCTTGAATCTCTCTACTCCTCTTCTGTCTCTTTCTTTTTACCTTCCTTGCAGTTTCCATGATCCCAGCTTCCCTTCCTGCCGTCTTGGTCGTCACTATGTCCGCCGGTTCGAAAGCCATGTCTAAACGTAACGTCGTCGTCAGAAAGGTGAGTCTTCTTATTCTGGGTCTACATAGATGTTTTCAACTGTTCTTGAATCGCTGATCACAGCTTCTCTACTCTCTCTAATGAAGATGCAAGCTCTTGAATCACTCGGATCAGTAACTGATGTTTGCTCGGATAAGACTGGAACATTAACTCAAGGAAAGATGGTTCTTAGAAAGGCATGGGTTCCCGCCTCTGGAACTTACTTGGTCTCTGAGTCGAACGAAGCTTTCAACCCTACTCTAGGAGAGGTCACTAGAGTCGATATCGAACCTCGTTCTAAAGATGATTCTCAAGACGGAGCTGAAACGGTCACTGACGGAAAGATGAGAGCCAGCAAGATCAAAGAGAATTCTAAGTTCATGAATTTCATGCATGTCTCCTCACTCTGCAACCTCGCTACTGTCTTCAAAGACAAGGAAACTGGTGAATGGACCGCTCATGGAGATAGTACCGAGTCTGCAATCGCAACGTTCGCCTCGAGATTCGGATTGAGTAGGGCTGTTCTAACTCAAGGGGCTGCTCCAGAGGAGGGAGACGAAGATGATAGTGAAGATGAAGAGAATGGAGAATGGACTCAAATCTCTGAGTGAGTGACAGCTGAAAGAATGACTCACAATCTGAAGAGCTAAGGAAGCTTGGCCATCGTCCTATGCCCTGATTCATAACCAGGCGGTAGACCCAGATTTGTGAAGAAAGAGTTATACTGAAATGCTATCAGCGCTGGTACTGACGATCTCTTCTCTGCTCTCTCTCCCTCCAGGTACCCTTTCGATTCAAGCGTCAAACGTATGGCAGTCACCTATCGTCACAACTCTACCGACTCCTGTAAAGCAATGATGAAGGGAGCTGTCGAGAGAGTTCTAGAAGCTTGTGTCAAAGCTCAAACTGCTGAGGGAGACGTCGAGTTTACAAAAGACTTCGAAGCTCAAACCCTCGAGAACATGGAAGCTTTAGCCTCTGGTGGACTTCGTGTCCTCGCTCTGGCTCATCGTGAACTCTCTGAGAGTGAGGCAAGTAACAAGGAACTCGAAAGGAAGGAAGTCGAATCCAACATGACTTTCTTAGGACTGGTCGGGTGAGTGTAGATTGATTCTCCCTTTCTCTTGCTTTCCGTAGCTCGCTTCAAAAAACGAATTTAAGGGTTCATGTGCTTACTTTCGCCTTTTTTTCTGCACAGTCTGTACGATCCACCCAGACCTGAATCCGAAGGAGCTGTCGCTCTCTGCAAGAAAGCTGGAATCAAGGTTCACATGCTAACTGGGGATCATCCAGGTACTGCTAATGCTGTAGGTAGTCTCTTTGGTTAACTTAGTCTCGTATCAGGGGAGCTCTCGGTCAAGCAAAGCTGCTACAATAGGGCTTTTCATAATTTCCGAAGATAGCGACTGACTTTTCCCCTCGCCCTTTCTCCTTCCCCTTCTTTGAACTTTTAGATTGCTCTTCAAATCGGTATTCTTCCACGTAACACCGCCAACTACTCGAAGGAGGAGAAAGACGCTCTAGCCATGACTGCTGCTCAGTTCGACGCTCTCTCAGATGAACAAGTCGACGCTTTGCCTCAACTCCCTCTCGTCATTGCCCGTTGTGCTCCATCTACCAAAGTCAGAATGATCGAAGCTCTTCGTCGCAGAGGTCGCTACTCAGGAATGACCGGAGGTAAGTCATTTTGAGTTGTTTCGATTTTCCTGGTGGAGGAAGGTTGAAGAAAGTAACTAACGCTTCCTCTCGTCTCGCCTGATCTCCTGTTCCATTAGACGGTGTAAACGATGCACCTTCGCTCAAGTTGGCTGATGTGGGAATTGCAATGGGTCTGGCAGGTGAGTTTCGCAGCAGGGGGTTTGTAATGAGGCTTGGAACTGAGGGCGGTTTCCTGTGGTTCACGTCTCATCACTGCACCTCTCCCCTTCAATTCAACTCAATTTTTTCCTCCCCTGCTCTTTCGCTCTCACCTCTATCCCTTCCCAAAACAGGCTCTGACGTAGCAAAGGACGCTTCAGACATCGTCTTAGCTGATGATAACTTTGCTTCTATCGGAAACGGTATCGAGGAAGGCCGTAGGATGTTTAACAACATTATCAGCTTGACCACCCATCTTTTATCTCAAAACATCGCTCAAGCTTCTGTTCTGTTGATTGGTCTTGCTTTCAAAGATGAGGATGGACTCTCGGTCTTCCCACTTTCTCCAGTAGCTATTCTATACGGTAAGTGAAGATTGAAAGGGAACAACAACAGGTGGAAAGCTTTGAGCGCTTTGAGACTGATTTTTTTTCCTCAACTAGTCGTAATGGTTGCTTCTGGAGGTCCATCTATTGGTCTGGGAATGCAGAAAGTAGCTCCAGACGCTATGCTTCAACCTCCAGCCAACTTGAAGTGAGTCAAGCGACGAAGGTACGACAGGTCTTGATGTCGATGATCTCCTAACCCCACCCCTTCCTCTTATCACAGGTATGGTATCTTCCAACCAGCCGCTGTTGTGGACATCTTCGTTTACGGAATCTTGATGGCTGCACTCTGCCTCGCCAATTTCACTTTGATCATGTTTGTGAGTAGTCGTCGAATCTACTTGACTTGCTCTCAGACTCTTGCCAGCTCTTTTCCTAACAGGTTTGATTCTTCTTCCTTCTACAGGGATTCGGCAGTGGGGATCTTGGTGTCGATTGTAACTCAGACTACTCTGACAGATGTTCAGAAGTCTTCAGGTGAGTCGCTCTCTCGTGTCAACTACAAGGTCTCCGTTCTAGTTCTGACCACCTGGCTTTCCCTTCTGTCTCTCCCCTTCACACAGAGCTCGTTCCGCTACTTTCACCGCACTAGTATGGTTCAGTTTGATCTTGGCTTTCGAATTATGTCACAGAGAGAGAAGTTTCTTCAACAAGGAAGTCATGATTAAAGCCTATCAAAATAAGGTTCTCTTCTGGATCAACGTCTTTGGTTTAGTCTCAGTCTTCCCTATCGCATACATCCCTGGACTGAACGACATCGTCTTCTTATCGAAGTGAGTAGATCAGTTTTGATTTGCGGTCTTCGAATTCCCTTCACTGACCCTTCTATCTGCTTCTCTTATCCTTTTCCAGGGGATTCTCTTGGGAATGGGCTGTAGTCTTGATCACCACTCTCCTCTTCATCATCGGATGTGAAGGTTACAAGTGGGTCAAGAGAATCTATCTTCGTCGCAACAGACCAGACACTGCCGCTCAAGTTGACGAGGAGAACGAGGCTGGATCTCAAGAGACCGGCTCAACCAACGATGCTTCAAGTACAAACGAGAAGAAGAAGGAGATGTCTAGAACCACAACCGAAAGCGAGAAGGTCGCTGCTTAAGGTACCATTTGATGATGTTGTGTTTTTGCTCAAGACCTGTTTCAGTTTTCTTTCGCTTTGTTACCCCGTTGTACATGATAGACTTTTACGAGCAACTTAATTTTAGATTTTCGATTCCCCTTTAGCGACTCAATCGACTCACTGCCTTCTGTTTTCGCGTCCTCTCTGCCATTCACTATCTTCTCCCTGCAACTTCCTACCACTGTTTCACTCTTAAATATCTTCACTCTGAAACATTCTCTACTCAGATTGAACATCCTCTAATCGTCGTTTTGCAAGCGCGACTCGACGCTCTATTCCCCTCTCTTTTCCAATTCCTCTCCTCTCCCCCTTCTCTCAACAACAACACTTCCGAATTCAAGATGACATCTCCTTCAGCTCCGGCTCCTTCTCTAGAGGACTACTGTGGTAGATTGGTAACATCAATACTTCCAGCAGCCAAAAAGAGGCGAGGTGAAACCTCAGAGGGAAGATCAGAGAGGAAAGCTTATCAGACGCAGATGGAAGACAAGATGGCCGATTTGGCTGAGAGGTGAGTAGTCTCGCACGTGCAAATGGAGCTTGCAGGTGGTATGGGATATAACTCTAGTGATAGGAGTGAATCGGATTAGGAAAGAAACGCGCTGCTGATTGAAGGTGGTTGTAATGAGAGGAGGAAGCATGGGATAGCAAGCTGAAGATTATGCTCGCTGGCTCCCTTATGATCACCTTTTGGAGCACTAGACCTATCACGGTAGAGAAGAAACGTGTCAAAAAGGTCCTTGATCTATAGACGCGATTCTCTGAATCCCGGAGTGACTGGCTGGGAAGAGTGCTTCTTCCAGCAAGAGATCGCCTTCAGATAGCCCAGCTCACTGGTCGGGATCACAAGGCCATTCAGTCAAGTAGAAAGAGTAGATTCAAATTGGCTTGGCTTAATGTGACGCTCCTGAGACTCGGTTTGAGGATTCTCTAAGATGCTATCCCATCTCCCTTGCCCTTCCTCTCAAAAGACTCGATTCAAGCTAACTTTCGACTCCTCCTTCTCGACTTCAAACCTTATAGCATAAAGGCAAATCCATTAAGAACTCCAGCCCAGATCAATGAAGCTACTAAAGCTAAATGTGAGTTTCTTTACGAGCGTAACAGAGATCTCTTGACTTGCTCACTGACCCCTCAGATCCTCCTTTTCAATATGTTTCTCGGTTTGCAGTGTCCAGATATGGAAGAGATGGTGGTCAAGAAACCATGACAAAATATGAGGAACACCTTTCTCAATTGGGCGATCTGCCAATTCCTCAAGCTGGCGAATTGGTGAGAGCCTTTCCCTCCAGTCCTTCCCTTCTTTCCCTATTTGTTCTACCCCTCTTTCCTGACTTGACATGGTTCTCCTAATACCTTTCTTGATAGGCAAACCCAGTCACCTCAACTCTGGACGTCTTGGAACGATTAGCATTCACAGGAGCTGCTCCCTCAAGTAGTTCTCAACCGACAGGGAACGGGAATGGAATCCCTTCAAGAGTCACGAGTACAACAAGTAATGCGTCCACGATACCAGCTTCGACTCAAAGCCGCACCAAGGCTGCGATGGATCCTCCGAGCAATACAAATCCTGCTTCCAAGAACCGAAATATCTCTTCCGCATCTTCTGCTACTTCCAATCAACCTCGAACAACCTCAGCTGCAGTACATCCTCGGATATCCTCCTCTGCTTCTACAACCTCCACGTCTACAGTAAATACTTTAAGGGGTCAAAATCAGAGTTCAGCTTCCTCTCAAAGATCAAGGACTACTACTCCTAGCCAACTGACGCCGACGCAGAACAATTTGAATATCACGTCTAATACCAATGGCAATGGAGAAGGAAATTCAAGACCTCAAGTCTCTCAGCCTCAACCTCAAGCATCAACTCAGACGAACAAACCTAGTTCGACTTCCTCTTCAACTGCAAAACCGAGCTCCAGCTCCAAACTCTCAAGTTCTGCCAAGTCCAAACCTTCCAGTACAATCTCGAAGCCTGCTCGACCGACGATCAAGTTTCCAGCCTCTTCAATCCAGACGACTAACTCCAATGGTTCAATTCAGAAGCTTCCTCGATCTGCCCTTCTCCAGGAATGGAGATCCAAGATGGCCAAACCTACAATCGCTGAACCTCTACTTCTGAAAGACATGATCTTTCTCTTTCAGGGTATCAATGGCACTTATGTTGGATTTGAAGAGGTTAGAGAGCTTCCTCGAGAGAAGGAATTTGGAGTTGGTAGGGATGGGGACGAAGTAGATGATGAACCAGAAGTCACTCTGAAGCTTAAATTTATGACCAATCGGGAAAATGGAAAAGATGGGAATCGAGAGATTAGCTCGCCGACTAAGGATCTTATTCACAGGCTGGTAGAACTAGGCAGACTGTATCGAAGGATCAAAGAATTTCAAGAAAGCACATCTGGTGGAGAAGGCGAAGGATTGGTGATGCAAAGTTTGAAACACTTTATCTCAAAAGAATTGTCAGATTATTATAGGTTAATTGCTATCTTGGAAGATTCACTCAATGGCAGTCTTTCATCTGCCGAATCTACTTTCTCAACATCAACTTCCCGATTAACTTTGAAAAGGATTTTAATCTTCACTGAAAAGGTCTCTCTACGATTTAGACTCATTTCAACATTGATCGAATCCTGCAAGAACTCAAAGGGAGGTTCCCTAATCTCCTTAATCCATTCCTACACTTTCAATGGAGATCCTTTCATTCGAAGTTTCACTTCAAACCTTTTAGAAGAAGTTTCAAGACCCTTCCTGGACATTATGAATCGATGGATATATGAAGGAGAATTGATTGACCCTTATGAAGAATTCTTCGTTCAAGCGAATAGCAATGTTTTGACATCACAAGATGATGATGAAGATGAGAATTCAGGAAAGATTTGGAACAAGAAATTTTCTTTCAAGAAGGAAATGCTACCTTCTTTCTTGAAGGAGACTTTGGCTAAGAAGATCTTCTCTACTGGGAAGAGTTTGAACTTTATTAGGTATAGTTGTGATGATAGTGAATGGATTGCTACGAGGAATCATCTCGGTGGTTCTACGAACAAAGGTGAGTGAGATGCGGCCTTTGATAACAACTTCCGTTTAGCGAAGTTGGGAAGCTAACCTGTTCCCTTTCTCTCTCTTCACTTGTTATCTAGAACTTCGCTACGCAGACATCGTAGGACTGGAACAAACGATCGAATCAGCTTTCACCATTGCATCGAAGAGACTTCTAGACATCTTTTTGGACAAGTTCAAACTACTTGGACATCTTCGAGCTCTAAGAGATTACTTGATGCTGACTCGAGGAGATTTCGTGGAAGTCCTGATGGAGTCCATCGGGTGAGTTCATGAGAAAGCAAAGGACCTAGGTTACCAAGTTCTTCTCTAACACTCATTCTTCTCTTTCTTTATCTCATCCCAGACCAAGTCTCAGTCGACCTTCCTCGACTCTTTTCCGACACAACTTATCCGCCTCTCTAGAGACTGCCGTTCGAGGTTCTAATTCCCAATTCGAAGATCCAGACATTCTTCGTCGATTGGATGCCAAAATTTTAGAGTCTAATCCAGGAGACGTAGGTTGGGATACTTTCTCATTGGATTATCACGTTGATTCTCCTGTCAACACGGTTTTGGATTCGGATTGTATGGAGAATTACAAGGTGGTCTTCAATCATCTTTGGAGAATCAAGAGGGTGGAATTAAGTTTGGGAAAGAGTTGGAGAAGGATAGAGAAGAGTGGAATGGTACTTGGAAGAGTGAAAGAGGGAGATGACGTTACCAAAGGTGAGTGATCGAGTGACGGAAGCAAGAGAAAAGGAAAGAACTCGAATGGTTTCATTGTGTTTACCCTGTCGCTTCTTCTCATTCGACAGTTCTTCAAAAACAATGTCGGAAAACCATGCTCTTACTATCAGAGATGATTCACTTCGTAAGACAGATGCAAGGATACTGTCAATTGGAAGTTTTGGATTACTCATGGCATGATCTTCAAGGATTCTTTGAGAAGAGACAAGGAGATTTGGATGAGCTGATCGAAACTCATAGGATCTATTTGGACAGTCTGATTGGGAAGATGTTACTTAGAGGCGGCGGAAAGAAAGGAAGTGGGATGGTGAGTTTCAGAATTGCTTTAGGAAGAGAGGACAAGAAGGATGACGTTCGGTTACAACAGTGATTCATACGCTTGATCAACTCACTCATTTTTCTGTCTCCTCTCAATCGGTATCTCACCCTACAGGATTCTCTCGCCGAAGAAGTTCGATCAAACTTAGATTCGATGCTGAGTTTCTCAAAAGCTTGCGATGATCTTTCCCACATGGTAAATGCTGATACTCTCCGATATAACTTGGTTACCAAAGTGAGTCATTTCTCTTCTGATGTCAGTGGCGAGCTTCTCTCAAACTCAATTCCTGTCGTTAACCTCCATCTCACCTCTCGATCCTTTCCCCAGAGCAAATCAAAAGCCACCTCCTCGTCACGTCCAAATACACCAACTTTTCTGAACAAAATCGCTGATCCCAAGGAAATCTTAAAGTTGTCTACTAGAATGGAAGAGGTATCTGATGCTTTCAAAGCTAGAACTGAAGGGTTGATTTATATTCTTGGTAGACATCCTAATTTGGTGAGTTTCATGAATCGACCAAGGCCAATTGATCAAGGCTTTTATGATTCTATAAAGCCCATTCTGAAGATCAGATCGACTTATCAATCTCTCACTTTCTCCATCTACTTCCTCGCTCGCAACTATCAGGTTGTAAGAGATCTAGGAGTCAGATTGAACTTCAACGCCATATACTCTAGGGATAAGAAAGACAATGAGAATGATCAAAATGTTGAAGTCAAATGAAAACACTTCTCAATCAATTCTTTTGAGTTGATTTTCGAAGTGTCAATGCTCCTGTTTTACTGTCGTCAAGTCTCCTTCATCTTCCACTACTTCGAACCCTTTTTTCTCGATGTTTGTTCAAATGCCCGTCTTTCCCACTGTATTGTACTCTTATTGTCAGATCGTAACCAGAAGAAGCTTTTCATCAAAAGTCTTGGGTCAGAGCAAGAGAAATGTAAGAGGCTGCAGCAGCTAGCTAAGATACCACTCTTCCAGTCTTCAAAAAGCGAGAAAGAGAAAGGACTGCAATACTGTGAGTTGATTATAATGATACAAAAGCAGAAAAGAGAGATTGAGTGGTGCATTTTTGAGAATAAATTTGAGGTCATCGAAGAAATTCGAAACCGATCCTAAAGGTTTTCGAGAGGTCGAGAAGTTTTCTGTTCCTTCCCCAACTCTGGCTTGACCCAAAATAAAACTGAATCAAAGTTGAAAGTCCTCAAAGAAGTCTTGAACGATTTGCTATGATTTATTTTGAAACAAACGAGAAACAGGAGGAGAAGAATCTGAACTCGTATCATTTGAAGACTTTGAACTTGAAGATGATGAACCTTTCCTTTTTTCATAATTATCGATTATATTCTTCATTCGTTGAGTTTCAGCTGCTCTTGATCGACGACATGTTTCCCTGAGAAAGGCAAAGATTTGGGAAAGAGATAGGTTTACAGGTACATCAGAGAATTGGATTATCTCACTCTTCCTGGCATCGAAGTTTCCCCACTCTGAATTCGAGTTTTCAGAAAAAAATGAGAGAAACTTTTGAAAGAATACTAGATAGATCCAAGAGAAAAGGGAGGTCTGGAGCCAGTCCAATCGGAGTAGCTATGCCCTTCGATCCTACACCAAAGCTCACATCTTTCTTCCTTCAAAGGTACTCACCAACTTGCCAAGCTAACAAAAACAAAAGCTCCAACCCCCCAATTCATAGTTTTCATCATACCTTCGAACCAGATTAAAGCACACAAGATTAGATTACGTATCAGCTTCTTCAATTGCTTCAACATTGCCACGATCTTTCACTCTCGACTCCCTCTCCTCTCAGTGCCACTCTTCTACATGATTGTACATACCTCTACCAGCTACAGTTCCCACCCCAATAGTTCCAGCAGCGGTGGCGATTCCAGCTAAAAGAGCTGTTCTAGCGCAAGGCATAGTCCCGCCTGTTAGCCGTTGATATTCTCGTTTGGGTGATAGAGTACTAAGAGCTGAAAGGATTGTTGGTTCTTGAGGAGTTGGGGTTATTGTTATCGGCTCTGATTGAGGTGGAGAAGAGGAATTGGGAGTGGACATGTTGAAGAGTGGAGTGAGACAAAGAGTTGGAAGATTTGGATAGAGGAACGATGAGAACGGCTTCGAACAGAAAACCAGTAGAGATGATTGGAATTCTTGATGAGCTTGATTCTTGATTCCAGAGATTGAAGATTATTTCAAAGAGGATTGAGTTGGGAGAGAAGACAGAGGTTGAAGCCAAAATTACTTCAGCCTTCTCTTGATCTCGAACCTCCTCCTCCCCTTTGACTTTATCTTTTCTTTTCTTTCTAAATATGCACTTGATAATTGGAGTAGGAGGACCAACTTCAAGCGGTAAAACGACTTTAGTAAAACATTTAGCGAGAATCCTATCTTCAGGCTCATCATCTCAACCGCCGCCTCTAATCGTTCATCAAGATGATTTCGCTCCTTTAGAAGAATCTCTTCCTTGGAACAAAGATCTTCAAGCAAGAGATTGGGATCATCCACATGGAGCTGTAAGTCCTTATTCTCTCACAACTCTAATTCATCCAAGTACCTATACTGAAACCTATACCTTCTTGCCCTCGCAGATTGACTATCCTCGATTAGTCTCAACCTTCCAACACATTCGATCTCATTCTTCAATGCCTTCTTCTTTTTCTTCTCATGATCAAACTAATCTTCAACCCAACCTTCCAATCTCTTCAAGCATAGAGACCAAATGGACTCAAACTTTTCACAAATTTTTGAATTCGAAAGAGGCGAAGGAGATGAATCTAGAATTGGTCTTAGCAGATGGTTTCTTACTCTATTACAATTCGAAAGTCAGATCTCAAATTGATGTTAGGTTGCTTCTCAGAATTAGTAAGGGACTTCTGAAAGAAAGGAGAGAAAATAGAGGAGGTTATAATACTGGAGAAGGGGTTTTATGGACTGTGAGTCATAAAAAAACTGCCCTCTCTTGAATCCCCTACGATCCTTTTGAAATTGACTTTTCTGAATCATCCGGATGAATTTCAGGATCCACCTCATTACTTCGAAAAAGCTCTCTGGCCAGGTTACACTCTAGCTCATTCTTCAATGTTCGAAAATGAAGACGTTGAAAATGGTAAACCGATTCAAAGTGACAGGTCTCAAAAATTAAACAAAGAAAGTCTTTCTCAGATAGAACGCGAGAAAGAAGGTTTAGATGGAGGGATCGTTAATGGATTGGTAGTATTGGAAGCCGAACTTGAAGAAATGAAACCTCGAAAAATGGATGACTTGGTTGAAGAAGCTTGTTCGGAAATAGAGAGAAGTTTGAAGGAATTACTGGAGATTTGAGAGATCAAAATTTATCACTTTAGAGAGATTGGAAGTTAGAAACCTTTGTTTATTGAACAGAGAGAAGCGTGTGTGAGTGTCTCTAGATCATCCTCAGGCTTGATTTCTTCTGCTAGAACATTTCAAAGACCTCAAAAAATAACATTTTGAGCTCTTCGGACTAAGGCCAGGATCAGAATTCTCTCAAAGCTCAAAACAGTGTTTTCAAATCCCTTCAAAATCCTTTTCTTTCATCAAAGAATCAATGAAATCTGAAAGGGTTTCGAAGATTCCTTCTAGTGGAATTTTGGATTTCTTCTCATCCCCTGATCGATACTTTCCGGTTCGAACTAAAAAGAAAAAAATAAAAATGGAACAGAGAAGCGTTGAAGCCTTGATGTCAATGAGAATCATTGAAACTCTTGACTTCGAAACAAGTCCAGAACTTACCCAATATCCTTTCAAGACCTAATTCTACAGCTCCACCTCCAAGATCTTGTTCAACGTCATCTCCGACCTTGTAAGAAAGGGGGAAGAAATGAAAATGGGAGGATGTCAGGCGCTGTTTATCTTGAAGCGTTTCTTTCCCCAAAGAGTCTTTTGGATCCGTCTGACTCACGATAATGTTCCTTCTCTCTCTACTCCCATCATTTATCTTTTGGAACTCTTTATCCATGTCCTCCATACAAGCTTCGAAAAACCTTCTAGTCGGTTTACCACAGACTGTCGTGGAGTCGGAAGAACCGATTGAGGTTTCGAGAGCTGAGACGAAAGGTCCTGGTCCTAGGGAGAGAGGCTCGTTTGTTGATGGTCGGAAGTAGGAAGCTGAAAGTTAAAAGTAGCGCATAATTTTGAAAGGAAGAGGATGTCGGATAAGAGAGCAGCGAATGTTGTAGATAGTCTGACTTCGTTTTCCACTCACCTCTATGAGTAGCAATCAGCCTTCCTTGTTTCTGGTCTTTCTCCAGGTTTCCATATTCATTACTCAAAATTCTGAAAGCTTCATTTAGCCAGTCGTAGGTCATTAGTCTTGGTTCTAAGCCTATCACTACCGAGTTGCAGCTTCTAAGAATTCTCTGGTCTTCTTCTGAAAGTTTTGACGGTGACTTGATTTGGCTCTCCCCAGTCTTGTTGGAAGCAACAGTGATGTTGACATGAGGACTGAAAGATCCATTAAGAGCTTGAAAGCTAGGAGAAAGAGTCGCTGAAGTCGAAAGTAAAAGGAGTGGCTTCAGGTTTGAAGAAGCACAGATTCTAGCGCAAGCATCTAAGGAGGTGAATAGTTCTGATTGTTTGATGTCTGAAAAACCAATCTTATGAAGTCTTGAGAGAAGATCTGTGGATGATTCCTTGGAGGTGTTAGCTGGGAGAAATGGGGAGAAGATTCGTGATTAGAGATGGCCAAAAGGAGGTAGAAAGAAGGTCGAGACTTTGGTGGAGCAGAACTCACAACAGAATCTCAATCTGAAAGTTCCTGGATACCTTTTGTTAAGCAGAAGAGCTGCCGATCGTAGTTTTGAGAGAGCTTCAAGTGCAGAAGGTGTCTTGATGTCCCCGATGTGGAGCGTTCCACTCAGATCTAAGAGTAGATTGATGATTCGAGGAGGTGAAGAACTCATTTTTGCCAGATATGATTCGGTTTTGGATCCAGTAAACGATCTGGAAAAGGAGGTTGTTCGGGCCAGTCAAGAAGACAAAGAGAAGCTGACGAGTTCTTTGGAATGTTAATCGCAGAGCACCGTTTCTAATCACCACTCACTCTAAAGATGGGTTTACAAGATTGGGAAGCAAACATCGTAAAAAACATCTTTCAAATCACTTTAGATGTGAGTAGTCAGAGAGCCATCAGTCAAATCAAGCTTGACCTTCTCAGCTGAACCTGTCTATCTCTACCAACTCTTGTATCTATCGCAGCGACAAGAAGCGGAAACAACCAATTGGTCTCTCCTTTACCTTTCAGACGTTGCACAAGAATTAGCAGCAGAGAACAATGGAGTAGGCAAGTTCATCCTTTCTCTCCATTTTCTAACTTCCCATCAGCTTTCGACTGACCTTCTCTAATCTTCCCTTTGTAGCTCCCAAACCGAATGCCTCCATGGCAGATAGGGTTCTACTCTCTCGTCTTTCTTTGGATCCAGTTCATGATGTTATGAGTGATGATGCTGACAAACTCACTGCTTTAGCTAGTTTACCTAAAGGTGAAACTTGTTGGGATTATTTGGTTGGGTGCTGGAAGAGATGCAAGGTGGAGCAGAACAGATTGAGAAAAGTGAGTCGGGTGTGAACATACACAGAGGGGACTTGAGTACTACAAAGGTATGCTAAGGAGAAGGGGAGAGAAAAGGTGCTCGGTCCCCATCTAATTCGAGGGAGATGGAGATGGAGGTGGCTTAGAGAGACCTCTCCTCTGCGCTTCCTTCGAGATGGTCACCTCTAAGTTAGCTCTAGATCCAGCTTGCTGGAGAGTCAAGGAATCTCTCAGCTCCACTTTCGTTACCAGAAGTCAATGGCGAGCTAATACTTGGGGCCACTCATTGACTTCCACCTTCAATCTCTTTCCAAATCAGACAATTCCAAGTTCAATGAAAGAAGCTCAAGCTTCATTGGATGAAATCTCTTCTCTAGTAGTCAGTTATCTAGGTCTAGTCATTCAAACTCCCGATCTGTTTCCTAACAACACCAAAGGCAAGCAATCTCTCTCTCCTCTAGCTCTAGTGCCATCTCTCGTCAATCTATCCTCAACTCCAACTTCAGCCTTCAGTACCTCAGCTCCTTCCACATCCAAAACTTCCCTCTTAGACTCATGGGGAATTTTCGAAGACTCTGAGGTCCCTCTGTTCTTGAGTGAATTAGCTAAGCGATTCGATGGAGATGGATTAGATCAAGTTTTAGGACCTGCTCTCGTTGAAATCACTCGACGTATCAGAGATGGAGATAATGGAGAAGCTTCTACAACTACTTCTAGCAGCTCTAATGGACAGCAAGAACAGCAGCAGCAGCCTCTTGCTCCTGGTCCTGGTGGAATGGATCAAGCAGCTGCTCAAGCCTTTTTGGCTCAGCTTCTAGGTCAGGCTCCACCTGCTCCTGGAGGTCCAGGTGCTCTAGCTGGATTGGGAGGTCTGAATAAACCTAAGGAGGGATACAAAATCTCTGGTTTGGAATGGAGGCCATACGTCATGGCATTGGTGGAAGCGTCAGAAAACAAGGCGATAGCGGCTATGGTGAGTTGGGATCGAACCACAAAAAGAAGAGCAGAATGTATGCTTACATTTCTCTCTCCGACTCTCAATAGATGACGACGCTTCCTAGTTTTAATCCCGATGGAGTCAAAGCCTACAGAATGGAATTGGATTCACTGCTAGGACCTATCATCAGACTCTCGACTTTCTCCGATGCCTTCCCTTCAATCACTGAACAATACTTTTCAGACGTAGAGCCACACTCAGCAGCGCTATCTAGCACTGTCAACTCGATTCGCTCGACTCTTTCGGTAGTTCATTCGCTAGTCTTCAAGCTATTCAATGGAATTATCAGATCGGGTCCATCTCCTAGAGAAGCGGTCTTGAGATTCTGGGGACAAGCTTGTCAGTTGAATGCGAAAAGATCTGCTATGAGAGTCAACCCAATGGCAGTCGCTTCCGATGGTTTCATGGTCAACCTTTATGTCGTCTTACTCAAATTCGCGGAACCGTTTATGGATCCGAACTATACAAAGATCGATAGGGTCGATGTTGAGTATCTTAGATTTCAGAAACATTTCGATGTTAGTAGCCTCACGAGATTGAACGCTACTGAGCTCGAAGCTAATCAATGGTCAGCTGCAGCCCCTTGTGAGTTGTCTGTCGGTATTCCTCTAGAGATCGCCAGCTCAAGCGACTCTGTCTTTCTCTCTCCCTCGATAGCTGGTCGACCCGCTGCCAACTTCATCACGGAGGTCTTCTTCCTAGCAGCACGTATAACGAATCTCGGACCAGGAAAGGCGATCAGGAATTACGAAGAATCTGAAAAGAGAATCCGTAGAATGAAGAAGGATGCCGATCAGTTAGAGGCTGGAAGAGCTTCTTGGGGAGGTCAAGCGAGGGAGTTCGAAGCTCAACTGAAGCACCTAAGAGATGAGGTCAAGAAAGGGAAAGCTAGAATTCTAGCCTATCAGGCTCAATTACTTGACAAACAGTTCTTACAGAGTACTGTCGCTTGGATCTCTTTTGTCATGACTTGGCTGGTCAGAGTCGCAGATCCTAAGCAGACTCACCCGAAACCGATGGTCGAGCTACCATTACCTCAAGAGGTTCCTGAAAGATTCAGAATGCTTCCTGAACACATCTTTGAAGATGTTTGTGAAATTCTACTCTTTGTTGGAAGGTGAGTCGTGGAGATCAATTCAAAGCAGAAGCTTCCCTTCAGTTCTAACCTTTCCCCTTCTTCCCTTCTTCGTTCGCAGGGCGAGTCCTGATTGCCTGTCAGACGCTGCAAAGAATGATCTTGTCACTTTTTGTACCACATTCTTGTCGTCTGGTTGGTATGTGACGAACCCTTTCTTGAAGGCGAAGCTAGCTGAGGTGAGTCGACCGGGTTGCAATCTCGAAACGAGGCTACAGTGGACAACATCTTAGTTATCCAGCCTTCCTTTCTCTTCACCCCTTTGAAAGATCTTGTTCCTCAACGTACATCCTTATGGACACTACCCAAGTGGAATCTGTGGCGATCTCATCAATTATCACTCTCTCGCTCTCAACAACCTGGTCCCAGCTCTCATGTCCTTTTGGATCGAAGCAGAATCAACAGGCAGTCATACTCAGTTCTACGACAAGTTCAACATTCGTTATCATCTCTCTCAAATCTTCAAGGCTATCTGGTCCAACCATCAGCACAAGGCTCAAATTCAAGCTCAATCAGTTGGAGAAAACGAAAGGAACTTCATCACTTTTATCAACAGATTGATGAATGATGTCACTTATCTGCTAGAAGACTCTTTATCGAAACTCAAAGAATTACATATCGCTGAACAGGAGTTAGATGATGAATCGAAATGGGGAGCTGATAGACCTGAGAATGAGAGACAAGAAGCTGAAGCTCATGCTCATCAGCTAGAAGGAATCGCTAGATCAGATTTACAATTCTCAGAAGAATTCCTCAGATTACTAATAGATTTCACTGGAGAGACTAAAGCTGCTTTCATGGTACCCGAGATCGTAGATCGACTGGCTGCCATGTTGGATTACAATCTTGAAATGCTAGTAGGACCCAAATGTTCCGAATTGAAAGTCAAAGATTCAAAGAGAACCGGTTTCAATCCCAGAGATCTGTTGAGGCAAGTTCTTTCAGTGTTTTTGAATTTAGCTGGTAGACAAGAATTCGTTCAAGCCATTGCTAAAGATGGAAGAAGTTATAGTAAAGAAGTGTTCTTAAAAGCAGCTAGTATTTCTGAAAGATTTATGCTCAAGAGTCCTACTGAAGTTGAGGCTCTGAAAGGTATGGTGGATCAAATTGAAACCTTTAGACAAATGGAAGCTGATGATGAAGAAGAATTGGGAGAGATTCCAGATGATTTCTTAGATCCTCTTATGGCTACTTTGATGAAAGATCCAGTCATTCTACCTTCTTCAAAGACTATCGTAGATATGTCTACTATCAAACAACATTTCTTAAGTGACGCCTCAGATCCTTTCAATAGAGTCCCGTTAAAGATTGAAGACGTTCTTCCTGGTGAGTTTTCTTTCAACAGCTCTTGAGAGCATGCCTCGGGAGCAGAGCTGACTCAAACTTCTCTGAACTGTTTCCTTTTTGCCTTTTCGCAATCAACAGCAACCGAGCTAAAAGCACAGATCACAGCTTTCATGGCGGAACGAAAAGAGCAGAGAAAGAAGGCAAAGCTGGACGAGTCGATGGAAGCTTCCACCTAGAATTCATGTCACCGCTCAAGTTTCCATCGAAACGAAATCTTCAATTGTCTCTTTATTTGTTGTTTGTTTGTTCAGAGGAGAGCGGATCTTCTTTGGGAGTAATTCCTTCATGCCACGTGGTTGTGATACGAGAAGACAAATTCCTCTTCTCCTTCAGATTCCCTCTCCTCCCACATCTTCAAGAAAGGATTTACATGCGGTTTGAAAATCACAGTGAAGAGGCCTGGTGCCGTTCATGAATTCAGCCCCGGCCGCAGAAATTTTTGCTGCAAGGGGTAGGTGACGTATCGATCAAGGAGGTGGGAGGGAGACTCAAGAGCAACGATCCTCACTTTCCCCCCCTTTTCTTCCGAAGCAAAATCTCCTTGATTTCATTTTCAAGGCACCCCATCCGAATTTTCACTTTGGGCAAGATGGAAATCCCATTCTCCCTCTTCCATCCTAATCATCTCCCATCTCCCCTTCCGTCTCCTCTGCGAACGTATAGCCTCTTGCCTCCTTCTTCCAGTGCAAGACCTCTCGCTACTTTGCCAATCCACTCTCTTTTAGTCCTCACATTCTCTTTCCCCGGTCTCTCTCTGTAGCATTCTTCAAGCCCTTTCGATTCGTCAGATTCTTCAAACTCCCTCCTCTCCAACCTCAATTCGTCATCTTCTACTTTGATTCCAACTTCCTCCATCAAAACCCAAATCAACTTTCACATCAACTGCTTCAGCGCGCGCGAAGATGGACACCTCAACCTCAGCAGCAATTTCTTCAGCCTCGACCATTTCCACAACATCAAT
The DNA here is from genome assembly GCA_012976225.1 of Golubevia sp. BC0850. Taxonomy (NCBI): domain Eukaryota; kingdom Fungi; phylum Basidiomycota; class Exobasidiomycetes; order Golubeviales; family Golubeviaceae; genus Golubevia; species Golubevia sp. BC0850. The sequence continues at coordinate 502,133 of JAAVVG010000019.1, read as the reverse complement.
TGCTCTCTCCGTCATCGGTATCATCTCTCTAATTCTAGCATTATCAGTTGGATCCTACTTCTACATTCGTACAAGGAAGAACCTCAATGCCACTTATGGAATCAAATCAACGGAAAAGGTCAACGCCTTGACTGGTGCCAAAGTCAAGGTTGGCGGTGGAACGAGCTCGGAGAAGAGCAACCTTCCTATTAACCCCAAATCGATTCTCATCAATCACAGATCGAAACAGCAGAATCCTAGAAACATGAACATCAGTGAACCAACGCCTCAACGTGTTGCAGCCTCCAATGGAAGTGGGAGCGATGGAGAAGCACAGATGCGTCAAGCCTTGGCTCAAATGAAAGGACCTGCAGCTCTTCCAACTTCTAGAAATAGTGTCAGACCAATGTCAACCTACAGATTCTCGCAATCTCACTTCAATTCTCAGGGACCAAGAAGCAAACGCCAATCTGCCGCCACCTCCTCTTGGAATCCCCTCTCTCTCACTCTGCCTTCAGACAGTTCTCTCAACACCTCTGGAGCCGAACCGGATACCACTTCTTGTGACGAATACGGTCAAAACCAGAGCAGAACGAGAGGCTCGAGAATCTCCGGAATCAGTGGAAAGGAACGTGGTAGCTTCTCCAGCTTCAACAGACACCGTTCAACTTTCCAGCCTTCCCAACTCGGTAGCGGAAAAGGAGCTCCTAGTCACAACAACGAGACCTCATTCTCTTCGACTTCGGACAACAAGAGAGGCAGTGGCATCGAATCTCGCAGAGTCAACAGAGTTGCAGTTCCATCGATGCTACTGAGGAGTCTAGGAGATCTACCTTCACTGCCAGAATCCAATTCCAAAGCAGCCAACGGTTCCACCTCTTCTTCAGACCTACGATCATCAACTCTTTCTCCTCAAACCCAACTGTACGGATTCTCCTCTCACGAGGAAAGCTCCTTCACTCCAATTCTAGACTTGGGTTTGGATCTTCACACCGCAGGCTCAGGAAAATTGGAGGATGAATTGGACTTCGAGATCGAGAAATCCATGTGGCTTACCAGCACGTTTTCTACGAACCTGAACCAAGAGAAGAGCCCTGCCAGTGGTGGAAGTGGACTCAGTGCTGGACTTGGAATCAAGAGCTCAGCCGAAGCAGAGAAGGTCGGAAGTCTCAGTAGACAAGGAAGCTTCTCTGGCCAAAGATCCGAATCCAAAGAGAGCCAGTCTCAAAAGGTCAACGGTTCAAGTAGGAGTCTTCTTTCTAGCACCTCTTTGGAAGTCCGCCGTCCAAGCATGGCTGATGAGGGCCGTGGTAGATCTGGAACCGTCTCAACAGCTCGTTCTGGAAATCTCAGTGGAAGTGGACCGTCGAACGACAGCGTCTACTGCAGCGCTACCTCTGCAACTTCAAGTCCAGTGAAGTTCAAGTTCTCCTCTGGAGCTCTACCACCTCTTCCTCTCAACTCTCTCGATTCCAAACGTCCCCATCACGTCTCGGTCAACTTTCCAGAGTCTCCAACTCGTGCTCGCACCTCTCAAATAGCATCCTCTTCGACCGCCATTGAATCAACCTCTGGCTTCCGTCCTCTCAGTCTAGGTCTCAGTCTCAGCACCTCGAGCAAGTCTAGCTTAGGCGCTATCTTCAAGAATGCCAGAATGAATCCATGGGGAGGCGAAGGGGTCGAAGAAGAGAACGAAGAAGGGGGTGAGGATCTAGAGAAGAAAGCTGGTCAAGAACAAGGGAACTCAAGCTTGGACTTCAATCGTTCGATCTATGGGAATAACTCAGTCATCAGTCATGGAAATCAGACTGCAGAATACAGCACTGGAGATGAAACTGCTACCTCTAGAGGATTCAGCTTCAGCCAAGAGAGTCACCGTCGCTTCGAAGCTTCGTACTCCTCAGCTCCTTCCTCTAACGGAAGTCTGGATCAAAGTGCAAGTGAGATTGCTGCTGGCGGATGTACGACTACTGATGATTTGGAAGGAGTCATGGATGCAAAGGTGGAAAAGGCAAGCATCATTCAAGTCTCAACTCCAAATCTTTCAGCTAAATCAACTTCGGCATCCGCTAGAAGAGTCTCCCCCAACCCTCCATCTCAACCGGCTTCTTTCGCTCCAGCCAAGAAGAGTTTGGAGAAGCCAGTTGACATTAAAGCTCCAGTCGCAAGATTGGCTAACCCTGCAGTCCAAAACGTTCAACAAGCCAAGTCGGTCTCCAGCTCTACTATCGTTCGCAGGCCCTCTTCGGTTCGTAAGAGCAGCTTCACGGAAGAAGGAAAAGTGGACGTAGCTTCTCCAAATCCCTCTGCTCCAAAGACGGCCAGTCTACTCCAGAAGGCTCAGAGCGATACAGGCTTCGAAGCTCAACCTTCAATCCAAGTCATGCAAGCTGCTCCAACCTTCAGCCCTTCTCCTTTGAGCACTCCATTCGTCTCACCTTATCATCGTGCAGTTTTTCCGGAGTTGTCAGAGGACGAGAAGGCCATGGTCGGACGCAAGAGTCTTTCAGGCGACGTTTGCCCAAGTCCTATCCTAGCTCAAATCGGTCTAGTCACCTCTCCAACCTTGCAAGATTCTTCTTCAGATTCAATCAGTGGGCAATCTCAATCTCAAACTCCAAACCTCAGTCCTCGTCCAAGCTTTGGAGAAAGCCTCCGCGCTCGCTTCACCAGAAGCAAGTCTTCCTCCGCTTCCCCGAGTTCAAGCATGCTTAGTGGAGTTGCCGTAGGAATCCCTGAGAAGCAGCAAACTCCAGCCGTCAGTCCCAAAGCTAGTCACGTAGACCTCTCTCTCACTCCATCTCCAACCAATCGTCCAGTCAGATCTCCCAAGTCACCAAATCGTCCTTCCAGCTCCAACCCTATCTCAACTCCAAACACTCTCGCTACCCCAGTCGTTCCTTCATCTCACAGCTTCTCCACTGGAGAGGTCGAGAATTCACCTTTCGACGCTCCAGCCACCGCTCAATGGCGTGTCTCCACGGATAGCAGAGGAGCAGAAGAAGACGTCGATGATTCCGACTTTCTTCCAAAAGTCACAATCTGTGGACCGGCCGTCAGAAGAGGCTCTGGAGCCGGAGGAATCGGACTAGGGCTAAGTGACTCAAGTGACTCGGTTGCCGATTTCTCAAGGATCATGCAACAAGCCAAAGCAATCACTGCCACCGCCTCTCGTCCTGAGAGAAGAGCTCAAGCCTCCGCTGCCTCAAAAGGAACCACCTCAACTGCCACCAGACCATTATCCTCTCCTTCTAACTCTCCAATCATGCAACAAAGTCACTGGGCTCTTTCAAGTCCTATCCAGTCCGAACTAGTTGAGGAATCAAGCCAGCTCGAGACTTCAACTAGCACTTCCACTTTGACTTCCCATTCCAAGGAAGTGGTCGAGCTTCCAATGCTTCAACGCAAGATCTCAAGCAAGGAAAGAGCCAGTTGGTCACCTCTAGAGCTAGTTCAACAGCGTTTCTCTGGAGTTGGAGTCGCGATGGGTGGAGAGGACGAAGCTTCTAGCTCGGAAGGTCACAGTGGTCAAGCTTCAAACTCTCTCAAGGTGACTTATGAATCAAAGACTCTGTCTCCTCGTTCAGCCTATGAGTTCGTTCGTGCTCCTTCTCCTCACTCAGAGCAGACTTGGTTCGGAGCAACAGCTGTGCCAGTTCAAGGAACTTACTCAACTCCCAAGCCATCGAACGCAAGGTCTAGCAGGCAGCTCTGGAACTCCGACTGCGTTTCTCCAAGATCGGATGGTGGAGCTGATACTATTAGCATCGCTAGTAGCCACAGTTGCATGACGATTGGAACTGAGAACGGTTTGGGATTGGCTGGAGAAGGGCTGGAAAGTGGAATGGGAGCCGCAGACAGAAGAGCCAAGTTACTTCAATCTGTTCAGAACAATGCAGCTAAGGAGCTACAAAGAGGAGATAGAGAAACTGCTAAGGCCAAACGTCAAGTCATGGAAGAGGACTCTCTCAAGAGACAGCAGCATCAACAACAGCAAGAGAACAGACCCATCGCTCCTGCTCAGAACTTCGCTCTACCTCTAAAGAGACCTCCTCAACTCTTCATCGATTCTTCCAGAAATCCCAGCAGCAATCGATCCTTGGAGGAGGCTAGGAACAAGGGACTCAACATGAATCCTCTCATGGATCCTTTGACACCACCCTTGACTCCCGCAGACACTTTGCTTCATCAACAGCAAAATCAAGCCTCGAGTAGAAGACCAAGTACAGACTCGGTTCAACGTCCTACAAAATTAAGACCTCTGAGTTTGACTGCTTCTGCCGTTCTAAACGACGCTTCCAACCCTCCAATTCATTCCTTCACTCTCAATCATTCTCAAAACACAACTCCACCTCTGAACAGAATGTACACTCATTCTCCAGGTGCTCCAAGTAACGGTGGTGCTAGTCTAAGCTCTTCATCCTCTTCAAGTCTCAATCTCTTGGGTTCTAAAGGTGGTGACAACAATTCACCAATCAGACCATTGATGTTGAGCAAGGACATGGAGCAAAGAGAAAGAACTAAACAAGTCAGAATGTCAAGAGGACTGGCGAATGGAACTGGAGGAGTTTTACCTACGATCTCTCCCAAGACATTCGATTATTCTCCAGTGATCAGTGGTGGGAACTTCTCTAGAAGACCAAGCTTGAATTTGCTCCAAGAAGAATGATTAAAATACACCACTTTTAGATTTCTTTCCTTTCCAAAATGGTGAGTTGATGTACTGATCTTAACTTGACCTCTCTCGCAGGATCAAGGGAGTCGATTGTTGATCTCTTTTACTTCTCCTTTGTTTTTCACTCTTCTCAGATTTCGCTTCTCTCTTCGCTTCTCAACTCAAGTCCTCTCCACGCTCCTAGATTCTCGATTCTCTTTCAGAACACCGACTTTATCACTGTATTTATATTCCCGCTAGTTCTCTCTCTCTTTTTCTAGCTTCCTCTATTCTCTTTTCGTTCTGTCAATAATCTATTTCTTTTGTCTTTCCGTCTCTCTATACTCGTCCTGTATTATGAACTACCTTATCTCTCAACCAATATCTGATGAGTCACTTCTCTTACATATCGAGTCGATTTTTGTGTCCAGCTTGAGATCGACCTCTATGCGGAGTGCAGGAAACAAAGACCAAGGAAATTGATTGACGATTTTTCTGCAAACAACAATACGACAAGGACAGCAATTTTAAGGAGGAGGTAAAGCAGGGAAGACCAGGGACAGGAAGAGAGAGAACAAAGAGGGAGAGATAACAACAAAGGAAATTAGGCAAAGAGAGAAAAGCTGGACAAGATGGACAAGTCGAGATGGAGAGTGTGAGAGAGGAGATAAAAGAAAAGGGTCTCTTTGGATATTTCATTAGAGACTTGTGATGAGGGTATGCGAGATTTAGATTAAAGTAGAAAAGGAAGATAATGAGAGAGAGAGAAAGAGAGAGAGGGAGGGAGTGACCGAAGGAAACAAACAGCGAAGGAAATTGATAAATCTTGAGCTCCTATTAACTTGATTCATAATCTAGCAAAGAGACTTCATAGCTAAATGATTGAAATTACTTAGAAGGACTAGAATTTGGACTCAAAGCATGTTTAATCTTTCCAAACAGACTGACTTTTCTATCTCTGTTTTTGTTAGGAGTAGTTGGAGGAGCTCCAACATTTGAACTTGCATTTCCATTTCCACTTCCACTTCCACTTTCAGCGACACCATTCAAAGGTTTTCCAGAAGCCACATCTTGAGAAACTGAATTCCTCCCTTGTTCACCTTTAGCAATAGCAGCCAAATCGTTATTAGATTTACGTTTACTAGAAGAACCAAGGGTTCCAAATTTAGATCCTCTCTTTTCCTTAACAGTTTGACTTCCATCCTTGACTTTCGATTTCTCTGGAGTAGCTGGAGTTTGAGGGAGTGATTTCTTGGAATCTGAAGTTGAGGTTGGAGCGGTTATTGAAGAAGAAATTGGAGCAGCTGCGGATGGGATGATCTTCGATTCTTCTTTCTTTGAGGACTTTGAAGTTCGCTTTGCGTCCTTAGCTGGGACTTCTGGTTGAATGGCAGCTTGTTGAGAGGTAGCACTTGGTTGGTTGGAGGCAGGTTGAGTGATTGCAGATTTAGTAGCACTTGAAGATTGATCCTTAGGAGCGACGACGGGAACTGGAACGACTGGGATATTTTGAGAAGTTGAAGTGCCCGAAATTCCATTAGCAGAAGAACTTGGAGCATCCGATTTGGTTCCAGAAACTGGCCCTTCAGAAGCTTTTGGAGAAGCCATAGTCTTCTTGATCTCTTCAGCTGAAGGAGATTGCTTAGTCTGAGAAGGAGCTGAACCTTCGAGCTTCTTTTCCGAAACTGGAAGGACGGAAGCCACGACTGGAGTAGCAGCTGCAGAGGGATTTGCCATTTGCTTTTTGATTTGATCGGCGGTAGGAGCTGCACTTGAAGAAGGAGCAGCGTCGGTTGAGGTTTGTTTGGCTTCTGAAGTAACTGGAGAACCTAACTTAGCTAAAGTAGCTCCTGCTGGAGTAGAACTTGGATTCAAAGCTGAAGGAGTTTGTAAGGTTGATAAATCTTTGGAAGGGATTGATTGAGTTGAGGTACTTCCTGGAGCAACTGCACTTTGAGCTGAAAAGGCGGCACCTGAATGGATTGCAAAAAAGTAAAAGAGGCAAAAAGAAGCAGAGTGGTTGCAATCAGACATCGTGTTGTGTTATTCTTCCACTCAAATGAGAGAAGGAGACTCACCAGAAATAGCAGTAGCTCCAGCCAAAGCTGGATTTTGATTCAAACCAATTTCAGAGAGTTCTTGATGAGAAGGTAAGTTTCTAGTAGTAGCAGGAGCATCTCCATTAGTTGCCTTTTGATTCACTTCAATTGGGTTCCCACGAGTTGGATCACTTCCTGTTACTAAAGCCATTGCACCTCCAATAGCACCTCCGATTCCAGCAAGAGCTGGTGCAGCTGAATGTGAAACTTCTGAAACTTGTTCTGGAATGTTGTCTTGTGGGATGTGAGAGAGGCATGAGGAGGTGAGAAGAGAGATAGGCAAGGGGAAGGGGCGATGGTAAGGTCAAGGAAGAATACTCACTTCTAAGATCTTGATCAGCAGCTTCTTTGATTCCAGAAGCGGGATCTTGTTTTTTTTCTTCTTCAGTTGGTGGAGCTGGTCCAACTTGAACTACATTGTTTAGGTTGTTACTTGAATCAGTTTCGGTTGGAGAAGAATCTTTGGTGGTCCAATTTCCATCTACGATGAATTTGAATAGGACTTTCGAGTTCTCTGGAAGAGGAACCTGAAAAGGGAAAGGGACAGGTAATGGAGAAGAGAGTCTGAGTATTGTTCTCAACTCGGCTTTAGCTGCGTCTGGGGATGGAGATGCGAGGTTCATCTTTTGTGAAGAGCTGTAGGATGCTAAACTGAGTCGATTATCAGCGAATCATTTGCAGTAGGAACTCAGATGGTAGAGAGTCTCGAAAGAGTGACTCAGTGATTCCTTCTGAGCTCATCCTACGCATCCACAGTCCACAGTGTCCAGGCCCTCGTACTCCTTCCAGCTTGATTCCAGCTGCCTATTCGAAATGGAATAAGAATCTAACACTGATTCCAATCCATTCCATCCGTGACCGACTAGTTCCTTGTACAGTATACTAACCAGTTTATGAAAGCTGCCATCTTGTTTGATTTCCAAATCTTCCTTGGTAGACCATTGATTCCAATCTCCAGTGATTTGAACAGTTTTAGCTCCACTTGGCCAACTGAAATCCACCAACGTCGTCTTAGTTCCTGTTGAGCTCATCTTTTCTGATTGGATTGGATTAATAGCCGATTAAGTAGAGAGTAAATGAGTGGGTGGAAGAGAGTAGCAGTGTTACAAACTCTTGTAGGAACAACCAACCGCCTTCAAGATGAATCGAATTCGATTCTTCTCACCAACCATGAGATCGATTTCAGTAGGAGTTCAATTCTTTTGTTTAATTCATTTATTGAACGCTCATTTAATTGAAATCACTCCAAGTACTGGTTCAAGTATGTTACCTACTTTGGCGATGGACGGTGATTACTTATTACATTTAAGGTTACCTTTCGCTAAGAGTTTACAGGATTTCAAGAATAGATTCAATAGCCAGTCGATAGGAAGTGGAATTGGAACTGGGGATGGAGATGAGAAGGGATTGGGAAAGGGAATGCAAAGCACTCACGGAGAACAAGGCAAGTTCAACAAAAAAGTAGATCAATCTGTAGGAACTGGTTTAAAAATCGGTGATCTTGTAGTTTCAAAAAGTCCGACTCATCCTCAATTATTAGTTTGCAAGAGAGTTTTAGGTTTGCCTGGAGATACGATTTTGGTAGATCCTAGGTTTGAGAATTCCAAGTCAAGGTTTAAAACTTCTTCATTAGGTTTCTCTGAAGAAGGGAATCAAGGGTTAGATGGGAATTCAAAGGAGAATGAAAACAGAGTTGGGGATGAGACTCTTCAGATAGGCAATGGGAATGGGAATGGGAATCAACAGGCAGAAGAAGAAATCAAACACATTACAATCCCACAGGGACATGTTTTTTTGTGCGGTGATAATTTAGCTAATTCTACTGATAGTAGACATTATGGTCCAGTTCCTTTGGGATTGGTCAGAGGGAAAGTGATTGCTAGAGTGAGTTGGAAGGGGGTTTGGAATCGCTGACAGAGTTGAGGTCTCTGGATCAAACGACTGCTGAGTTTCCAAGGACGAATTCGTGGGTCTACAAAGCCATAGTTAGAAGAGTTTGTCAGAGACTGGAGAGATTCAAAGCTAAGAAGAAAGGAGAGACTGATCCTCTTTCTCTTCCCCCCCCCTTTCCTTCCTTCCTTTCGTCGATTCGTAGGTCTATCCAAATCCTTCTTGGTTACCTAACAACATGATCCCTCTCTAGAAAAAACGCCTACTTCAGTTGTTCTCGTTCTGAAGGACCTTCCCTGCAATATGAACAGACCGACATCCCGTGATCTCAATCTCTTATCTCTTCTCTCTTCCTTCTCTCAGTTCACTTCATCCCTTCGTTTTTTCCTCGAGCAAACCTATTCAACCAGAACTTTATCATATGCGCCAAATTGAACCATCACATCTTCGCATCGTCTCTCCCCAATTGTATTAATTAAACGTCATCATTTCCAAATCTTAGTCACTTTGTTCTCTTGAGAGTTTCAGTTGGGAGATGAGGCTCGGGTTTTTTACAATCTACTTTGACGTAAAACTCTCGTACTGAAGTGAAACAATCGGAGAGAAGAGGAGGTCTTTGCTGAGGTGCTGGTGGAGATCAGAATTTCAAAGTGGCGGGGTTGAGAATTGAGATCTCTGTGTGGGATGACAATCACAGCTTGCTCTTAAGAACCCAATGACAACCCATTCTCCTTAAGGAAAACAGCGAGAATTCCAACTACTTCAAGCTGGATTACTGGTCGATAGTTCGTTCACTTCAAGCCAGCATTTGGATCAGGTTGCAGTGCAGAACTATAGCCTTAGCCATCCCAGCCTCATCATGATGAGATTACTTTCACTGCTCCTTTTGATCTCCTCTACCTCTAAATCTATCAATGCCAACCCATCCAATCAGCAATCATTTCAATCTCCCTCAATTCCATCCTCTTCCTCTTCGTCCTCCTCCTCCTCTTCTCCCATTCAACTGACGATGGCAGTCATGAGTCTGTGTCCAGATGCCCTTCACTGCGAATCAACGTTATCAAAAGTCTTTCAACATCCAACTCTTCATTCGAAAGTATTTCTAAATCCATTATACATCTCCCATCCTTCACCTCAAGATCCAGATACAATGGAATGCAAGCATGGAGAAAGGGAATGCTTAGGAAATGTACATCAACTCTGTGTACTTGATGCTCTAAGCCGTTCTCAAGATCAATCATCTACATATACGGAAGAATTAGAATTCGGAAATAGGGAATCAAGACAGAAACTTTGGTGGTCATTCTTAGAATGTATGGATTCAAAAGGATTGGATCAAATCGGAAAGGAGTGGACTGTCACTCAATGCTTGAAAGAAATTAAAGGTCCCAAATGGGAAGATGGAATTCAAGAATGTTCAAATAGTGAAAAGGGCAAGAGACTTCTAAGAGAAAGTGGGAGAGAAGTTGAGAAGAAAGGGATTAGGTGAGTAGACCACTAAAATGGAGAGGAGGCAGAATGTGGGGTTCGAAATACCTCACCCCCCCCCCCCATGAAGGCAATTTATTCAATTCCTTTCTTTCTTTCTTTTTCTAACTTTGGGGTTCTCCATCAGGAATTCATGTACCATCTTGATTCCCAATCAACCTCCATGCGTTTATGATTCTGGTGAATGGAAAGGATGTGTCTTTGGAAATGAACCAAAGGACTTTGTTAAGGTTATTCAATCGGAATGGGAGAAATTGAATCCTTCTTCAAGTGGGAATTTGGAGATGGAACCGACGAAAGTGTCGCATCTCTTAGCAAAGAGACAAGGTCCTTCTGATACTCCATCACCTGCAACTGAAAGTGCAGGAGGTGGAGGTGGTAGACCTACTACTCCTTTGAGTGTTTTTGTGAGTAGGATCTCTTTAGAATTGAGTAAAGACGAGTGGGGTTGGAGATTTGGAGAGTTGAAGAGGGGTGGAAGGGGAACAGGGTACTCGTACCATCTGCTTCTATCAGCTCTTGAACTCTGGTCGGAATGGCGATTAATCTCACTCAGATGTAGAGAATGAGAAAAAAGGCTTAGATTCAAATCCACCTTCAGTCACACTCCTCAAGCTGGCTCTAACCCTATCTCATTTCTCCTGCTCTTTCTCGATGCTTCTCGTTTTCTTTCCCGTTTCTCAAGACTTTCATTATCGGTTAGTACTTCTTACACCCCTTCTTGCTTCCTCTTCTCTTTACCCCACATCCTTGTAACGTCTAGCAACTGGTCTTTCAGCTTGCATCCTTTAGACGATCAAGCGAACTCTCCATAGACGCTTCCTCTTCTCCACCTGAACGAGATTCCTCGGACTCTCTACCAAATCATCTAGTCAAACGACAATCACTGACTTCTTCCACTCCCTCTCAATCAACTGCCCTTCCTTCCTCAACTTCAACTTCTTCTACCGACGATGGTTCACCTTCATTCCCACTTCCCTTTCTCGGATTCGCAATCGCAGCTATCGCTCTTTTCGTCCTGGTCGTCGCTTTCGTTCTTTTAAGGATTTTCGTCAGGAATAGGAGATTAAGAAGATTAGGACTTTATCCTGATGGTCCAATTGATCGGTTACTTGGAAATGTCAGAGAGATTGAAGATACTTTGGTTCCACCTAAACTTTGGGAAGCCAAGATTGAAGATGTTAGAAGAGGTCCTGGGAATGGAAAGGGAGGTGGATATGGTTTTTTGGATGAGAAGAATGGAAATGCCGGGATGAGTATGGGGATTAAAGGTTGGGATACTTTGATGGTGAGTCTCTTTCTTTTCTGTCAACAGATTCAACTCCTATTTGGTAAGATGAATCTGACCTTCGATACTAACATATATTGACTTCCTATATTGACTTCCTCTCTCACTCTGTTCTCTGTCAACAGCCCGTGTCTGCTGCTCTACCACCAAGCCTCTACCCACTTTTGGTCTCGGAATCTGCAAATCCAAATGTGACGAACACTAGTTCTAGCTACCCTCCCGCTCAATCTTATCTCGACGTCAACAGTCACTACACTGGAGGAAGAAACATTCTCACTCGAAGACTACCTCATTTCTTACGACGAGGAGGGGATTCCAACAACGATCCTTCTCCAACTCCTCCATCTTCCAACGACAAACCAAAAGAGGGCGTCTCTGCAAAACCAGGTCCAGACTCCAGCGTCAAGCCAGAAGATCTCATGAATGCTAGTGTCAACATCACTGTTCTGATAGCGATGCCATCTCCAAGCACAGTCTTCCCTTCTGCTCTCAGTTCCAAACCCAAAAGAAAAGGATCTCAAGTTCAACTTACGAACAACACTTCAATGACTTCTTTACGATCTCCTGCTTCTATTCAAACTTTTGCGTCTGCAGTCGGACAACAGAACAGTGTGGTAGAGGAAGAGTCGATAGATGACAAAGGAAAGGCAAGGGGAGCTCCAAGTGTTAGAACTGCTGCAAGTGGCAAGAGTTTGGCCGAAGCCAGAAGAGAGGCTTACTTCGCTGCTGCGAATCTGGAAGATCCTCAAGCTCAAGAAAGTGGAGCTCAACCTAGAATGAGTGAAGATGATGATAAACATGATGGATTCGGAGTAGATGAGGATGAAGAAGAATTACCTGAATTGGTATTTGGAACAGCTAGCGTTCCACTTTTTAGAAGAATGGAACAAGGAATGGGGATTCAGAATGATGGATTGAATCAAGGTTTAGCTGGTCCTTCAAGAACTGCTAGTATTCCAATGTCAATCTCTTTATCTTTACCTACTTCTGGAGATTTAAATCATCCTACAAAACAAGATTTAACCGGTTTACTTTCTTTAGCTCAAGTTGCTAGGGATGCTAAAAGTAGGAAATTAGATGCCATCAAAGAAGCTGAAGAAAAGAAACAAAACGAAGAAACTGCAGAGAGAGAAAATTCAATGAATAGAAGTGAAGACGTTGATAGAAGTGGAGTTACATTTCATAACGATGCTCTTGATTCTATTTCAATCTCTCAACCTCAAGATCAATCTCAAGATCGAGGATTAGAAACTTCTTTAGGTTCTACTCCTGTAGTTCAAAGAATGTTGGCTCTTAATCATCTTGATCATGTTAATGATTCTTCAAGCGATCAACCTAGATCTAGTTTAGCTCCTTCAGGTTATACTTTCTCTTCTGAAAACGAAAGGGAAAGGGAAAGAGCTTTCGCTCCTACTCCAAATACTGGTGATCCTTTAATGAATGAAACTCCAAGGAATTCAGAACAAAATCTTACTCCTAGAAGAAGTTTTCAGAATCAGAGGGTCTTGGAACCGGCGGTTTAGATTCTAGTTTCTTCATCTCAACAAAAGTTTCAAAGAAAACTCTTGTTTATACGGATAAACCTTGTCTCATTCTTCTCTATTTCTTGCCTTATGATCCTCTCTCTCTCTCTCTGAATTATTCCCACTCTAACATTTGTAAATGCGCTTAAATACCACCTCGACGTAATGTCCCCCCTTATCACTCATACGGTCTCTCATTCGATTATTTTTGTTTAATCTTTCTCCTTTCTTTCTAACGAGGCCTTCCTTTTTTCACGCCTAATATTGGTATCGGTATGACTTTGGGGCTGAAGTTGAAGATGTGTGACCTCGTGATCGTTCGCATCAAGTCCTTCAGTTCTTTACTTCACCATTCTAGCTTCTCTCATCTAGACTCTGCCTTTGGTCGAAGGAAGGTTCAGAACTTCACAACCACAGAAAGAACACCAAATTCTGTAGCTTCTGCTTCTTCATCTTCCAGTTCAAAATCAAACCGAAAATAGAGTCCTCGCCTTTAGTGGGTACTCAAAGTTGAAGCGAGCATCGCATGAGACCCTCCCTCTTGATCTGAATGACAGCCAATTGATGATCTTCCCCAATCAACTCTTTGTGGAGATGGCCTCCTTTCTTGCATCTGCCTCTTCATTTTTCAACAGAACTAACCTTTCTGCCAACTACTCAAGTGGGTTGAAATCAAACACCTAACTTCCAACTGCAAGCAAGGAAGCTAATCTCTCATTCTTTCTCTTCCTTCCCTCTCTTCATAGTTGAGGATAGTCAATCAGCGTTTCATGTAGGACTTTGGAAAGTTTACAAAGCCAATCGAAATTCAAACGCAACTGCTTCCGGAAATGGAGCTGGTTCAACTTCAACGCCAACTGGCAATGCTTCTAGATCTGCTGTTTCCATTTGGGTTCACTCTCTGAGTAGTAGAGGGAAGGAGAGGGAAGTCATAGTAGCTCAGCTGAAGAAAGAGGTCAGTATTCGTCTAAGGAAGGTCAACAGGATCAAAGAGGGTACGAGGGACTGAGGAGCGATAGAGGAATAGGACAGTGCACAGCAGCTTCGAGAAGGAGCGTCCAGATGCTCTGCATCTTAAGATGATGCCTACTTGTGATCTTTAGAGCTCGAATCTTCTTTGCCTACATCAGAGCTTGGACATTCCGAAGCTATACGAAACGAGAGCAGCTGCTCACCTCCTTCTCTTCCCACTCTCTTCAGGCATCTTCCCTCACACGATTACGACACCCATGCATTTTGGAAGTAGTCGAGCCTTTAGAGGAAACTAGATCGGAAATCACTTTCGCCACAGAGTTAGTCACAGCCCCCCTTTCAGAAGCTCTAATCGCAGATTCAAGATCCGATTTCCAACTCGACGAAGTGGAAACTCAAAAAGGTCTACTTCAGATATCAAGAGGTCTAGAATTCTTACATGGAGCTGGGATGGTTCATGGGAATTTGACTCCTGAAGCTTTATTGATCAATTCGAAGGTAAGAGAGACGGTGTTGGATTCGACGAGGGCTTGATATCGAGCTTGACTGATTCTCCTTTTCTTATTTTGCAACAGGGAGATTGGAAAGTGGGAGGATTCTCTTTCTTAACTTCTTTGACCGCACCAGATGGAACACCTACTCCATTCACTCATCCAGATTACGACCCAAGCTTACCACCTGCTCTCTCCAGGAACTTCGATTATTTGGATCCTGTATACGCTTTAGACGAATCTCGGTTAACAGCAAACGACATGTACAGTTTAGGGTGTCTAGTCTATGCAGCTCATTCAAAAGGTTCACCTCCATTCCGAAATCGAAATTCTCTAGTAAATTTGAGACAAAGTGCAGATCAACTTTCAACAATCACCTCTTCATCCTCTTGGTCAAGAATGGGAAAAGATGTTTTAGATCTTCTTAGTTCTCTATTAACTAGATTCCCAGGAAATCGTTTATCAGCTCAAGCATTTGGAGATTCTCCTTATTTCAATAACATCTTGGTTTCAACTTTGAAATTCATGGAAAGAGAATCTTTTGCTGGAAGATCTAAGGATGAGAGAGTTTCTTTCTTGAAAGGTTTACTTAAAATATTACCTAGTTTTTCTGATAGATTACTTAGAAGAAAGGTTTTGCCTGCTCTATTGGAATTGATGAGCGACAAGAATTTGCTTCCTTTCATTTTACCAAACGTCTTTCACATTTCTAAGAACTTGAGTTCCATTGAATTCACTTCTTCGGTTTTACCTAGGTTGAAACCCCTTTTTGATTTGCAAGACCCTCCGCAGAATCAACGTGAGTTGGGGGATCAAAGTAGAATTCGAGTTCTCGTGGCCAAGCTGATCTGACTGAGTTCTCGTGGCCAAGCTGATCTGACTGACTCCTCTGCCCTTCACTCTCAGTGATGCTGCTCGACCAGATAGAGCTCTTCGTCCAAAAGACGTCGCCTTCTGTGTTCCGAGAAGGTGAGTGATCTCAAGGTGATCAAACCATTGAATGCCAATTTTCCAAATTGTTGAGCTATCCCTCTCTTCTCGACAGAGGTCACGCCGCTACTCTATTCATCTCTGGAGGCCGAGCAAGCCATGGTTCAAGAACGAGCGCTTCAAACGGTTCCACGATTGTGCGAAATCTTGGAATACTCTCACATCAAGGAGATCACTTTCCCAGCGATGGCTAAACTCTTTGTGAAGACGAAAGTGCTAAGTGTCAAGTGTCGATGCCTGATCGCTTTCCATTCTTTGGTGGACACTTTGGACAAAGTCACTTTGACTGAGAAGCTAGTTCCCATCTTGGCTAGAATCAAGACTAGAGAGCCATCGGTCATGGTAGCGACTCTGGCCGTTCATGAAGCTTTGTCAAAGAAGGTGGATCGAGAAACGCTGGCTACTGCTATTATACCCCAACTTTGGAACATGTCGATGGTGAGTACCTCTTGGTTCAGAACGAAGTCTTAAGGAGATACTAGAGGTAGAAAAAGAATGAGAAGATCCTGACCTTCTTGATCCACCCCCTTCTGTCGTCTCACAGGGTCCTCTACTGAACGCCGAACAGTTCGCCAAGTTCATGCAAGTCTGTAAGGATCTAGGAAAGCGAGTGGAAGAAGAACATCTTCAGCATCTCAGAGAGGTCAGACGAGTACAGGAACACACGGATTCGCATCTTTCAGGTGGAGGAACCTCAGGCGGAGTGATTGGGATAGGAAGCGGTGACGGAGAAATGGACTTTGCTAGACTGGTAGGATCAGGCAAGAATACCGGAAGTGAGATTGCGAGGGATGGAAAGAAGGATCTCTTCGACGTCGATGATCCTTTTGGGACTTCAAACCATCCTTTCGGGTCTTCAAACCCCTCGGGCTCAAATACTCCCTTCTTAACTCCCTCTCATACTGGTACTGGATCGATGCCTTCAAACTCGACTGGATTCAACAATTCTCTTTCCAGCACAAGCATCAGACCATCTCCTCTAGCCAGAGTGTCAAGCTCCAATCTCAGCAACGGAACCCCGACCTCCAACTACAATTCTTCCTCGTCGATCCTATCTCCTCCTCCGCCGCCTTCAACATCAACACGATTACCTGGTCCACCAACCAACACAAGACCTTTAACTTCTTCCAATCTTTCTTCGTCTTCTTCGCCCGCTCTCGCTGCTAGTTGGAACTCAACTTTGACTCCTTCCAGCAACTTCAACCCTCCAATTCCCAATTCCGCTTCGAACAGTGCAAACGGAGGCCCTAACTACAACATCACTCTCGCTCCAGCCACTGGATCTTCTTGGAACACCCCTTCGAACACTTCCAATCTTTCATCTTCTTTCTCTCTTCCACCAGCGCTCCCGTCCACAACGATCAACTCCTCTGCCACACCTCCAGCCGCATCTTGGAATTCAGTGATGCAGCCTAACAAGTCCTCTTCTCTCAACAATTCCAAGAAACAGGCTCACGATTGGAAGGATTTCGATCCCTTCAGCTGAAAGAGCCATTCACCTCTTCTTACTTCTTCCCCATTGTAATTTCTCTTCTCGAACTCTCAATACTGTACAACTTTTTCATTTCAATTTCAAACTCAGAACGAAGCTGAGACGCCTCGGAGAAAAGTAGGTATCGATTTGTGCTTCGCGCTTCGACCACTTTCTTTGTTCTCTACTTATCTTCTTCGCTTCAGAGCGTCATCGCTGGCGACTTCCGAAACAAAGAGGTTATACCGGACAATTTTCGAAAGCCACAGAATTTCCGCCAGTTCAGGAGGAGTCAAAGCTGGACGAACGTTTTGACTTTCCGCAAAGACCTCTTTTTTCTCGCATCACGACCTCTTCCGAAAATTCGCCACCTCAAGCTCTCTTCACATGCACTAAGCTGCTCTAATGCTGCGATGACTAAATGACACCCACTCTAGTATTTCACTTAAAAGAGCCATCAATTCACTCAAATTTCTTTCCCTCATCACAGTCTCGCACTTCTCATCCCCCCCCCTTCTCTCCCAAACCTAGTCCCTCTCCTCTGACTCTCTCATTTCCTTCGGAGAGATCATATCTATTTTCTGGAAAGCTCCTTCTCGAACTCAATCTCACTATACTTCAAGATGCCATCAGGCTATAACAATTCTAACAACCGCAGCGGAGGACAGAACATGAATTCAAGAGGTCGCAATAGATCACCAAGGTGAGTCGGCATTTCACCCAGACGAACAAAACTCGAGTCCATGATGAGAGTCCAAGACGAAAAGATCAGGGTCTGACACTTCTCTCGTCGCCCCCCACCTCTCCACTCTCTCGCAGCCCACCTATGAGAGGAGGGTCTTCCATAGGATCATCAGCCTTTGATAGTCGCGATACTTTCGACAACAGATCTCAAGCCTCCAACAATACTCTAGGAGGCGGGACTAGCGTTCACTCAAACAGCACCAGAGGTGGCGGAAACAAGAATCAAGACCGTCAAGGAGGTTCTCAATTTGGAGGTTCCCAACACAGTCAAGGATATGACTCTCGTAATCAAAACCAAATGAGCAACCAGATGTCCAACATGAGCATGAACAACAACTCTCGCAATCGTGGAAGCGATGCCACCGTCTATCACAACGCACAAGACTTCGATGACTACTCACAGAACTCCGGAAACCACAATTTCGGAGGATCTGTTAATCAAGGAGGAAACAATTCCGGTGGTCAAGCGTGAGTACTGAATGAAGTGAGATTGCCAGTGATGGAAAATTGACTCTAACTGACCTCGCTCTCCTTGTGTCTTCTCGCAGGGACTCTGGCTATGGTCCTTCTAGTCAAGGTTTTACTGACAAGAACTTCCAATCCGGGAACGAGCCTCGTTGGACAAACGATTTTGCAAACTCTGTCGAGAACAGTTCATTTTCTGGCTATCACGGAAATCAAAATGCTTCTACATACGAGACAACGGATCCGTCTGCATTCATCGGAGTGAGTCGATGACCCGTACCGATTCACGCGTTTCGCGACGACGTTCGCTCTACTGACATCTTCTTCTTCACCCTTCTTGCTCTCTTCACAGTCTGATAACATCGCTACTGCTGTGGGCTTCAACAGTCCTGATGCCGATGTCATCTTCATCTCAAGTGAGATCGGCAACGGGCCAAACCGTCAACCACAAACTCGCTTCAGAATCCACTCTGTCAACTTAAATTGTCACTCTCCAGGTCTATCTGAAATGATCGAGGGAGATGATGATGACGACGAAGATGATTCAGAAGACGATGAGAACAAAGAGCCTAAAGTTTTCCATCTTGAAGAAGGTGAGTGCTATCAAAGGTTGGATCTACTTCTTGTCAACGCATCACAAGATGCTAACCATTCCCCCCTTTCTCTCATCTCCCTCCTTTCTCTTTCCTTCCCTTCGCCTCTTCTCTCCAGATGCCGCCTGTCTCAAGATCTTGTTCGCCCTGATCTACAATCGCCCCGCTCCAGCCATGAACATGTCAGACTGGCAAGTCGTTCTTCGTTTGGCTAGAGCAGCCCAGAAGTACAATTGTAAGTTCGAATCTCTTCGTCATCTCTGCATCCCAAACCTCCACTCATCACCTGCCACCTATCTCCATCTCAGGCGTACGCAGCAAAGAAGTCGCAGCCTCTTTCTTTACGGAGCAAGAACAACTAGGAGCTCTGTCACCCTTCATGACCTACGCCTTTGCTACCCAATACAAGCTACCAGCTTTGGAGGAAGCAGCTGCAGAAAGGTCCGTTCGTTACGACGTCAACTCCCTACCCGACGTTCTGTTCAGCATGCTCGGCTTTTCAGTTTACAAGAAGCTAGCTGCCTTCCACGCCAAAAGACAAAGTCACTACACCGACACTTTGAACTCTATCGAGTTCGATCCAGACGTCCTGGCCGAAAAGTGCAACTACGCTACTGGGGTCTGCTCTATTGGACCTTGGAACCGTTTGAAATCAAAGGTGCGTTCTAAGAGATGCAGTTCTTCCTTTTAATTGGTGTCGGCCATTTCTCTTATTCTGTTCTTCTCTTCTATTCATCGACTTCAGCTCGCATGGCCCCGTAAAACCCAAAAGGACGCCTCTATCCGCCCTCCCGAGGCTTCAGACGTTTTGAGAAAGTTGGCTTCCGAGGTGAGATTGAGCTCGCAGGCTCAGGAGAGAGAATGAATGGTTCGAGCTCAAAAAACAGATCCTGATTCCCTTGTCACAATTCCCTGTTCTTCCCCAAACAGCTCGGTTCTTTCGATTGTGGATCTTGTGTTCGTCACTTGACTGAAGCAGCTCTGACCGTTCAAACTGCATTGGAGACGATCCCTCGTTACGTCGACTTCGATGCCGAAGAAGACATGTAAAGACAACGGTCACCTTTTCTTCTTCTATGTTTCAACAAAAGTCTTCTCCCCCGAAAAAAAAACAAGACTCTGCAAAAGCTAAACCTAGGTCTCGAAGTTCCTTTCTCTGTAAAATTTCCTCCGATCCTCTGCCGTTCATGTCCCTCTCTTAGTGACTGCTCCCCCTCAATTCTCGTGTCGTGATAAGAACAAAGAAAGCTTCCGCTAATTCGATCCGAGTCTCTCTACATCGATTCTGAATGTCTGATTTCTTTTCGTGATTCTAATGGCTTCTCCTCGAGCACACTCACGCCTGAATGCCAAAAGTGAGATGGGACATCAATCTTGTGTATGATGATGAAACTGTTATATTACAATTGCGGGATTCAGATTTGATATTACTAGTGTCTGGGTGGGCAATTTCTGCGATGGAGAAAGAGAAAATGACATCAGGATGTGAGAACAGCGGGAGCAAGGTTCAAGTCAATCACAGTCCTTCCTCCCGACGATTGACTTACTTGATCAGGAGCCTGACTGTGTTCAAGAATATCAGAACTTGGTCCTCGAATGGATGCCAATCTTGAGCGTGGGTTGGTCCAGCAGAACGAGATACATGACCCAATTCCAACAATGCTCTGGCATTCCTGAACTCCACCTCTAGCTCGTGAGTCTTTTCGTCTGATCTCTGCGATCAGAAGGTGGTAATACGAAGAATATGATCAGACGGGGAGCACAGGGTCTGACCTATAAGGAACTCACCCTTTCGTCTGAGACCTGCGTTAGATCTACCTGAACGATTTGATGAGCGTAGGACAATCGATCTTTGTTTCTCGAGAAGTCATGACTCAATGCCGAGGCAGGTTCGGCCGCTGAAGCGATTGAAAGAATGGAATGATAGTCAGGATCGAACCTCTTGGATCACGAGGGGATAACGAAGAGAGGACAAAAGAAAAGAAAAACAGCTGATCTACTTACCAGGTGTTTCGACGTTCACACTGATCCTATAATCAAACTGTCCCAGAGGACAATAAACATTTAAATCACTCAATCTAGTTTTAACCACGATTCCTCCTTTCTTGATTTCACCAGTCTTTGCATTCCTCGTCAACCGAATTTTACCGTCCCTCGTCGAATAGAAATAATCTGTTTCCTTGAGATGCTCGTATGAGACCTTAGCTCCTGTGTATTCTCGTCGATTCGTCTTTTCTGAAAGACTGTTCAGCAGAGCATTGTAACCGGCGTGTTGATACTGAGAGGGAGACGAAAGAGGAGAAGGAAACTGGTGAGTCCCTCCAACTCTGAGACCTATGATTCTCGAAAGAAGATGCTAACCTCGCTCATTGAGCTCTCGAACCTAGCATTGATTTCACCAATCCGAATGACTGCGGATGGAGGGGAAAAGGGAGGAGATGAGCTTGGCTGGAACAAGGTGGTGGCGGCACTCGGAAGATTGAAACGCTTTCCGACTTACTTGTTTCGTTGTTGACGGGGAGCTCAACTCTCTCGCCGGTTTCGGTGTATACTATGCGACCGATCTTGGCTTCGATCTGTTGTCAGAGCAGAGAGAGAAAGGCGGAGAGCAACACGGAGGGTCAGACGAGATCAACATAACTTCTCCCTCTTCCTCTCCTCTCTTTCTCTTGCAAGACTCCTGAGGTTTGTACCTGTCAAATTCTAACTTTCGACTCTTTGTACCTTCGTGAAGAACACTGCCCTTCCAAGCAGGAGTGCCAACATCCTTGCTATCACCTTTCTGCTCTTCCTCCGTCCCCTCCTTGCCCTTCCCCATAAGCAAGCCGAGCTCCAAAATTTAACAGCATCAGCTCAGATTACTCCACAAATCCCCAATTGGCGAGCCTAGCTGATTGAGCTCCGCAAATTTTCGACTATCGCCTTTCACTAACTCACCTCGATGTTCTCGAAGTCAACTTTCTCTTGCTGAGTGACTGTTACCCAAATGAAGTCAGCGACTACGCAAGCGAATTCATCCA
Organism: Golubevia sp. BC0850; assembly: GCA_012976225.1. Classification (NCBI taxonomy): domain Eukaryota; kingdom Fungi; phylum Basidiomycota; class Exobasidiomycetes; order Golubeviales; family Golubeviaceae; genus Golubevia; species Golubevia sp. BC0850. The sequence continues at coordinate 480,466 of JAAVVG010000019.1, read as the reverse complement.
GAGGATCTGTATTCCATATCGACCTCTCTAGCGGAGCTGACATGACTTGAAGGAGAGCGCTGTTGAGGTTGAGATTGTATAGAGAAGCAACACGACATCTTCTGCTTCTTGACTCACTCCGTCCTCATCCAATTCTCATTCAGAACAGATCAAATCAAGCATGCAGTTCGAAGTTGTTTCTCTCAAAATCATGAATCCGTCAAACTCAGACTCAGCTGGATTGACCTTAGGCAGCGTGAGAGTCACCTTGCTGAGGCTCTCAGTGACTCAGTCATGAGTCTCTTCGACAGACTGCCTTTCCAGGGGAGTTGAAGACCGAGAACACTAAGTATACAACAAATGCAAAATCTCGTATCTATTTCACATCCTCAAAAACTCCATTCTCAAAGCTTAGCTCTCCCATCAGCATCTCTCAGCGGTTTATAATAACTCTCAACTTCTTTCGGAATCCTACCTAGAGACATTCCACCATCGATAGGAACCAAAACTCCAGTTAAATGAGAATTCGTGGCCATAAGTAAAGCGATAGAGCCAATATCCTCAGCCCTTCCCATTCTTTTCGAGACATGAGAATTGGCCATGACTTGGTCTATCTCGCCACCGATTTGAGAAGTCATGTTGGAAGGAAAGAATCCAGGAAGGATTGCATTCACCGTGATGCATTTTGGCATTAATTGATTTGACATTGTTCGAGTCAGATGATTGACCGCTGCTTTGGAAGCTAGGTAAGAATAGGCTGCAGTTCCTTTCGCAGCCTTGAGTAGAGACAGGGATGGAGATGGATGCGAGACATTGTCAGAAGGTTAAAATTTCGTCGAGAATCCCCGCACATTCTCTTTTGACTCACTGTAGGCATAGTTGCATTTGGGTAGTAAGAATAGACAGAAGAAATGTTGATGACACTTCCAGTGTTAGTGAAGGTCTTTCCTTTCTCCAAGAGCGGGATTAAAGCTACAGTCAAGTAGAAGAGAGCTTTGACGTTCACATTGAAGACTACGAGAGGAAACAGAATAGGGATAAGCATCCGGGGAAAAAGAACAGAATAGAAGAGAGAGGTCATAATCACCTTTGTCCCAACCTTTGGTTTCGTCAGTCTTATCCATTGGAGCCCCCCAACTCAGACCTGAATTGTTCACCAAGATATCCAGAGAATCCTCTTTTGCTTTGATTTGATCTGCTAAGGAATCACATCCTGCTTTTGTAGAAACGTCGGATTCCAAGGTAACGCATGAGTTTGGACGGATTGCGTTGAGTTGATCACTGGGAAGGAACGAGATAGATAAAAACTCATCAGTGACAATGAATAGATACAGATATATCGTAACAGAAACAGAAACAACTCACGCTGCTGAGGTCAAGTTCTTGAGCTTTCTGGAAGAGATATAAACTGCGTAGGGTAAAAACAAGCGGAGAAGGTTCAATTCTTCCTTCCTCCTCGTCTTTCTCAGGACAGAGCTTTGACAAAGTAGATACAAGCTCTGAATTCAATCTATTTGCTTCACTCCGTCTCAACTCTTTCTGAATCTTCCAACTCTCCACCCTTCCGGCAGCCGGTTACCAATTCCCAAGGCTCCTCTCCTCTCTTCTGAACTCGACTCATGACTGCCAATTTCCTAAGATGAGATACTGACCTTTAGCTCCATTCTGAACGTAGCAAGTCGCCATCCTGAGAAGAGGGGCAAGTGAGTGGAAACGAGATTAAGTGGGAAGTTTCTACAGTACCAAGTGACAGCTGATTGTACTCACATGAAGCCTAAACCAGTTCCACCTCCAGTGATCAAAGCCACTTTACCCTTTAGATTGAATAATGAATTCACTGATAAATCTGGTGAACTCATTGTTTGGTGGAAGTGGTGGTGATTGGTTGTAAAACAGGATCAATGTTTGTAACTCCTCTGTGCCTCCCTCTCTCTCTCTCTATCTATATCTGCCTCTCTCTGCTTCAAGCATCTGTTGATAGAAACACTTATCAAAGATGGAGCCTCAGTTCCATTCAACTCCAACAAGACCTCAAAGGTAAGCCTGAATCAATCAGAAACAACCAGCTCTAAGGATCCTATAGATAGGCTTGTCCTACCCCGCCCCGACTCTTTCACTTACATCTTTCTTCAATCCCTATCCCTATCCTATCCCTATGCCATTTATGATCTAATCTAAGGCAACCTTCTCTTCACGTATCAAGAGCTCAAGCTTCTTCTTCTCCAGCTCCAAGTTCTCAATCTCACGCCTATCAGCAGCAGAACAACCATCAAAATGGAAATGGCAATGGATGGGATCAAGGTCATCAACAGGAACCTTATCCTCCTTTACCTCAACAGAATCATCAACAGTTCCATCAAGATCAACACCAAGGCTATGCTCAATCAGGATATGACGATTTTAATCAAGCACCAGCAGGAGGTGGATACGATCAGAATCAGCATTATCAGCAGCAACAAGGTTGGGATCAGGCTCATTCTAATGGTCAAGGACATGCTAGAGGTGATTCTACTGGCGTGAATTACAATGCTGGGTATACTCAGAATGGAATTAGGAATCGAAATGATGCGTGAGTTGGAGTAGATGGCCGAAAGAAACGGAAGGCGAGCCAAGGACAGGGGAATTGAAAAGGAAGTCAAGTGTGCAAGACAGCTTTTTAGAACTGTACTAGATAGTCACAGTGTGGACGAGCTTGGGAGGTGGAGAAGAAATGGTCAAGGCGTAGAGGACATCGACCCCGCTGAACTTCAAACTCTCACCTCCATCTCCTTCGTCTATCTATAAGCGGATATGGCTCTCCAAGTCAAGAAAGACAACTCTACAATGGAGCTGGTGGAATGGCAGTGCCTCATCAACCTTTCGCTCAAGACAATCAAGTCCGACCTAGCTTCGACTCTGCCCCTCCTCTTCATTCCGATGGATTCTATCCTGCATCTTCTCAAACCCATCTAGTAGGAGACGATCAAAGTGTCTATTCAAAGCAGAGTGGTTACCCAAACAACAATCAAAAGAACGGTTGGGGTGGACATGATGCCATCGAGATGCAAAACTCTTTCTCAAACTTACCACAAATGCCATATCAACAAGGAGGAGGAGTGCCTGGAATGCCTCAACCTCAACCTCAAGCATCAGTCATGTGGAATGGATTAGGAACTCCAGGTGCTATGATCGCAAGTTCTGCTGGAGGTGATATGAGATATAGAACTGGTGGGAGTTACAACGAAACTAGAGAGAAAATGATGAAAAGAAGATCTATCAAAAGAGTTGAATTACAAAATGGTAATTTGGTAATGGAATGTCCTGTTCCGAATTCTATTTGTAAGAAAGGTCAATCGGAAGAATTCACTCAGTTGAGATATCAAGCTGTCACTTGCGATCCTAATGATTTCATTTCTAAGAAATATACGCTCAGACCTTGGCTTTTGGGAAGGAAAACTGAAATGGCGATTGTTTTGACTATGTATAATGAAGATGCTACTCTTTTTACTAGGACTATGAATAATGTCATCAAGAATGTTGCTAATTTTCAAAGTAGGACAAAATCTAAGACTTGGGGTGGGGGAGATGCTTGGAAGAAGATAGTGGTGGTCATTGTTAGTGATGGAAGGAAGAAGGCCAACAAGGATACTTTGAAAGTGTTGCAGTTGATGGGTGTCTATCAAGAAGGTGAGTAGACTTGACGTCTCGAGAGTGAACTGCTCTCGTTGGAACCTCTCTACTGGCTGACGTCTTCTCTCTGCATCTCCTCAACCTTTCTTTGCGATCAGGTCTTATGAAAGATCACGTCCTAGACAAACCTACTCAAGCTCACGTCTTCGAGCTCACCTCTCAAGTCTACGTCAAACCAGATGGAGCTGTCGAAATCTCAGCTTGCCCAGTTCAAATCGTTTTCTGTCTCAAAGAACAGAATAAGAAGAAGTTGAATTCTCATAGGTGGTTCTTCAACGCTTTCTGCGAGCAATTACAACCTGAAGTCTGTATTCTCATCGATGTCGGTACTAAACCTGGTGCTAAGGCTATCTACGATCTTTGGAAGGTCTTTGATAAATCCAAGAATGTTGGTGGAGCTTGCGGAGAAATGAGAGTGGACACAGGGAAGGCTTGTTGGCAGCTCGTCAATCCTTTGGTAGCAGCTCAAAATTTTGAGTACAAAATGTCAAAGTGAATCGGATCTCACCCGCAGAGAAGAACAAATCTAAAAGTGAGCGCTGACGATTCATCCCTTGACTTCCCCTTTCGCCCTTCCCCTTCCCTTCTCCCTTTTTGGATCTTCTTTCATGCTATTTCATTTCCTAGTATTCTCGACAAGTCTCTGGAAGATGTCTTTGGCTTCATCTCAGTTCTCCCTGGAGCTTTCTCTGCTTACCGATACAGAGCTCTGAAGGGACCTCCTCTCACCGCCTACTTCAAAGGAGAAACAATGCACTCTGGAGCAGCTGAAGGAAGCGTTTTCGAACAAAACATGTACTTGGCGGAGGACCGAATTGTGAGTACTCAGGGTATTAGAAGGTAATGGGGGAAGGTGGCAGAAGAGTGTGGCGAAGGTCTGAGACTGAGCTCTCTCCTCTTGGCTGACTCCTCTCCTCTTGGAACTCCATTTCATCCTCTCGACAGCTGTGTTTCGAGATCGTAACCAAGAAGAAGGCTCCCTGGGTTCTCAGATACGTTCGATCTGCCAAAGCTTCGACGGACGTTCCAGACACTGTCGCTGAATTCATCTCTCAGAGAAGACGTTGGCTTAACGGAAGTCTGTTCGCCGGAGTCTACTCTCTAGCCCATGCTGGAAGGATCTGGAGCTCTGGTCATGGTTTCCTTCGCAAGCTGGTCTTATCTTTTCAAGCTATTTTCAACTTGGTCAGCTTGGTCTTCTCCTTCACAGCCCTGGCCAACTTCTACCTAGCCTTCTACTTCCTCTCAAAGAGTGCGGTCTCAGATCCGGATCACGATCCTTTCGGTGGTCAAGGTGAGTGGAAGAGGGATCGCCAGGTTTTCGAACTTGTTATCTTCTGCCCTTGTACTCACCCCCTCCCTTCCCTTTCTTCGATGCACAGGTGACGCTATTTTGGAAATCTTCCACAATCTCTACATCGCTATGGTAGTCGTCGTTATCGTCTGTTCTCTAGGAAATAGACCTCAAGGATCCAAGTTCGCCTACCTTTCTTGCATCATCATCTTCGCTGTGATAATGGGAATCACACTCTACTGCGCTGGGTGGTCTGTCTATCTGGCTTTGGATCAAGCGAACCTTTTGACTATCAAAGGATGGACTTCTGCAAAGTGAGTCGAGAGAACGCTCGAAGTGTTTTGATCCTCGCAAAAGTGACCAATGACAAACAAATCCTCCCCTGCCCCCTTTCTACTCATAACTCAAAACCTACCAGTATTCTGGATCTGCTTGGGACCAACAACTTCAGGGACATCGTCATCTCTCTCGCTGCAACCTACCTTCTCTATCTCTTCGCCTCCATCGCTCATCTAGATCCAGCTCACATGCTCACCTCATTCGTCCAGTACCTCTTCCTTACTCCGACTTATGTGACCATTCTCTCAATCTACTCCATGAGTAACTTACATGACTTGAGCTGGGGCACCAAAGGATCCGATTCGAACGCTACCGATCTTGGAGCTGCTTCTGGAAAGAAGGTCGATGGAAAGGATGTGGTAGAGGTGCACGTACCTACATCAGCAGCAGATGCGGAAGAGCTTTGGAGTCACGTTCAGAGAGATCTCGCCACTCCGAAGAAGGAAGAGAAATCGCATCGATCAGCGGAACAGAAACAACAGGATCACGCAAGTAACTTCAGAACAAACATGCTGCTGATTTGGATTGGAACCAATGCATTGCTTATCATTGTATTTACTAGTACTTGGTGGTTACGCTTCGTGAGGGACAATCTTTATGGTGGTGAAGGGAAGATCTCCGGTCAAAAGTGAGTACCAGCATTCGAAAGTCGAGGGGAGGGAAGTAGAGTGAAGAAAGCGCTCGCTGACCCCTCTTCTTCTTGCCATCCCTTTCTCTCGTTATCAGTGCTATCGTGAATCCTTACACGACCGTGTTATTCTGGAGTAACGCTGGTTTGGCTGCAGTCCGTGAGTAGATCAGACCAGAAGCAGAGAAGTCACACGACAAGAAGCGTGCCTCGTGCCTCCCGCTCTTCACATCTGACTTTTTGTTCTGTTTTCTTTTCTGTGTTTTTCCCTCTTATCCGCCATTCTATAGGCGCCTTGGGATCGTTTACCTACGCACTTCTGGCCCTCTTTGGTCGATAAGAACGTCAACTTGCCCTCAAGCAACACCTCCCTCGAAGGTCTACCTCTCGTCAACTTTGTCAAATAGGATCTCAATAATCTCTGCTATCTATTCTCGTTCCTTTCATTCCCATACCCTTTCTTTCTCTCTTCCTGGTCCCATTCAAGGCTGCGCCTTGTTGCTTCCGCTTCTCTTCTTCGCCCGTATATCTGTTCTCTGAATCTGTATCAGCTCCAGTACCATACCATAGCACTATTTATTTCGTAATTTCGTATTAAAGTTCGCATCATGGGACTGGCTCCCGTTTCTTGTGCCCCAATCTTTCCCACCCCTCGTTTTGTTTTGCTGCTCTGTATCACTTGTCTCGATCCTGAAATTTGAACACTCTCCTTTTCAGCACTTCAGAACAGGTTGAAGTCTGACAACATTACCTGAGAACTTATCAAAGAGGGGGTTCGGAAACGAAAATGATGGCGAAGGAATAATTTTTCGAGCTGCGAAGCATGCGGTAGAGGGAAATGTTGCTTGCATTTTGCTTCTTTCGAACAATAACAGCATCACCTTCAACCCAAAGTTTTCTATCTCTCTTCAAGGTGGATTCGCAAGATCTTTCAAGATTCAAGCTTATTGGTTTCTTTGAATTGAAACCTGTTTAGAAAGGAAGTCATCGAGCGTCTCTCCTCGTTCCTCCCTTCCCTTTCTCCCCCTTTCTCCCCTCTCTGCTCTTACTGTCCTCTCCCTCGCAACTAACCTCAACCTCCCTTCTTCAAGACAAGTTCATCGGTAGTATCAATCTCATACTTTTGGAAGTGACTGATCTCGCGTCATGTCAACTGATCCATCAACTCCTTCTCGTAGAAGAGCAGCTGCTCAGGCTGCCAATCTTCAAGAAGATCAATCGCAATCCGACCTCGATCAATCCGCTTCTCTTTCTACAACTCCAACTCAAAGTCTGTTAGGTGGCAGAATGGCTGGCTCTACCAGTGGCAACAGTTGGAATGCTAGAGAGGAAGGAAGCACTGATGGAAGTCAGAGTGCTACAATCGGAAGAGGTCCACCTCCTGTGAGTTTCATCAGCTGGGAATTGGTTCAGGAAGGACCATGGGCACTGAATCATAGATAGAAGCATACATTGATTCAAGGCTCGCCCAGTGTGAATCTGCCTGGACGCTGCATCTGACTTCCATTCCCTTATCATCTCCCCACCCCCCTCCTCCAGCGTCCATCTATTTCTGGACCAGCTGGTTCCTCAGCTCCACGCTCTGGTGGGATCTCCAAAGAGAGCTCACAATCTCAGTCTCAACGTGCTGTCTCTTACGCTCCTTCTGACATGGAGACTCTCTCCGGCATGTCCGCTTCTGAGTACAGCTCAGGAGAGGAAGATGAAGCTGGAGCTGCAGCTCCTACCAGCTCTCAATCCGGAAGAGGCAGAGGTGGTGACGCCCAAAGAATCGCTACCAATCGTACCAATGCTTCTACCTCAATGAGCTCCAGCAAGCGTACCGGAGGAAACTTAACAGCAAGTAACGCCGGTGGATCAGCTGGAAGGAGATCTTCTACCGCTGGAACAGCTAGATCGAGCTCCAGGACTCGCAGACCAAGCCTGGCCAGAGCTGGACTAGATGAGGAAGACGATGAAGAGAGATTTGGACCTATGGACGACGAAGACGACGAGGTAGAGCCTCACGATAGGGGAGAGGAATTGGTCAGGAGAAGAATGAAAGCAAGACAAGCGGAGAAGGCCAAACGCAAGAAGAAGGAGAAGGAACAGAAAGCCGTAGCAGCAGCCAATACTAGTCGTAGAACTTCTATTGCCACTCCTGGAAGTCCTAGAGCAAGAGCTGGAAGCAGTGCTACCGCGAGAGCCATGTCACCTACTGGAGAATCTGGATTGGATAGAGAAGGCAAACCCAACTTCATCTCTTTACCTCCTACATCCTTTGGAGACTCTTCCGCCCTCTCTCCTGGTCCAACGTCAGCTGGAACTCAACCTCAATTAAGCCCAAGCGCTGGAAGAGGAAGCGTGGCCTCTACACCCTTCTACCCTTCTCCTCACAGTCACATCAGAAGACCTCAGCAACAAAGCGGCACCTCTGTCGCTGGGTCTGCTGCAGTCGGCGGTCCAGTTCGCAGGATGTCAGGAATGAGCGGAGCTACTGGTCCTCAAGGTCAAGGTCAAAGTGTTGGAGGGAGAAGTAGCGCTGGAACTGTTCAGGCATCTCAGCAACAACCTCAAGCCACAGACGTCTTCTCTGAATCTGGAGCTCCTTCTGATGCTGGGAAATCAGTCGCTTCCGGGAGCGTCGTAGGAATGGAGGAAGAGGGCGACGAGGAGATCGATCCAGATGAGGAGAGAGACGTCGTAGGAGGACTAGCAACGGAGCAGGTCCCTTTCGAAGAAGGAGAATTGGAGGAAGAAATCGCCGATGAGGGAGACGACAGCGGTTCGCCTTCTGGAGACGGATCAGATGGAGACGTCGAATACACTCTCAAGGATCGTCAAGACGCCATCAACATCGAACATCCTTTCGGTTTGCCAATCTGGAAACCTGCTCTATATAAGAAGTCTCGTTCAGTCACCAGAAACGCAGAGACTGCTCTCCATCTCATTCCGAGTGCTGCTGCTGAAAGGCATCTTCTACCTGGAAACCTCCTTTGGACTCTCATGGCAGGAGTCTGGCTGTCAGCGGTCTGCTTCTTGATCGGAATTATTCTCAACTTCGTTCCTTTCGGAGGCAGCCGCTACGCTAGAGTAGCTTGGGAACTCGGAGGATATCTGTTCTGGCCATTCGGGAAATATGTGGAAGTCGAAGTCGATCCTCACTCGGGAGAGAGAGGAATGAGCTACGTCACTCACGACGGAGAAGACGACGACGAGGAAGGGTTCCAGAGCTACCAAGCCAACGAGACAGAAGGAGAAGAGATCACCAGCTTCACCCCGGTCGCTGCTAGATTCCCTCACGATCATGCTCACAAGATTTCTTTTAACTCTAGAGGCACAAGACAAGCCGCTAGCGAAGAGGGAGCTGCCAATGCTCAAGGAGAGAGCAGCTCCTCTGGCTCAAACTCTCAAGGGGAATCCTCAACTGCCAAAGCTTCCGACTCTACCGAACACTCATCTCTGAAAGGCAAAGGAAAAGAGACTCTCTCGTACGGGGCTATTGACGACAGCGAAGAGGTGGCTGATTCCAAGAGCAAGGATAGAATTGCTGAAGAAGAGGGAGTCTACGAGTACGTTCTCGACGACTCTGGAAATGACATTGGACACTCAAGTCGTCTAGCCGGTAAGCTAGCTTATGGAATCTTCTTCTGGTTGGTAATCGCTCCTCTCATGGGAATCGTCTGTCTAGCTTGTTGGGGAGCCGTCTTCCCAATTCCAATGGCCAAGCTGACCTGGGTTCTCCTCAAGAACCTGAGCACCAGACCTCTAGCTCTTCACTTCAGATCCGCTCCTTCACTCGCCGATCACGAACAAGTCGAAATCCCTGATTCGGAGAGCGCAAGTGGAAAGGCGAAGAAGTTCTTCAAACCACTGAGACCAGGTCAACTCGCTCCCAGAAGCAAGAGCTTCAAAATGGGAGAATCCGGAGACAGCTCTTCCTCCTCCAACTACCGAAGGTCCAAGATTCTGCTTTGTACTTACAGGGCTGTCGGATCTCAATACTACAAGTACACTGTCGGAGGGGTCAACATTCTCTTCGTCAACACCTTACCTCTCGTCGGATTCACCATTCTAGACTTCTTCTTCCTCGAACGCTACGTAGAGCATCACCACATCGAAACCGGTTTCCTGGCTTTCATAGCTGCTCAAGGTACCATCTTCGTCCTCGCTCTGTTGAGTGTCATTCCGCTCTCTTACTTCATCGGTATGGCCGTCGCTTCGATCAGTGCTCAATCCTCTATCGGGATGGGAGCCGTAATCAACGCCACTTTCGGTTCTATCATCGAAATTATTCTCTACGCCATCGCTCTGACCCAACAGAAGGCTAGGCTGGTCGAAGGGTCTCTGGTTGGTTCCATCTTGGCTGGTGTGCTTCTGATGCCTGGTCTCTCCATGTGCTCTGGTGCTACCAGAAGAAAGGAACAAAGATTCAATGCCAGATCTGCTGGGGTCACTTCCACTATGTTAATCATGGCCATCATCGGAATTCTCACTCCGACTCTCTTCTATCAGATCTACGGTACTGTGAGTTCTCAAATCCTACAACAGTATCCAGCATTTTCCATCTACTGACCTTCTCTTCTTCTACCTTGTCTAACCAGTTCCAATTGACCTGTCAAGGTTGCCCAGACGACGGAAGCCCAGGTCAATCTTGGACTTGCAAGAGATGCTTTTACGAACACGTCCCACCTGCCACCGACCCCTTCTACCAGGACAACGTCAAAGGATTGATGTACACCTGTACCGTCATTCTAGTCCTATCTTACGGTATTGGACTGTGGTTCTCTCTCAGAACTCACGCTTCTCAAATCTGGCAGAATCCAAACCCCCAGCCAGCTGCCCAACAGCACCAAGGAACTTCCACTCTTCTTCCTTCTATCAATGGAGTCACTCAAATTCCTAGCGCTCAGAGAGCTTCGATCTACAAGAGACTGGTTCCTCAAAATGTGATCCAACAACTTCTCCCAACTCACAGACCCAACAGTCAAGCGAGCCAATCCGGACATCAAGCTACTTCGTCTTCGGTCCCGGCTCCTGCTCAACAAGGTCACGTCAAAGGAAAGGCAAATGCTTCTTCAACCTCCGAAAATCCAGAGAACTTACCAGCTCTCCAGCTTCCAGAGTCCTACAGTCAAGAAGAGTACGCCAGAGCCGTCGCCATCACTGCGAGCGCCTTCCACTCGGCCATGCAGCAGCAGCACCAGCATCAACAGGCTCAAGCTCCACCTCCACCTCAAGCCTCGGCCAATCAAGCGATGCCTAGAGGAGGAGGAGGAGAAGCTGCTCCTCGACATGTCTCGATGCACGAAGCAGAAGACGAGGGAGGTCATGGTGGACACGATGCTCCTTCTTGGAGTCGTCAAACTTCTGTCTCAGTCCTTCTCGGTTGCACAGTTCTCTACGCCATCATCGCCGAGATCTTGGTAGACGTGGTAGACGTCGTCTTGGATGGATCTGGAATCGACGAAAAGTTCCTCGGAATCACTCTCTTCGCTTTGGTCCCAAACACCACCGAGTTCATGAACGCCATGTCTTTCGCCATCAATGGTAACATCGCTCTTTCCATGGAGATCGGATCCGCTTACGCTCTTCAGGTTTGTCTGATCCAAATCCCAGCCATGGTCGCCTTCAGTGCTTACTACAATGCAACTCACGATTTGCTAGGTAGTCCTATCCACAGAAGTTTCACTCTCATCTTCCCAAGATGGGATGTCATAGCTATCATTTTCTCTGTCTTCCTTTTGACCTACACCTACATCGAGGCCAGAAGTAATTACTACCGTGGAAGGTGAGTTCCTCTCGACCTTTTTCGTTTCAGCCGTGGGGATTTTTTGCTGACCTTCTCCCTTCCCTCTTGTCTTCCCTTTACAGTATCTGTATTCTGTCCTACTTGGTCTTGGTCGCAGGGTTCTACTTCGCTCCATCCACTGGAGACACTGAGCTTCCCGAGGACGGTGCCGGTCCTGGTTCTTCCATCTTCACCTCCTTCCCAGCTCTGGGAGGTTCTTTCGGTGGCTCACCTCTATCTCCTATGGGCTCTGAACAGAACTTCTCTGCCTTCGGTGGACTTGAGAACTATCCTGCTCTCGCTCCTACGATCTACGGATTGCAGTGGTTGGGAGCGGTGGTGGGAAGCTTGTGGGCAAGATGAGAAGCCTCTTTCTTTTGACTTCAATTTTCTCTCTCTTTATTAACGATCCCCTTTCCTAATGAACAATTCCCCTACAAATCAATATACGACAGACTCCATTTCAAACCTTCACCGAGAGATAATGCAAAAAAACTGGCCATTCCTTCAATTTCGCAAGTTTCAGCTTTAGAATTTTCGTCTCGTCTTCTTCTTCCTTTTCCTTTAATGTTTCCACTTTCATGTATCCTTCCTTCTCTCAATCTATATCTTGAACTTCGTACGTTGGTAGCGTCCATGGAAAGATGCGATTTGACCTGAATCGGTCTCGAGCGCGTTTTTGATTCCTTTGGAGTCTTTCCTTCCACCCCTGAACAACTCCACCTTTCCTTCTCTCAACGTGAATTTGAACTTTGACCTGCTGAATAGTGGGTTCGAGTTCAAATCAGAGGAAATCAGATCTCAGGAGAGAACCCAAGAGCTGCAGGTTGCATCACTTCATCCATCATCCTCCTTCTTTTCAAATTAAAAGGATGCCCTTTCTCTCTTGATTCTCAATTCCATCCAACTTCTAATACCCAGCAATCATACCCCTCAACTTGAAATTCAAAGAATCATGACACCATCTCCAACACTTCCACCTTCCTCAAACTCTAATCCCATTACAAGTACCCCTAACCCCATCGATCCTCAAACTAGAGCTCGCAAGGTTTCGCAATCCGACAAGATCAAAGCTTTAGCTCAGAAATTCGAATCCAAAAAAGGCCCGTCAACTCCTTCTGCCGAAGAGAGAAGAAATGCAAGAAGGACAAGCTTGCCAGTTCAAGTACTAGCAGCATCTTCCACTTCCACCTCAACTTCTCCCTCAAACCTTCGAGCTCAACCTATTAGGAGTGTCAGTGGAAGTTATTCAAGCTCGGTGGAACAAGGGAAAGGGAAGGAACGGGCACAGGGGAATGCTGGTAAGCAGACGCAGCACCAGATGGCACCCCTGAGTGAAATGGACTGGACGCCTAGAGACAATCTAGATGGAAAGGTTGGGAACGTGATAGGAATCGAGAACTCGAATCAGAAACAATTGGATGAGAAGACCAAGGTGAATCAAGATGGAAAAGCAACTGGAATTGGCGGACAAAACAGTAGAGACCCTTCAAGTACAACACCAACTGTCAAAGCTTCAGCCTCTTCCCCCTCTCCTTCTTCTTCGAAACAACCGAAAGCTACTATCATCTCCAGCAGAGAAGAAAGGAAGAACCAGACTCAACTCCTAATGAAGAGCTCTCCTCAAGCGGTGGTAGAAGACAAGCCGGTCGAAGAGAGGAGACCAACACTTCAACTTTTAACTGCAACTCCGATTCAACCAGCGGTCAAACCTTTGCTAGTTCAGAAGCACGCTAGTGGTCAGAATTCACCTGCAAGTCCAAACTTTAACTCTACTCCAGTATCGAATCCTAAGGAGGAGGTCAAGGTGGTCGAGAGAGGAAGGGAGGGAATCGCTTCTCCAACGCCTACGCCTGCTACCAAAGTAGCTCCAAGTGTCAGGGTCGTTCATGCTAGACCCTCACCAGCATTAGGGAATCTGCCTTTGGAGGTACCGCTGCCTCCTCCTGCCTCATCAGATAGGGATCAGAAGAGAAGAGGGGATGCTGGTCCGAAACATGGAACAGGTGGAGAAAGTCACTCTCCTCCCACCTCTCGTGAGCCAAAGAGCTCCGGATCAAAAAGCCCACGTCCTGAAGATCAAGGTCGAGAAAGGAAGAAAGAGCCTTCCGACCCTCAGCGCCGTCAAGACCTTCCAGAAACGAAGCCCTCACAGTCAATTCATCACTCCCATCGACCATCTCAACCTCAACCTCAACCTCAACCTCAACCTCAACCTCAACCCTCTCCTTCCACCCGGATTCCACCTTCAGAGAATCGAGATGAACCTCTGCCTTCTAGATCAAGGCATGGTGAAAGAAGAGGACTACCAAAGGAAGACCAAGACAAGAGACATCCACCTCCAAGTAGATCAACACCACCTTCAAAACCAATCGAAGAAGATCATCCTCTATCTCCAAATCCATCTTCAGACTCTCGTGTTCCTTTGAATCCATTCAATGACGAGTGTGGCTGCGATGAAGGTGAAGAAGACGGAGGAAATGGTACTAGACGAAGCAATCAGAGTGGAAGGAAGTCTAGTGATCCATTCCGAGATCCAAGAAGGAGGGGAAGTGGACCTCCAGGCAAGGATTCGAAGGATCACGAATCAGAAGACGAGGACGAAGAAGGAGAGAAGGAACCTTTCTTCTCGAATCCAGTCAACGGGCCAGCCTCTTCTCTACCATCTTTCAATCCTCACACCCCTTCAACATCTCATCTGAGCGGAGGGAGTAGAATCAGTAAAACACTTCCTCAAGATTCCAAGCCTGTAGCAGCTGCCTCGGTCTTCAAATCTTCAGCAGCTCCCCTCTATCTGCCGGCTCTGGATCGGTACCTCAGTGATGGAATCAAGTTCTCCGAACCTTACTTCTCAGATCCTAAAGTTCTATGCACAGATGAAGAAAGAGCTCTCTTTGGCTATGATGATACAACTGATGGTCCTAGGAACCTTCAATCGAGAAAGAAGAAGAGTAGCTGGTTTGGAAAGGGAAAGGTGGAAATCGCTGGTGGACAGTTCGAAGCTCCTCGATCAGCCATGAACTTCAAATCCAAGTCTCCCAAGGAATCGAAGGATGAAGATGATGCCAGAGAGCAGGAAGACGAGGAAGGAGAACAAAAGGGACTGCTGGGCCAAGAGAACGGGGATGAGAAGTATCGGGTCGCATCTCCAACTCTGGCTGGAGAAGAAAGAGCGTTCGACCCTAATTCTTTCGATGCTTTAGCTAAGAACTCTCCCGACTCAGCCACAAGACCGGAGATGGACTCTAGACCCTCAGCTGTCACTCAAGATAGTGGTCTTTCGGTTCCGCAGACGGTCGGAGACGTGACTATCTCTACTGGAATTCCAAGCTCTCTATCAACAGCCTCAAACCCTCTCAGTCGACAAGAATGCTTTCCTCCTCTAATGTTACTCAAGGAGACTTCTTTAGTCGAGCTCAAATCCAACGCAGTCGGACCTCGAGCTCCTCCAGGAGGAATTTTGGGTAAGATTCCACCTTTAGGCTCTATCCTCGGGACGGTGATAGATTGGATCATCGGAGCGGAAGGGTCTAGTTTCGCCGCTGGAATCATCAAGCTGGAGCTCTTCAGGGATGCTGCTCAAATGCTGTCGATGAACCTGTCCTTCGATTACGAAACCTCAGACTCGACCTCTTCAGTAAGGAACTTCTTCGTCCATACCCTTCCTTCGATTCTAGCTTTGGATTTCGTCTCGGTATTCGGAAAGGCTATCATCTTCCTCTGCGCTTGGTTCATCGTCACCATGCTTGGATTATGGAGATTCCAAAAAATGACCTCTTCCTACAATCCAAACCGAAACGTCGAAGGATTCGAGAGTCAACCTTGGATCTTCACTTCTCCATCTCAAGGTACCAAGCTCGCCAATATCGTCATTGTCTTCATCTTGACCAGTTTGTACATTCCTTTGAGCAAACTGGCAATCGACACCTTGGCTTGGAACTCTTCTTTCTGGGTGGTAGACAATCCTTACGCAAACGGAATCGACAATCCAAGTTTACCCTCATTGGGACCAAGTTCGCAATTCCGAGATCCTCTAAACTTCTGCTGGACGACTACCATGAGAAGGGACGAGTTCAACTTCGCTTGGCTGGTTCTACCTCTGGCAGGTCTCGTTCTAATCGTTTACACTCTCTACTTCCCAATCAGGATGGTGATGGTAATCAAAGATCTACTCCCTCACGTCTCCGACTACAACGAACTTGGACAGAAGAGAAGTTCAGAAGAGATGGAACTGGAGTATCAAAGGCTTCTATCGAAAGACAAATCTCCTTTGAACTTCTTGTACAACTCTTACACTCGAAGGGTCGGTTTCTACAAGCCTCTCTACATGCTCTTCTTCAAGCTCTCGAACGTTGTCGTCATCACTCTTTTGACGAAAGAGAACTGTCTCTGGAGAAGTTTGAACAACAACACGATTCTCGTGGTTCAACAAGCCAGCTTAATCTTCTTGATGGGAGTCTTACTCTTTGTTCACATTCTTGTGACCCCTTTCGTCGATCGAGTGAGCAATAGAAGTGAACTTGTCAGTAGATCTGGTTACCTTGCCACCGCCATTATTGGGCTTCTAGGTGAGTTGAATCTCCTTGCGTCTTTCTCCAATGTGCCTTTTCTTACGACTACCTCTCTTTTTTGATCTGCTCTCGAAACAGTTGCTCTTCAGGTCCAAGGCTCGACGGTGTACAATACTACCATCTTGTACATCGTTATGGGATTCACCTACCTTGGAAACGGATACCTCTCGGTCTCCAACACTTCCATCTTCGCCCACGCTGTCAAGAGGATCCGGAACCGAGTTGATTTCTGTGAGTGGTCTCAGCTGATAATCGACGACTGTATACGCACTATCTGACTATCTCTGTCGCTCTCTTTTTCTCTCTCAGCCATCGACATCTTCTCTCCCTCTCTGAACTTGGATCGACACATCAAGAGACGTATCTGGGAAGAGACTCTCTCGACGATTCTTCTCTGCGGACCTTCCTACCACATGCCAGAGGATCAACTCGTCGCGTTCTCTCTCTCCGATTCGGATCGCTGGCCACCTTATCTCCTCTACTTCTCGGGTTCTGCAGCAGAACGCCACGTTGAGAACATCAAGATCGTCAAAGAGATCGGAATTGATGAGTACAAAGCCAACGTCGAGTACTCCAGAAGTCACGTCTCTCAGCGCCTCAAGGACGTAATTCGCACTATCCAAACCAAGTTCTCTGGTCCAGACGCCTACTGGAGACCAATCCGACCTCCCTTTCCAGATGGGGTCTCTTCTTGGTTCGGGAAAGCCTTCTTGGTTCCTTTCCCTCCTACTCTAGTCATGCGTTACGATCAAGGTGGCTCTCGAACAGTTCAATTGACGACCCTGGAGGAACTGGAATCCTTCGTCGAACAGAACGAGAGCGAGGAGGTCAAGAGCAGGAAAATGGTCAGGAACGCTCTGAGAGCTCTAGATGGTCAAAGAATCCTCTGTCCTTACGTCGAGCAAATCCAAGTCGGCGCAAATCAAGACCAGTGGGGAGCAACACTTCGTTCTCGTCGCACAAGATCCAAGTACAGCCTTGCAATCCCTGTCTCGTACATGGAAGGAGTCTTGGCGATCAAGAGGAAAGCTGACTTCGAATGGGAAGGTTACAACTTTGCAAGCGGTTTCGAAGTTCTTATCACTTACCTAGAAGGCCGTAGAGAGGATCCGGAGGGCAACGTCAGGATCACCAAACCTCTGACTATCTCCGCTGCAGCAGCCTTTGGACTTCACGACGACTTCGGAATGTCTCCTTCGCTACTTAAGATGATGAACGACAACGAATGGCTCATCAGAGAAAGGATCCCTACAATCCACTCGTTGATGGCAGACTATCGAGCCACCTTCTACAAAGAAGCTCGACAAAAGATGAGAACCATGTCTTACTCTTTCCTCGTCGATATCTTTGACAACTCTCAACTCACTCCACAGCAGCTCAAGCATGCCTTCGCCAGGTCAAGCTGTTCGAGATCAATCAGAGAGCTGCCTAAAAGATACGAAGCTTCGATCACTCTCATGTTCGAAAGGTTAGATGCAGTAAATTGCTCAGACATCCACAAATGGTGGTGGCTCTTCTGGGACGATTTCTGGAGGAAGAATTCTCAAGACTACACGCTTTTACGAAGTCACAGAAGATTCTTCTCTCCGAGCTATCCGACTTCCATTGCCTATAGGCCGATGTCTAGAACCGCTCTCGAGAAGTTCTTGAAGAAAAAGGGTCTTTGGATTCAAGAAGGAAGCAAAGGATTCATCAATCGTGGTCTCCTCAACAGAATCTATTTCTATCTGGATGAATTGGTCTTCGCCAAGCACCATTTCGGATCATCTCAGCTTTCCTCAAACCCCTTCAGCAACCCCAATGCCGTTCCCTTGGCCTTAGGAAACGATGTTTCGCACGCTTTGCCTCTGACTTATCGTAACATCGAAGGGATTCTGGCTAATGGAAGTCGTCTCACCGGAGGAGGAACAGAAGAGACGACCTCCATCGTCGAAAGGAAGTATTACCCCTGGGAACAACGCCTTGCAGGTCGAGATGTAGCTACTAGAGCTCAGAGAATCAAAGGAAGACTCGTGAGTATTTGCTTTCAGACATCGACTGACTCTTAGGTTCGATCATAGCCTCAACCTGCTCACGTACCATCTCTTCCTTTCCAAATCTCTCACAGCTCGAACTCCTGAACATCAACCCATATGCCGCTTCCACGACCGAAAAGCATCTCTTCCTATACGTTCGACTACAAGATGGAAGATATGTCCTACCCAATCATCCAGCTGAGCAAAATCGCAGGCAATCCGAGGGGCTCAACTGAAAAGAAAGAAAGAAAGACCAATGAAAACCGAAACCACAAACATCAACTCAAAATGAACTACCATGACTCTCAACAAACGCTCCTTCCTAGTTCCCTCTCAGTGATCCTTTAATCCCAAGAATTCCCAAACGATTACAATCTTATACCAAATCTTAAAGCTTACCAATCTACTTTTTTCTCGAAAGCACAACCCTTTACAATCTGATCATTTCACCTCATTCTTTCCTACTCTGTATTTATCTACTTTCTCTTTCTCATAATGCGAAGTCTTCCGATGAATGAGACGATGGATAGTTGGCTTCAGCCGGCAAGCTCAACAGAGAGATGACTTGTTAACAGAGTTGAATTCGAAGTTTTTCACACAAGAAGTAGGAGGAAGAAAAGTCTAAGATGCGAAGCGTTTGTTTGAGGGAGAAAAGATGACTAGACAAAAGAGGAATGATTTTGGGGAATGGAACAACGAGAATTTGAAGAAAAAAGAAAGCTTCTTTCATTTGATTTGAATTTGGAGTGGATTTAGATTGGGTTGTTGTTTTTCGGGGTAAAAAGATTTAGATGAAGCGCGCAAGGAAGGAGTCCACCGGTTCAACAAACATTCCAATCACCATCCTCCACCAGCTTTCTCAACCGGGATCGTCCTACTTTGCTCTCTTTGTTTGCTTTGCTCTTTGGCCTTACTTCCTACAGGATCTCTAATCTTGGAACCATCCCCAACTTCGTTAAGGATATGAGTGAAAGCAGAATCCAATTGAACATCCTTGATAGCAGAGACTACGTCCAAGAAATTTTCGAAATGAAGAGCTCCAGCCTTTGAGAAGTCAACTTCGTTGACAATTCCCTTGATGACTGAGTCCTCGACATCCTTGTATCCTAGACGTTCTAGAACTTCTTTGAGATCACTGTTGTCTAGCTTTCCCTGTTGAGGGAGAGAGAGAGGATAGAGATGTAAGGGAAGGGAAGGGTGAGCAACTATCTCGTCAAGATTCCACTCCCTCCTTGCTCTTGTCACTCACATCACGGTTGGTATCAAGAAGTTGAAATTTACTCTTCAACTCCTCCATTTCCTCTGAATCAAATTGACTTCTATCAACAGCAGCTAATTTATCCTTTTCATCCAAATTAGCATTAGGTAAATAATTAACGACTTTTTTTTTACCTTGAGCGATATCTCTCATTTCCTTCAAAGAGATTTTTTCCAACTGTTCAATTCTAGCAGGAGTTAAACCCATAGAAGCCAAGAATTGGACTGAATCTTTCCATTCCTTATTACGTCTAGATTCATCCCAACCTAATTCACCAGACATGAGATCGATAATCTTAGGTAAAGCTTGAACTGAAGCTTCTACGTTTAAGAAAGATAATCTGGTTCTTCTAGCAATGAAATCGACCGCAGTAGCAGCGTATTCGGATCTACAAGCGTAATGAACTTCAGCTTCAATATAAGGATAAAGTGGGTCTAAACGAACTCCATGAACTGGCCATCTTTTACCTGTAGCTTCAGCAATGGAACATACACTCCAAGCTCTGTCTCCATAGGTACTTGCTAGATGTTTGGCTACATCAGTTTCTAGACCGAATCTTTGAAGTAACTTGACGTACATGGTCTTGGTCCATCCGTGAGATCCGAGTAACCTAGTTTGAGCAGTGACACAACCTCTTTCTGGTTTAAGAGCAAAAGTGTCAATAGCTTTATCAATAGTTTGTTCTGCCATTTCTCTGTATGTAGTCCATTTTCCACCAGCGATGGTTAATAAACCAGATTCAGAGACGTTAATCATATGATTCCTAACCAAGGATTGAGTATCTTTAGCAGCTGGATCTCTAACCAGAGGTCTTAATCCTGACCAAGCTGAAAGAACATCTCCTCTACGAACCTTGATGTCTGGAGAAAGATAGTTACGAACTTCGTCTAAGATCCATTGGATCTCTTCCTCCTTTGGTCGTGGATGAGCTTCAACTGGAGCAGCTGTATCCG
Organism: Golubevia sp. BC0850; assembly: GCA_012976225.1. NCBI lineage: Eukaryota > Fungi > Basidiomycota > Exobasidiomycetes > Golubeviales > Golubeviaceae > Golubevia > Golubevia sp. BC0850. Next base: position 459,990 of record JAAVVG010000019.1, on the reverse strand, counting down.
TAGTTCCAGCGATAGTGTTACCTTGCCATGGAAGGAAGAAGATCACTCTTCCGTCTGAAGTTTGAGGATCAATCAAACCCATGTCACGAGGAGAGTAGTATCCAGGTAGGGTGATGTGAACTCCAGAAGAAGGAGCTACGATCTCTTGAGCGGTTGGAGCATCCATCTTACGAAGAGCATCGGAGAATGGTCCAGTGGCGTTGATGACACCCTGAAGGAGAAAGGCAGGAGGAGGTAGAGGGAGAAGAGAGAAGAGAGAGGTGAGTCACAGCTCTAATGCTATTTGGAATCTCTGGATCAAATGAAGAGCTCACCTTGCACTTAACATCCCAGGTCTCTCCAGTCAAAACATCTTTGAGAGAAGCTCCACAAATCTGATCGACTTTTCCTTCAACTTTCTTCTTGTGAAGTCCAGTGACTTCTACGTGGTTAGCCATTACAGCTCCATGATGAACAGCAGTTAAAGCCAAAGCCATGTTCATTCTGGTATCGTTGTGTTGTCCTGAGAGGGGGGGGGGTAGAACCAGATGGAGTCGAAAGAAAGGATCAGTCAATAAGCTCGTTTCTGAGCGTGTCTTCCCTCTTCCTGAGCTCAACACCAAGAATGACTTTTCGTCTGTTAGACTCACCATCGTAGTAGACGACTGCGCCAGCCAGACCTTCACCCTTTAACATTGGGAAAGCTTCCATAGCCTTTCCACGACCGATAGCGTAGGATGATTCCATGTTCTGAGAACCAGCTAGCACGTCGTACATCTTGGTACCAGCCCAGTAGTAGGGAATCTGCCACCAGCTGAGAAAGGCATGAGACAAGATTGGACGACGAAAATGTAAGCGTGGGGGGGGGGAGAGGAGGTAATGACTCATTCGACGACGAGCTTGAAGCAAGCTACTTTCTCTTCAAATATCTCTCCAGATGTTTTCCATCCCTTTCAAAAAATTCTCAAGCTCATTGAACCTTCTTTCAAAAGAACCCGTCGATTGGGTCTCCTTCCCACGTGCCGCCTCCTCTTCCCATCTTCCTCTGCCTCTTTAGAAGACTCACCGATAAACAGGTAACATGATAGGTAAATGTTCACTCAAATAAGGAGCGATATGTAAGAAAGTTTTCCTCTCATGTAAAGCTTCTCTAACCATTTTGTATTGACCATAATCCAATTCAAAGACAGCTTTTTGAAGATATCTAACACCACCATGAATCAATTTGGTACTTTTAGAACTAGTTCCAGCTGAGAAATCATCTCTTTCGACCAAAGCAACAGAAAGACCTCTAGTAGCAGCATCTACAGCACAACCAGCCCCAGTTGCACCACCCCCAACGATTAAAAGATCGAAACCTTCATCGTTTTCTGAATGAGGTCTCCCTAAACCTGCTCCTACTGATGCTGCATGACTTGCTGCTGCTGGAGATGGTGCTGAAGAAGATGCATCTTTTGCAGTGGTTGTTAAGGAAGTATCATCAGTTGTTGAACGAGATGATTTTGGACGTAAAGATGATGCAGAAGAAGCTTTTAAAGCTTGAATCATTTGAGATCTTGTTGGTGGTGACCATAATGGATGAGGTCGAGTATCTCCTGGAATCGTCTTTGGTGATTCTGAATGTAAATAAGAAGTTGCTCCATAAGTTAATGCTAGAGCTAAAGTTGTACCTGCTGCATAAGTCGCGTAGGGAGTTGACCTTGGCGTTGAAGAAGAAGTTGAAGAAGTGGAGTAAAATCTCTTGGAGGATTGAGAGGCTATTCTACCTGAAGTAGCTCCTAATCTGAACATGATCAATTGATCTGAAGGTTAAAGCACAGGTAAGAAAAAGATGAGGAAAGAGAGGCGAAGTTGACAGTTGTTCGAGTTAGGAACCCTCGAAGGAAGAGATGAGTTGGGATGAACAGACAAACGGACCGGAAACTCGAAACTTTGGCTGAGAATTCTCCGTCAAACAGCGGATTGGGTTGGATTGGGTAAGGTCCAAAGACTTTCAAGATTTCCTCGGAACCTCTAAGCTTATCTACAGTATGAATCAAAGAATAAGCAGGAGGAGGGGAGCGAGAGAGAAGCAGAGTGACTGGCTATTCAGCATTCTGCAGCAGTGAGGATGAGCTTCGATGCCTGGCGAAGAAGAATTCGACTCGGATTCTATCTACACTACAGAGTACATTACATGCCCTTTTTTCATTTCTAGAATTCTCAATGCTGAAGAAAATGCGAAGAAAGTTTAGGGGTCTATGACGTACATAAGTACCGGTGAAAGCTCTTCTTCCTGACGTTCTTCTCGTTCTCTGCCTTCAATTCCTTTCCATATCGCACCGATTCTCCATTCTAGCATCCAACCATCCAGCCATGTTCGCTCGTCAAATTCTATCTCGTTCAGCTCTACGTCAAGTAAGCAGGTCTTCCACCTCTTCTGCTCAGATTCCAACAATTTCTTGCAGATCAATCACCCAACTTGTGCAACCTCCTCTTTACTCAACTCGTGCTGAAGCAACCGGTCCAGGTAGAGATGGTATTGCAACACTTGTAGGAGATGAGAACCCTTTGGAGGTCAACTTGGCGTGAGTATTGAGAGAGGAGAGATTCCATTGGAGAGAGAGAGGCGAGGAAGTCTTTGGATGATTCAGACGGGCCAGGACCCTTGGGAGAGAGAGACAGCTGGCAGTAGAAATGCAGGTTGGAAAACTGCTGAGTGGAACAGAGCTTCTAAAGACGTTGATTCCAAGTTGGTTGAATGAATCGTAGGAAGTTTGAGGGAAAGAGTTGGGCATCATTACGGATGATTGATTGGATAGAGCCCTCCACCACCACCACCACCCTTCGCTCTATCTCTTTTCTACCAACTCATCTCCTTTCCCATCTCTTATTCCGATCTTCACTCTGCTTTCATCTTCTTTCCTAAATCAATTCACTCCTCCTCTTACCCCCTGTCATCCTCCAAACTGACCTCTACCAACCTTCCCATCTACCCCACACTTCTCCCCTCCCACCAAGTCTACCAAAATCTCTCAAAGGTACAGGAGATGGACATAACCCAGAACAACTTTTCGCTCTAGGATATTCCGCCTGTTTCCTTTCAGCCTTGAATTTAACAGCTCATTCAAATGGAATCATTCTTCCACCAAACGTTAGAATCGAAGCTCAAGTTAGCATTGGGAAACCAGAAACTGATGAAGAACATGGTCCACCTTTTGGTTTGTCAGTTGATTTAATAGTAAGATCTGATGCAAAGAATGAAGCTCATAGACATACTTTGGAGGAAGCTGTTGCTAAAGCTCATGAGGTAAGTCGGATCTTTGTTGGGTGGGAGTAACTCAACTTGGTGAAAGGACAAAGGTTGACTTTGTTCTGACTCATTTTTGGATTTGAACTTTTCTTTCTTTTCTCTCCAGATCTGTCCTTACTCTCAAGCTATTCGTAACAACATTCCAGTTAACATTACCGTAGAATAAAGATTCAAACCTTTCCCAACTTTCTGGTTTTCGTTTCGAATAGACAAGAAACTGCATAAAGAATCAAAACAAGCATCTTTGATATCAATAGCAACTCTTTTTTCTATACTACTCTTTAATTACCAGGTCCTTATTAGAGTCTTTTGTCTAGAACAACCATAATCACCCCTTTTTTTAATGCCCTATCCCTATTCCCTTTCTTTTGCAATCCCTTTCTCGTCTTATCTCTGTCCCTTGAAAACTCAGTCCATCTCTATTGTCATCTCCAAAACTTTTTCGGATTACCATCATCAACAACAACAGAAAAATCACCCACCCATTTGTCTTGTAACGCCTGCTTCCCTTAACACATCCCCTTGCTCGAACTCTTTTCCTCGAATATCAAAGATCCGATTTTTCTCCATTGTTGTGGGTGTCAAGGAGAATGTCAACAGAAGAGAAGAATCAGAATGAAGAAGTGGCCGAAAAGATCACTCTGTGGAAGGTTTTTCAGATGAGATGTAGATTAAAGAGTAAAACGGTGAGGTGAAAAGACCAAAATAGAAATACAAATTGTCAGAGAAAGGAGATCTGAAAAGCCCGTTACAAATATAAGAGAGACGAGGGTAAAGCAAGAGCAAAGCAAAAAAAAAGGCAAGGTTCGAAAAACAACCGTTCATTTTTAGTTCTCAGTAAGATTTATAATCAATAGTCCCAGCCTTAAGAGTAATCTTACTCAACCAACTTCTATTTAAACTTTTATCATTATAAAGATGTTGAACTCCTTCCATGATAGCAGTCAAATACTGAGGTGAGATATCATCTCCTGATTTCTTATAACCAGTTTCGTCACCTTCATTTTTTCCAGGTCCTGCAACCCATGAACCAAAGGCTGTTCTTAAACTCTTTGGATAGGAGATTTTCTTAGGTGTTGAAGCTGGTGTTGAAGCTGTAGAAGTTGGAGTAGCTGTCTTTTTGAAGGAAGATTCAGATTGAACCATCAATTGACGATCTCTTTCTGCTAGCATGATGGATCTTCTACGACCTGAGTTACCGTTTCCACCGCCTAGTTGAGCGTATCCTACCCAGTCGGAAGGATCTCTAGAGGAGGTTCGACCTAGGTTTGATTGGATCCAGGTGGCTGGATGCGAGAAAGAAGGTGAGAAGAGTAAGTAAAAGTGATGCGACAGAAGTGGCAAAGTCAAGAAGTACTCACCAACATGAATATTAATCCAAGGACGAAACAAATCATCTATCGTCAAACCTTGAACATCCAATTTATAAGTAGTCTTAGTTCCATTCACATAATCTTTCAAAGAAGACAATCCTGAATAAGAGTTTCCAGTTTGATAGTGCTTTTTGAAAAGATCTAATTCTTGAGCACCATTCTCTTCTGGAGAAACTTGCATCAGACCATAAGATCTACCAGAATCTTCTCTAGCTCCTGAAATGTTATTTGGTTCGAAATCGCTTTCAGCTTTTATGTCTGCTAAAATAGATCGACAAATCATTTGTTGATCTACATCTGGATAAAATCTGGCTGCTGAATCTAAAATGGCTGAAATCGTTTCAGTTTGTTGTTCTGGGTTTAGATTCTCTGTATCTCCTGCCCATTTTAAGATTGAAGTTAGATCTTCTCTTAGTTTGGTTGAAGAGTAGGTTTTGGAGCCTCGGGATTTTAGGGTGGAGACTGGGTTGGAAATGAGGGTAAGGTGGAAGTGAAAGAATTAGTACAGATCAAAGAAAGATAGGGTAAGATTTCATGGAAAACTTACTGTGACGAGGGATTGGAGCTTGAGGCACCGTGGCTGCATCCACACAAATCGAAGCCAAAGTGGCAAGGACAAAGTATAGTGAAATACGAAGCATGTCTTTTCTTTAGATGGCGAAGTTGAAGTTTGAGAGGTGTAAGATTCAAATGAGAGGTTTGAAATTGGCAGAGGATTAAGCAAGAAGAACAGAGAGCAATGTTGAGTGAGAAGGGATAAGAGAGAGAAGAAAGTTCTTGGACGGGTCCCCTCTCCCTTTTATAGTTGTTTATCTACAAGGTTCAGTCTAATCTGACCTGTTTTATTATGTTTACCGAATCTGAAAATTCCACTGAGCCTGAAGCTAGGATTAGCTTTGAGAACGAGTTGAGGCTTCTTTTCTGACGGGTTGCCACCAACTGGCCTGGCGGGCTGACCCAGCCAAAACCATTTCAGATTCCGCTTACCATCTCTAGTTCGGTTTGTCCCTTCTGATTGACAGCAAACGTTCGATTGATACAATGTAGAACCTTCTCTCATTTGGTCCTGGGGGAATTTCGGTAAATTCTGAGGTGGTAGGTTGAAAGAGAGAATCCGGTGAACCGAACGCTGGATGCAGAAGAGACCTTCTGCAACGTCAAATTCAAACTCAGTACTCAGTCAGTTCTTCTTCGCATGAATTCACTTTCCCAAAATTCTTTCTTGTATCTGGTCTTGGACGGTTTACAGATAAGCGAACCAACATGTTGGCGTCAAAAAGAGAGGGAGAATGAGTGTCTCTTTTTGGGCGTAAGCGTCCTGCGTGGAAAATACGCCCAACACAACAACAACTTCTTTTCTTTCCCTTTCCTCTCCTCTCTCCCAACCATCTCACTGTAAAACACTTCAGCCATCTCAATCTTAAGACGGCTGGACCGAACTTTCATCTTTTCAGGTAAAAGTCAAAGCAAAGCGCTGGTCGCGAATCCAAACCTCACAATCCTTGACAAGAATCCAGGTAGATCTTAAAGAAACATGATGCTTACAGCTCCAACAATCTTTCCTTCAACTAGAACTTCATCCTCTTCTTTCTATCAGAGAGCAAACAGCAGCGCTGTCTCTCTTTCAAGAACTGAAAACCCAAGTCTCACTCATTCGAAATCTTCTTCGGATTTAAGCTCAAGGTCTTCAAATGATCTTTTTAGTGGATTAACCTTTCTTTATGATTCAGATATCTTTGAGAAAACAGATCTGTTGAAACTGAAAGTTGGAGGTGGACCCAAAGATTTAGGGGAACTTAGAAGGCTTAGAGTGGCCGTGGAGTTACTTTATAGAGAAGTTGGAAAGCCAATCCAGAAGACTGACAAGAACAAAGTAATCCAGTCAGATCTCTCAAGATTCGTGCTTAACAAAGAAGGCAACTTGGTGGTTAAAGTTGGGAAAGTTAGAAGAAAGCCTGTTCCAGTCGACTTCGAATCGTCTCAAGAGAAGTTAGAAAACCCTCCACCTCAAATTCTTAAAGACTATTCTAATCTTGATTTACCTTCTCTATCATCCAAAGAAGGGAGTTACAAATTGGAAGTCGATCTACCAATGGAACAAGTCGAGAGAGGTTTACTTTCGATGGGAATCGATGGAATAGGAAATCACCCAAGTCGTCCACCAAAAAGACCAACCCAAAGAGAGATCTCTTCACCTAAATCCATTCCTTCAAGTTATCAATTGAAATCTGAGCCTAAGGTAGTAGAGATCAAGCCTCTCGACTCTCCTGCCAAGAAGAACAGAATGAGCATGGTCTTCAGATCCAAAGCCAAAGGAAACAAGAACAAGAAAGGTGATGCTTCAATTCCAACTTTACCAACTTCTTCAGGAGTCAAGAGCGCTTCTATTTCAGCTCCTCAAATAGTCAAGACTTCTTCCACTGTCAACAAGAAGTCTAGCTCTTCGGAGCTCAAGATCAAGTCTAACGGAGAAGTCAAAGTCACAACACCAAGTACAGCACGTCCAATAACTACAGGTTTGAGTGGAACTGAAGTAATGACTCCAAGATTTGACAGTTTCTTATCTCAACTAGAAAATTGGACTTCTTCTATGGGGGATCAAGAGGTGGAACTAAAGAAGAAAGAAGTCATCGTAAAGCCAAAGCGTAAACCAGTACCAAATCTATCCCTCTCAAATCAAGATTCTTCAATCTCAACAAAACCCGAAGACATTGAAGGAAATAAGACTTCAGTGTCAACCGATCTGTCCCTTCCAAACGGTTCTTCTCTAGTACCTCCAAGTCATTCTCCGCGCGTCAAGCGCAAGACTTCAAGGGTTAGAGATTCATTATCTATTGCTTCAACTTCAATCGATGATCATAGTAGAGGTTTATCTCAATCTAATAGCTCAAATTCTCTATCAACGAAGAAGTTGACCGAAAAATTCTCTTCCAGAAACTACAATTCCTCTTCCACATCAGCTGAAAGCGAAGGAGAAAGTGACGGGGGACCTAGCTCGGATGAAAGTGAAAAAAGTGAATCAGTAAACCAATGGAGAAGTTCAAGTGCCTCCGATTCCTCTCAACCTCCCTCCTCTGAATTCAAGTCGACTTATGTCAAAAACAGAAGCTTTGACTCGAGGAGAAGTTCATTCTCGGTAGACCATTCAGGAACTGAAGACTCGGATGTCTCCCATCAAACTGAAAGTTCAAATCTATCTTCTCTATTCGACGATGCAAAAGGTTATGATGGTAAAATGCCAGGGATGGGGAGATCTACTAGTTCTGAAAGTGTTGCTACTACTTCATCTTTCAGAAGTGCAGTCGAAATTAAGTAATGTCGTCACACTTCAAGCTCAACTTCAACGGTTTCTGATGCCTCTCAACATCTCAGCTCTCAGCTCCACGTTCCTTTCGATTTTGTTTGTCTCTCTCCCGCTCTCTTTTCTTTTTATCTTGTTGCTCCTTGAATGTCCCTTAGCCTTGTATCCATGACTCGCCTCTCCTGTGTCCCACGCTCCTTATGCCCCCCCTTTTTGCTTTGTATGAACCCTGCTCGAATCCGAGAATTTTAAAACCGCTATATCGAACATCTCGTCCTGCAGGTTTGTCTCCCAAGAACGGCCAAAGACGTCGTCGTCAGCGCCGTCAGGGGTCTATGGAGATGCAAAAGATCAGGATGAAAGAAGGGAAGCAGGACAGAATGAGATTCTACCAATTGAACTTTGTAGTTTAAGCTTGCATTTGGGGTTGTATCGACTCTGGCTTGTCCACCGTTCAGATAAGAATAGGTCGATTGCCTGAGACTGCTTCGACCGCCTTTCCACACTTCTATGGAAAGCGAGCCAGATTTTCCGGCTCTCAGCTATCAAAAATCTTTCAATTTAAAGGCCACCTCTAGTGGGAAGGTCGAGAGCATACATGCGAAAGAGGAGGTTTGACTAGCCCAAGAGGGTTCAGAAAGTACACAGTCAGGAAATGGACCTAGACAGCGATGAGAATGAACATCTTCTACTCTCTGTTCTCGAAAACAGGGGCGAACAAGTCTCTGGACTCCAGCAAAGAAGCAAAGAAAGCGTCCTCGTTGTCAGAGACGTCTCTCTTAAGATTCTGTTCCAAGGGAAAGTAGAGAGTAAGGTGCACGGGTCAGCGATGCTTCTTCGATAGTGTCGTCTGTTGTGTTTCCGTTGAAGGAGCTCAATTGAAACTCACCTGGTCGTCTCTCTCCTTAAACAGAGTGGAGAGCAGGTCTTCGTCAACATCGCGGGACTCGAACAAAGAAGCAATCAAGGCGTCTTCATCAGAGATGTCTCTTCTGCCATTCTGGAGCCGAGAAGCAAAGAAAATATCCAAAGTTGATCAGTGACTCTCCAGAGCATCGGATTTCTATTCTCCTTAAGACTTACCTTCTTTCTATAAGTGCTAGTCACCCAGTTCAAGAGAACTTTGGCGATTTTCCCCATCGGCTTACGGTCGCTTGGGTGAACATAAGGGCGTTCTTTTCCGTTGATGATGACACGACGATCAAATTGAGATGACTGGAGGAAAGGAGAATCGGGAAGTAAAGAAGGTTAGAGTATAGCTCACCGATCCAACTCTTTCCTTGTCAGATCTCCTCGGACCTGACTCACTTCATCATCTCTCTCCTCGAACAAAGAAGCAAACAAGTCCTCGGAGACATCACGAGACTCTAGCAAAGAAGCAAGGAAGGCCTCTTCACCTTCGTCGGAAACATCTCTCTTGGGATTCTGTTTCAGGGGTAATGGACAACAAAAAGGTTCAAACGTCAGTGAGGCTTTGGCAATTCTCTTTGGGGCAGGATCTAAGACTCACTTTCTTATTGTATGTGCTGAGAAGCCATTTGATGACGGCAGCAGCAGGTTTGCTGATAGGCTTGTAAGGGCGTTCTTTTCCGTTGATGATGACACGACGATCAAATTGAGATGACTGGAGGAAAGGAGAATCGGGAAGTAAAGAAGGTTAGAGTATAGCTCACCGATCCAACTCTTTCCTTGTCAGATCTCCTCGGACCTGACTCACTTCATCATCTCTCTCCTCGAACAAAGAAGCAAACAAGTCCTCGGAGACATCACGAGACTCTAGCAAAGAAGCAAGGAAGGCCTCTTCACCTTCGTCGGAAACATCTCTCTTGGGATTCTGTTTCAGGGGTAATGGACAACAAAAAGGTTCAAACGTCAGTGAGGCTTTGGCAATTCTCTTTGGGGCAGGATCTAAGACTCACTTTCTTATTGTATGTGCTGAGAAGCCATTTGATGACGGCAGCAGCAGGTTTGCTGATAGGCTTGTAAGGGCGGTCTTTTCCGTTGATGATGATACGACGATCTAGTTCAGATGGCTAAACGGGAGAGGAGGTCACACAAGCATCAGCAACGTAACATTTTCAAAATAGAAACTTGTTCTCTCACTCACCATGTTTTGGACGTCTCTTGCTTGAGACTCCAAGGACAAATCGTTAGAAATTGGCAAAGCAGCGGCATGGACCATGGTGGCCACGAAGGCTACAGGAAGAGCTAAGTTAATGATCTGCATGACGTTTTGATCGAAAGATTTTGAAATTGAAGTTAAATTAGAATAAACTGGATTAAAATGAGGTCAAAGGCTGGATGAAAAAGGTGTGATAGTCCGGCTATCTGAAGAAGAAGTAGAAGAAGTGAAGAAGAAAAGAGAGTGGCGAGTTGCTGAGGAGAATGAAGCTTCCATCGAATTGGTTCGAATTAAATACCTTTCGCTGTCACTGAGGGAAGAGAACCAGATTCTTTTTTGCAAGAGAAACGAGCATGTGTATCGACCGTAACATTTCAATTTGAGTTCATTGACGTTTGTCTAAATTGACAAAGTTAGAGCCTCGCCTTGAGAGCCTAATGACTCCAATTAGGCCCAGCATCAGTACGTACCTACTCCATGTCTCTATAATATCCTCACAGCTATTTTTGCTTCTGGTTGAGAGAAGTCTCTGGTGGATCAATGCCTGCACAAGAAACCAGAAGGGCCGAAGGTTGTCGACTTTGAAGGTGGGACTGAGGGGAATCAGGGAGCAAGATGAGACTCAAGAGTAATTGGAAGAACCGATCGAAGTTACAGACTAATAGCGAGAGTTGAACGTTGAACAGAGCCTTCATATTAAAGAAGCAGGTTCGTCAGATAGGGTTTAGCTCTTTCAATCATACCTTCACTTCAAAAACTGATCGAAATAACCTTCACTTAATTCCAGTCTTGTGCAGTAGGTTTCCGCCTCGAGTGAATATCTCCGGGGCGCAGTAAGGGCCGTCATAAATCAAGGTTGCGATCGTTCCGTGAGCCCGTTCATCACTGGAGGTGGGGTCGAGGCTCCTGACCATCGGATTCAGGCAAACCCTCGGAGGCATCTTACCAAACTCGTATGAGATATTCCAACATGCCATATAGGAAATGGAAGATAGGAGACGAAGGTAAAAGTGGTCTCTCCAAAGAGTCACCAGAAAGTGAAGGATCGGGATCTACACATTTTACTAGTAGAAGGAAAAGGAATCGATTTCAGTTCTTCTATCTCAGGATTTGGAAACAGCTCATCAAAAGGTTTCTCTAAAAGGATGAAGATCCAATTGTTGAGTCCAAGCAGATCTAGGTTGGTTCCACACCGAAACGAAGGTTTGAGCGATCTAGATTTCAACTTGTGTTAGGACCTTTTAGCTGCTCCCATAAGCTTACATCACAGTTTTGAATGCGTTTCCTGTGTCCCATGAGGGAAAGAGAGAGAGAGAGAGATGAAGGGAGAAGGCTGGTCAGTTCGAAAGGTTCAAAACCAGGGGGGTCAGAGAGGCTCAAAGAACAAGATTGTCTCATTTCCTTGTGACTTACCTTATCCATTGTTTCTGAATCCATGAACCCATACAGATTGATGTCACAGACATGAATACCCTTCGGATGCAATTCCCTATCAAGGAAGAAGTCGACCCAAGAACTTAAGTCAAGAGATGGAAGCGGTGACGAAGATGAAAGATGAACAGGAACGCTTACCGATCAAGTGTCAAATTCAAGGATATCTTCCAGAAACTACAATTCCTCTTCCACATCAGCTGAAAGCGAAGGAGAAAGTGACGGGGGACCTAGCTCGGATGAAAGTGAAAAAAGTGAATCAGTAAACCAATGGAGAAGTTCAAGTGCCTCCGATTCCTCTCAACCTCCCTCCTCTGAATTCAAGTCGACTTATGTCAAAAACAGAAGCTTTGACTCGAGGAGAAGTTCATTCTCGGTAGACCATTCAGGAACTGAAGACTCGGATGTCTCCCATCAAACTGAAAGTTCAAATCTATCTTCTCTATTCGACGATGCAAAAGGTTATGATGGTAAAATGCCAGGGATGGGGAGATCTACTAGTTCTGAAAGTGTTGCTACTACTTCATCTTTCAGAAGTGCAGTCGAAATTAAGTAATGTCGTCACACTTCAAGCTCAACTTCAACGGTTTCTGATGCCTCTCAACATCTCAGCTCTCAGCTCCACGTTCCTTTCGATTTTGTTTGTCTCTCTCCCGCTCTCTTTTCTTTTTATCTTGTTGCTCCTTGAATGTCCCTTAGCCTTGTATCCATGACTCGCCTCTCCTGTGTCCCCGCTCCTTGTCTCCCCCTTGTTCCTCTGTATGAACGCGGCTCGAATCTGAGAATGAAATACTGCGGAAAGAGAATTTCCGCCTTTAAAGTAGAAACTTTTGGACCTGAATGGATCCTGAAAAAGAGAAGACCTATGTAGCCCCTAGGAAGAATTTTTTACTCGATTTGAACTCAGTTGGGAGGGGATGATTTTCTCCATGCCAAAGTCGCAGCTCTCGTCTCTGAACCAACAACATCACATTTCAACAAATTCATGGCTTCGACAAAGGAAACTCTAGGAGATGTGAGTATACAGTCAATGACAGGACTAAATTCTATTTTATCAAAGCAAGTAAACTTCTACAACAACTGGAATCAATTCAATTGAGCAACCATCAGGTTGTGGAGATTCCCATCACTCAACTTCAGCTCCTTCAACATTCTCAACCTCAACTTTCATGGCATACATTCGCTTTCTGGCATGCAGGTATATTCATTACCGGCTCTGCTGTATCCCTCTGACCTTTCACTAGTCAGATCTCAACTGACGCTGCTTCAATCGGCCCTTTGCTGTTCTCCCTACGCCATCCCTCTCTGTCCTCTCTATCTTCACACCTTTCCCTTAAACTTAAAGACGTCCACAGAGAACGATGAGATATCATTAGGTGATCTAGACCCAACAGTGATTGACATGGACATCTTCAATCAGCTCTTAGAGATGGACGATGAGGAAGATCGAGAATTCAGTAAAAGCATTGTGTGGAACTACTTTGATCAGGCGGAGTCGACTTTTGGGAATATGGATGATGCTCTGTGAGTCTTGTTGAGGATCTCTGTCGAGATGGGAGAAGAGAAGGTTGAATGAAGGGTTGCTGCGATTCGAAGGCGAGATAGAGAGGGAGTGGAGGATGAAGGCGAGGAGGCGAGGAGGCAAAGAACAGAGAACCTCAGTCTATTTTCGAAATAGTCGCGGCTTATTGGGCTCTCCAGAAAGTCTGAGAGGAGATGAGCTGAGGGGTTAAACTTGAGAGCAGCCGCTAGGGATGCCCTGTGAGGTTATTCGAGAGGCAGCAGGATCAAGGTCAAACCCGTGTCTTTCTCTGCCTTCTTGGAATTCTCCCAAACGATTCGAGGAAAAGAGAGTCAGGATACTCTGGCTCTATTCAGAGCCCATGCCAATTTCAGAGCAGGAAGTCTCTTATCAAGAGCTTCAAAATCCAGGTTCTCAATCTCTCCACCTTAATTTCGACTAAACTTCCTCTTCTCTCACCTCTTTCCTCCTTCTCAGTGCGTCGAAGGATCTCATCGAGCTTTCAACTCTAGGTCATTTCCTCAAAGGGTCCTCTGCAGCAGTAGGGGTCATCAAAGTCAGAGATTCTTGTGAATGTATGCAACATTATGGGAAGTCTCGCGATGAAGATGGAGTATCAGAGTTAACTGAGGAAGAAGCTTTAACTAAATTAACAATCACACTTTCAGACGTCAAAGTTCAATACAAAGAAGCTGAGAAAGCTCTGAGGAAGTACTATGCTGAAGAGGGAGGGGATGAAGATGACGATGAAGAGGAGGAAGAGGAAAAGGAAGACAAGGAAGAATAAAGGAACAAAGATAGAATATGTCTTAACAAAAGGAAGCCTCTAGAAACACCAATTTCTAAATCAGAACTTATTTGAACATGATCGCTAGGTAAAGAACGAGTTTTTAGGTTTTCGATGGAACACAAAGAGTTTTAAGAAGAATTACAGTCTTGCTGTTGTTTATTTTCATTTTTTCTTCTTAGGCTCTCCCAACATCTTTCTCAGGTTTTATTTCACTCTTCCTTTCTCGATCGCTGTTTCTTTGCCTTTCCTTCTACTCTACTTCAAACTTCAGGTTCGTTCTTCTTCTCGTCAAAAACACACGCGCTATCTCTCTTGTATAAAATGTTACACGATTCATCATGATCTACGAATCTCAGAATCACTTAAAACACAGCCTTCCACGCTTCCTTTACTGGTGAGATCAGCTTTGTTCACTGAAGACTGACAGCACTTCGCTGGGAAGACCTAATCTTGATCTCAGAAAACCTTCAATTCAAACACCCTTGGATTGAGATAAGAAGAATGATAAGATTGCAAGAGAAAACAGATACTGGCAAATCTAACAAAGAAAATAAGGGAAGAGAAGAGATACAAAGACAACCAAAAATTCCACCTGTAGGCGTTCACAAAAGATCAGTCACACACCCACTCGAGGCATCACTGACGTTCCTGACATACTTGAGTAGATGTCCCATTTTTGGTTTGAGTTCCGGAGCAACCCAGCTCTTTCGACGTTCTTCAAGTTCAGCATCTGTCACTCCAACCAATTCTAAAGTATTCGTTTCGGCATCGATCTTGATGACATCTCCGTCACGAACGAGAGCAATTGGTCCACCGACTTGTGCTTCTGGCACTACGTGACCGATCACGAATCCGTGAGATCTGAGACGCGAGAAAAGAGAGAATCGAGTATTAGTCAAAAGAAGCGGCATCTCAACTTCTTCGTGTACACTCGAACTCACCCTCCGGAGAACCTTCCGTCAGTCAAACAAGCAACATCCTGTCCAAGACCAGCTCCCATGATCAAACTGGTAGGTTTGAGCATTTCTGGCATTCCAGGTCCTCCCTTAGGACCTTTATACCTCAAGACGACGACAGTCTTCTCTCCCTGCTTGATAGTTCCCTTTTCGACAGCGTTGACCATCTCATCTTCAGTGTCAAAGCATCTAGCTTTTCCTTCGAACCTCAAACCTTCCTTTCCAGTGATCTTGGCGACAGCTCCTCCTGGGGCCAGATTTCCTTTGAGAATTCTGATGTGCCCAGAAGATTTGATTGGGTTTGAGAGAGGCTTGATAACATCTTGGTTCATGTCTTCCAACTTTCCTCTACCTTTCTCGACGACCCATCTGTCACAGTTCTCAGCGAGAGTCTTTCCAGTGACTGTGATGTGTTCTCCTGACATGACCTTGTTGTCGATCAAGTACTTGATGATGGTTGGGATCCCTCCGATGTGTTTCCAAACATCTTCCATGACGTACTTTCCGGAAGGCTTGAGGTCGGCTAGGAATGGGACTCTGTCTGAGACTGTTTGGAATTCGTCGATTGAGATGTTGATCCCAACACTGTGAGCGATAGCGATCAAGTGAAGGACTGCATTGGTGGAACCTCCCAAGACCATAGTCAAGGCCTGTTATTTAGGGAGATGGAGTAAGGGAGGGATATAGGAAGGTGACCTCGAATCAGCTCTTCGCCTCCTCGCTTCCACACTTCGAGGATCGGAGATTTTCTTCCTTCCGTCACTCACGATAGCGTCCTCGAAAGCACTCCTGGTCATGATGTCTCTTGGCTTGATGTCCTTCTCCAACAGATTCCTCATCACAGCCCCAGTGTCGTCAGCCTCTTGAAGCTTCTCTGGGTATTCGGCGGGGTAAGAACTTGAACCTGGAAGTGTCATTCCAAGCGCTTCTGAACACGATGCTATTGTGTTCGCGGTATACATTCCACCACAAGCTCCCTAAGTCGAAAGGAGGGGGTAGAGGGTCAGGAAGGAGAGAGAAGAGAGAGGAGAGGGGCAGGATTTGGTTCTAGTTCTTCACTCACAGGTCCTGGGCAACTGTTCCTGACAGTGTCGTATCTCTTCTTCTCAGCATCCGGAGTACCTCCTTCAGCAAGATACTGTCCGTAAGATTGGAAAGCTGAAACGATGTCCAAAGTTCCAGGAACGGAAGCACATCCTCCAGGTCGGATAGTTCCTCCATAAACCATTAGACCCGGTCTATTGAGACGTCCTAGAGCAATCAACACTCCTGGCATGTTCTAAAATGGTAATGAAACAATGATCTTCAGTAAGGTGGTGTCCACTGAACCTCAGAAAGGAAAGTCTTCTACCTACCTTATCACATCCTGGAACCACAACGCAACCATCTAGCCAATGCCCTCCAGCAGCACTCTCCACACTATCAGCAATTAAATCCCTACTTGGAAGAGAATAGTGCATACCATCTGTTCCCATCGAGATTCCATCAGAGACTCCAACAGCACCGAATTGGTATCCAGTCAAACCAGCGTTGTGAAGGGAGGCTTTCACACGTTGACCCAACCCTAGAAGATGAGAGTTACATGGGTTTCCTTCATACCTGAGAGCAGTAAAAAGAAGATGACAGTCGTGAGTTGCTGCGAGACAGAACACTTGGAGCTGAAGAGAGGAAGGTAGTTCTTCTTGAAAAAGTGGTTGGAGCTCCTTTCGTCTGCTCTCTTCGATGAATCGGCCCAGCTAAATTGATCAAACGATGCATTGAACCTATTAAAACCTCATCCATGTTTTCAGTTCGAACTGGCCAGCGTTTCTCTGTCCCAAAGAGCTTTGCCCTACCCTCTTCTTTCTTCCTTCCTAGTCACAGCCCACCCTCCGAAGCGCTCAACTCACCAGATACTGGCGACTCCGACCATAGCTCTCTTGAGATCCTCATCAACCTCAATTCCCTCAGTAGCGTAAAGCATTGCCTGACTGGCACCTTGATCCTTTGGGGCGGTGATCACTGCGGAATGCCTGTTCAACTCACCTGGCCCTGGTCTGGCATAGAAAGACTTTGAGGAAGTTTGAATGGATCTGGAGGGAGTTGATTGCCTCAAAGAGCGAGCTGCTGGAGCTCTCATGAGACTAGATGAGAACATCTTTAGAAAGGAGGAGGATGGAGGTAAGAGAATGGATGAGGATCTTCAGAGCTCACCTATCTCCATCGCTCCATCGCGGACCAATCATCTTCCCCGGTTTCAAAGCAGTTCCCTCTTCTCCTCTCTCTTTCTGAACTTCTCCCAATCTCTCAGATCTCAGAAGCCTTGCTCAAAACCATTTCAAATTCCACAGGAACCAGCCTCGTGGATCGGTTCGGCTTAGCAAAGAAGTCCGATCGTCGTTTCCCAATATCCCAATCCCCACAATTGAAGGTCTTTTTCTCTTTCATTTCCTTTTCTTCCCAACTTCAATATCGTTTCATCCCTCACTCATCTCCTCTTTCCTGATCCATCCTCTAACACTCGTCTTGGTCTCTTCAAGCCGATTCTACTAAATCTAAGCCGCATCTACCGCCGGTGATTGGCAATTCCCAACTCCACTCACTCTTCTACGTAACATCCCACGTCTCTACAAACCATGGAGGACGTAAAGGACTCTCAAGCAATGCACGACACCAAGTCTCAATCCATCAGCTCCAGCTCTTCGCCAAACAACCTGGAAGCGAACAATCATGGGGAAGCAAAGTCAGACTTTCGTAACTCTCCAGAGTTCGCAGAGATCGACGAGAAGAAGCTTATGAGAAAGGTCGATTTTAGGCTCATCCCTTGGCTGGCTGTTCTCTATCTTCTGAGTTTCTTAGATAGGTAAGAGAGCTGAGAGAGTTAGAGAAACACGAGAGAGTCGAGGTCGAGCGTCATCGCTAACTTTTCTCCCTCTTCTCTTTCACTCCCAATTAGATCAGCAATCGGAAACGCTAAACTCTACGGTCTTGGAGATACCATCGGTGCAAACCCAAGTCAACTCAACATTGCAGTGAGTGTGAACGAGAGGCAGGAGAAGCCGCAGATTGAAGGATCTCGCCTTCAAATCACACTCTCTTTCTTTTCCTTCTCATAGATCAGTATGTTCTTCATTACGTACGCTGTTTTCGAAAGTGAGCACTCTCAATGGAGGTTACATCTCGTCGTTACTCCATGTTTTCTGACGTTCTCCCCTTTTGCATCATCTCTCTCCGCCTGTCCCTCTTGTGTGTCTATCTAAAGTCCCTTCAAATGTCTTGTTGAAGAGATTCAGACCGAGGGTATGGTTCACTATCATCACCACCTTGGTTGGAGTTGCAATGTTGAGTCAAGGAGTCGTTTCCGTAAGTCTCTCTCTCTCTCCACCTTCGAACTTGGCGATGGCCTCGTTCTTGTTCTGATGCCCTATCTCCTCTTTGTTTCTTGAAGAGCTATGGTGGTCTAGTAGCTACAAGAGTCGTGCTGGGAATCGTTGAAGGTAAGTCTTTCACGACTGGAGATGCCTTCAATCTACAAGTTCTATCTGACCCGACTCAATTCCCGTGCCATTGCTCCAGCTGGGTTGTTTCCAGGCGCCATGTACCTCTTGAGTAGTTTCTACAAAAGAAAAGAATATGGATTGCGCGCTGCCATCTTCTTCTCGGCGGCCACCATTTCCGGAGGTGAGTCTTCAGGCGAATCCCCCCCCCTCCCTTTTTTCTAACCTGTACCTGACACGACTCGCTCTTTCAAATTCGCCATGATCTAGCCTTCGGAGGTCTCTTATCCGCTGCCATTCACAACATGAATGGAATCGGAGGGTACGAGGGATGGAGATGGGTAAGTGAAGTTTGAATCGTGTTCTTCAAGTCACTCGCAGACTGAACTGAACTTCTCTCCCTGTCTTTGTCTCTCTCTGGTCCCCCTCTTTTCTAGATATTTATCATTATAGGATTGGCCACATTTTTGAGTGGAGTCGCAAGCTATTGGCTGGTCTCAGGTGTGTAGACGAATGGAATGGAAGAAGAGTAGGACAGCCGAGCGTCGAATCACTAATAAATCACGTCTCAACATACCCTTTTTAAATGAAACAGACTTCCCT
Organism: Golubevia sp. BC0850; assembly: GCA_012976225.1. Lineage (NCBI taxonomy): Eukaryota > Fungi > Basidiomycota > Exobasidiomycetes > Golubeviales > Golubeviaceae > Golubevia > Golubevia sp. BC0850. Next base: position 441,145 of record JAAVVG010000019.1, on the reverse strand, counting down.
GAGACAGCCTCATACTTGAACGAAACGGAAAGAAAGTTTCTCATCGCCAGACTTAACGAGGATCAGAAATATTCGGCCGCTGGTGAAGTCTTCCAATGGAGAAATCTATGGCAATGCTTTTTGGACTGGAAGACTTGGGTGTGAGTATGGCCCTAAAGAAAGTCTACCAGGAGAGACGAGAAGTTGAGACGTTGGGAATGAGAGAAGTAGGAAGAGTCACGAAGTGAACTGGAGCAGAGAAAAAACGTCAGCTCGTCTAGACTACTTCAGTCCGCCAAACCCTGCTGACTCAAACCCTCCTCTTGATTTTCATCAGTGCTGCGATCGCGTACATGGGATGTGATGGTGAGACGAAGTGGCGCGCCCCTTTGCCTTTCATTGGCAATCTCTGACCTCGCTCTCTCTCTCTCTCTCTTATCCTTCCGTAATCTCAGGTGCACTCTACAGTTTCTCCCTCTTCACTCCCACTATTGTACAAGCACTTGGATACACTGGTGAGAATCAAATTGGAAGCTCTGTTCAAAGTGGCGACCGAGCTCACAGCAGTCTCTAATTTCCTTCAACAGCAACCCGAGCCAACTTGGTCTCAGTTCCAATCTACGTTGTCGCCTGTATCTTCACAGTGATCGTCGGCTTCACAGCTGACAGGAAAGGACACAGAGCTTTCATCAACATTGCTCTATCTGCTGTTGGAGTAGTTGGCTACGTAGTGCTCATCGCTTCGAGGAACGCAGGAGTTTCCTATGCTTTCATCTACCTGTGAATGCTCCCTCTTTTGTCCCAGATTCTTCTAGATTCGCGACTGACTCCCTGTTTTCCCTCCTGGCTTTTACCAGCGCTGCGCTTGGAATCTATCCTTGTATTGCCAACACAATTGCTCTCACTTCAACCGGGGTAGAAGGGACCTACAAGAGAGCTGCTGTGATGGGATTTGTCATTAGCTTCGGCAACATCAATGGAGCCGCCACAACTAACGTGAGTTGTGTCTCGTGCTCGAGTCGCAGCTGAAAGAAATCTCAAGTCTGAGAAGAAAGGGAGCTTCGACTGACTCGTCTTTCGTCACCTTCGCTGCCTTCTCTCCTTCTTTTCCACCCTTTATCACGCAGTTCTACCGAGCCGAATATAAGCCATGGTACTCGGTCAGCCACGGGCTCGTTTTGATGTACATCTTACTCGGAATGATTGCCACCTTGACCTTCTTGTTCGGAATCCGATACGAAAACCGCAGGAGAGAGAGAGGAGATTGTGACGAAACGATCTTGACATCCAAGAACTCTAGTCCTCAAGAAATCGAAGCTGCTATCGTCGAGGCTGCCAGAATCAGGAAGGAAGAGCAAGACGCTTTGAAGTCCAAAGGAGGATTGAAGAACAAGATCAAAGCTCTCTACTACTCTGTCGATATGCGAAGTGGAGGCACTTATGCTACCATCGATGAGGCGAAGAACCTCAAGGGAGATTACTATAGCAAGTTCAGATATTCCGAGTAGATCGTATTCTAGCATCCGAGTGGATTTCAGATTGGAGTCTCAAGGAGGCGAGGATGGGAGATGAAAGTCGTTGTACTTAGCCTTTACAAAACTGTGTTCCGAATACATCTTTGTCAACAGTACTTCCGCGTCATCGATTGAAGACAGTCGGTGGCAAAATAGGGTCACAAGGAAGACGCGGACTTGCCTTCGTCATCTCATCTCTTCATCCTCACCCAGCACCCCTACTTACTTCTCACAACTGGAAAGGGAGACACTTTAAAGACTACCACTTTACCCTCAAACACGAGTCAGCCATTCTCAACTGCCATCGCTGCTCGTCAGCTGCTTTGTTCTGTAGGAGGTTATCTCGACACCAAGAGGCCTTTGACCCTTAACTTCTATTCAATCCGAATCAGTCCTTCTAACAAAAGCAGCATGTTTTCTGTTGGGTGCGCTGAAAAGTGGTTTCTGATCGGGTCGGAAACTTATTGCCATGTGAGCATCAGCGCGGGGGAGGGAGGGGGAAGTGTACTATAAAAGATTCAAAGATTCAAATCTTTGTTCTTCTTCCCACTTCCGCTCTTCTTCCTCTTCTCCTCTCACTCTCCTTTTCACTTCAAGCATCTACTCTATCATGTCAAGTCACTCTCCAATCAGTCTAGTTGGTGGAATCTACGTTCCGCTGGTCACTCCGTTCAAGGACACTAAGGGACAAGAACTAGACACTGACACTCTCAAGAAACACGTCACTAGAATCGCAAATAGTGGAGCTGGCCTGGTCTGTCTGGGTACCAATGGAGAAGGTAAGGAGTAGAAACGGAAGGAGGAAGAAGAAGAAGAGAGAAGGGAGAGGGTGGGGAACTGACCGAATCTCCTTCTCTCTCTTTCAGCTATTCATCTTCTGGATTCCGAGAGACGTCTGGCTATCGCTACTGCTCGTTCAGCACTGGACGAAGGAAAGTTCGCGAAGACTCCTTTGATCGCTGGAACTGGTGGAGGTTCTCTGCAACACACCTTATCTTTGTGCAAAGATGCGAAAGATGCAGGAGCCGACGCTTGTATCGTTGTCACTCCTGGATATTTCGCTCAGCTAGGAATAGCCAAGAGCAGAGAAAGTATCAAGGAATTCTTCATGTGAGTTATGCCCAGAAGACTCGATCGACGATCGAACGTTCACTAACACCGGAACTCACGCACATTTGCCTCTCGTCCACCACACTTCGCTCGTGCTGCAGTCAGGTAGCTGAAGGTAGTGCTCTTCCAATCATGATCTACAACTTCCCCGCATGCGTGAGTGACTTTCCACTTCTGATTCGAGAATCTGCGCCTGCAGGCTTCTCATTCGCGTTCACCATCATCTGATCATTTGTCCTCCAGGCTGGTGGTATCGACATGGACTCCGATATACTCGAAGAGATTGCCGAGCATAAGAACATCGTTGGAGCCAAGGTCAGTGATATCGAACTGAATCGTGCTCCTTCTCGCTCTTGATCTTATCTTTGTCGAACTTCTCACACACCTCCACTTCTGCCTTCACCCTCTGATCTTCTTCAAATCGATTCTCTTCTCTTCACTTCTATCTTTCTTAGCTGACTTGTGCCAGCGTAGGAAAAGGACTTCGTCTAGCTTCTTGTCCTTCTTCAAATCACACTCCCTTCTTAGTAGTTCCCGGATTCGCAGACATCCTCCTTCCTTCAATGATGGCTGGAATGGCTGGAACGTGAGCTTAAAATTCGGAAATGACAGAGTTAAAGTGCACTACTGACTCATTTGCCCTTTCACTTCACAGCATCGCCGGAACTGGAAACATCTTCCCAAGACTTTTGATGAGACTTTACACTCTTATCGTCTCCTCAATGGCAGCTGGGTCCTCAGCTTCTTCAATTGGAGATGATTTAGCTTCAGCCAAAGCCTTTCAATTGTTGATCAAAGCTCAAAGCTTACAAGAGATCGTCGCTAGGGCTGACTGGGCCGTCACTAAAGGTGGAATCGGAGGAACCAAATATCTCTTGAAAGAATACTACGGATTAGAAATGGGAGATCCAAGAAAGCCTTTACCTAGATGTTCGGAGGAGACTAAGGAGATGCTGAAGAAGGAATTGAAAGTCGCTTTTGAATGGGAGAGACAGTTGGAGAAAGAAGCTGGAGTTCAAGTCGCCAAAGAGTAGAAGAGATTGTTACGAAGCGAAATGCTGCGACAGAAGAATGAAATTAAAATTGTTTTGTTTAGACGACCTTTCTCTTGGGAATCCAGAAGATGTCTGAGGCCTGGAGGACAAAGGAGCTGCAACAAAGTTTGGCGCTAGCAGTCGAGACCCTCGAGCGAGACCCATAAGCACCTCAGCAAACCTCCGGATTTGCCATCAAAGAAAGGCTCTTACGAGACAAGATGAAGTGGAAGGATAGGAGATAGTCAGCAGTAAGAGGTTGGTTAGTAGGTTGAGGTTCAGTAGGACGAGGAGAGGAGAGGACATGGAGAGGGTAGAGATTGTGAGCGAGTATACCCCTCGAGTGGTTGGCGTACATAGAGATCAACAGCCAATTTTGCCTGGATGATCCTTCCAAGAGGGAGTAGTGAAGGACAAAGAGGCCATCAATCCACAGACCTCTGCCGCCACATCACCTCTTCTCCCTAGCTGTCATTTCCTCCCTCCAACCTTTGAAAGGACCCCTGCCATTTACTTTGAGACTCGCTCTGTGGTCTTCCTGAGGCCAGCTATCCGACTCTGGGAACAGAGAGTGAGGGAAGGTAGCAGCTCTCCAAGTCGAGCTTCCTGCAGCTGAACTTGGTCCTCTGAGGTTCTCGGTTGCTCTACTGAGACTGAAAGAAACAGAGTAGAAGCATCGATTCCATTGGAATCCTGACAGAAGAGAGGTGATATGAAGGATCCGGCTTGGAGAAGTTCGAGACTGTTTCTTGGACATTGCAGCCACTTCAGCCCTCCTTTTTCTATCGCTTCATTTGAACTTTCTCTCGGCGTTCTCAGATCAGAGGATTTGGAGAGCGAGTCAATTCTCTTCAGATTTCCTGACTCGTACACTTTCGTCTTCAAGATCCAAAGAGAAAACAGCCTCCACTTCCTCCGCATCTGGCTCGTTCAAACACTTTCAACACTTTTTCGAACGCATCTTCGTATGTAAGCCTCTCGGCCTCTTCAAATTGACAGATTTCGGATAAAGTTTTTCTGTCGCTTAAGCGCATCTATCTGCGCTTTGCAACTTGTAAGGGAAATGGTCGTTGGCCGCCACCCACCGCCTCGAGTTCAAGGGGTAGTAAGGGTTTCCAATTCAGGCTGTGGTCATCCCCTGAGGCCTGAGGTCCAGATCGTTCGGAAAATGTTTCACCGACTTTATCTCAAGTTTTGAAAGAATTCGAATCTGGGTTTAAAAGAGGCAAAAAGTTCTGTCGAGAGATCTTTCTCTACTTCTTCTCCATCCTTCTCTCTCTCTTACATCCCAAGCCCTACTCCCTCTCTCTCTTCCCTCTTTCCCTCCTCCCCTCCTCTCTTCCTCAATCATGAAGCTCTCCTTCTCAACCCCAATCCTCTTCTTTTCTATTCTCCTCCTTTCATTCTCTTCTGCTCAAGATCTCGAAGTCAGAAGAAACTACGGTCATACAGACGTCAAAGTCAAGTAAGTGTACCACTACTCTCGGATTGAACAAGGTCAGACATGCTCCTACCCAATCGAAGACCAAGATCATTCACAAGCCGGCTCGTACAGTTACTTCTACCAAGTACCCAAAAGTCACTGTAACCCCTGAGAGAATCACTGGTGAGTTGAGAACAGCTCTCGGAAGAAGTGAGGCGAAGTAAAGAATCAAGACGACCTGAGAACAGCTTTCTTACGCAATCTTCTTCTAACCTTCTCGGTTGATCTCTTCTCTTCTGATTGTTTAGTCTTCTCCACCAAGAACGAAGTGGTCACGGCGTCAACTACCCTTTCGGCCCTCACCGACACTTTTTCTACTACGTCAACGATTTTGGAAACTTCTGTGACCACCCTTGTTCAACTGGTTTCTGCTACTATTGATGCAACTGAGACCAGTAAGTTCCACTTTCTATTCGCTTCCAAACAGAGGTGAAGATTCGTTTGACCATTTGGCTGATCTTACCTTTTCTTTTCGCTTCGTCGTCGACCGTCGTTCTTCTTCTGGTTTAGCCACTCTCACTTCCACCACCACCATTGGAGCTCCTGCTTCATTCACTCCAGCATCTTTGACCAAGAACAAAAGAGCTACAGCTCCAGGTAAAAGAGAAATTCAATCTCAAGATCAAGAAGAATCCTCTCTATTCAATCGTTCAAACAAAGGTAGATTGGAAGTCAGTTGTAATCGGCCACCAAGACTTTGGCCAGACTCTGTTACTTGTGTTAAGAAGAAAGTCATCTATCCTCCTCAACACACCGTCATTAAAATTAGCAAGAAGACTCATACCGTAACCGCTGTACCTGCAACAAAAACTTCGATCAAGACTTTAGTTTCAACATCTACTTCAACTTACGTCCCCAACGAGATTTCTGTAGCTGAGTCATTTTCTGTCACCGATACTATTGTAGAGACCTCAACCAAATTTGGTGCTACAACTATCGAATCTACTACTACTGTTTCTGCCTTCGCTCCAGAAGAAACTAGGTATGAAGCTTGCGGTGCAGCTAATCGTGAGTAGTCTGATTTGATGATTGAGCGTAGAAGGCTTGTCAATGGACTTTCTCTGACCTCGATTCCTTCTATTTTCTCCTCTCTCTTTCGCTTGGTTCTATTTCTCAAGTGCTTGATACTGGAATCAAGTGAGATCCAATCAACTCCCTCGTGATCATGGGACAAGGTGCTAGGTTCAACGTTCTCTCTTTCACTACCCCCTTAGATTGCTGCATCGCATGTCAAGGAAGTTCAAATTGCTTAGGGTCCTTCTTCTACGCATTCAAGGGAAGTCAAATGTGCTACACCGTTGAAGGTACAACCTGTCCTGCTGACGGAAGTGCTTTGACCAATCAACCGTCTTATTACCTGGCAGGTCCGTCTTTGATCCATGCAGTTGTTTCGAACGGACAGTGCAGCAATCTTTACGATGGTACTTTGTACAATTGATTGAAGTTCACTCAGGAAATAGTCTGGGAGAGACTCCTTTCTGTCGGCCTTGAAACTCCTTTCCTTTTCTCTTTTACAATTTCCCTGTCACCATATCACTCTTTGTTTATAGATTGTAGCTACTCGTTTCGTCTTTCTCTCTTTGTTTTCGGCTTCTCTCATTAAGAAATCTTGAACACTTTCTTTCACCTCGTTTGCTTGAAGTTTGAACCGAACTTACATGTGTCCAGCTCTCTCTCAAAACAGTACATCAGTAATGATGTTCACTCTCAAAACAAAATCGATGCGATTGGACTGGTGCCATTGATTACAAAACACTTAAAATTACATGCAGTGATCGGGAAAGGGAAGCGGATATACTGAGAAGTTGAACATGCTAAGCACGCCTCTACTTCCTTCTTTTATGCGGAGGTAAAAGTAAAGTATCGTTAACATTCCCACTCGTATTCCCACCACTAGGTCCCGCATTATTGAAGCTACTACTGTTATTCCTAAAATTCGTTTGCTGGTTCCTTCCAATCTGAGCTCCACCACTTCCGAACCTCAAACTCGAATTCGGACTAGATCTATAACCATCATTGTAATTCGAAGTAGTGTTTCCCTGAAATCTGAAAGGAGCAGTAGTCGTTTTATATTCCTTAACCTGAACTTTCTCAGTAGTAGCTACATCCTTCGAAGAAGCACTACTAGTAGCCAACCCATCATCTTCACCTTCTTCTAAATCACTAGCTTCACCTTCTTCTCTATTTGAAGAACCATGAGTGAGTTGCCTTCTCTTCGTACCAGCAACTTTAGGAGTCATACTTGAACTACTACCAACATTTGATTCCTTGATTTGAAATGGATCTCCATCTCTTTCTCTCCTACCACCTTCCATTTCTTCTGAGGGTTTGAAGATCGAAGCGGAAGGGTTTAAGGAATCTGAGGAGGGAAGAGTTGAACCATCTTCATTCTCTTCAACTTCTTTATTCTCTTCTTCATCTATGCCATCTCCATCTTCTCCTTCTTTTTCTACATCTCTCCTCTTTCTTTCTCCTACTTCTTCTCCAATCTCTAGTGATAATTGGAAAAGGTTGGAAGCGGTTTCTTGGAATCTTTGCTGTGAGGAGGAAGCTAGTTCTGAGTATCGAGAGTTTTCTTCCGTTAGAGAGGAGATGGATTGTTGAAGCTTGTGAATGGAGCTGGAGGAGGAGTGAACAAGGGAGCATAATGGCAGAGAGAGAGGAAAGCCAAGGGAAAAAAGGGGGGGGGGGGAAACAGAGGAAAGGTAGAGGCGAGGGAGGTGAACAGGAAGGAGATGATCAGCTCAACACACACTTGCGTAAAGAACTCTCTTTCTTAGAAACATCAGATCTCTCTCCATAGGTACAAGCTCCTATAGCAAACAAAGTGATAGACAGAAAGAAAGCGTTTGACCTTGTCTACCGTTCTAATCCTCTCTCTCTCTCTCTCTCTCTCTACTCACCTGTCTAACTCATCTCTACTTCCCAATTTCAATATCTGCCTAGAGATCTCATCGTACTGTAACTTATCCAACCTCCTCCTTTCCTCATCCTTCAATTCCCTTTTCAATTCCTCGATCTCTATCAAAGTCTGATTGATTTCCTTTTGAGTTTCGAGTTTCTCTGAATTATAAGATTTAACTTCTGAAGGAGAAGTGTTTGTGATAATCTTATGAGTTCTAAGTAGATTTGAAGAATAAGATTGAAGTTCTAGGGAGAGTAAAAGTTGAAGTGATTGACTGGAGAGTGGGAGAGTAAGGTCAGGTTAGAGGCAAGCCATTGGAAATGGGAAATGATAGCACTCCTTTAGGCTGAACCGTGATCAACTTACAATTGCTGATCTTTTTCTTCTTGAGTCGTGATGGCAGTTGGATTGAACTTTAACAGATTGATGACTCTTTGTCTGATTGAAGCCATTCCTTTGTCTTTGAAAGGTCGCTTCAAGTTCAGGATGACATCTTGCTCTCCTTCATTAAGCGTTTGAATCTGAATCTTGGTAGCATTACTTGAATCGGTGCTTGACATGATTGGATTCAATGTCGTTCTGATGGTGCTGCTCGAGAAGGAGAGAGAGAGAAGGCTCAAGCGCTCAATCTTAGTAGAAGAGAAGTTGCGATAGAATCCGACGAAACGTGATAGAATGCGATGGAATGCGGGAAACTGCGATTGAATGTTATGGCTCCATGCGACGAAAGTGCGATCGACGCGCTGGTGATCGCCGAGAGCTTCTAATTTCTCCTCTTTCGAAATCCCAATCTTTCTCTTCCTCTCTTCCTGCACCACCACCACCACCATCTTAATATTATTCTTCTCATTCTCTCCCACTCCCTCTTCTCTTGTCATCTTTTAACTTCTAGATTCGACATCAGGTCTTCAATAGAGATCTTCGACACTCTCTTTCTCTATGTTCCGCATATCCTTGCAGCGCAGCCCACTCAATACCTTTTCACTTTGTCTCTGTCCAGGTTCTGTAGGATAGACATTATGACCTCTCAATCCACTGGAAAAGGAATAAAATGTAAACCTCCCGCTTTTGGCTGGCAGCAACTCTCCAAAGATCGTTGCCAACTCAACCCACCCTCTATCCCTCCCACAGCCTCATACTCAAGCGCTCTCTCCGTCCACAAAGTGGAAGCAGATGCAAGCGTACAAGTCCAGAAATGGATTTTGACCTTGAGTTGGATCGTTGACTTTGCTTCTCTATCTCTGTCGGCCCTGTCTCTACAGTTCCTTTGGCTTGGTGAGTTCTCAGCTTGGTTGGGGCAACATAACTTTGGTAGTGGACATGGATGGAAGTAGCGGATAGAAGGGGCGTTTTGGAATGGAATTACCAATTATACTTGATAGAATAAAGCTCTAATGTGGGAGCAGAACATCGAGATCCCCCTCCTTCCATTTGTCTTGTCACCATCCCCGGCCCCCACCCCTCCTGCAATCACTTCTCACATTCACTACCTTTCGCTGTTAGATCTCTTTTGTGCCCTGCAAATCTCTTCTCTTCACTTTGTATCTCGCAGCAGTCTTTATTATTTTCAGAAGTGGATTTACTTTCACTTAAGAGAAATCTCCCCAGAAGTGAAAAGAAGAACAACATGCAAAGTCGCATTCCATCGCATTTCGCCTGCGACGGAATGCGAGAGAACATCTGTCCCTGGTGGTGGAGTATCCGGTCCAGTTATGCAGTCACAATCGTCATAACAGCTGATGTATCTACAGTGCTCCAACAACCCTGTTTGTCCGCAAGTACCAGTTGCCAAACATTCCTGAGTATTGGGGAACGTTGGGATTCCCCTCTGTACATCCCGGAACCTACCCATCTCGTTCAGACTTGTTTGACATAATATCCCCTGATTTGTCTAAGCTCATGGAGGATGTTGTGACTGCCAGACATATCAATAATGATGCATAGAGATTCGCCTTCTACTACTTCATATTTTCTGTTAGTTGATGAGCGGATTGCCTTTGTGATGTTGTTCTTGTTCAAAGATCCTTTTTTCGCGTTTACTGCTACCTCGTAGATTCGGTTGCTATCCAAAAATCCAATCATGGTTATGGAGTTCAGTTTGACGGCTTTACGTTGGAGATCTACAAGGAAGAAAATGGGAAACCAGAAGATCGAATAGAATTAGAGAATACGAGGAAGATAACAGAGGGTCATGGGTTAGTTGACAGTCTTGAAATTTGATTTTCAAGTCTTTGGTACTCATCTGGTGCGTGGGAAAGTTCAAAAAGGAGAGAAAGGTTCCTTCACTTTAGAGGGTGATGGGGGAGAGGAGAGGGAAACGGGAAAGACGTTAATTAGACGCCTCCTCCCTTAACAACCATCGCCATCTGGGATGTCTTCAAGCAGGAAGGGGTTTACTCCCAGCTTTGCAGATTTCAATGAAGATATCTGTGAGATCATCTCAAAGCTGATCCTTCGATGGGCCTACGTAGAAGGAGCAAGAATGCCGAATACGAGAGAGAACGATCCAGGAGGTAAGTCATGCTCTATTGTTCATCATTCTTCTTTATTCACTGACTGACTTATCACCTTTCTTTGATCCTTATCTACTTCAGGTTATCCACTGGGACGCTGAAAGCCCTGGTACTCGTCTCCAAGCGGAATTTTCGACTATTCATGCCTTTCCTTCTTCGAGACATCAATCTCACTTCTCGTCACTTAGCTTCCTTTTTACGTTTGCTCAAAGCAGAACCTCTTGCTGGATCAAATACCAGATCGGTACTTTTCTCAATGAATCCAAACGCTCTTTCAATGGAGCAACAAGTTGTATCTCCCTCTTTGGATTGCCTCTCAGTCGAACATCCAATGCTACAAACCCTAGGAAAAGCTTTCACCTCAACTCGTGATAGGTTTACAAGGGGTAGAATTCCATCTGAAGCTTCAACTGATGAGATATATGAAATGGCAAATTATCTATCTCACGTTAGAGGAGTTGTATTGAATGCAATGCCTAACCTCGAAGTTCTGAGAGCAGAGATGTTGGAGGGTTTCCCGCTACATAGAAATGATAGTTTATCCAGTTCTAATATGTCTGGGTATCTAAACAATCTTAAGGATCTATCATTAAAGAAACAAGCATCGAATTTACCTACTTGTCCAGTTAGGAACTTGATCTTCCTACTTCTCTTTCTTCCAAGACTTCAAAAACTAGATGTAGATGCTGTTTATGCTGGAAGTAAAGATTTTAAATACTTCAAAACTTATTCAGATCAATTCAGAGGGAAATCAAAGGTCACAAATTTGAGATTCAAGATCCTCTTTCCACACCCAACAGCATCAGATTTCCAAACCGAACACACCACTGAGGTTAAAAGAGAGATTTTCAGAAAGGTTTTAAGTACTGGAAGTCAACTTGAGAAAGTCTCTGTAGATCAAGTAAGCAGTGATCAATCAGATGACAATAGAATGACCTTCTCATCTCTAATCAGGGGTCTTTCAAATTCTGCTTCTACCTTAAGACACCTAGATTCCAACGGAGTAGGCTCAATTGTGTATACAGGCATAGCCAAAGATTCAGCTGACTTCTCAAATCTAACAGCTTTAGAAAGTATGTGTCTAGATGGTGCTTGCGTTTTCAGTTTGGAAGCTTATGGGACAAAAGTCATTTTACCTCCAAATCTCAAATCCATTCAATTATTGGATAATGCAACCCTAATGCCTGGAATTGGAACTACCGAAAATATTTTGGCTCAGTTTTTGAGAGAGCAGAAGAGTTTTTTAAGGGAGGGATTCGAAGTTAAGTCTTGGAGAGAACCAGTTGCTAGAAATCCGGATTTGATGACGATTTCCAAGGTTCCAATGAGAGATGAGAAGAGAGAATGGGAAGGATTTAGGAGGGAAGTTCAGTTGGAATATGCGAAATTGGGGATCAACTTCAATTTACTTGATTTAGACTAGTGCACCCAAAACTTGGTTTATCGGTAAAGAACGCTCGCTCCGTCTTCTATTTCTCTCTGCTTCAATTACATGGCTTCAATTCAGTTCTCTATCATGAAAACTTTCTCGAATCATTGAATTGATCTGTTAGATGTGTACACAAGAAAGATTTGTGTCTAAGAAGTGAATGAGAGGATGGTTGATCCCACAAAGTCAAGCGAGACACTTGAGAAGTTTGAGAGATCAGATTTCATGTTTCACCTTGGTTCGTTGAGGTGTCCTGGTTTGAGTTTGTCTCTATGCTCGAGTTTCATAAAATTTGAAGGTGTGAAGTGTAAGAGCTTGAGTTGGCAAGTGACTTCTCACTGGTAGCGCCGCAGATCAGAGAAGTACAGCTCACCTATCGACGGTCTTTCAATGATCAAATGGTCACTTCCACGGTCCTGGATAACTCTTCAATATCTCCGACTTCCTCGACCAGCTGTCCTAGTTCTTCTAGGTCTCTTGAGGTGAAATCACTGGCACGTACAAACACTTTCGCGACAGCGACCATCTGGATTCCGTCCACCTCTAATCCAGACTTTAAGTTTTCGTTTCTTTCCCTTAACAAAATCATCAGCCGATCGCAGCATAGCGACCCCAGGCTGAAGAGTCTAAGCTCCGTCAATAATGGACATCTCTGGAATAGCCTTTGTTCGTTGGATAGTCCCCTTAACCAAAGCTTGGAAATTCCGGATGGTAGACTAGAGGGCATCATATTGTTGTGAAAGATTAAAGTAGTCGATTGCATTTGAAGCCAAGAGGGGAAGATGATGTCAGGATGAGTCTCGAGGATTTGAAGGCGCGGGAATTTGAGGGGAGCTGGAGGATTTAACAAACTTTCTCTATCAGCTTCATACCTCATTTTAAGATGTTTTAATGTGTTCGAAGGAGGTTCCAAGATCTTTCTCCAATCAGAAGAGCTTAAAGTCCATTCCACCGAGAGGGAGCTGAGGTTGTTCAAAAGATGAAGGCGAGAGTCGAATAATTCTTCAGATCCTGGAAACCAAAGCAATTTTAACGTTGAAACTGGTCCTGGAGAATCTTGGCGTTCTTCATTCCGTTGATTGTCTTCCAAAAGCTTCACGCTAAAGGTAGAAGGATTATTTCGCTCCGTCTGAAGTCTGAAGTCTACCAATTTAGAAAGCTTCCATGTTAAGTCTGTTAAATCCGCAGTCCCTCCCTCACCCCCAGAACCGTGGATAGTTAGGTGGGTTAGAGTTCTGCTCGACCTTTCTAATAATTCGATCAACTTTGCGTCCGAGGTTTCGAGATTTATTGAATTCCACTCAACTAGAACCTCCCTCAAAGTACTTTTACTTTTCTCGTTAAACAACTCTAATGTCGTTAAGATTACTTCCTCCTCTAAGTCACCCACCAGCTCAACTTCACGCCAAAATGAGGAGCTTTGATTAATTGTCTGGAGCCATGACTTGGAGATTTCCCTGGCTCTCACCAAGGATCTGGACCTTAGACCACCAAAAATCTTAAGTAAGAGCTCGGATGGTAGACCTTTTCCATTCATACAGTAACTTGAAGTTGGAAGGATGAAATCAGAAATGGTTGGGAAGAAGAAGAAGAGAAAGGCACCGTAGGTCTGCGAACACGCGGTCTCAAGCTGACGAGCTAACAGAGTTCGCTTCCCCTTGTTCGGAGAGCGATTTGGCGTGATTGATGTTGTCATTTGTTCTCGACCTTCTTCTTGAATGAAATACCTCATGAGTGTTCTAAAGTACAAGTTTGAATGAATTGGTTCTCTAGTATCTTTTTGGTTCACTCATCCCACTCCTCGACGTCATCTTCCAACAAGTACAACAATTCTTCTTCTTCCTCCTCTTTTTGGTTCACCTCGTTTTCCCAACCTGATTCTCTCAGTTCTTCATCCTTTGTTCCTATCGCTTTCTCGTCCTCTCGACCTTCCTCGAGGCCCCTTTTCTCGTCTTCAACCTCCATGTCGACTTCATTTTCACCCAAAGCTTCTGCATGAGTTAAGCCTAGATCCTTAGGCATTGTTCCGAGATTTGAAAGGGAGGCTGGAAGGGAGATTACGGGCGCTGAAAACGGGGAGGGAAAAAAGAAAATGGGAGGAAGTTCGGCATGAGAGCAGATCTCTTTCTTTTTTCTAAGGAGGACACAGCACTCATTGGCAGAAGTACTCACCTTCACCATTGCTCTTCCTAGCCGCATTGATCTTAGTCAAAGCCGGTAGCAGATCACAAGCTAAATCTTCATTGCTCAATCGATTCCCAAGACTCAGCCCAATGAGTTCCAGCCTATCCATTTCCTTTTGAGAGAGAGGTTTGCTTCCGAATTGGTTCAGTTGATCCCTCGCGCTTCCAAATCCTCGAGAAGAATTGGACTTTGAAGAAGACGCCATGGATCCGAACTTCCCACCAAGTCCACCACTTCCAGCACTACTGCTGCTTCCGATTCCAAGCTTCGACTGGGCATAAACCAACTCATCCAGATTGCCTCCTGCTTGAAGTTTGCCTCTGACCTCTTCTAGCTTCTCAATTCTCTCTCGACCTCTTTTGTAAGCGTCAAAGAAAGAGGATTTGTAGAACTGTTGTCTCCGACCTCTGCGAGGGACTGGCGAAGGAAGTGAGAGTAGAGTCTGGTGGACTGTTATAAGGAAGCTGTACTGAGAAATCAAGTTTTGATGTTGATACTGATAGAAACGAACGAGAGGCGAGAAAGAAAAGGGATCAGAGGAAAGAGGTCAGGGAACGTTTCAAACGCAAGAGGCCGAAGCTGCTACTCACTTCTTGACCTGTTTTGCCACCAATCTGCGAATCAGCAAAGCTGAGACCTTCTAAGATCTCAGCCCCTTGATCCACTTCCGTCAAGAAGGGAACAAAATTCTGATGAAGATATAGCTGAAGCATGCTGTGATCTACCGGGGAGGAGAGATACAGGTTCTGAGATTGAAGAGAGAGAGATAGTCGGAGAGGTCAGCCAAAGGTAAGGCAGGAACTTCTTCTGTCGCTTCACTGAAAGAGAATTTCAGATACTCACATTGACATTGACTCTACTTTTCCTCCTTTGAAACTCAGACAAGTGATCAGGTAAACCTTTCCAATCAAAATTTCCCATCGAATCGGAACCAGTAGACAAAGCTTTCCATTTCCGCAAATCCCTCCTATCCTCCTTTCTCTCTCTCCTTTTTCTTAATCTTCGTTTCTCTTCTGAAGTCATCTTGGAAGGAGATTTTGAACTCTTTTCATTAGGAAAAGTCTTGTTCTTGATAGTTGACTTCTTGACTTCCTTCTTAGACTTGAGTTTGGATTTAGGTTTGGCTTTTGATTTTGACTTGGAGTTCTTAGATTTCCCTCCCTTTGGTAGTTCGTCTTCATCATCATCAGACCAAGAGAAATTATCTTCTTCATCGTCGACCTCCATTTCATCCTCATCCTCAGTCTCACTTTCAGTTTGAGAATGCTTCGTTTCTTCTTCCTCCGACCATTCGCTTAAAGAATCTTCTTCTTCACTTGTTTCTTCTTGTTCCTCATCATCGGACTCTTCAGTATCCCCATATCTCTTGTTATAAAGGATTTTCCCAACTAAATGGAACAGAGCCAGAGAGCTCTCTCTTCTAGAAATGACCTTCAACAATCCACTATACTGTTTCTTCAATTCTTCATTTGTGCCAGCAGCTTTCCCTTTTCCTTTTCCTTTCCCTTTGACTTGAGTTTCAGCCTTAAAGTCTCCGTTCCTGGACCGCTTCTTACCACCACCAACTAAAGAAGACTTTGATCCTTGATCCGATTCCAACTTCATTCCGACCAGAAACTGTAGACAATTAATCGCAGATCTAATATCTCCAGAAGAGTCCTTGGCTAAAGCATCTATGGCTTCTTTAGGAGGAGCTTGAGCCTTAGATCCTAGATTCTGATTCTTCTTGTTTCCTTTAGTTGAACTCTTGCTGAACTCCGAGTCCATAACTCTCTTCAGCCCTTTCTTCAGATAAGTTTCAGCTATAGAATTGAACATGATCTCAGCAAAAGTTGGATGATCTCTAATGTTTTGATCCAAGACGTTCCTAACATCTCTTGTAGATTTCTTCCTTTCGATCCAGTTTGCTGCTCCACCATTTCCTCCCCCTCCACCTCCAGCAGCACCTTCCGTGATCCAACTTTCGTCATCGAATTTAGGTAGAGATGTTGAGATGATCAGAATGATTGGAGGTGGAAGAAGATCGGCGTTGGTAGTAGAAGTTGAAGATTGAAGGTACTGAAGAAGGATCGATTGGAAGCTGGCATAGGTTGAAGGATGTGATAGATTAGGAAGATCTTCTAATAGAATGACTCTACGAGAGTTTGAAGATGATGCAGGAGTAGAAATAGAGGTTGAAGAGAGACTTAAAGGAGAGTACTTTGCAGCTGAGTTGATGAAATCATCGAATCTTGAGATGATTGATCCAGATGAGGGACCAGCTCCTCTCCAATCGCCTGTGTCCCTTTCTTTCCCCTTCCAACTTTCGGTCCCAACTTCATCTGAACCTTCACTCTTGAAATCAGAAGCGAAAGAACCAGCTTTGCCACTTCCCATCATTGCCTCTTCATTCCACTCAAGGATCTCAAATCCCAATTCTTCCACCCCAGACAAAGCTTTGATGACACTAGTCTTACCAGATCCAGCTGGTCCGGTCAAAACCAACAATCTCCTGTACTTGCGAACGGGTAGAGGAGCTTCGAAGGATTCCTTCAGCCATTTCTCCACGTCAGAGACCTTTCTTGGATGAATGGCTAGGTCGGATCGTAGGCTTGGAATGTACTTCTCTGACCAAATTTGAGATTCCGGGACTTTCATGCTGATAGAATGATTGGAATTGGGCTTGGACAGAGGGATTGGTGGCGGTGGAGGTGGCATCTTCTCTTGGCTAGAGGTTAGGTTGTAGGATGAGGATGCGATGGATGAAGAGGAGCTCGCTCCAGCAGATCTTGGAGCTATTAAGGATGATGAAGATGAAGTGATTCTATTCGACATTGAGCTTGAAGGAGGAGGGGGAGTTGGAGTTGTTTGAGATTTGGATTGAGACTGGGAGGCTCTGGATGAGAACATGCTTCCTAAAGAGGACAGAGATCTTCCTCCTTGCCTACTTCCGCCATTGCCATTGCCACTACTACCATTAGCTGGTTCGAATGAAAGAGTTGCCTGCTTCTGCTTGGAGGGAGAAGTGGCTTTAGACTTTGACTTTGAAGCAGTTCCATTCGAATTGCTGCTGTTGCTCTTCTTCTTAGGCTTCTCTTTATCCTTCGATGATGAAGATGACTTTGATGAAGACGGCATGCTCTGAAGATGACTAGTATGAAACCTTGAGTTGAGGGGAAGTGGTTTTGAGTCACTTCATGCTGCTCAGCCAACAAGATAAGAGCGGTGCGTCAAGAAGGAGAGAACAACACGGACCTTGCTTGATCCACGAGTCGCATTGATGCAACCTAGATGGATGTTAAGAAATTTCAGACACGTTCGTTGTCCTCCTCGAATTCACATTCTGCTACTTCAGCGATCCTCTCAAACTCGTCAGAGGAGGCGAAGTCTTACTTCCCTCCACCACCTGACTCCATCTCCCTTCGTTGGCCGTGGCTCTACGCCACCTTGTCAATCAAGAAACTCTGTTTACCGATTCGCAATCACGTTCGGTATGGAGCGTCATCTAACATCGGCGTCACTTAGTAGTGGGCGCATTCATTTGGCCTTCGCTTTGGGATTTGTACATTGTGACGTCGGGCAACTTCGATGATCGAGATCCATCTATAAAAGAGCAGTTCTTCTTCTTCTTCATAGCTTCTGCCTTCTCCCACTTCCAGCCAGACAAGACAAATCAAACACATCATGCGTTTCACTTCTCTCGCCACTCTCCTCCTCTCGTCCTTTCTCTTCTCTCAAGCTCAAGCTTCGAAGAACTCTCTTCTAGTCGGGCAAAGAGTAATCTTCTCTTACCCAGGAGCTACGGTTCCTCACCAGCTACTCTCAGCCATCACTGCTGGGAACTGTAGGTGAGTTCGCGTGTTTGTGGTATCTGCTCTCTCGCGTCGATAACTGAACTTCACTTCCTTTCTCTTCCCAGTGGGGTCATATTCTTTGGAGAAAATATCGAAGGAGCTGATCTTGCTGCTTCTATTTCTCAACTCAATTTAGCCAATTCCAAGGGACCAAACCCCAAACAGCCTCTGCTTCTCATGACTGACCAAGAAGGTGGACAGATCAGAAGATTACCTGGAGCCCCAGTGAACGTGAGCTTTACTTTGATCTTCGCGTTTAAAACTTGACTTAAGCTGATCCAAACTTCTCCCTTCACAGTCGGCAAAGACCGATGGAGCTTCTGCAAATCCAGCTTCCGCGGCTGGAAAGTCAGGCAAAGAAGCTGCTCAGAACTTGAAAGACAACGGAATGAACCTTAATCTAGCCCCAATTTTGGGGGTCTATCGTCATTCTAAAGACTTCTTAGACAATTACGGAAGATCCTATAGCATGAACGCTTCGTGAGTCAGCGATCTTGTCTTCAACAATTGCGATTCAACAATTGCGAGAAGTATTTCTCTGACTCCCCCCTTTTCTTCTCAGCGTTGTTGCCGATGCCTCATCGGCCTTCATTTCTTCTCATCAGGAGTTGATTCCAGCAACAGCCAAGCACTTCCCAGGATTGGGATCAGCTCTGAAGGATCAAAACACAGACGTCTTGCCGGTTCAGATTAATTCGACCAAAGCTCAATTAACTTCCATCGACATGCTTCCTTATCGCAAGGCCATTACTTCTGGTGTCCAGCTAGTAATGCCTTCGTGGGCGCTTTATCCATCGATTGACAGCAAGTTCCCATCAGGTTTGAGTAAAACGATGCTACAGACTTATCTGAGAGGACAGCTGGGATTCAAGGGAGTTACCATTTCAGACGCTATAGAGGCTGGAGGTTTAAAGGCTTTCGGAGACGATCCTAACAGATCGATGTTAGCCATTAATGCTGGAATGGACATCATCTTAGCTGCTGCTAGGGATGTTTCTCAGGGAGTGAAGATCGTGGAGAAGATCACCAAGGAGCTGGACGCTGGTAGTTTAGATGCTCAAGAATTCCAGGCTTCAGTCGACAGAATCGTCAGTCTCAGAAAGGGACTAGCTTGAGTCCTTCCCAAAAGATCTTCAGCCAGACCTCTCACTCACACGATGTATTTCCAGATCCAGTTGATACCTGCAAATCTTGAATTGATGATTGCTTTCGTACTCTATCAGTACAAATGAGTTGGTCTCTAGACCAAAGGTGTTAGAGCAGGAGAGGAATAAGAAGCTGATGGAGGAAATACCAATTTGAAAGGTATAAGAAAGGCCACGACAAGAATAGAGATGTGGGAAGTAGTAGTAGATCTTCAAATCTGGGAAATTTTGCGGGTTGTAGAGACTTGAAGGAATAATGTTGAAGTGTCTTCTATGGTAAGGCGATAAAGCAGTGATTTCGATGCCAGAGATCTAGTAGACGAAAGGGATGAATCTCCATGGTACGATCTCACAGTATCTGATAGCAAAGGAGGAGACAAGCAATGAGAATGCTCAGCATTTGAAGAGAATTGGAATCATCAGTGGACTCTCGATCAGAGAAGTCCGCTCTACTCACTTATCCCAATCCTTTCCATACTTCCTAGCACATCTATCGAAATCTCTTCCACAACGATGGATAAGCACCGCAATGAAGAAACAGAAGTAGAAGTAAGGGATTGGAGAGGAGAAACCAGCAATAGCTCCCCAGAGGAAAGATTGAACCAAATCAGCAGTGTAGTTTGGCTTTCTCAAGAATTGCCACCAAC
Source organism: Golubevia sp. BC0850 (assembly GCA_012976225.1). Taxonomy (NCBI): domain Eukaryota; kingdom Fungi; phylum Basidiomycota; class Exobasidiomycetes; order Golubeviales; family Golubeviaceae; genus Golubevia; species Golubevia sp. BC0850. The sequence goes on along the minus strand of JAAVVG010000019.1, from coordinate 421,369 downwards.
CATCGATTAAGAGAGCGTTTCCGTGTTCGGTTTGAAGGTATTTTGGATCTTCTAGAGTCGACCAAGGCCATTGAGGGAATGTCCATCTAACCTTCAAAGTGCCTTGAAGTTGCATTCTGAAACGAGATTTCTGAGCCATTGAGGAATCGAATACCCAGTGAACGAAGAGTAGAAGTGAGAACATGAAGACGTAGGTTGGAGTACTGAACTTGTAGTAGTGTGGTGGATGAGCTGCCATGTAGACGACCGAGTAACAGTAGGTGAAAGGAACTCCAGCGAAGTTCCAGAAAGAGAGTAAGAATCCGAATTTCTCGTTGAACATGTCCTGAGAAAGACAAAATTGAAGAGTGATGATGGTTCAGAAGGGGCTCGGGTGCGGGATTTGGATGACAGAAGAGAGAAGTAGAAGGTAAGAGGGCGGTCGAGTTTTGAAGATGGGAGGAGAGAATCAATACTGACCCAAGTCTGAGGAATACACTCTTCTCCCTTGCAACAAGCATTGATGTAAAGACCAGTAGCAAGAACCATGAAAGCCATGTTTGGAGTGACATATCCATAAACCTCGCTGAAGATTGGGAAGAAGAATTTTTGGAGAGTGAGTGGGTGATTATCGAAGGACATCTTCAAGCTCGATTCTTCTCTTCTACTCACTATTGCTTACAAGCACCAGATACACTAATCAAGAAAAGCAAAACCCATGGGATTCTGACTTCAGCCCACATCTTAATATCGACAGGTCCAACTCTAGGATTAAGACAAGCTCCCATGAAATAATCATAGACGAAATTTCCAGACATTCTAATTCCAGGACCAGTTGACATTGCAGCTGCGTAAGCGATAGCAGCTCCCGCGAAACCTGAAATCATAGCTACTGTCATGTATTCTCCAAAATGATCGATGATCTCGGTTAACCTGAAGATCCCAGTGACGTGTAAGACTGCAGAGGTGACTAGAGTGACGTAGAAACATCCTAGAGCATTACAGTTGTACATTAAAGTCTTGTAATTTAAAGATGGAACTGGCAAACCTTCTTGCATGTAACCTGGAATGACGACTGCTAGAAACATTTGGAAAACCATTAATCCTCCGTAACCTTTCCAAGCTGTGAGAGTGGGGTAGGCATCCTGAGAGAGGATGAAGGGATCGGACATCAGTTCTTTCTACCCTATCGAAGCTCCTGTTTGTTGGTAGCAAGATCTCCTTCTGAATCGGAGCTGTCTCTCAGTTGAAGATGAAGCTCTTACTGCTCCTTATCTTTCTCCCGCGTGCTTGACCTCTCCCCTCTCCTAGGCGATTGATTCAACTCACCTGGTAGACATGGTTTCCCATTCGGTTCAAGAAAGGAAGAATGTCATCGATGCTCTTTGGGATGACCAATTGACCATCATAGAACCAAAGACAAATCCAAAGGTAGTACATGAGAGCTGGGAACCCAGTCATCATAGCGGTAACACCGATAGGACCTCCGAATTCGTATCTTGATTAAGTAGGTTAAGAGAGTAGATGAGAGAGATTAGAAGGTTCTTCCTGTCCCAAATTCCAATCAGGCCACCACCCACCCACCCTTCCCTCTCCTCCTCCCTCTCCTTCTGATACTCACTCATGATGAGTGTCCATCTTTTTATCCTGTTCCATACCCTTTTCGGTGATATTAATACCTGGAGTGTAATGAATTAAAGTTCTCTCCTTTCCCCCACCAATGATTTGAGGATCGTTCATGTCTACTTTTCCATAAGAATGCTTTGAAACGTATTCTCCATTGCTTGAAGATGAAGATGTTTTACTGCTGGCCGACTTCTTCATTTCCGAAGTACGACTTCTGATCTTTGAAGTCGATTCAGCATTTTGCTGAGCTGCCGTACTCATTCTCAATTAGTTTGATGCTCAAGATGGAGATGAGGATATATGGCAAGAAGATTTGCGATTCGGACTTTCCGAAGGAACCAAATCAGCCTAAAGTACAAAACTACAAAATGAGCTCTCTCTCTTCTAGTAACCTAGAAAGAGCGAATAAAGAGAAAGAAAAAGGCAATGAAGCTTTTAAAAAGGCAAACTGGGGTGAGTGGAGAGCGATAGGGTTGAGAGCTACGTTCGAAGGTCTAACAGCTGTCTCTCTTCTATCTCTCTTACACTCTCTAGCTGAAGCTGTTGGCTTCTACTCTGCTGCAATCCTGGCCGATCCAACCAATTCAACCTTCCCATTGAACAGAGCTATGGCTTGGATCAAGTTGAAGAGGTCAATCAAACCGTCCAGCTGATGATATACGATTCGTCATTATTTTTCGGCTGATCTTCTCCCATTTCTTCCGCTTTCAGGTTTGTCGATGCGGAACAGGATTGTGACACAGCTTTGAACTTGATAGATCATAGAAATCAGACTGCTTTCGTCAAAGCTCTTTACAGAAGAGCGACAGCTAGAGCGTCGAATGAGAAGTTGGAAGATGCCTTGAAAGGCGAGTTTTGGCCCTTAGAATCAAATGAATGCGCCCAATTCGACCTGATGATTCTGCTCCCTTTCTAGATCTACAGCTGATCTTGAAGATCGATCCAAAGAACGTCGACGCCAAAAGAGAGATGGACTCGATGAAAAACAGACAGCAGGAGAAGGTGAGCTGAATCTTGAGCATCTCCGCCTAAGTGGTCTAAAAGGCCATCATTCGCTGACTCTTGGAAAACGACTTATTTTTTCTCGCTGCTGACAGCCGCAAGAGAAGCCGAAGAAGCCCCTCGATCTCGACAAGGGTTCTATTACTTCAACCTCATCCCTCAAGCCAGAAACCCCCGATACCGACTCCAACAGCGTTGAAGCTGCTCGAGCTTTCTTAGCCAAAGTCGGAATGGAAGATCCAGTGCCTAACAAATCAAAAGACATCCCCGATTCTTCTTCAAAGAATAAGAAAGGGAAACAACGAGCTTCCCTCAAAGTTGCTCAAGATTCTAAACCTCCTTCTCGCTATCCAGGAGAAGAAGGAGGATTCTTAAGAGAGGTCACAACTAGAAGATTGGACAAGGGTGCTTCTTCCAGTGGTTTCATCAAAGAGAACAAAGAGGAAACCAAAGACTCTAGCAAGACGCTCGATGGATTTCACTCGACGAGTTCAAAGGCCTCTGAAGCTCCTGAGACTGCAAGTCGGAATATGGATAATGATACTCAAGCTATTGAAGACTTCTTTATGAAACCCGTAAAGAAGAGTTCAGCCCCTCTGACGAACCTTCCGACTTCAAAATCAAGAGTTGAAAAGCCCAAGATTAGTGCTTATGAATTTGAAAGGAAATGGAGAGAAGTCAGTCCAAAGAGTGAAGAGGGAAAATCGGAAGAGATTTTAAGCAGACAAATAGATTTTCTTGCTGTAAGTCTAAATGAGGCACTGCGTTGCTTTTTTTGTCGACCACTATAGAAAAGAGGGAGTCAGCGTTGCATCTTTTCTGACTGTCGTCTTCTTATCATCATTTCATCACCATTAGACCATTGATTTTTCAGTTTTATCTAAATCTTTGGGTCCTCTTCTAGAAGCAGATTTGCTATCGTCTTTAATTCTTTCAATCAAACTAGCCCTTCAAGTAACTGAATCAATCGATCGTCGAAAGACAATCGAAGTAGCAAATGAGATCCTCAAATATCTACCAGAATGCAATCGATTCGGAATGACGGTGGACTTCTTGGACGAGAAGGAAAAGGGGGAGATCGAGGAAGTGTTCAAGATCTTGGAGGCTGATGGGATGGGAGTGGGAGAGATCAAAAAGAAATGGATGCCATGATGTCTCATGAATCTATGACTTAATTGAATGAAACAAAGCATTATTTGAGGTGACAGTTTTGAAATTCAAAGTTAAGAGATTCGGGGCCTTGACCATCATGAAAGCAAAGAGAGTGGCTGAGTGAGCCATGGGTCTCACAAGATCTCTCCTCTGAATGAGCTGGAAAATGGAACATGTTATGAGTGGCTGATAGTCTTAGAAGGAAACTTAACTCTAAGATCTAATCTTGAAAGAAGGGAAAAGGCATCGCCTAGTCTGCCCAAGCATCTGTGATCTGCCTACCCAGCAGCAGATTCCCTTGATCCTTGATCCTTGCTTCCTCCCTGCTCTCTCAGCTTTCTCTCAAGCTCATCGATTCTCGATTTCCCTTCTGAATTCCATCTCTTTGATTTGTCTAGCCTTTCGTCTGTACTGGCAGAGTTCTTGGAAACGAAAACACCCCAAGATTTCCCTTTGACTTGTTCTACCGTCGAGCTTATGTGTGAAGCCTCTTTTGGAATTGCTTTTTCTTTGTTTCAGTATCATTCATCTCCCCAATCTTTTTCATTACATATTCTTTCTGTAAATACTTACTGACCATCAACTTGGAAGCGAAGGCTCTCGAACGAAGGGTCGATCGAAGGTGTTGTACTTTTTGGTTTTTGCTTGCTTCCTTCCCAACCATCAGCTTCATCCCGTTATCATTTCCGGCCAGTCTTCAACAGTGGGCTGGGATCCCTAAAACTTCCTTTAGTTTTCTTTCTTTCAATCTCTGATCCAAGGAGCAGCAAGATGAAGTTCTTACCTCAATCACTATCGTTCTCACTCCTACTCCTACTCACTTTGATTCCTTCCATTCAAGCTGAGCCTTTGGCTTTCAACTCCAATCAAGTTTCCAATGGAGCTCCAATCAAGATAGCTATCATTGGCTCTGGTCCATCGGGAGCCTCTGCGGCTTACTTCTTATCGAAGGCAAATCAATTGCTCTCCACCTCTAACATTGAGATCACAGTCTTTGAGAAGGAGGAAAGGATCGGTGGTAGAACGGCGATAGTTTATCCTTATGAGGATGATTCATATGATCCTGTGGAATTAGGTGCCAGTATCTTTGCTGATGTCAATAGAAATTTGAAGAGAGCCGTCAAGGTGAGTCTCAGTCGGATCATGAAGTGGTCAGAGGATTCTGAAGAGCTCATGACTGCTGATTACCAGGTTGGATCATGGATATGGTAGGAACCTTTTATTTCTAAGGACAGAAAGAAGGAAGGCGTCATGGGAACTCATCGAAGTCGGAAGAGCATGCTGATTGGAGCCCCCTTTCAATCTTTCCTCATCTTTAGGACTTTGGCTTGGAAACTGGAGCTCGTATCGGAGAGCCTGAAAGCATACTTGGAATCTGGGATGGTCAACAGTTCCTAATAGAGGTTAGTGTCTCGATTGGAATTGAAGCGCAGCGTCCAAGCCACAACTCTAAAGTCAGTCACCCACCTTCCCAACTTTCCTCAGGGTATCGACGAAGGATGGTGGAATTCAGCCAGGTTTCTCTGGAGATATGGATACAGTCCAATCACTGCCAAAGGAATGGTTTCAACTTTGGTGAAAAGCTTCCTCAGGCTTTACGATCCTTTTTTCTTACATCGACCAAGTCATCGAAATGATTCTAACTCTTCAAATGGATCCATCGGTAACAGAGATTCATTCACTAAATCTGGTTATCCTTGGCATTCGATTGAAGATTTAGCCAAGGCTCTCAACTTCACCGAAATGGCAGCTCAAGATGCAGAGAGCATGTTTTACAACAATGGAGTTTCTAGATTGTTTGTTGAGGAGATGATAGAAGCGGCAACTCGCGTGAACTACGGCCAGGTGAGTTCTTACAAGAAATGAGGAAGAGTGAGAATGAAGAAAGAAGAAGGGGGGGGAGAGTGAAACTCAAAACGAGAAAGAGTTTGGGAAGCTCTCGCTGACTTCTAAACCCTTTCTCTTCTTAGAATGTCGATACTATTCATGGAATTGGGGGTGGCGTCTCTCTGGTAAGTGACTAAAACAATGGATCTAAGAGCACAAAGTCTCATCCTTTGGCCCTCCGAACTTCCTCTGAATCCATTCAGGCTGCTTCTGGAGCTACTGGTGTCAGATCCGGTAACTATCGAATCTTTGAAGAAATGATTGGTAGAAGTGGAGCTAAATTGAGGATGGGAATCCATGGTGAAGTCACCGGATTGGTCAAGTTTGACAGCTTCGCAGATGCGCTCAAAGCTGGCAAGATCTCGAAGATTGAAGCCTTCAGAAGAGGTTGGAACTCTGAGCCGATTGTTTCAACAAGTGAGAGCGAATACGTAGAAGCAGATGATTTCGGGTTCAAGAAGAACGATGCCAAATGGTGGCTCGGTACCAAGAGTGGATTTGGAGAGCTTTACGATGCTGTCTTTATTGGGACACCTTGGAGGACTTCTGGAGTATCTTTGATCAACACAGATAGGGTAAGTGTTCTTGTTGCAAGATCGCATGAGCTACATTTTTCGTCCCTGTTGAACCCCTCTCCCTTCCCTCTCTCACACAAACAGACCATTCCGACGCCAGACTACGTTCACCTTCACGTGACTCTCCTAGTCACCAACGCCAGTCATCCTTCTCCAGCTTATTTTGGTCGAGGGAAAGCTGACGACGTGCCGACGACAGTTCTCACCTCAGCCAGTGCCGTCAGAAGAGCTTCTCAAGGAAAGGCAGGCCCCAAGAGCAGCAGTCTCTGGCATCTAGATTTTCTCAGATGGAAGAGAAGAGAACATATAGCTAAGCATGAGCCAAAGCTGGAGGTGAGTACAGCTTTAGTCGAAACAGACTGTCTTGCCTCCGCTTGTTCACCTTAGTCCTTTCATCTTGTTTTACTCAGTTCAATTCTCTCAATTATTTAGCTAAACTCGATCCAGGCTCTAGAAATTCCAGCTCGCGCTCACTGTCCACCGAACATCTCGTCAAGATCTTTTCGTCGCAGGCCATGAATGACGAAAAGCTGGTAGAAATCATGGGGGATTCCATTCAATGGGTTCACAGAAAAGAATGGGATGCTTATCCAGTTCTCAAGCCGACTCGAGAGTTTCCTGCAGTAGAGCCAGACGATAATCTATTCTTCATCAACGCATTGGAAAGGTGAGTCTCGAACGACGTCCGTTCTCTCGTTTCTCCAAGAAGCTGACCTCTCTCCACTTTTTGCTCCCCTCACAGTCTTGTCAGTACTATGGAAACCAGCACAGTGGCTGCTAAGAATTCTGTTGCCATTTTCTTGGAAAGAAACTTTGGAACTGAGTTCGTTCACGGAGGTCCGGATTGCCCCCAATGGGCAGAGGGAGAAGAATTGGAGGATAAAGACGAAGGTGATTGGGCCTCTTGGGGATGCAGAAGTGGTTGATGATAACGACTAATGTTCGATTAAGACTGTAAATGGCAATTTTCTTGCATGTAATGATGCGGATTCCTCTCGTAATGGGATTTGGGATCTCTTCTCATCAGCGCCTAGCCGCGCGACCGCAGGGCCACGACCGCAGGGAATGATTGATCAGGCCATACCAGCTTTGTTTCTATCGTCTTGGCTTTTTGCTACATGCTTCGCTTTCTGTTACAGGGGAGGAGGGAGATGGGGAGAGTTTGGGTGTTCGCGTGAGATTATCTTCCCGCTAGGAAAATTGTTCTAGTCGTATCAATCTCGTTTCGCTCTCTTCGAAATCTCGAGCCTTTTTCAAGTCAGTCACTCAGTACATAGGTTACCTACACATGTAGCGACTATTAGATCCAATTGCTTGAGAGGTAGAAGATGGAGATGGAAATCAAAGAATTATAATCACAATCCATCAGTGTCCACGCGGAAATTGAAAAACGCAACGTGCAACGAGGTGTTAAAGGAAGAGAGGAATCTTTCCCTCCATCTCCTTCTTCTCCTCCAAACAATCAAAATGGCTAGTATTACCAGACCATGGATCTGGTCAGCTTACAATCTCAAGAAGTTCAATCAGCTCTCTGCAAACGACACGGCAACTGGCCAGAATAACGCTCTGCTCTACAGGCAAACCTTGAATTCTTACTACGGGAATGGATTCCTAATTCCTTCAGTCCTTTCGTAAGTCATCAAAAGCTCGAAGGAATTGTTTTTTTTTTTTTGTTTTTTTTGAGAGAGAGAGAGTGGAAATTTGACGCTTCTACCCCGTTGCCACTCAATCAATCAGCTACGCTATTCTTGGGACTGCAGGTTTACTATTTCTCGTGGCTTCAGTAGTCGCAGGTTTAACTTTTCTAAGACGCAGAATCCCAAGTTTCTTGACCCAAGCTTCAAAGCGACCGCTCTTCAAGAGAAAGCACAAAGAACTGGTCAGCCTATTTCCGGCTTCGACTTTGACTTTGCAGCTGCCATTGAGGTCTCAAACACTGGCCTTGACAGCAGTTCTGATCGCCAATATCGTTGAAATCGTGGCTTTCTACACCCCAACTCCCGATGGAGTCAAAAACTACGACTTCCCTGAAAAGTCGAACTACATTCAGCTAGTGAGGTACTTCTCCAACAGAACTGGCATTCTGAGTGTCGCTCAGTTGATCTTGGTCTTTCTTCTCTCTGGAAGGAACTTGCCAACTCAGCTTCTGACCTTCGGAGCCATGAGTCTCAAAATACAAATGGTTCTTCATAGATGGATGGCTAGAATGTCCGTGATGCAAACCAGTGAGTTTTCTCCCTCTCTCAAAAATTAAAACAGTGGCTGATCCTTCCGTTCACTCTCCAGTCCTACACTCGATCGGCTACTCGCTATACGCTTTTCTCTTCGGAGCTGAGCACTATTACAAAGGCATGTTGACTTACTCCATCTGGGGAATTGTTTCCACTCTCGTCTTCTCATTCATGCTGGTACTCGCCATCAGAGAAGTGAGAAGAGCTGGTTACGAGGTGAGTGGAATGTCTCCGGCTTCAACACGGAGAAATCAGTGATCTTATATTACATCTTGTTTCTTGTTCTCAGCTTTTCTACATCCTGCATGTGATTTTTGGAGTTCTCGGAATCGTCAGCGTATACTACCACGTTCTTCTAGCTTCTTCAAGATTTCAAGACTACGTCAATTGGATCTAGGTCTGCGTTGCTCTTTGGGTCTTTGATCGAATCGTGAGGGTGGCAGGCAGATCGCCTTGAATATAGGATTCGACGGTTCCAAAGGACTTCAACTCAGCAAAGCTAGCCTCATTTCTGCTCCGTCTAGTGATCCAGATCAACCATTGATTCTCAGAATTCGACCAGCTGGGATCTCGAAGAAATCAGTGGCAAGGTGGAAAGCTGGTTGCCATGTATTCCTAAGGCACGCAAGTATCGAAGCTTATACTTCTCATCCCTTCACGGTGGTCAGTGTTGGTGATGATTCCTCTCCTTATCTGGGTCTCGCTATCAGGCCTAAGAGTGGGTTCACTCGGAAGTTGATGGAGAGATCTCGGGGTCAAAATGGGCCAGCAACGGTCATCATTGAAGGTCCATACGGCCACTCGCTGGATGTGAGTAGAAAATTGTAAACAGAACAACGGGACCAGAAAACACCGACTTTTCTGAAAAGTGACACAAATACTCCTTTCACTTTTCAGCTCCATCATGATGTCGCTTTGATCCTGGCTGGCGGGGTCGGTATTACGTACGCAGGGCGGAGAATCCAGATCCAGCAACAGAGTCTCAATCCCCCAAAGAAGTCCATCTGATTTGGGCCATCAAGAAGACTGAGATGCTATCCATCATTGTTCCTTACCTAGAAGAAGCTACTTCCAAGTTAAAGTCTTCATCAAGTCCAAGATCAAACGCGCTCTCGATCACCATTTCCCTCACTGAAAGGTCACCTTCGAATTCAACAAGAGACGAAGAGAAGCCTCGCAGTAAAGCCGATCCTAGTCCTCCAGCTCTCTCGAAAGTGACCTCTTCAGATGACAGATCGTCTAGAGGGTCAGCAACAACTCAAGTCGAAGAGCCAAGCTCTAGGTTGGAGGCAAAGGATTCTTCGAGTGAGGAAAATTAGAGAGCAAGGTTGCAAGCTCTCTCTCCTCAAATTCAATTGTTCCTCAGAAGCAAATGACCAGATTTAGCAGAGATCATCAGATTGTCACACGAAGCTTCAGGGATTGGATCTAGGGGAAAAGACATGACCGTCATTGCCTGTGGTCCTTCAGTGTTCTGTGACGATGCGAGGGCTATCTCGACAAGTCTGAAGGGTATTGACTACCACGAAGAAGGGTTCAGTTGGTAAAGATCGACAGTTCAAGAGATTGTGTATGATTCTTTCAGATGGTCAAATAGTGAAGGTTGTTGGTTGGGAAGTAGGATCAGAAAGATGAACTTTCGGAGATGTAGACGACTTCATAAACTTGTAAGCGTCAAAATTGTATTAAATACGTCTGCCAATCTAACGTCCCATTATTCGCCGCCCTAGCTTCCTCTGGAACTCCAACAAGTCCTGTGACAAGGTTGTAAATCTCCAGGTTCTTCAAGGAAGGTAGCAAGCCCAGCTGTTTGAAAGAGGGTCCAGAAGGTACGAAGATAGCTGACTTTTCTGGAGCTTCAGGAGAATAGCCGTGATTTCTGGTGTCGAAAAATAGAAAGGAAGAAGGAGAGGTCGAGGTTAGGACTTTGCAAACGAAAGGAAGAGATCATTCGTAACGACCCACTGATCCAACTCTTCTTAGCTGATCTGGCTCTCCAGCAAGCTTCGTGTTCTCATAGGTCACTCACCCCAAAGGTTGATAAACGCCATCAACAGCGTATAATCGCATCTCATCTCGTGAAGTGAAAGACCTACCGATCTCAGGGATCAACAACAATTCAGCCAATCTCTCACTTTTCTTCCAGCTCCAACCTTCAGGAATCTCTTCCTTTCGATAGACTTTGAAGGCTTTCACATTTCCGGAAGCCTTTCTCAAAACAATTTCAGCTTCTCTCATTCTTTCTTTTTGTTGATCTTCGGTACCTTTGAACTTGATCCCAACATTTGGCCAAAGTTCTTGCTTGAGTTGGGAAAAGAGACTAGGTCCTAGAAGGTCATTTAAATATATCAATCTAGAATTGGAAGTGCTAGTCATTCCGTGATCGCTTACGACGATCAAATCTACGACTTGAGTTAAGTTTCTTGAGCGGATCGAGTTCCAGATTGAAGCTATGAAGAGATCTGTTTCTGAAAGAACTGAGTAAGTTTCGGCGTATTCTGGTCCGTAGTGATGAGCTGTGGCATCTACATCTGGGACGTATGCTGAGGAGCGAAAGTAGGAAGTAGTGGTGAGATTGGACTCGAGAGGTCAGAAAATAAAAATCTCTCTTCTCAGAGGACTCGCCACAAATGATTTGAGGTCTAGAGATTGCAGCTTCCATGTCCAAATCCAGCCATTCTTCAATTTGTCCTTTCCATCTTGCGAAGTCCAATTCGATTCATACTTCTGAAAGAGTGAAGCTTGGTCACCTTCTGAAGTCACAGGCGGTCCTGGCGACATCAGAACAGCAGCTGGAACTAGAAGAGTAGATAAATGGAAGGAGCAAAGCGCATAGAGAGAGAAGGTCGAGAAGAGAGAGCGTCGGTGGGAAGATCCCTCCTCGAAACGAAAAACTCTTCCGGTGGACTCACCTCCACTCCTTTCAACTGTCACCCAAAGAGGCTGGCTGACCTTTCCACCAGTCTGAATCCCACGACATCTCTGGATCAGTGTACTTGAACGTTTCCCCTGAAAGCCAAGAGAAATCGTTCGCTATTATTACATGATCTTCTGCATTCAATCCAGTTAGAATTGACCAGTGGTTTGGGAAAGTCAGAGTCGGGAAGATTGGAACCATTTCAGCTAGAGTCATTCACCAGAAGTGCTGTTCACTAGAAAGGTCTCATCATGACTGTCTCTAGCGGCAGAAGCAAGATCTTGGAGGAGAAGATGGAGAATTGTGGAATTGATTGAACTGACTGTATGTCACGCCCTCTCTACTAATCCACCAGCTTCACTACGATTTTATGAAGTTGAGTTTGATTTCAACAAACAGGGCAGAGGAAAGAAGTAGAGCAAGGTCGAACGTAGCTCAGGTGGAAGGTCTAAGTCGTCCATCAGTTCTCCCAACCTCTCTTCGCTGCTTTGAGCTTTCATACGGGCTTCCCACCATCTGAGAACAGAAAGCTGCTCACCTAAATTCAACGTTCGGCTCTGCGTTGATCACCGTGATCGTCTGCGATGGGCTGCTTCTGCCTCCCCCCAAACTTGCTTCTCACTCCACCATCCTTTCCGCCTCTCTCCCTGGCTGGAGCTGCTTGTTTCGAGCTTTCGACCGTCTTGAGATTTCCTTCAGTCCATTTAGAGAATGCTGAACTGTTCGTACATTGCTTGGAGGTGTGGTGGATGCTCTTGAGTGTAAGAATGAGACCGTAAAGCAAACAAACAGAAATTCCGGTTTCCGGACGAATCAAATTGAAGTTAAGATACTACATAGGATTCGAACAGTACAAGAATCAATAAGTGGTATGTATTATAAGTTTAAAATGGCAATTGAAATGAAAGAAAAGTTGTTTTTTGGAATAGAGAAGAGATAGGTAGTCGAAGGTAGAATGAAAAGGTATCCGAGAGAACTGAATCCATATTCAACCAAGACGAGTCAAAGGACTCGCTTAGAAGAGGGTGGCGACAGCTAGAGCACCCAATCCGAGAGTAGCACCGATAGCGTATGAGGCCATTTGGTGAGAGGCTCCATCGGTAGATCCGTCAGATCCAGTCGATCCACCAGTTGATCCTCCAGTAGATTGATCAGCATCGTCTCCGTTGTTGTTGGTGTTGGAGTTTGAGTCGTTCTCAGCTGAGGTGTCGGTGGTGGCGGCGGCAGCAGCATCTGGGAAGGAGTTGGTTGAAGCAGTGCAGTTGGATGGAGAGGCTTCTGGGCATGACTCTGCGAGACAGATTGATTGAGAGACCTTGGCAGATCCAGCAACTGAAGCTGGTGGGAGACACTTATAGTTGAAGGTTGAGTTCAAGGAGTTGGCAACAGTGGTGATATCGGCTGAGGAGACTCCGAAAGAAGCAGCGGCGGCTCCGACTTGAGAGATGAAGTAGTTGATCTGATTGAGAAGAAGAGGAACGGGGATGAACAGCCGGTCAGTCAAAGTGAGACAGAGTCCAAAAATACTGGTAGCATCACTCACCTCTTGAGCGTTCAAGTCCATGAATCTGTGGACCTTAGACATGGAACCATCTCCTTGGTACTTCATGAAGGCAGAGTCGTCATCATCGGATTGAGAGGAACACCCCAAAAGGGCTCCGAAGTATCTGTGAAAAGGAAGTGAGAGGGTGAGAGGGGAGGTCAGTCGGGAAGTCGGCGCGCGCTCCGCACTGCGCGTATTGAGACTACTTACTCGTATAAGTGGGTGACAAGTCTGTATTGGTTTGAGTTCATGTCGTCAGCAGCAGTGTTGTTCATGAGTGGGGTGGCTGCTCCTCCGTCAAGGAAGTTGACCTTGGTCTTCATACCTCCACGGTTGGTGGTGTCCATGGATCCATCGAAGTACTTGGCAAGGTCTCCTTCTTGACCGAGGATTCCACCGAACGCTGGGTAGGATTGGTTGGCAGCGGAAGAGTAGTTACCGATCAAGGCTGAAATGTCGGAGGAAGAGTGGAGGTGGAATGAGTGGTGTCAGTCGACGGCTTCAAAACCAAGCTGCAGTTTGGAAGAAATTACTCACCAGTGTTGACAACGAGAGTCAATAGAGTCTTTTGGCTGGTTGCATTGTTGTTCATGAAGATAGCCTTGCTGTACTTGTCACAAATGGAATCTTGGTCATTGTCTTGAGCCTTAACACCAGCTAGGGCAAGGGTGAAGAGAGCAGTGGCGGCTTGGAAGAACATCATGGTTGTTAGGTAGTGAATGTGATTGGTTTGTTGGTAAAAGAGAGGAAAGAAGAGATTGCAGAGAAGGAAGGAAATAGGAAGAGGGAGTGAGTCACATTGGCTTTTATACGAGATTTTGAGGGGCAAGAGATGGGCTGAGTTTTGTGGAATGTGGTGTGGATTCCTCCCTTTCGAGGCGAAGTGGCTTGATTTCTAATCCACAAAAGGGTTTGGCACTTTCCATTGGCTCGATTTTGATTTGAGTCTGAAATGGGCTGATGTGGCACTTTAACACGAGCGTCCCAAGAGCGAATGATATCATGTTGATTTATAACGCGACTCTCGGCCCTGAAAATCCCTCCCTTCTTCTCCCTTCTGTCCTCCCCCTCCCTTCTTGTTACCCCCTCTTCACTCCTTTCTCCCCCTTCTAACTTCCTTCATATATGTGCATATTGGGCATCTACATACGTCTTCAAATGGGAAGTGGGAAGAATGTCCGTGGGAAGGGAATGCTTCATTCACCGTCATCGATCCGCCGAGGCGTCGATCAATTTTCTTGATCTAAAGAAGTCTCCGAACTTCCAGATTTGAGATCTTGTACATAGCCAATGAGCGAATCTGCATTTAACATTTCCTTCCCCTCCATTTTCTTCTTTCGTTTGAGAATGGCCAATCACCAGTGCTTGCATGATAGTATGATAGCGACTTGTAAAAATTTCATAAATTTCGTTTTAGAGCGAAACGGTTGACCATGAATCTATGTTTGCGGGGTCGAAAATCGCAGAGTGTATCATCAATCATGCCACCCGTTGATCCACAAGCTGGAAAGAAAAGAACGTAATTTCGATATTAGGAGAATAAAGCAAACAAAAATTAAACGTTCGCCAAAGACAGGGGGAGTGATTTCATGAGCCGACCTCAAGCCGGTGGCGAGAAAGCAGGCAGGACAAAGGGAAGGTCGGATTGAGAAGCAAAGAGAAAGCAAGAGGCGTGAACATTCAAGATAAGATTTGAGGTATTGATGAGAACGAACGAATTTGAAAGGTATGTAAAGCAATGAAAGGAGAGCATCAGTCCTCTGCTCAAGCGTCCTTGCAGTATCCGGAACTCCTCTTGATGCTTCTTCCACCTTTTCCGCTGTCAGTTGCACTCTTGACGTGAGTGCATCTGGAGAAGAAAGCACAAGTCCATCTGTGAAAACGGGAGACAAAGGAGAGAGGGGTTAGCTTTTCAGATTGAACTGCCACGTTCCCAGATTCGCCACTCACCTAGAAGAGTCATCAGCTCCTTTTGGAACGTTTCTGTAAGTGTTGACGAAAGCGCAGTCATCCTTTGAGTTACACTGAGCTCTACATCCGGATTCAGAATCAGAGAAGGATTTTCCAATGTAGTGCTTGTCATCGACAGTTCTTGAGGTTAGACCGGAG
This sequence comes from Golubevia sp. BC0850, assembly GCA_012976225.1. Lineage (NCBI taxonomy): Eukaryota > Fungi > Basidiomycota > Exobasidiomycetes > Golubeviales > Golubeviaceae > Golubevia > Golubevia sp. BC0850. The sequence continues at coordinate 406,348 of JAAVVG010000019.1, read as the reverse complement.
AAGGTAGTGGTGTAGGTTGGAGGAGGGGGGTGACAGACCAATTGGACCTTGAGTTTGAGATACGAAGTTCAAAGGAGCGATTGGCAGGAGAAGGGAATGAAGCTCGAGACGATCAGCGACGTGGTTTGAAAAATCGAAGTACAAAACTCGACACCTCCAAGGCTCTCGTGTACTTCCTTTACTCACCCTGTCGACCCAGAAATCACTGTAGTCTCCAGACTTGTCGGCCACGGAAGTGACCGTCAAAGTGATCTTCTTGTTGTCATCAGACATTTCGAACTTGTGAGGTGAAGTCATGTTACCGTCGACTATCATATTGTAAGAAGCTTTGATTGAGTCGTCGAAAGTGAAGTAAGTTCCAGTCAAGTCCATAGTTGAAGTGTGGGTGTTACCTTGAGTAGCGGAGACGAATCCATACTGATGAAGGTTTGGAAAGGAGATCATGAGCCAGGGTGGGATTCAGATACCAAAGATGGAAGGAGATAATGGGAGAGAAAGTAGCTCCAGGTCGATTCGGGAGCTTCAAATAGCATGTATAAAACTCACGGATCCAGGCATTTCAGAAGAGTTGTTGCTGACGGTTCCATTGAAAGTGGCGAACTTGGTACTGGAGAGGAGAAAGAAGGAGTGTGAGTCGATTTGACGGACCTTTCGAAAACGTCAACGTGAGATCAATACCCACTCGAAAGTGTTGACTCTCAGAGATTGTGGGTCAACTCCAAGTTTCTGTAGAGATAAAGATTGGAAGGCGAGTGAAGGAGATGCAGAAAGCGTCAGATTTCAGACAGGCACGCGTCAGCCAAACAGTGGACTTCTCACTTCTCCTCTTTACTCACAGTGTAAGAAGTGGCAGTGACTCTGTTTTGAACAGATCTCTGATTGATTTGAACATTGGGTTCAGTCAAATTAACGTAATAACCTGGTGCGCTATAATACCAAGGGCAATTGTTGTAGGTCTCCGAGTTTGCTCTGCGGAAGTTCTCGAGGGCATCGTGATGTGAGCTAGCACCTGCTCTTTCGAAGTTCCAGGCAGTAGCAGTGGAGACCAAGAGAGAAGAGAAGATAATGGAGGAAGTTAGAGAGAACATGATCGTTGAGTGACTTGAAGTAGGAGGTTGAAAGAACGAAAAGTCCGACTTGAAGAGAGCGTAAGTGAGAGAGCAAAGAGAGCGCGCTTGATGGTAAGTGAAAGATTGAGCCTTGGAAGAGAGGAAGAGAAAGAGAAAGGAAGCTGGAGGGAGGGAAAGAAGGAGGAGAAACAGGAGAAGAGGAAAGATGGGGGAAGAAGAAGAAACCTGACGCCGGCCCTGACGAAACGCAGATTGGCTTACAGCAACCGAAAGTACGCTGCGGGACTCTTTGTGAAAGACCCTCTCTGCTGGCTCTCTTCGTAAAGCACATAAGGCCTTAAGAGGACAAAGCATCTGTACAAGAACTTCACAGGGAGGTTCTGACTCTTTCAGCAGGCTTCGGAAGAGACGAAAGAGGGGGAGGGGAGAGAGAGAGAGAAACAGAAGGAGAGAGCTTGTGAGTTCTTCCAACCTGAGTAGTCGGTCCCTCTTGGAATTGTGCTGTTGTGCATACCTCCATAGAAGGCACCTAGGATGAAACCACAGACTTTACTTTGTAGATCTCTCGGTGTCGAGAGAGGGAAAGAAGTCCCTGGAGAACTGTTTCCACTGCTCTCGCTCTCGCACTCTCGATCTCTTAATTGCCTCTCCTGGTAGCTCTGACCTCCATCCTTTGAGTCTAAACGTGACTGGAGACCCTCTCGTTGTCCAGAAAGCAGAACGTCCTCGGAGACTAGCACTTCATTCTGAGCCAATCTCTTGAGACGAATCTATCGCAGCCAGGCTGAGCCAGCTGATCGACCCTTTTCACTTTAACTTCAAGACCTACCTCTCTTTGGAATGACTAGATTCATCATAGAGACTGATAGTTCAGTTCTGTCTTCATCAATTTCTCAGAGACGTTAAATAGCTCCTAGTTTGAAAGTCAGAACGTCGTCGATCTGCCATCTGACTCTCAGCGACTCTCACTAATGAGCAGAAGCTACGAACGAAAACTCTGCTTCTTCAGAAGTCCTGTATCAATTTAAAAAAAAAATAGCCGTCTCCTCTGATCCATTGCAGTTTTGTTCGGAGGTTCACATCAGAGGCGAGACACAGACCCCTGAAACAAAGACCTGGTACGTCGAACTTCTTCTCTCACTTTCTTTTGGCTTTTGGCTTTCTCTTTATCAGAAGAATTGACTTTCGGAAGGTCACGCCATCACTCAGATCAAGATCTTTCATCTGAAGAGCAAACCGGAAGCCCCCAAGGACTTTTGTCAAATAGCTGTCGCCTCATCGCTCGAACCCAACCTCCCTATGAGACAGGGCGATATCTCGAAACTCAAATAAGAGGACAACTATCTACTCTGCAGTTAACCGAGCTTCAAAATATGGGATTGGCCCGCATGTATCCGTTTCCCAAAAGGATCAACTTCTAGCCTAACGAGATCAACGCCTTTCCTCTTTATACACCTGGCCTTCTCGATTAGATCTCTCAACAATCGAATACCAGGTTTGAAATTCCAGCATGAACGCTCAGAGGCTCAGGAGTAACTGGGGTTGAGCTGAACACACCTTTTCCAGCCCGTCGTCTATTCGGGCTGATGGCGCCTCGACATATCAATGGATGGAATTTAGATCCAGAATGTCTTCAGGCAGAAAAGCAAAAAAAGATAACAGCCTACAACCATTCGAGGTGCTTCTCCTAGAACGAGGAGAGCTTGCTCTCCAACGACTCACCTATCTCTTGCACTCACTTTCCCCACACCTCTTCCCATCTCCAAATTGGCATTTTCTTCGCTGCCAGGATGAGTCATGGACAAGTTGAACCTAACGATGGCTCAGTTGATCCTGAATTAACACCAAGTAGGAGCAGAGGAGCGACTTCAACTTCAAGGACGAGCAGGTCTAAGTCACCCTCTATCTCTAGAAGTCGATCTAAATCTAGAATGACTTCCTCTCCTACTCTGAATGACTTCCCATCTTTACCCGAAGTCATGAACGATAGCAAATATGAATTCCATGGAGAAGGCGACCTTAACAACAGCAACAGCAGGAACAAATCGGCTTACTTTCTTCCTGGAGATGAAGAAGATCAAGAGGTCAATCATCAACAATACATCTCTCCATCTGCTTATGGTAAACCTTTCCCTAGAAGTTTTAATATTCAACAATCATCAGCTCAAGATCAAGGACTTCTACCTCCTACTAGACCCAGAAATAGCAGGAAAAGAAATGATTCCTATTCTTCAATCGGTTCTAGTGTTGCACCAGCTGGTTTACATGCAAGAGGTATCTCTAATGACAATTACAACAGATCAAGAGGAAACAGGAGGATCGTGGTAGACCCTTCAACTTCTTCTGGAGGAGGTGGTGGTGGATTGGAGGATTGGTTGAAATCTCAAGGTGCATCAGCTGGAGGTGAGAATGGAAGCAATCCTACCAATTCAGGTGCACCTCAAGGTAGAATTCGTAGATTAGGAGGAAATGGAAGTGATGCTGGAAGTGCCATCAGTGGTTGGAGTCAAGGAGGATTGAGTGGAAGTGGTAGAAGGAAAGATAGGAGACAAGGAAGTGCTGGCGGAGGAGGAGGAGGAGGAGCGGAGAGACTCAGTCATAGAAGACCTCTACCAACTTTCGAAGCTGATGAAGGAGATGATAGTAGAGAATCTATCATGCAATGGAGGGAAACTTCTGCTGTTGTTCCTGTGGGAGAAGCAACTGGAGGAATGACTTCCTCTACTTCCAAATCCGAATCTCTATCCTCAAGACGAAGGGAGAAGGATCGAGAGATGAACTCTTCTTCAAGGAATGAATCATCAACTCCTTTGATAGTCACAAGCCCTGGAGGTGGTCGAAGATCGACAACTGGTCCTCCTTCTTCGAAAGGTGGAAGATCTTCTAGAATTCTCACTACCAATGCTCCACCTTTACCATCCTTAAATTCAAATAATAAAGCTGATTATGGATATGGAGCACATAAAAGTCAATCGAGTCAGAACAGTACTCCTTTAAGGCGAGCTGTCAGGTGGCTGGCGAAACTAGATGGGAAAGATCAATCTGAAGTCACGACGACTTCTATCCTGTTAACTTGCATCTTGCTCAAGTGGTATGTGGGGATGACTGGCTGGAGCGGTGAGTTTTCGAAGGTTCTGCAAGACCAGACCTTTGTCTGGGATGGTAGACTGATGAAACCCTTTTCCTCTCCCATCTTCTCAGGCCGAGGCTCTCCTCCGATGTTTGGCGACTTCGAGGCTCAGAGACATTGGATGGAGCTCACCCTTCACCTTCCGACTAATGATTGGTACTACTACGATCTTCAGTATTGGGGTTTGGACTACCCGCCTCTGACTGCGTGGGTCAGTTGGGCTTGTGGGAAAGTGTGAGTTTAAGAATCGAAGCTTGTCGAACGAAGTGGCCTTACTGACTCAAGCTGTTTTCTCATTTCTTAAAAGCGGAACTTCGCTGTTCGGTCTTCATACATCCTTCGCTCTCGATTCCTCCAGAGGAGCTGACAATCCAGATCTTGTAGTCTTCATGAGGTCATCGGTTCTATTCTTCGATCTGGTGATCTACATTCCATCCATCTACTTCTTCCTTTCCCGAAAACTGGAAGGCAGAGGACGAAGAACCAAAGCCATCGCTTTGGCCACTGTCATTCTTCAACCTTCAACAATCTTAATAGACAACGGACATTTCCAATACAATTCAGTCATGCTTGGTTTATCTGCTTTAGCTTTTGGTTTTCTCAACACAAGTCTACCTAATCCAGATCAACATTTACAGTCAATCAATTCTATCTCGCAGATAAGTGAAACCTCAACGAACAAGAACAAGGCTGAGAAGGAAAAGAAACTTAGGTTCGAAACCGTCACCAATCTGAGTAGGGGAGTCAGTTACGAATACGTCCTAGCTGCTACAGCTTTCACGTATAGCTTGGGATTCAAACAGATGGCTTTGTTCTTTGCTCCGGCTATCTTTGCTATCATGCTGGGTAGATGTTGGGGATTGGCGGTGACTGGAGCTGAAAGAGGGTGAGTAGCAGCGTCAATTCCAAAATGATTGGGCCTTTGTCTGATTTCGAACGTTACTCTTCTGGTTTCTCGTCCACAGGCTCGCCCTCTTCTCGGGTCTCGGTCTCAGCGTCATCATCTCCTTCATGATCCTACTCTGGCCGTGGCTGGGATCGATCTCCTCGCTCGGTCAAATTCTTCATCGAATCTTCCCACTAGCTAGAGGAATTTTCGAGGACAAAGTCTCAAACTTCTGGTGCTTCATCTCAGTTCTACCTCTACCCGCTCAGTACAAGTTGAGGAATGTCTTGAGCTCAACTTCTCTAGCCAGGTTAAGTTTGTTAACAACTTTGATCCTCATCATCCCGCCATGCGTTCATTTGTTCAGATCTGCAAATCATACAGTCCACGTTGAAATGAATCTAGCCGATGACTTCAAGGCAAGAAATGAAGCTTTCAACAAGAGAATGACGAAATCCGGTTCCATGAACTCTGTCAGCATCGGCAGCAAAAAGGACAAGCGACCAGCCTCCCCAACTACCGCAAGAAGTGGGAGGGATTTCGGATCTAGTTCCAAGAATGAAGAAATTCAAGTGAATCAAGTTGTAACAGCTTCAGGAAGATCAATCCAAGGAGGTAGTTCGAATCAAGTCCCAAGACGAAGAGCTCCTTCAGCTGCAGCTTCAGAAGCAGGCTCCGAATTGGCTGCTCTCCTTAACGTAACTAGAGGCGATACTTCTTTGAGCAATTCTGCTTCTCTAAGATTTGATTTCTCTGACAATCCTCAAAATGGAAAGGCCAATCTCAACAACCCAGCTAGACCGATAGCATCTTCAACTCCTTCACCTTCAGCTCTCTTACTTCCTTATGGTCTACTATCAACCTCTATGACCTTCTTCCTGTTCGGATTTCAAACACATGAGAAATCGATTTTGATTCCTCTTCTACCTCTGACTCTGTTAATGGGAGCTAAAGGGGATGATTGGGGTGGAGGGGCAAATGAAGTTGATTGGGAGTGGGCGGTTTTGGGGAATAACGTAGCAGTCTTTAGGTGAGTTCTTCAAGTTTGGGAGAAGTGCTTGTAGGTGGAAGGCTCACCAATCAACTACCAACGTTTCCCCTCTCCTCGAACCAGCATGTGGCCACTTCTTCAGAGAGATGGTCTGGCATTCCAATACGTTCTACTGGTGTTCTTCTGGAATTGGGCCATAGGAAATCGACCTTTCTCGGAATTGAAGGGTGCGAGAAAGTCGTTTGTAGGTTGGACAAGTGCGGTGAGTAGCTTCCCTTTTTCTTTAGGAATTGACCGAGCTGAACTTTCCTTCTGTTCTCATTATCACTTTCTCTTTCATATAGCTGGTCCATCTAGCTATTCTCTCCCTTCATCTGCTAGAGATGGTTCTACCTTTCCTCCTACCCTCCCTTCATTCCAAATTCTCGTCTCGTTACCCAGATCTATTTCCCGTCTTGAACGTTCTGCTAACCACTCCCTGTCTAATTCTTATATGGCTATGGTCTTTGAAGCGACAGCTGGAAGTTGGATATGCAGCCGGATTGGGAGGGATCGGGATGTGGGTGTTGGGAGGGAGAAGTGGGAAGAAGAAAACAAAGGAGACGGCAAAGAAGAAGTTGTAATGTTGTAAGGACCTCAAATGATATTAGCTCTGTCTGTATTGACTTACTCGAGACCTTTGTGGCTTTTGTCTTTGAGGCGTTCTGTTCACTTGATAGATCTTCGATTCCCTCAACTCGAAGTCTCGCATTCGTTCGACAGTCGATCCTTTCCTTTAAGAGATTTGGTAACCTGCATAGTCTGACTTCGCGGTGTAGCAATCTGGCGATGACAGCTTGTTACCCGCGCTTAGTCAGGTGGTCAGGACGGAGTGAAAAGAACCACAAGCTCTGGCCTTGACGTAGACCTCATCCATGCAAAAGAGAGTCTTTCTTCTAAGACTGGTATCAACTCATCCAAAGAAATTTTCTACAATGGCACCTAAAAGACAAGCCAGTGCAATTCCAAAGACACCAGACCCAAAGGAAAAAGGGAAAGGGAAGGGAAAAGCTGAGCAAGAAGAGAATTCAAATTCATCTAACAAGAAAGTAAAGGTGGATCATCAAAAGCAATCTTCATTAACTTCCTTCTTCAAATCTCCTTCTTCTATTCTATCATCTCCTGAAAAGAGGGGCTTGAAAGAAGAGGAGGAGCCGAATGAGACCTCAACTTCCTATCCTCACAGAAATGGGAATGGATCTCACGAAATCATCGACGTAGATGCTCTAGAGGATGACCTGGAACAAGCAGCGTTGAAGCAGATTAGAACAGATGAAGAATTCGCTAGGAATATGCAAGAGGAGTGGGATTACACCGTTTCAAACACCTCAATTTCAAAACCTATTCCATCCTCCACCTTCGCCTCAGCCTCAAACAATGTCTCTGCTTCAACCAGTAATACCTTCAAATCAGAAGGTTTAGCTCCGATGTTTAGATCTCAGGTAGAAAAGAAACCAATCGTTCAAGAGAAGAAAGATGTTAAGCCTTTCACCTCCACTTCCGCTTTCTCTTCGACATCTTCTCCCTCTAAGGGCAAGTCTCCATCAAAGAAGACTTTCGACTTTAATACCTTGGACCATTCAGTATCTTCTATTCCACTGGCACAAGACATCTTCGAATTCGATCCCACCATCGTAGACACTTCAACTTGGCCAACTGCTGCTTCAGCCTCCGAAGACGGAATCGAACCTCTTCCAACTACTCCATACGCCTTGTTAACTGCTGCTTTCGTCCTTATTTCATCAACAAAGTCTAGGCTAATCATCACTACTGTGTTGACCAACCTCCTAAGAGTCATTAGACATCATGACAGGAGCAATTTACTGCCTTCGATTTATCTGATCTCGAATTCTTTAGCTCCTTCTTATGACGGAGTAGAATTAGGTTTGGGAGGAGCAATAGTCAACAAGGTAGTCAAAGATGTTACTGGAGCTAGTTCTCAGAAACTGAAATCGCTTTGGGTGAGTAGATTCATTGAGAAGAGGAAGGAACAAACCCGACGCCTGATGTAAACCCTCTCCTCTTCCACGCTTCAATTAGAACAAGACTGGAGATCCTGGAGATGTTGCCTACGAAGCCAAGAAGGACGTCAAACCGCTAGCGCAGCCACCTCCCATCACGGTTCAAAAACTGTTCTCGATTCTTCACTCCATCGCTGGTATCTCTGGTACTGGATCCGGTGCTCAGAAGGGCTCTCTAGTCTCCAAGCTCCTGGTGGCCAGTCGCGGAGAAGAGACTCGATTCCTCGTTCGAACTCTTCATGCCAACTTGAGGATCAGCGCCGTCAAAACCACGATTGCAACTTCTCTGGCCCGTGTCTTCGTTCTCATTGAGCCAGATCAGGAGATTCAGGCATCAGGTTCGACATCCTCTTCTCTTCTTATCGGTCTAAAGGAGAGGAAAGGCGTCCTCGCAAATCCAACCAGGCCGAAAGAGAGAGCAAACCCTCGTCGATTAGCTGTCATGGACAAGGTTGTGAAAGCTGAGAAGCTGGTCAGGGAGGTCAGAGCTAGACATCCCAATTTCAGTACTATTGTTCCAGCTCTGCTAGATCACGGAATCGACGAATTATCGAGAAGGGTGCCTCTGAGGATTGGTACTCCCATCTCTCCTATGCTCGGTTCCATCACGAGAAGTCTCGACGACATGCACAACAAGCTGGGATCAAGACCCTTCTGCTCAGAGTTCAAGTATGATGGCCAACGCTGTCAGATCCATGCAGAGTGGTTTCAAGATCCTACAGACGAGTTTAGGAAAGAATTGGTCTCCACTACGAAGGGAACTTGGAGTGGTTCGAACAAAGATGTCTTCGTTAGACTCTTCTCAAGACACCTCGAAGACCAGACTTCAAAGTATCCTGATATCTGCGATCTCATTCCACTTCTACTTGGAGCTGAAGTCGAAGCCAATCAAGATTCATCAACTGGAGGTAGAGAAGTGAAGTCTTTCATTATGGACGCAGAGATTGTGGCAGTAGGTTTAGATGGTGAGCTTCTACCTTTCCAAACTCTTTCAAATCGTTCAAGAAAAGATGTCGATCTTAATCAAGTCAAGGTCAAGGTTGGAGTCTTCGCTTTCGATCTCATGCAACTCGATGGGAATCCACTTCTCAAAACATCTTTCAGAACTAGACGTCAACTTCTACACTCCAAATTCCCAACCTTAGATCCCACCAACCCTCTCATCGCAAGATTCAGTCAAGTCAAGTCTTTGGAGAGTACTGACCGTGCAGAGGTAGCAGATTTCTTCGAGTTAGCAAGAACTAGCAAATGTGAAGGAATTATGGTCAAATCTCTCGACCATCATTACGAGACGCAAGAGGGAAGCTCATCTCTTTCGAAGAAGAAAGGGAAGAACGTGGATGGAGCTGATGAGTCTGGAACCAAGCTAGAAAAACTTGGAGATGTTGTCGGTGAAGAATTGCAGATGGAAGATGATGACGAGGCAGGTGAAACTGCCAAAACATTAGAAGGGAAAGGTGTTAATGGAAGAGGGAAAGCGCTTCTCTCAACATATGAGCCGGACAAGAGATGTGAAAGTTGGTTGAAGGTCAAGAAAGATTATGTAGATGGAATTGGAGATTCCCTAGATCTCGTTCCAATAGGTGAGTAGCAAGAGTAAGAGCACTCATCTCATCTTTCCCTCTTTCGACGTCAAGAGCCCTCTTTGACCCCGGAAATCTGACCAACCAACCAAATTCGCAGGTGCTTGGCACGGGATGGGACGTAAGGCTGCGTGGTGGTCACCAATCTTGTTAGCTGTCTACGACGAGGAATCTGGGGTCTATCAGGCTGTTTGCAAATGCATCAGTGGTGAGCTCCAACAGTACCGAGCTTGAGCTCTCACTATGTGATTCTGACCCTTTGAGTCTCTTCCTAAGGTTTTACCGACGCCGAATATAAATCCCTGAGATTCGAACGATTCGTAGAGGGAAGCGAGACTTGCTACGATGCTAGGTCTCAGTCGTGCAGAGAGTCGTACGAGACTGGAGGACTTCTACCTGATGTTTGGTTCAAACCAAATGAAGTTTGGGAGGTGAGTAGTTCACTCTCTCAACAGAATCAAAGGCGCCGCCACTGACTGCCCTTCTCCTTCATTCTCAATCAGGTTCGAGGAGCCGACATCACACTCTCTCCAAACTACACTGCTGCTCAAGGTCTCGTGTCAGCCGAGCGTGGTCTCTCAATGAGGTTCCCTCGATTCATCAAGAGAAGGGAGGACAAGGGACCGCTGGAATCTACTACTCCTCAGCAACTAGCCAAAATCTATCGAGACCAGAACGACCCTACTGGAGCTGGAGCTGGGAAGAAAGGAGGAGAAAGTCGTGAAGAAGAGGAGGAGGATGAGGAAGAAACCATTGAGTTGGATTGAGGAATTATCGATGAATGAGGAGTGGAGGAGGGAATGGGCCAAAGTACAGAGCGCAAGCTCCTCTCTCTTAAAGCAAGTTGCTTTTTTTAACGTCGACAAGATTCCCAAATCTCATCTTGTCTTCAATTGTATTTTCTTCACGCGAAAAAGAGATGAAAAACACAATGAACTTTGAACCGCGACGTGTTTCCTACTGTGCCTGGACCAGCCGAAGATGTCTGAGTTCGGATTGAGATTCAAGTCCCGCCATCATCATCTCCGTTCCCTTCCGCTTGTCAATTGTCGGTATGTCAGTCCCAATCTCCTCTCTTTACGTTCTAACACGTTAGAGTTGTACACAGATAGGTAGCGCAAAAGTTCTGATCGCTCACTGTAAATGAGGTGCCAAATGCCAGGGGACAATCTCGAAAAAGAGGGCGAGAAGGGAAGTCTAATTTTCTGTTTGTTTGTTGACATCGAATTTGAATTTGAACATTTACAAGAGGTTCCAAAATGAACGCTTCTCCGATTGCCTCTGGCCTCTTGCCTTGGACTTTCTTTTTCCAAACTCTTCTCCTTCTCCTTCCTAAAGAGACCCTTAAAAACAGCACCATGTTCGTGATGCTTACCCAAGATTTGGTCGGTTACAACTTCCAATTTGAAAGGGGTAGCGCGATGGAGCGTGTTAGAAAAGGACATGAGATAGAACCGCGCTGCCTCAGCGCCTCAGCGGAGGGCAGAACACCTTTCGGCTTTTGTTAACTCTCCGTTCGGGTTCAAGAGGATTGTGGGCCCCAAAAGAAACTTCTGCAGCAGAAGAGGATCACTCAAGCTAACGTGTTTGTACGTGGATACGCTGATCCGGTAGGTACAGTTGGTCTAGATCAAAGACAAACAAACTCCACGAAAGACGTGCCTGGCTGGGATGAAAACATCGAAGATGCGGAAGATAACTCAAGATGATCGGCTCAGCGAGGAGTTGGATGGCAAGTGGGTCGTTATAAAGCTGACCCCTTATCGAGCAAAGTCTTCGCTTCCCTTTCAACTTACCACTTCTCCCTCCTCCTCTACCTTGAACTTTCCCTTGTTATCAAATCCATCAACATGAAGTCATTCATTGCCGCCGTTGTAGTCCTAGCCTCCGTCTCAGCTCTCCCAGCAAGAAGAGAAGCACAAATCATTCACGCTTACTCTACCGTCGTTGATGGCTTGAATACTGCCGTCGAAGGTTCAGGTGAGTTCAAATTTTGATTAAGAGTGGCAAGTCAAAGGCCAAGTCCAAAAGAAATAGACCGTCTTCGCAGAGACCTGCCTTTCTCACCCTTTCTTGTTTTTCTCTTTCCCCTTCACAGACTACCTTACTTACAAAGAGTTGAACGGATACGACATTGGTGCTTGCAGAGATTACTGCAACAGCAACTCGGCTTGTGAATCCCTAAACATCTTCAGAGAGTACGGCACCACTGGATCTTCTGATCCTGTTTACAAGTGTTCCATCTTCTCCAGCGCCCACTCAGCTGCTGATGCAACCAACCAAGGAAACCAAAATCAAGGCAACGGTCAGCTCACCAAGATTGAATGGTCACAAATCCAATCCAAGGGAGAAGCTTACTCAGTAAAGTCTTTGAACGGAGCCATCCTCGCAGGTGAATCTGGAGGATACCTTGGATTCAAGAACTACGGACCTGCTTATGACCCAGCTGCCTGTGCCAACGAATGTGATAAAAATCCTGGTGAGTAGGAGTGGGGCATTTTCGTCTCTCGATTCAAAAGTGCCTAGAATACCCCTTGTTCTGCCATCTGACCTCTTGCCTTTCTTCAGAATGTGCATTCGCAAACCTATGGCAAGGATGGAGCCAGAACGGAGGTAATGCCACTCCTACCTGCGCTCTCTTCAGTTCCGATGCAAACGTCTCAGGAACTGATACCAACACTGGAAACGGATACGGAGAGGACAGACTCTACGTCACCAACTCTCAACTATTCACCAAGTCTAAATAGGAGCTGAGCCGTTTCAAGAAAAATCTTTTTGGCACTCTACATCAGTCCTCCTTTTAAAGCTATCGCACCATAGAATGTCACACTTGTTTTCTCTCTCGGGTTTCAGTAAAGTCATCGCCTCTTTGTTATTCACAAATGATCCACCCTTATCTCCCCAACTCCACGCTCTCTCGTTTCCAAATTGATTTTAAATACCAAGCCACCAATCTCAGCTTTTCCCTTTCATTTGCTGTCAGTCTGCAATTCGAAAATTAAGCAAAGAAAAAAGAACGAACCGTACATAGAGGCTCGACAGAAACAACAAATCGCCACCAATGCAGTTTCAAACAGAGTAGCGACGCTCAACAAGAGAGCATCCTTTTCCCATCCACTCTAAGTCTGATCACAAAGAATTGAAACAGATCACTGGCGAGAAAATAAAACCTCATGACATTTCGTGAAAGGAAAAAGAAAAGGATGCTGAGTTTCCGCTGCCTTCACCAATCTCCACCAATTCCACCCAACAAAGTACCTGCGTAACCAATAGCAGCCTTAGCCACGTTTCCGTTTGAACTTCCATTGTTAGTTGAATAGACTGCTAGAAGTACTCCTGCAACTCCAACTACAGTAGCAGCCGTCGTCATAGCAAAATCTCTTTTCTTCTTCTGATCCGATTTCCCTTTCTTCTTGAATTCCGAATCACCTTTGAGTTCCTTCGATTCTTTGGAATATTCGTAAATCGGTGGAGATTCATCACCAGCGACTGAAGTTGAAGGAGATGGATTTGGATTTTTGACGACGTCGATCCCTCCTGCCGAAACAATCTTTTCAGCTAATTGGTCTTGAACTTTCCAGTTTTGAATTCTTGAAGGAGATGGTGATTCGATCTTCTTTGTTTGAGTGGTTGGCTCTTGAGTTGGATTATGAGTGGAAGAAATGGAGTTTGAAGGAGTCGTTTCATCTTTAATGTTCTTCTTCTTTCCTTTCCCTTTCTTTTCGACCTTGATGAAAGATCCATCGTTTCCGTTCGAACCTTCTTCGACACCTTGGGGAGAGTCTGATCCTTTTTGACTTTCCATCAATCCATTCTCCTCAACCTTCTTTTCACTAAAGATTTCCTCCCAAGTCCAAATAACACTTTTCTTTCCCATTGGATCAGCTACCAATTCCAAAGGATATTTCTCCATAAGTTCAACCACTTTTTCCAACATTTCCTTCAACTCGACCTTCAGAGGTTCCCTCTTCCTTTCCCAATCATCTTCATCTGATTCTTCCGCTTCTTTTTCAATTTGAGTTGAATTGAGAGAGCCTTTTGAATCTGGTGGATAAACATCAGAATCAAGATGAAGATCTTCAGTTGAGTTGAAAGAGGACAAAGATGGAGACTTTTCGGTTTGAAGTTTTGAAGGTCTTGAAGTGGAATCCGAAGAAGGATCTTTTTCGGAATTTGAAGATGAAGCGGAAGTAGAACTGATGGTTGTATCGGAAAGTTGGAAATATTTTGAGGATTGAGATTGCAAATCTGGTAATTGAGAGAGGAACTGATGAAGGAATGCAGGATCTGAACATAAGTCAGGTTCCGACTTCAAAGTTTCTTTCTTTGTGAGTATGATCTGTTCGAGGTGAGGAAAGCAAGTGAATTGAAAGTAAGAGTTCAGAATCAATCAGAACTGTCATCTTTCGATTCCTGAACAGGACTTTAAAAACTTACAGCTACACAGAGATAAAGAACGCTTGCAGGTCCATGAGAGATGATGAAGTCGAAGATCAATTGAGAAGTCTTGAAAGAGAGATCGTGAGAAAGGAGAGTTAAGAGCCAAGGCAGAGCAAAGAATGGAAGTGGCGAAGCTCTGTTTGGAGAAAAAAGGGTTTTGATGACGGGATGTCGTTTAGCGTTGGAATCGACGTTTGAATCAGAGATCGATTAGAAGACTCACTGCTCAACCACAGTAGCTAGCTCTCCGTCTACCAGTCGAAGAATGTTTCGGACAACTCTGAAGCAAGAATAGGGGAGGAGAAAGACGTAAGGTCATGTCTGATACCGTCACAGATGAGACTTTTAGTTTGCTCACTTCAATTGACCCATCACTGGATCCATATTTTCAGTCATACTATCTCTAACGAAATGTAGACTGATCCTCTCACAAGCTTCCAAAGTAGAATCTCTTTCTTCGATGGATTCCCAAGGAGAAATAGTAGTAGGACCTGGAGGAGGCTCGTTTGGATTGAGGGTTAAGAGTATGATTGAGAGAATGTCGTGGTATCCCTTTGAAGGATGGAGACAAAAGATGGGAAGTCCAAAAGAGCAGACAGGTTAGTCAGTAAGGATTGGAATCAGGGCATAGAAGTCCGAGATGGATCAGAGGTCTCATTTCTGGAGAGAAGTAAGACTCACTTGGAAGTAGCTGAGAGCAGGGTGTCTCCTCAGGACTCCAACCACCACTTCTCTTAACTGATCTCGTCTCCTTTGACGAAGTGTTGGGTCTTTCAGCACTTTGAATATCAGAACGAAAAGAAGGGGAGACTATGATGAGTTGAGTGAATAGGATCCTCGCCTAGAATCAAACCTATTGATAACAACTCACCTCCATCTTGAAAGCCAACGAAACTTCTCATAATGTCCAATTCAACCTGTCTTTCATCTCTATGAGTTCCATCATCTTCGATTTCCTTCCTTTTTCCTTTCTCACCTCCATTCAAGTTCAAGTTGCTCTCATCCAAACCTCCCTTCTCATCCTTCCGATTAGCTTTTTCCTTCTTCTTCTTCTTTCTCTGATTCTTATTCTTGGTCTTACTGATGGATTGATTTTCCAAATTGATTGCAAATCTATTGTTAGACAGATCCGAAGTTGAAATAGAAGAAGGATTGGTGGTAGATTCGGATTGAGAGTTGGAAGTAGTAGTGTTACTTTCTCTACCATCGTCTTGATCTCCCTCTGCCTCTGCCTCTGCCTCTCCTTCTGCCTCTCCATTCTCACTATGTCCATTGAGACTTCTTTTGACTCTTTTAGATCTCTTACTGGTAGCTGTTGTCCATTGATCTTCTTCCTGTTGAGCTGTTGTTGCTGTTACTCCACCAGCTTCTGTCCAACTTGAAGTTCCATCAAAGTCTCTTGTCAATTGCCAACCATCTGAATCCAATTGTGAATCAAGATTTTGGGATTGTTCTAGTAGGTTTGAGGTTGCATTCTTGGAGGTCGAGTGGTTGGAAGTTGATGTTGAAGGTGAAGGTGGTAGACCTAAGAGGTAGAGCCTGGCCATAGAATATAGATGGATAGAAAGATAAGATACTTGCATTCGAGTTATTTGATTTGATATCATACTAATTTGATTATCCTTTAAAACTCACCAAGCAGCTCTACGAAACTGATCCTGATTCTGATTCTCCTTCTCCTTCTCAATGGCTTGATATCCTTTCTCCACTGCCAATCGCCTCAGAGCTCTTAGAGAATCAAGTGAGAGGGCAAGAGATGATTCAGCTACTGTTCCGAACTGAACATAGAATCGCTT
Organism: Golubevia sp. BC0850; assembly: GCA_012976225.1. Classification (NCBI taxonomy): domain Eukaryota; kingdom Fungi; phylum Basidiomycota; class Exobasidiomycetes; order Golubeviales; family Golubeviaceae; genus Golubevia; species Golubevia sp. BC0850. Next base: position 390,392 of record JAAVVG010000019.1, on the reverse strand, counting down.
ACTCACTCTACTGAATTAAATTCTCCAAGAATGCAACTCATGATGATGGAGGACGGAAGAAAGAGAGATAAACACCACTGCTTGGAAAGCCAAGCACAACCACTGCTCGACACAGCAACGATCAAAACACCATGTTAGGACTTGAGAAGACACCAGTCTGCCAGGTGGGTAGAAGAAGGCCATTGTGTTTTGCTAGGCCACCTAGTACTTGCTGCGAGGAGAGCAGTGGCAAGGCAGGGCAAAAGGAGAGGGTTACTAGAGGTAATCTCATCTATTGAAGTTAAAATACCCTCTAAGCACTGTATCTAAAATTCACCTGTTAAAGCATCTGAATTGGAGTTAGAGAAAATAATACAAATGACCCTTCAAACTCTTCCCTTCTATGCTATGTTTCCCATCTTCTCAACCCTCTCATTTTTTCTGCTCAAATTCCGCCACCATCTCCTCATTCACATCTTCCCATAAGTCTTCTTCCTCCTCGGGACTTGAAGCAGTTGAGGAAGATGCAGATCTAACCTCCTTTTGAGCTTGGAGTAAAGCTAATCTACGTTCATTTAGAACTAGTTTGATTCGTGCCATTGATTTCTTGACCTGATTAGAATGGAGAGGGAAGAGAGGGAGAGATTGAAGATGAAGGGATGGGCAGAAGGGGAAACGAAGGAAGTAGGAGGTGGAAGTAGGAAGTAGGAAGAAAGTTAGGAAGGTTGGGAATGGGAGCAGATCGAATGAATGTATGCCATCTCGAAGCGCATGCGCTGGCCGCCTCTACTAGTATTCACCAAAACTTGAAGTTTTGTTCAATTGGAAAATCGTGAAATGACCTCCAGAGAACTCTAATTGAGTACGCAGCACCTTCCTTCCTCATTCTCTAGTTTCCAACGCCTCTAACTCTGACTACTTCAACAACGAACTCACTCTATGATTCCTTTTACTGATATTCTCACCACTTCTCTTAGCCAAATTCCTAGCGTTAACTCTAGCGATTTCATCCCAACTAGTAGCCAATCGATTCCTTTCCATCAATAAAACGTACCAAAGTACATGCAATTCATGACTGGATTTCAATCTCAATTCAGGAGCTAACCAACTTCTAGAAGAATGTAGGACTACTTTGCTCGTATCATGAACTGAGAAACTTGATGGGATTTGTAAATCTCCATCAAATGATTGATCCTTTGATGTCTTGCTATTGCTATTGCTTTCAGGTAACCTTTCAGATTCTGGCAGAGTCGAATTCAATGGAACTGAATTGAAAAATGCTAATAAAGGATGTTGAGGATATTTCAAAACTTGTTCTTGAATTGATTTCGGTGGGATAGTACCGGCTAAAGCTTGAGATGATGGAAGTGTTGAAGTTGGTTTGGGAGCTTGAGAAAGTTGAGAACAAGTTGAAAAGTTTCGACTTCGCTGGGGAAGAGAGGATGTGGAACCGGAGCCGATTGGAGAAGCTTTCGTCCTGAGAATGGAAGTACGACAACAGATTGAGAACGTCATAGTGGAAGGAAAGGAAGTTGATAGACTGGGTCCAAGTCAGAAGATGAGGCTGAGTGGTGTTTATAGCTGAGACGAGAGGAAAGCAAGCATCGCCCCCCCCCTCCTTCTCCCTCTCCCTCTCCTCTCTTCCTTCTCTTTCTCCCTCGAAAATGAGATGGTAAGAAGCCTATCACACCGAGATTCGATTATTAGTCATCTTTGACAGATATTGGTAAGCTTGCATGAGTTAATGACTGCGCGCTGAACCGACACGGACGAGAGACTTCTCCCCTTTTCCTTTAAGATCCCCTCCTCGCTGACTCTTCTTTCTCCTTCTTTCATTTCTCTCTTCTCCGACTTCTCTTCGTTTCAAAATACTGAGCCAGACCTTTCGGACGCCTTCAGCTCTTCCCATCACTCCACTCTCTCTGCATCCTAATCTGTGAGTATCATTGCCCCTTAAAAGCTGGAACGATTGCTGTCTGAAAGATCCTCAATACTTTCAATCTTCTGCAATTATTCTTTCGAGTACCTCACCATCATTTGTAACCTCTCTGCTCTCGCCGCATTCGTCCCGCCCAATCACTCTTTCTTGTCCCACTGACCCCGACCTTTCCCCCTCTCCATCCATCCAGACTTCAGATTCCCATCCTTCAATGCGAGTTCTTATCTCAGGTGCCGGAATTGGAGGTCCATCTTTAGCTTGGTGGCTCTCAAAAACCGGCCAAACCGTCACGGTGGTAGAAAAAGCTTCATCTCTCTTATCCATTGGTCAGAATGTTGACGTCAGAGGCAGCGCCATTAAGGTGTTGAAAATGATGAACTTGATGGATGAAGTCAAACGTCTTAATACCACAGTGAGTTTGTCATTGTTGACCTTCAGCCTCCACGCAGTGCTCTGTTCCAATCGCTCAAAGTCTCTGTGCTTTCTTCAACGTCTTTCAGGAACAAGGTACTCAATTGGTCGATTCGAAAGGTCAAGCCTTTGCTAAATTTCCAGTCTTGGAAGGTTCTTCTGCAAGTCCAACTTCAGAATACGAAATCTTAAGAGGAGATCTTTCGAAATTATTGTATGGAGCAACCAAAGATTTCAAAAATGTCGAATATCGATTTGGAATAACTGTCAAAGAAATCTTATCAAACGATGAGAAGTCAGTTAGAGTTAAATTAAGTGATGAATCAGAAGAAGAATATGACATGGTAGTAGCAGCAGACGGGCAATGGTCAGCCCTTAGAAAAATGGCCTTCCCATCAAACAATGTTGGAATCAATGATTTGGGAATGTTCATAGCTTATTGGACAGCTCCTAAAACTGAAAGAGATAACAATTGGTGGAACCTTTATTTTGGAACTGGTAGAAGAAACGTTGCAATCAGACCAGATCCTTACGGAAATGTCAGAGCTATGTTTTCAAAAATGCCAGAAAATCAAGAATCTAAAGAAATCTGGAAATTGACTGCTAGAAAAGACAAGGAATCTCAAAAGGCTTTGTTGAAAGCTGAGTTTAAAAATGTAGGATGGGAAAGTCAAAGACTTTTAGATTCTTTAGATGAAACCGACGATTTTTATTTTCAAGCCATTCAACAGATTAAAATGACTAAATGGTGGGAAGGTAGAATCATTTGTTTAGGTGATACTGCTCATGCTCCTACTCCTCTAACTGGAATGGGAACTTCTTTAGCTTTACTTTCTCCTTTCCTTCTAGCTGGTGAATTAAGCAAGTTGCAAATTGGAGAACACCCTAAAGTTGCTTTTCAAAAGTTCGAAGATCTTTTTCGTCCATTTGTTGAGGAGACTCAAAAAATTCCTTCTATTTTTCCGGGATGTGTTCATCCTAGAACCAGGCTACAGAGATGGTGTTTACAGTTGGCTTTCTCTTTGGTTTCAAACCTGGTCAAGATTTATTCTGCTTTACCTTGGACTAAGGGTTTTGCTTCTGATGAAGACGAAGACTTCAAATTGCCTAAATATGGACTTCCAGAAGAGGAGAATGTTGAAATGAAAGTGGAGTAGGATAAGAAGATGGATTAAGGGATGAAATGGAGGGTCGAAATAGGACGGCAATTGACAACTGAAGTCTCTGTAGATTTTGTAAAAAGTATATGAGGTTCTGTTTTCCCATACGGCCATACCCAATTAATGACTCATCTGACCTTTAAGCGAGGAACTTTCTGTTTGAAGCCCTGCTCAGGGTCTTAGATTGTAGGAATTCAGAGAGTATCGCCAGAACTTGAAACATGCGTTGGAAGGGTGGGACGTCAAGTTGAAGTTGATTTAAAGGGGGAGAGTTTGGGGTGGTTGAAGAAGAATGAAAAATGTTGTGAACTCCTTCCAAGCTCAAAATTATTTTCTACATTTTCTCGCTTAGAAAAGGAAAAGCTTTTCTTCATCTAGTATTCTGTTGGGAGGTGAAGATCAGAACGACTGAGAAGAAGTGAAAGCTGATGCAATGGCGATACGGTGGCATTTGAGACTCTCAACCTTTCCTTTCCCCCAAAGATTTTCCAGCCCCCAGAGAAAACACATTATTCTTTGTTGAGAACTCTCCATATCTCATGTCTCTCTCCCAGAGCATATCCAATAGTTCTCTTCTTGAAATCAACACCCAATTTCAACAAATCTATGACGTCTTGAAGTAAATGAGCCTGACCCGCTAAAGCTCCTGGATGCTGAGTCTGAGAGGAAGAAATAAGATGGATGTGCAAATGACTTTGGAGCGAGTGAAGAAGATGGAGATGAAGGGGAGAGAGTTGGATCAGCTCCTTGAGGATTTCACCACCCTTGACTCTTTTCCTAGACCAGGAAAAGTTAAAAAAAAAAGTCCCAAATCGTCATCCTTCACTTGCGACAGATCTCGGAACTCACTAGTAGGTAGGTTGATAATGAATGAAACATCTCAACGCACCACCGTTTCCTTCAAAACCCGCTTCCAATCCTTTCAGCCCGAATTTTTCGTCTACCAACTCTCTAGAAGCCTTTTCGATTTTCTCCAACAATTCAACATGCTTGGAACCTTCCTCGGTTGATGATGGTCTCAAATCTCGGAGAGAGCGAAGAGATCTGTCGTGAACTATCGCTGTTAGATAGAGAGTCGACAGAGTCTTCTTGTCCCATTTGAGGTCTGGGAGAATCTGGGATACGTGATCAAGTAGAGCAGTATGCCAAAGCAGAAGAAGATCAAGGTCAAGGGGCTGGAAGAGAAGAAATCACTGGTCGAAAAGAAAAGACTTACGATGAAACCAGTTTGCGGATCCGGATCTTCGTACAAGATCGACTCCGACTCTTTCTGTTTGTCTAAAATGTTGTAGACCCTAAGATCAAATGATATTCCAGAGAAGGAAGAAGATTAGTTTCCTCCTCGAAGACCAAGATGTGCAGAACAAAGGTGGGCAAGAACCTATGCATCGACTGACCAATTGATACGAGAAGGTAATTGAGAATGAATCCAAGGCTCTATCAATTGAGAATACATCTCAGGAGTCTCTGTGGAGAAGAGGTAGGAATCTAGATCAGCAAAAAGAGCGTCGAGAGAAGGAGAATTCATGAGGCCATCAGAACTAACCATAGATCATGAACTTCTTTTGAATTGAATACTTGGCTATGTGCTAAGCATTCGAAAAAAGAAATAAGAAGGGACAGAACCTTTACATCAGTGCATTGCTTCTACTTCCACGGCCTCTTTCTTCTCACTCACTTTCTCATCAACAGGTCGAATCATATTGATCTTGAAGTCTGCCTGATCATCAGCTACTTCTGAATTTCTCCAGCCCAATAGCCAAGTGTAGATATCATTCTGACCAACACTTTCAAGCTTGGAGAAAAGTGATGAAGACTCGATCTTCCTGACTTTTGAGTTTGGCTCTGAAGATTTCCCTTCCGATGAGGCAAAAGATTTAGAGACTAGATGATCTGAACCTTCTCCTATCGATTCGTAGAAAGCTGAGTCGAAGTGAGTCTTTTCCAGCAGAAGAATGGCTCTTTCTCTCATACCTTCGGGTTGAGCAGACTCGTTCGTTCGTGTGTTTGGAAAGGTCCCTAATAGAGAAGCCGTTCTGCTTCGAGGATCTGTGGTGAAATGTTGGAATTAGTGTGGGTAAGGGTCAGTAGAAGCTCACTGAGAATGGATCTGTTTGGAAATGGTCCAAGACGTATCTTACCTTCGTCCAGCACTCGTTCTAACTGAAAGCCGGAGAGAAAGTCGAGAGGGACTGACTTTGGAGTTTCTGACATTCTGAACTTTCAGGCTTTTCTTGATGGGCGCGAGAAACGGAGAAGACAGATGTCTGATTGAAAGGTTGAATGTGACGAAAGGAAGCACTCTTCGTTCTCAAATGGTCTCGACTCTCGCACCAGACCCTGCTCCCTCCCAAGCGGCAAGCCCGATGATCTGACTTCGTGAGCGTCTTCTGCCACTCAATTGAGTAGAAACTCAAGATTGAAACTACTACATACATGGATTGTCACTCCATCACTCTTGACAGTCAATCGAAAGCAGGTCGCTGAGCGAAAGAAAAGCTATTAGAGTGAAGGGGCACATTGAATCAAAGAAGACTGCTTTAAAGATAACTGATTACATCCCTTAATGAATTTTTGAGGTTAAGGAAATTAGAGAACAGGGCAATTGAAAGGCATCTACAGAAAGAGAGAGACGAGGTGACGTTTGGGTTGAATCTCTCCTACAAGAAAGAATCCGGCCTCAACCGATGGATTGGTCTTGGAATGAATGGTTTGGATCGTACTCGGTGAACAGCTAGAGGCGAGGAGGAGGAAGGTCAGGCAAGGAAAGAAAGTCAGGTCAAACTTCACCCAAGAAGGATGTGTTCAAGGTGACGAGAACCAAAGTCTTCAAACTCACGTCTTCAAGATAGGCCTGATAATCATAGACTTCTTCTTCAACTCCATCGACCGTCGTTCGAGGCATGCATTGAGTCAAGTAATCTATCGATTTTTGAGAAAGGCTCGCCATTCGCAGATCCATCTCCGTCACGAACCCCTTTGAGTGAGAGAAGGAGCAAGTGGATTTGAAACAGCAGTCTTTTAGCGAACGGAAAGAGTAGCTTGCCGTCCCTAGAGAGGAGGCTGAAAGCAACACTCACTTTTTCATTGGCCAGACCGGCGAAGGCTTCCAGAAGCTGATCGCCTGACGTCGTGTCTTCCGTGATCTCTCGCTGTTGAATCCAATTGAAAAAGGAAAAAAGAAGGAAACGAGATGAATTGGGAAAGATTTTGACACTGGCAACCAAAAGAGCGTGAGCTTACCAGGAATGTCAAGAAAGCATCGTAGGAGACGGAGCCGAAATTCTGAGTCAACTGATCGTGGATTTGCTCGATGTCTTCAGGCTGTTGGATGAACGAGGCGTGGAATGAGAGCGGGCAATCGTCAGATAAAAAGAAGAGGGGGGTGAAGAGAGAGAAGGACGACATTGAAAGGCAAGAGCAGCTTCAGTTGACTTTCCAAAAACTCACCCTATATGTTATACCCAAAGAAGCCAAGGCTCCCTCAAAGTCCGAAACATTAAGAACGTTGAGAGAATCCTTATCGAAGTGTCGGAAAGTCGATTCGAAGTCTTCAAGTTCCGCTGGAGTTAGATTTGTGTGCTGAAGGGAGACGATCTGAAGGTTTGAGGAAAAGAGAAGCGCAGGAGGAGGGAGATCAGAACCTGATCGAACAAAAATAAAACCCTTTGAGAACTCACCTGATTGTCAATGAAAGCCATCTTCTTAGCCACACTTGTAACCAACAATTCCAATTCGAACTTCAAATCATCACAGGTGAAAACAGTATAATCATTTTCCTCAACTTTAGCTTCATCACATTCTTTTTCCACCACCAAAATCTCATCCAATTTTTTTTCCATCGGACCTAATAAATTCTGTAAATCTTTAACTTTAGTTTTCTGTCTTTCCAATTCGCCACTTAGATTCGAAATCTTACTTGTAATCTCTTGCAACTTATCATCGAAACCATTTGCCAAACCAGCATATTTCTTTCTCAAACTTTCCTTAGCTTTTCGAATTTCGTTGTTGATATTTCTAGCTCTGTCGGTTTCTTTAGAAGTATGAACTTTCCAAGCTTCATCTAAATCTTGCTGTCCAAGACCGAAAGCTGGAGACCATTCTTTGATACGATAGGTTTTCAATTTGGTTTTGATGTTGCCTAATAGAGCTTGCAATGCATTTCTTTCTAATCTCCAAGATCGTTTCGTTCCTGATTTGTACAATTTGAATTCTTGAAGTCTTGAAACTGCATCGGCGTATGTTCCAGTGAATTGAGCTGAAGTCCAAGAAGTTTGAAGTTCACCCATTTGAGACAGTAGCTGGGGATGGAGAGGAGAAAGAACAGAGATTCAGATTCATTACAGTGATGAAAACCCACTCCAAAACCTCAAACTCACCTCTCTAGCTCTCCTCTCATAATCATTCTGTTGAATCCAAGCACTCAACATCACATCAGTGAATTTCGATACCCTTCTACTATTAACTTCCGCATGTTCCATAGAGCTAAAAGCGTGGAAATATTGAGCCACATAAGTCATCACGGATCTTTCATCAGGTTTCTTGGCGTCACATAAATCTTCAACGTCCAACAATTGAGGGATGTCCAAACTGTTTTGAGCGACTTCGAAAGCTAACATGGTACAAGCGTGAGGATCTGATTTTGGTAAGGAATCATAATCTAGAAGATCTGGTCGATGTTTATGAATCAAAGCACATAGAGCTAAACCATCTCGAAAAGAATGAGTGAAGTTTTGAACGTCTACTTCTGAATAATCTGCCGTTTTTCTTTGACACCAGAGGAGAAGTCCTTCTTTTGCTGTTACACCTTCTTCACTGGAAGAGGGAGAATGGAAAGAGGGAAAGCAAGTCGGAAGTTGAGCTCTCTTCTGGAAGAGGCGCAAAATCTGAATCAGATGAAGCTCTCGAAGCTCACCTGATGTCTGCAATCGTAAACCTGAGAATCAAAGTCCAGATCATCCCTAGAATTAGCTTTAGATTCCCGTCGATGATGTCTGTCAGATGGGGATTGGTTTGAAGAAGACATCGAAAAGAGCTCGGATCAGCTCCGGCAGCGTTTTTGAATGGGCCAGGTTTGAAACGAGTTCTAAGGAGATCATCATCTTGATATCTTTCCGTTAGGCAGAGAGTATCCCAATCGAAGCAGTGGGGCTCCAGAATGGGAACCGAGAGGGTCTCAAGATGTCCTCCACCAGCAGTCCCCTCAAACGCAATAGGACAATGCAACCATTGTAACTTAGTCCTTGATACTAATCTCTGAGCTACTGGATCTCATCTCTTAGTGGGACAATATCAGAGATAGCACAGCCTACCACTCAACTTGCTCTTACAACTTAACTTCCCATCGATTCCCTCTCCTCTCTTTACTTGAAACTCACCTTCAGCTCCAACATTAGTCAAGACTACCCCTCTATCCCTAATGAAATTCAAGGCCACATTCACATTCTCAGCTTTCTGAACTCTGATCTTCGGGTTCTTGTTGTACTTTGGAAAAGTGACATCTCCCATGATTTCCATCAGCTGACATAGTCTAACTCCATTGGATAAATCTGTTGAAAGAGAAGTCATAGTTTGAATGTCTCTTGATTCTAATTTGGTGTTCAACCTGAAGGGGAATCAAAGAGGAAGAAGGAGGTTGAGTGAGTGAAAGGTGGGTGTTGGTCTCTTGCTGCGTTGGGGTTCTCTCTTATTGATTCATTGATTCTCGACTAACCATTTGGTGAAAGTCTTTGCCTGAACGTCTTCCCAACCTCTATCTTGATCTGGTAATCCAACAAGCGTTGACTGTCGTTTGTAGGCCATACTGTGCGGTGTGAGTGTTGGACAAGGAGGAAAAGAAGTGTTGGTCTCCTCGATCTTTTTCTTCTTTCTTCCTTCTCTTCCTCTCAACATTCGGTTCTTCTCAAAAAGATGGCCTCCTTAGAAACACCTTTGCCTTCGTCCTCTCTTGAGCAAGCTCCGATTCCAAAAGTACAAGTTGAATCTCTCAGTCCTGGAATCTCTGCCATTCCGACGAGGCAATCCACTCGAGACATTCAAAATCAATTGACTCAAGTCCTTTGTCAAAGTTTCGCTGATAGAATTCTAGTCTTGGTCACTCAAGTTGGAAAAATTGGTTGTCTGGTAAGTGATAGTGTAAACCCATTTGGCATCAAATCTGAGTTCTGCATCGAGAGACATTCGTTTTCCACTTTTCCGTTCACTCCCACCTCCTTCCTTCTTCCTCTACTGCTTCTAACCTACTTTCCTTTATTTCTTGCCTCTCCTTTAGATCCAGGTGACTCCCCCACCCTCAACCGTCCTACCACCAACTTCAGAAACTTCATCTTCAGAAGATGATCTTCTACCTCCAATTCTTCCATCTCAACAAACCCCTCTCTTAGGTTCTCCTCCTCAAGCTTTTGCAGATCTTTATGGTCTTTATGCTTCTCAGATAGCAGCCGTAATCAGAGCTGGTGCGTGCCAAGGTCTTCCTCCTGGAGTTCCACCTCCTCCTTCAGCTAACAGACAAATCGTAGTAGGTCTGGCTCTCAAGAACAACCGTAGACATAAACTCGATCAAGATGAAGACGATAATGAAGGATTGGATGAAAATGAAAGAGAGAGGTTTTTGGAGATTATGGAAATGGTTAAGGAAGCTAGGGTTTGGTAGGAAAGTTTGTACATGCAGAAGAAAGGACACTTAGAAACCAAGGAAAGAAATATATGAGAAGGAACTCGCAATTAAGAATGAGATTGAAATTGAAGCAATTGAACTTGAGGGAAGATTGAATTTGAATTGAAATTGAGAATCTTGGACCAGAAAGGATCTGTGGAGAGACCTCTGCGTTTCCCAGTAGCGGCCTAGAGCTATCACCGCTGGAACTGCTGAATTTTAAATGGACTATAAAGGGTTTGTGAGAGTTGATGAGGAGAGGAAGAAGGAGATTTCGACAGAGTTGAGAAGATCTTAGAAACGGGCTGATGACTTGATGGACTTCACCTTACTTATGCTCTATCTATAGTTTGTTGGGATAATTAATTCTTGCGCCACATCTCATCTTTAATAGAACAGAACAATTTTCATCGCCATTCAAGAAACGTTTAGAGACACAAGTTTCGGATCGTTCCAATCTGGAGTGAAAGAAATCAAAGAAGGTGAGGATTGCATTGGTAAGATCCAGCACTAGTACGGTTGGAAGAAATCTCAGAATCAAGATCTGTTCGGTTACGATACAAGCAAAAAGGGGGATTCTCTCTTTATAGCGTTCACACCGGATTTAGCGTTTGATCATGCTTTCCCTTGCGCACGAGATCCAGAGCGGATGATCATCATCTTTCTCTTCCTAATTTAATGCAATTGAGCTTTCGGGTCTGAAGTCCGAAAGCAAGTCTGGATATGTGCGCGCACGAGGATCGCTTTGTCAGTTATTCTTTATAGTTGTACAATATCAAGTTTGAACTCCTCTCTTCTACTTTCCTCATGCAACTTCTCCTTCAGCTTCCTTTCCAAATTTCAGCAAAACAATGACCTCTACCTCATCTTATCCATCCGTTCAATTTGGAGCAATGCTCATCGGTTCGCCAGAGACTCAAGGGAGAATCAATACTCTCAAAGATGCTCAAGAAGTCTTGGACATTCTGAGAGCTCACGAAGTTGACAGCATCGATACAGCTCGGTTTTATGGAAACGGATCTTCTGAAAAGTACCTAGGAGAATTGAAAGCTCAAGAACAAGGCTTCAAGATTTCTACCAAGTTGATGCCAATTCTGGGTACCCCTCTGGCCGGTCTACCTAACATTTCCAACAATCAATACGATCATGGAGCCCAAAGTGTTCACGCTGCTTGTCAGGCTTCCTTGGACGATTTGAAGATGGAGAAGATCGACATCTACTATCTTCACGCTCCAGACAAGAACACTCAATTCAAAGAGGTGAATACTTACTTGAAAAGATCAACACGACTATGCTTTCTATTAGCTGATCGTATCTTGACCTTTACTTGTGCCTCTAATTCTCCAGACCTTGGCAGCAATCGATCAAGAATACAGGGCCGGTCGCTTCGAACGCTTTGGAATCTCAAATGTAGGTCTCTTCTACCTCTTACTGGTTGAGCTTGGGACCATTGGCACACTGACAGGGCTGACTGTTCTCCAATTGCATCACTTTTGATCTTCAAGTTCACAGTAGAGCAAATCAAAGAAATCGTCAGTCTCTGCGAGCAACACAGTTTCGTCCCCGTTTCAGTCTATCAAGGCATGTAAGTGTCCCTAATGAGACTCACAGGGTGAAAACCAACTGATTGTAGTTTTCTCTCCCTTTTCAACCAGGTACAACGCCATTGCCCGCAAATCCGAAGAGACGCTCTTTCCAACACTTCGTGCAAACAACATCGCCTTTGTCGCCTTTTCCCCTGCTGCCGGGGGCTTCTTTACGATGAAAGAACAAACTGATGAAGTCGGACCTAATCACCGCTTTGACAAGGACACGCCTCACGGTCAGATGTATAGAGGACTGTATTGGGATGAGAAGTACTTCAAAGTCTTGAGGACTTTCCGTCCTTTGGCTGAGAAGTATGACATTGGGATGATTGAGATGGCACTTAGATGGTGTAAGTATCATAGTGGACTCAAGCAAGCTCACGGTGACAACTTGTAAGTATAGAGAAATGCGGACAGAAATAAACTCAGAGCATTGGGGCAGGTGTCAACTCGCTGATCCATTCTTTCTCCTTCGCAGACTTCTAGGCGCCTCTTCTCCATCTCAACTAGAAACCAACTTGACCAACTTGGAAAAAGGTCCACTCCCCAAAGAGTTGGTGGATGCTCTTGAAGAAGCTTGGATGACGTTGAAGGAGTCTTCTTTTGCGATGGAAGAGACTTTTGCATAGCTTCCCCCGACGCCATTGGTTGTTGTTTCTTTACAGGAGCTCCAAATGCTGAGCTGGTGCTGCTTGAAGTTGATCCGCTGAAATCGTTTGTATTAATTCCACCCCCTAAAGAACCAAAAGCACTTGCCCCTCCTCCTGCATGAGCTCGCAAAAGCTCCACCACCTGTCTGACCAAGTCTTTTTTTCAGTTTTTCGTTTTCACGATTACTTGTTGATGAAATTAGAGCCAACTTGGCCTCGTGCGTTTCGATTGTCTGCGAGCAATCAGTCAAGCACAAGACAGAAGGAAAAATAACAAGAACATCTATTGAGAGAGAAGAGCAAGACTTTTACAATACCGGAAAGCGACAGATGTTGACAATCTGAGAAAAGGGGAAGGCAAATAGATGGTTTTGGGGTAGGTAGGCTGAGCAAGACTCGGAGAGGGGTGTGTTGACAAGATTCGCAGAAACAGAAAGAATGTGATATGAAGAGACGAGAGAGAGACAAAGAAGCTATGTACTTGCAATGATGTTACTTGTTTCAGAGAGATTGTTGTTGATTAGACGGATGAAAGAATGTTTTTTTTATCCTTGAAGAGAACACTAAGATACTGCGGAGCCACTTTATTTACAGTCAGAGACGATCCTTTGATCGAAAGCTCTGATCAGATTCTCATTAATGAGGAGAGTAGAGGAGTGTTGGGAAGTAAACCTAAATTAATAAGACGGGTAGTAAAGCTATTAAGCAAGCAGCCATGATAGCCAAAGAAGGTTCACCTAATCCCAATCCAGCTCCATTGGACTGATCTTGAACTTTCCTTGGACCAGATAAGTATCTAACAGTCATAACTGCGACTCTACCATCTTGAGCTGGATTTCCATCCACAGCGACTTCATTTGCATGATTGATCTTTTCCGAAGTTGCATTTAGTAAAATTCCAGCTTCTATCCATTCAACGGTAGTGTTGAAATAATGATCACCATAATTAGTTCCATTCGGTAAAGTTGCATTTCCAATCAATTCATCTCTTCCTTTGTTATACCCGTCTGGCATAATTAAATGATTTTGGTCCAGAGGTAATTCAGCTGAAGCAGCTAAGAAGTAAGCTCCTGAGTTGGCTTCGGTTCCATTTTGAATCCACCATCGGAAATGATTACCTCCTGAGAAAGTTTCCTGTAAAGTTCAGAAACGAGAGGATAGGAGAATGGGAGAAAGGGAGAGGGGAGAGGTAGAAGTCAGATTGTAGGCCAAAGTTTTTCTTATTCGAAACGTCAACCGTTTTGAACAAGACTTCTCCACTTACCCTACAAGTTCCGATGAAAGGAGACCCAAAGTTGTATCTGAGGACACCGTTGTTTCCATCTCCATTGCCTTGAGTTCGGTTGAGCTTACCATCTCCAAGAGAGGTCAACTGGAGAGTTCCGTTTGCTTGACCTAGGCACGACACTCCGAAGTTGATGGATCTGTGAGGAGGTCAGTGTAGAGGAGAAAAGAGCCAACAAGAGGTATCAGCAAAAGTCTGAGCGTTCGGGTGAATGGTCTAGAGGTTCGAGACTGTCTCTGCTGCCTGAGTGATCGTGGTGCCCCTTGCTCGTCTCTCAAAGACTTTCCTCGGTTCTCAGTGGTCTCAATGAGTACTTGTTGAAGTCGACCTGGATAGACAGTACTCCCAGCTCTTCGATAGACCCATCGGAAGATTGCGAATAGTTGGCTGACATTCCCCTTTCTTCCAAAAGCACTCAAACTTTACATCTGTGGCTTACACCATTGAATGACTCTCGAGCTGTTAATCCAACGACATTACTCAATTTATTCTATCTCTGTACTCACGTAGCCCATAGCAAGAACCCCTCTACTGTGAGAACCTCAGCATCACTGTTTGCGCTAACAATAGCGTTCAAAGGTTCACCTAAACCAATCGCATAAGGACCTGGAATGATGGTTAACATCTGACCTTCTAGGGTACTGTTGATTGGAGAATAGAAATCAAGTTTCTGACCATCTTCAGCTTCCGTTTGGTTGAAGACGATGGCTCTTTTCGAATGACTTTGACTTTGATGATCCAGGGCTTCTGCCGAGAAAGGATTTGGAAATGGAGATGCTAGAATGGGTTGAACCAATAGAGCTAAAGTAAAAAGTAGAAATGAGAATGAAATTGATAGAACTATTGAGGATGGAGTCTTCATTGACCTCCTTGTTGAGTTTGAGGTAGATGGATGAGTTGAGGTTGAGGTGGTGGTGGTGGAAGAAGTGGAGGAGAAGAGTGAAAGAGCCGATGCTGTGGTTTGAGATGACTCTAAGTCTGAGGATTGGAGATTGGGTTGGCTTCTTGAATTTCGTAAACTGAGATTCATCTATTAAGAGGAGAGAGTCGAGAGAGGAAGAAGGAAACAGAGGAATGGGAATGGAACTTTTTCGTGTAAATCGCCTGTTGCTATTTCAATATTGTTGTGCTATGATTTCTGCTTTCTACTGAGGGAAAGACGAATAGACTTGACGCAATAAAGAAGCAAAGAAAAGATCAAAGGAGATGAATTGGGGAGGCAAAGTAAAAGGAGAGCAAGTTGATCAAATGTGGATCACGATCAAGCCAACAAGGGAAGCCTCGTCCGTTTTTCTCTCCGAAGGGACTTCCGCACAACTTGACGGGATATCTGAGTTGGAAGTTCTTGAAAGCTTGAAATTCAATCCTCAAGAACAAGGTGATGGCCTGGATTCTGTGTATATATGTCGCAAAAGATGGAAGTACGGGAGGTGGAGATCAAAGGAAAGGAAAGCAGGTTAGCAGGAAGCCTTGCAAGTCTATTCATTCAATTCTCCGCCTATTAAAGGTGGCGCTCAGATTGATTGACATGAAGGAGTAAAGAACGTTGCTCATAAGACGCTTCTCAGAGGAGCCAAAAGTGAAAAGACTATGTAGGAGGAAGAGGTGGAAGACCCTAGGGTGCTTTCTCACTTCTCTCCTGCAAACGAGTACGTAGCTCTCGCAGTCTTGTTCTCGAATTTCACTTGTCTGGTTAAGATCTTGCCTATCAATTCGTCGATACTTTTGGATCTTCACTACTCATTCTGCTCTCGTTGCTGAGTGTGAGCCCGGAGGAAGTGATCACAGTATTCGGAACTCGCCTCTCTGGTCTCTCACTTGCAACCTTTTCTGCTGTCCTTCATCTGTTCTCCTCAAATTTCCAACGCGCAATCTCTTTTCTCTTCTCTTCTCACGTCCTTTCATTCTCAAAGCCTTACTACTGCAAGTCGCTCTTCCCCCGATTCTCTCCTCTCCTCTCCTCTTCTCCCCTTCTTCATCTTCCTCCTCTGCTTGATGCTCTTCTGAAGCTCATCTTAATCCTCAATTCTCTTCCTTCAAGCCCTTTAATCAATAGCATGGCTGAAAAGATCAATTCATCTGAACAAGCCCAAATTGAACAACTCACTAGTTCAACCAACCCTTCCTCTTCAGCTTCAATCGATTATCCAAGCACCACCACCACCACCACTGGCTCAAGTAGTAATGGAAGTACTCCAAGTATTTCAGCAAGCAACGATCCAACAGAAAGGGGTCAAGATGAATTTCAATTCACACAAGAACAATTAAAGGACTCTCCTCAAATCACTTCTCCCAACGACCAATCGATTCCATCCAACCAGCCATCCCCGTCCTCCCCGTCGTCCTCTCCCACAAAGCAGAGACCTCCTCTAGCCATTCTCAGTCATTCCAAGAACGATGGGACCAGTCACAAACAATCCCTTCGTACTCAAGGAAGTCAATCCAAGTTACCGTCTCACAAGGAGGAAGGCGCTTCTCTACCCAGCCAAGATGATCTCTCCTCTCCGCCTAGGTCTCCAATCTCAACTTCCAATTCATCCTCAAAGGATAGTGCCAGTAGTCAAACATCAGCTACAGCTGCTGCTCTTCGATCTCCAGGTCCGTCAACCCAAAATCAAGCCTTCATCTATCCCATGAGGTCAGCCGTCACTGTCAAGCAGCCAAGTGGTGGTGGTGAGGATGGTAGCATGAGCAACACTACCTCTCCTAGGACTGCTTCTGGGAAGCAGTTCCCTTCTCCTTCTTCTACGACTTCAAGGCAAGGAGGAAACGCTGGCACGGGTGGTGGAGGTGGTGGCGCAGGACATAGAAGAACTATGAGTTCAGCAACAGATGGCAGTGGTGGACCTTCTCCGAAGGGCGCTGTGCTGACGAGACAGCCCAGCAGTGCCAGTAGCGTGAGTCGGTCCATTTCTTCCATGATGGAGGAGTCTATGCGGATCTCTAGTTTTGGCAAGTCGGATCAAGAGGGAGCTTTGGGTTTGAAAACTCAGACGAGAGATAGTCAGCAACCCACGGAGTCCACCTTTCCTCTCGCTACCAATCCTCCAAGCTATGTTTCTCGAGCTAACTCTAACTCTGGAGGAAACGAGAAGGCATCGGACGGGAAGGCGGTTCCAAGCCACTACGATGTCAACACGAATACGGGAGAGATCAAGAAGGAAGACCTTCAAGACTCATCTCTCTATCCAGCTCCCTCTGGAAACGAAGCTCACAAGGTCGAGGATCTAGGGAAAGGTGCTTTACCAAGTGCTAGACCCCCTCTTTCAGAATACGCTTCTATCAGGCACGCCTCAAGCTCGATCGACGACAGTCCTGCTGCCTCAGCTTCGGATTGCACTCAGAACGACTCATTCTCTGAAGCTGGAGGACCTGGTAGAGATGGAGAGGAAGAGGGAGCAACTGCTCACGTACTCTCAACTAGAGAGCAGAGACTTCTAGAGTCGGAGCGTAACAGATTGGAAGCCATGACTACGACCAGATTCTCTCACGTTCAAACTGCGGATGGTCACATGGTAGTGACAGGTAGAGACGGTCAGCTGGCAAGGTGTGAAGATGAGGTGAGTCAAGGGAAACGTCAGCTAGTCCGTGCTCTCGAAACCGCAGCGCTGACAAGACTTCTCCCTTAACCTTCAACGTTTCACAGCCAATCCATATTCCTGGAGCAGTTCAGTCTTTTGGCTGCATGATCGTAGTCAGAGAGGACGCTGATGGAAATCTAATAGTGAGGCAGTGCTCAGAGGTGAGTTTCGGAAAGGAAGAAAAAGGAGAGAGCGTGCATTCGATGTTGGCTTCTGACTCGCACCTCGATCTCTTACATCTCTTTCTTTCAATCAGAACTCCGGAGAGGTCTTGGGTCTATCGCCTACCCATCTTTTCTCGATTCCATCTTTCTTCGACTGCTTTGAAGAAGATCAAGCTGACCTGCTCTGGGACTCGGTCGAGACTCTGGATGAGAACGATCAAGATCTCACGGAAGGAGGACCTCATGTCTTCCAAATCGCAGGACTGGGAGAACCAGTGCTTGAGGGCGCTAAAGATTCTTTGGGATTGCCGTTAAAGAGAAAGATATGGTCCTGTTGGTGTGCCGCTCACAAACCTCAATCCAGAGTCGATACTTCGGGCAAGCGTCCTCTGATCGTACTCGAGTTTGAGCCAGTAACAGACGTCTCAAATCCTCTCTCGACTATCTCTCCTCCTGGAACACCCGAGAGTGAAATGGAATCGGACGTATCTCCAGATAGTGCAGACAACAAGCCTAGAGCCAACGGAACCAACAACGGAAGCAACTCAACTAGCAACACGAACTCGACGCTCAGAGACAATTCGAAGAACCACAACCCTTACTTCTCTGCACCTCCCTCGAGCTCTGCCGGAACAGCAACCATGACCTCCTCAGAAAGCACTGATAATAGTACCAATGATCCAGATCCAGCCGCCGGTGATGCCCTCGCACTCGCCAGAGTTCGCGGCGGGAAGAAGCCGAAAGGAGGATTGCAGGGAGAGCCTTATCAACCTACCGCCGAAGAGTTCGCAGAGTCTACCACTGTCTCTTCCAGACCCCTGAAGGCTTTGGCTAGAATGAGAAAGGAAAGAACCACGACTGGCAGAAGGGCTGGCTCTTCCGCTGCTCCACAACCCGAAGTCGGGAGCAAGAGCCAGAGCTCGCCTCTCAACTCAGCTCCGAGGAATCGAAGACGACGTCCCAACGCTACTGGACCAGAGCTGGACGAGGATGGACTTGGAACTGGACCTAAGGGAGAGAAGTATGACTATGGATCATCCGATCCCTTCGCTGGATTCGGTTCCGCTAGCTTCTCAGCTGGTGCTTCGTTGGACATGTTCGGAGTGCTCTCGCAAGCCAACGAACAATTGACTGCTCAGACTGATCTGCAGAGCTTCCTGAAGGTGGTGGTTGGAATCATTCGAGAGATGACAAGTGAGTTTTCAGACGACGAGAGAGAGCAAGAGGGTGGTGTGCTTTCGCCACCCAGTGGCTGACTGATCTTCTTCTCTTACCCTTTCCCTTCTTCACCTAGGGTTCTCGAGAGTCATGATTTATCAGTTCGATGAGGCTTGGAATGGTCAGGTCGTCTGTGAGCTAGTGGATTGGAACGACACTCACGATCTCTATCGAGGTCTTCATTTCCCAGCCACAGACATTCCGAAGCAAGCTAGAGACCTCTACAAGATCAACAAAGTCCGTCTCCTCTACGATAGAGATCAAACCTCTGCCAGAATGGTCTGCAGAGAGGAAGAAGACTTGGAGACTCCCATCGACATGACTCACTCTTTCTTGAGAGCGATGTCTCCGATTCATGTCAAGTACCTCGAGAACATGGGAGTCAGAGCCTCGATGTCGATCTCCATCACAGCTTTCGATCAGCTCTGGGGTCTGATCGCTCTTCACAGTTACGGAGGTCACGGAAAGCGAGTCCCGTTCCCCATCAGACAGCTCTGTAGGCTGTTGGGAGAGAGCGTCTCGAGGAACATCGAGAGGTTGAGTTACACTCAAAGATTGGCAAGTCGAAAGCTCATCAACACTCTTCCTTCTGATACCAACCCTTCTGGGTACATCATCTCGAACGCTGAGGATCTTCTAAGTCTCTTCGACGCCGACTTCGGAGTCATCGCCATCGGTCACGAAGCCAAGATTCTAGGTCCTCTGTCAGCCAGTCAAGAGGTTCTGGCAGTTACTGAGTATCTCAGAATCAAGAAATTCACTACGATCATGTCGTCTCAAGACGTCCAAAGTGACTTCCCAGACATGATTCTTCCTGAAGGACTCGGTCTTGAAGTCGTAGCCGGGTTACTGCTGATTCCTTTGACGGGAGGGGGAGTAGACTTCATTGCTTTCCTCCGAAAAGCGCAGAGTCGACACGTCAACTGGGCTGGAAAGCCGTTCAAAGAAGGAGTCGAAGGAACTGCGGTGTTGGAACCTAGGAAGAGTTTCAAGATCTGGTCTGAGACGGTGATTGGGACCTGTCGTGCTTGGAAGGACGAGGAACTGGAGACTGCTAGTGTTCTCTGTCTAGTCTACGGAAAGTTCATTTCCGTCTGGAGACAGAGGGAACAAGCCCTTCACTACAATCAGCTGAATCGATTGTTGCTGTCCAACGCTTCTCACGAAGTCAGAACTCCTCTCAATCAGTGAGTATCCATGCCCAATCGAGAATCGTTTCTCCACATTTTCTATAGTGTCCCTCTTGTCTGACCCTTTCCCAACGCATTTCCCTCTGACTCCTCGCAGCATCATCAACTACCTAGAGCTCGCTTTGGACGGACAGCTGGACGCTGACACTCGAGACAATTTATCTAAGTCTCACACAGCATCGAAAGGTCTGCTTTTCGTCATCAACGATTTGCTCGACCTTACTCGACAAGAACAAGGTCGACCTCTACTCTTGAACGAGCTCTTCGATCTCTCTGCTACAGTTCGAGAGGCGGTTCAGATGCACTCTTGGGAGGCCAGGCGGAGGAAGATCGAGTTCACTCTCGAAACCGATCCGGAATCTCTAATGGTCATCGGAGACAAGAACAGGATCCGCCAAGTCGTCACCAACACGGTCACCAACTCTGTCAAGTACACCGAAGAAGGTCAAATCCACGTTTCGGTTCGAAAGGTACCTAACAGAGATATGCAAGGAATCCTCCCCGAAGGATGCTCTATGAGCGTAGAGATCGTAGTCTCGGATACTGGAAGCGGAATCCCAAGAGAGAAGCTAGAGACCATCTTCAGAGAGTTCGAACAAGTCGAATCTGTCGTACCTCAAGAAGAAGGAAAGGAAGATCTGGATGAGGCTGGCGGTTCTGCGGATCCAAAGGATGAATCTGGTCTCGGTCTCGGATTGGCATTGGTTGCTAGGATCATCAAGAATCTAGGTGGGCAGCTACGAGTCGACTCCACTGTCGGCGAAGGCTCAAGGTTCACCTACTACGTCCCCTTCGCTTCTCCTATTGACGAAGATGATCCCGATGATTTCCTTTCCGGATCTCAACGTGCTCTGCTCAAACAGCAAGGAGCTCATCTTTCTACTTTGGAGCCTGCTGGCCACGGTCAGGTCAATTCAAAAGGTGGAGGAAGCACTGGCGGTAGCGAATCTACTACTAGAAGCGAGATCGATTCTTTGGTTGAAGCTATCGCAGCTCCTCACATGATTGAAGGCGAGCCGTCCAATCCAGGAGCACTGCATCGAGCCGGATCCAATCGAAGCAGCTCCAATTCGATAGAGGCTCGCACGCCTCAAGGCAACCGAGGAAACAGTGGCTCTGAAGCTGGCAAAGTTCAGGCTGTCAAGACCAGGCCACCACCGATGCGAAGAGCCTCTGCCGGACGACACAACGTTGAAGGGTCTGCTATTCCTCTTCGCTCCGTCAAGGTCGACCCTCATTCTCTCGATTCAGCCATCCGACATACTACCGGCGTCGGAGGAAGTCCAAAGCCAGCAGGACTCTCACCTCCAATCTCTGCTACTACCACCAACGATTCCGGTCGCTCAGCTCCAGCGCCAATCGTCTCTCCCAAGGTCAGCGGAGACAGAGCTCGGAGGAAGGCTCAAAGCAAGAGCCAACCTTCTTCTCTCGTCACTTCTCAAAAAGTCAGTCCTTTGAGAATTCTGGTAGTGGAAGATGATCCAATCAACAGAATGATTCTCAAGAAAAGACTCGTGATGGACGGACACTCTGTACTACTCGCAGTCAATGGAGAGGAAGGAGTCATGCAATTCGAACAGGACGGAGACAAGATGGACCTCATCTTGATGGATTTACAAATGCCAATCTGTAATGGACAAGATGCTTGTAAGAGAATCCGAGCTTGCGAGAAAGGTAGATCGGATGCCAATCAACTAGCCGATCGACCTGCTGCTCACGTTCTTAACGGAAGGATTCCGATCTTTGCAGTCTCGGCGACGCTAGACGAAGGGATGAGGGAGGAAATGGGAGATATTGGCATGGATGGTTGGGTGAGTTCAGCTTTCCCTCGCTTTGTTCTAGATGACAGGAACAATTTTCTGACACTTTCCTTCCTTCTTCCTTCTTCCCTCGATGATTCCCTGTCTATCTCTTTCCAGCTCCTCAAACCCGTCGATTTCGCTCGTCTTCGTATACTCATGAGAGGAATCACCCACATCGAACAACGACAGAAAGATCGTTGGGTTCCTGGCTTTCATTGGGAGAAAGGAGGTTGGCTTTCTGATCCAGCCAGCAGATAGATCTTTCTCCCTTCGCATCCAATTTTCTTTGCCCCATCTTTCGCCATCTCCTCTCGTTCCTGGAAACTCAACCTGGAATCACGCAAGCCTCAATCTCAATCCCGATCTCAAATTCATCTACAACTACATGACGAAGATCTCTCCACCTTCATTTCCCTTCTCCCGACCCGACCCTTCTCATACAATACACGGAATCCAAACCAAACGCAAGACTTCAAAATGCAGCGAATCGTCCCCTCCACTGGAACCCTGCTTTCTCTTCTCCTTTCTCTATCATGCTTCATCCTCTTCCTTATTCTCTTCTCTCTGTTCCCATTCTCTTTTCGGCTTGGAACTTTTTTGGGATGCTGTCATCAATTCGCTATTAGTATCTATTTACCTTTCCTCTAAACAAGTATATCTACCGTCTTCATCTCATACACGCCTTTGATTGACTAATGAAATTTGCAACTTAATTCCCTTTCTCTTCTTAACTGAACGCCAACTAATGAAGTGTGAAGGAGAAAACCTTTGGGTTCTTCTTGACCTCTTTCAGATCGAATCTCTCAAGCTTCCAGCTTCCATGCCTCTCTTTCCTTCTCTGCATTACACTGCCCTCGTCGCCTCAAACGTCTGATTCAGCACTCGATCCGCAAATCAACCTTGTCAGCAACTTCGAGTCGATTGAAAAGATCCCAAAAGACTTTGAAAATGAAATTGCGTGAAACAACAACCCAAAAAACAGATGCAAGATGAAGAACAATTCCCTCGAACTCAAATAGTGACACCCTCTTC
Source organism: Golubevia sp. BC0850 (assembly GCA_012976225.1). NCBI lineage: Eukaryota > Fungi > Basidiomycota > Exobasidiomycetes > Golubeviales > Golubeviaceae > Golubevia > Golubevia sp. BC0850. Next base: position 367,740 of record JAAVVG010000019.1, on the reverse strand, counting down.
TACCTGACCTTCTTTCTCTTTCTCTTGAGCCCTTTCCAACTCTCTCTTTTCTCGTTCCTTGACCTCTTTCCTTCTCTCCAGTTCCTTTCTCTTCTCCTTCTCTCTCTCTTTAGCTTGAATCCTACAATCTCTCCCGCAGAATTTCAAACCACTTCTGCTGATCGGAGCATTAACGACCAAAGTCCCACATTCATCACAATTAGCATCGGTTTTTAATTTGGACTTTTCTTCGGCTCTAGCCAGAACCGAATCCAATTGATCTGAATCTAACGCTCTGCCCTTCCCTTTACCGACAGAGCTCGAATCGTCCGAAGTTGGGGATCTTGCCCCAGCAGAAGTAGGAGATAAAGGAGATTGAGGAGTAGGAGTTGCTGAATTTGAAGAGTTGTTAGATACAGAACCATAGAGTGAGTTGGATTTGGTTGGATCGATACCCATGAAAGATCTTCTGATTTGAGTATTTGGACTTAGTAGATCTTTATCCTGAAAATTTGGGTCTTTGAGATCAGGTGCTTCAACTTCAACTCTCATTTCTTTCGGAAAATCACTTCGTTTCTTTGATTGTTGAGCTTCCAAACCTATCTTTCTAAGAGTTCCAAGAGCTGAATTTGAAGTTGAACCAGTTGGAGAAATCGGCGAGGTAGGACTCAAAGCTCCATTCCTTGAAGTCGAAGAGAAATTCCTGTCCTTGTTGGTGATTGAAGTTTCATCAGTTGAAATAGTAGAAAGACCACTTTGAAGGAAAGAAAGTGAAGGAGATAATGTTGAAGGAGGTCTCAGTTTGAGAGAAGGGATTCTCGAGCCTCCTTGAGTGTGAGTGGAGCTTGAAGATGGTATCCTTCTCAGACTTGCATACGGATTTCGATTAGAAGCAGATGTAGATGGAGGAGAATTTGCTTGATTTGATTCGTGTGGATGAGCTGGCATAGAAGCAGAACTTCCGGTTCTCTTGCGAGGTTGATAGGTGAAACTCGGGTCGAACCCTTCATCACCATTACCGTCAAATCCAACTTTTTGAGATGAAGAGGTAGAAGAGTGAGAAGTGGGTAATTGACCTCTGAGTTTCCTTAGACTGTCAACCGCTTGTCTACCCAAACCGGCTGAACCATTCATTTGATGCGAGAAACCATGATCGTTAACGTTGAGAGATGAAAGAGAAGAGTTAGAAGTTAAGGATCTCATGGAGGGTGCGTTGCTGAAGAAGGGGGGATTCGAAGAGTAGTTTGAAAAGTTTGAAGCTTTGCTTGAAGTAGACGCATTCGAACCTCTTCTTCTAGAAGAGAGTTCTCTCAAAGATTTGGTTGGATCGAATTGTCCTGCTGCATTCAACTGTTGATTCGAAGAAGATGAAGGAATTGAAGAGGTTGCTTCCTCTGATAGAAGAGAATTCATGTCGCTTGAACCAGAGACCGATCTTTCCATCCCAACTGCAATCGAAGGCTCTCCGTAAAGGGAAGTCACTCTTCTTCTGGCATCACTAGCTCCGGCCCTTCTTCTGGGTATCGATCCGGTCCATAAACTGGAGGTCAAGCTATCGCTTCTCCCAAGCTTCGATCCTCTTTCTTGATAGGGAGAGGTAGGTCGACTGTCGGCTTCTTCATCTTGTTGACTCGGGAATAGCAGAGAAGGAGAATCTGAAACCACAGAGCTTGGTCTTCTGATGTTTGAATTTTTCCCGAGTCCACCAGGTTCAAGTCCTAACGAGTTCCAACCTCCTTTGTCGACTGATGTAGTTGGGAAACCATAAGAACTAGTTGCAGTACTCATCAGAGAGTCCGCTGGAGAAGGTGGTTCATTTGCATGCCTTGTGCTGGTAGAGCTTGGCATAGCAACTCTCAGCTGAGAAACTGAACTCAAAGTTCTACCGATTTGCCTTCTGGAGTTGCTGAAGCTGTCTCCTCCGACTTCAGAAGAGGTTCTAATAGGAGTTTCTCCAGGAGCTATCACGTTGTCGACTTTGGTTTGAGCAGCATTGATGTTAGTGTTTGAAGAAGGGAAACTTAAAAGAGCAGGTCTTTGTGATTGGTTGAGATTTTCAGTCGAATCTACATCTATTGGAGGCAGATCTTCCAAAGATTTTCTTCGTCCAGAAAGGGAAAGCTTTGAATCTTTTGTTGAAGAAAATTTGAACCTTTTGTTTGAAGAAGATGAAAGTGAGCTCTGCAATTCAGATCCATTCGAAACTCCAGCGTTAGAAGTCACCGAAGGTACCACGACTTCAGCTAAACTTCCTTCCATCAGATCACCGATTTCTTTTAGCCCTTGTTCGATTTTCTCTTTAATCTCCTTCATTTCATCCGTATCATCCATTTCATAGCCTTTCTGAAGACCTCTAATCAGCGACTGCAGATCTCTAATCATTTGAACTGACTGTTTTCCGAGGGATAGAATCGTAGAGCTTGACTTGGAAATTGGTTCGGCATTCTCCAGACTGATGGGATGAGTAGAGAAAGGTAACATCTGACTTGATTCGGAAGAGCTTTCGGTCCTCTCAAATAATTCGACAATCATCTCCAGCTTTTGCTTTAAGATTCTCATGAAATTCTCCTTCTCAACGTCGTCCTCGAAGTAAGTTAAACAGAAATCCCTTAATCCCATCAAAGAATGTAAAAAACCTAGATGGATTCTAACTTCTCTCGACTTCCAAGCTACACCAACGATTTCATCTACATCATCGGGTCCAGGACTGAAAAGAGGATCAAATTCATTACTTGATGGTAGAGGTTGACTGTTTGAGGTTTGATTGATAGGGGAAAGTGGTAGCTCAGAAGATGGACCTTTGGCTTTCAGATTGGCTTGATTAGACTCTTGTGAAGCTTGAACTTTCAGTTGAGCTTGAGTTAGGAAGCGTTTTAAATCTGGGTTTTCTTCTCCGTTCGAAAGATCTTTGGCTTGTTTCACTGAACTATTCTTGAAATACGGTAATTTCATTTCCATCCAATTGACCAATTTCTCAACTTCTTGCCAAAGTTCTTTCTTCTCTTCTCCTTCTTTTTTCAAATTGTTTCTAATGTTTTCTTCTTCGAACACCATCTTAACACCTTTAGTATCCTCACCAACATTTATCAACTCAACATTCCTCCTTCTACCATCTGTTATCCCACTCTGATTCGTCCTTACAACTCTAACCAAAACTCCCAAAAGACTTAAAGGATCTTCCAAACTTTTAGAATTCAATAAAGAGAAAGGACAATTGGCAATCATTTTAGAAGTTGTGACTGAAAGTTGAATGTCTGGAATCAAACCTGCTCTTTGAGATTGACCGCTCAGACTTCTTCTATGACCCATTCCAGGTCTTTTACCGCCAAAAGCACCTGATAAGCTTGATTCCTTCTTAAGACGATCTTTCTCCATTTGAACTTCTTGAACTTGAGCCTTGAGGATTTCGTTGGATCGGATTAACCAGGAGATCGAACGAATTGGATCTCGGTGAATTAAAACTACTGAAGGTGAAACTCCTCGAACTACCCCTGAGGAATAGAGAGAGGCTAGCTGCAGAGATGCTGAATTGGATCCTAAGACTCCGGCTCTTGTCAGAAGTAGAAGTGCAAGGGGATGAGAAGAAGCTAGAAGTGCAGCCTGGACGATGAGGAGTTGGGAGAAAGTAAGGATGGGATAAGATTGAGAAAGGAAGTTAGAGCAATGCATGAAAACATACGCTCAAACGTAAAGGGGGAATGCTTGAGTTTGATCCCTTGGGGAATTGTCGGGTCTCGCAACGCTAGTAGTAAGAGAGGCAGGGCTCGAGCTCGCCACCTTGCCCCTCTTTCCAAGTTTCTCAACTCATCCTTCAGAGCTTAATGATTCGATTCCTTCGATCATCTCCCGCTTCCTCGTCCTTCTTTGGAAACTGAGTCTCATCCTGTGGTCTCCCCGAAACTCACCTGTGCCTCCCATTCCAACCTCTTAGTATCAGTAGCTCTCCTGATTCTACCCTCAATCTTTTCCTGAATCTTCAATCTTTGTTGAGCATAACCTCTCAAACTACCGTGCCTGGCACCATGAGGAGCATGAATCTTTGAAGCATTGCCCGCTTTCAAAGTGTTGTTCCCAGCTTGAGAAGAAATAGCTGGAATGGCATTTCCAGAGGATTGTGCTGAACCTAAGAAGATGTCAATCAATCTAATAGATCTTCTTTTGTTGCTCTGTTTCAGTGAACCTTCAGTTTCACTTCCACTTAGCAACGATTTTCTATCAGCGCTTCTTGAACTTGAAGGTTCCCGTTCCTCCCGTTCCTCCTCTACTTGATCAAGCAAGCCGCCTGTCTTTCCGACTATTCCTAAACCATGCTCTTCTGATAAATCTCTATATCTTCCAGCTAAATAGAGATATCTTACGTGAACGCTGGCTGAAGCAGTGGTCGGTAGAGAGAGAGTAGAATGAGTTCTAGAACGTGGATGGTAAGGAGCTTGATGATTTGAATTGGATCTTGATGAAGATGACGATTGGAATGCATTAGATGTTGAGGTTGCAGATGAAGATGAAGTTACGGTTGAAGGGAAGAACATGTTGTCCTCTTCAGAGAGAGGGAGAGGGAGAGGAAAGAGGGGAGGGGAGGGGGGGGGGAGAAAGATAGAAAGCGTTCCAATCTGTTGGAGCTGTAACGAAAATAGGTATCCCTTTAATCAAAAAATTCTTCGTCCTGAATTTCCCAAACTCTCTTCTATTAAATGAAAGTGAACCTAGACCTCGAAGATAGGGATAGAGACAACTAGGATAGAGGGAACTGATCCAAGAAGGAAGAAGTGAAAATGGACCTCAAAGTCCAAACAAAACAAAGAACAAGAACGTCGAGGACATCAATCTCAGAAAGCCATACAGACAACATCAAACCCAGCCGAATCTTAAGTCTTCTTTCCTTCTCTCGCCGTTCGGAAGACTGTAGCTTTTCATCTCATTTCCTCTTCTGCAGACCAATTCACTGTCCAATTGCCTTGCCTCTCTCTCCTTCCAACTCCGACTTTCACACAAACTCGTGTGACACTCCTGGCCCGGACCCCGATGGGTCAATTTGGAATTTGGATCACATGTAAATGAATTTCATTTTCAGTTGGTCCCGAAAGGACACCGCTTTTCTCGTCTCGAGAAGGACTTGGAGTTCACTTGGAATTCAATCTTCTTCCGGGAAAACAAGCTGGAATTGGTCTTCCTACAGATGTACTAGGGTTATCGTCGCAGTCTTGGTGCTCCTAAGTCCTAAAGGATGGGAAGTAGGGCGAGGGGAAGGGAACAAATCGATTCGGTGGCGAAAGGAATCGGAGAAATTCTCCAGTCTTCCTCCCACGATAGATAGATGTTCAAGCGTTCAGGTATGAAGAGGGAAGTCACTCGGGGGTGGGAGAGGAAAGTGCGACAGTTCCTTAGTTCGACGGGCTTACAGGCACGAGGCATGAGGTCGATGATCTACCGCAGCTGTCTTCGATCGCCAGGGGTTTCAATCCAATCTCAAGTCATCTTTCAGCCACAGATGCTGAGAATCCCAGTCGAGATCCTAAACAGAAAAAAAGAGACATCAAGACGACTTCTGAGCTCTCGGGATTTCAATACTGATAGCGCAGCATTTTCAGAGAGAGAGGCATCTTTTGATTCCTTTTCTTGACTACATTGATTTGTTCTCCATGTCATTGCTTCATAGTTCTAGGTCCTATTTCTGAAATCAAAAGCCTGAAGGGAGGAGTGGTCAAGTAAATGGGGTAAGTCATCTACAAACTTGGTCGTCCCTATCAGCGACCAACAAAGTTTGAGAAATTTTCCACTCACTTTTTATCTCTCGATCAACATTTGAAGACGATCAAATCTTTTAGATCTCTAGCATCTCCCAATTCTTATACCAACCCTTCCAATTCAGAGGGTTCAGCAGAGGACAATTCTGTTAGATCAATAGTGAGCTTCTGAATGACTTTCATCTGAACTCCTCCGACCTCAACTCCTTTTTCAGATCCTTCTTTACGTGCCTTGATCAGGCTAATAACTTCTCTAGGAGAGAATCTAATGTTGGCGTCGATAGTCAATCTCTCCAAAAATGGACAGGAAGTTTCTAGACTCTTGAAACCATTTCGACTAACATGAGCCAAGACTGGCTTTGCTTGTAAAACTCCAACTATCCATAATTCTTCAATTGGGCTTGGACGGTTTCCAGGTAAACTTAGAGGATAAAAGACGGACAGACATAGAATCTTTAAGGCTGGACAAATGATCCAAGTTGGAAATTCAAGTGAAGCAGGTAACGAGGAAATGCCTGCAGCATCTTCAACCTTAGTTTTTAAAAGCTTGAGTTCTGGAAAGCGAATGGGAGTAGGTACCCCACCCATAGACATCATATTAAAAAAGTAGGTAACATGAACTAAAGTTTCGAGTTGTTTTCCAAAATTTGACGCACGTCTTTCCCATCTCTGTGACCTGCTCCTGGAGCAAAGAGGAAACAAGGTCGCCGTCGACATCTCGAGATCGGGGCAAAGAAGTACTGAGGGCTTGTGAATCGAAATCCTCAGAGGCGTCTCTTCTACCGTTCTGGAGTCGAGAAGCGTAGCAAAAATGCAAAAACGATCAGCGGCGCTTCCAAGTCATCAAATTTCGATTCTCGTCGAGACTTACCTTCTTTCTGTAAGTGCCAGTGAGCCAGTTGAGAATCACTTTTTTGATGCCAGTTGCCGGCCTGAGTGGCTTATACTCCATATCCTTTACATTGATGATGATACGACGGTCCAGAGTCATAGGCTGGGAATAGGGGAGAAGAAAGATCAGCGCTCAGCAGGCGTGTTTCCAAGGTCTCGTTCTCTCGACTCACCTCATTTCGGGCCTCTCTTACTTGAGACTCCAACGACAGGTCGCTAGAGATTGGCAAAGCGGCCGCAGAAATTAAAGTGGCCACGAAGAGCAAAGGGAGAGTTAGATTTAAGAGTCCGGCTATCAAGAAGAGAAGTAGAGGAGAGAGAATTCGGCAAAGTGCTGAAGATTAATTGAAGTTCGTGGTGGGGAGCTTTTGACTGCCTTTTTAGACAGGCGCAGGAGTGTCTGGAAGATCGACCTCCGATGATCCACGATCTTTCATTTCAGGGATAGGCGATGATCGATAAGACCTGTATCCAAGGAAGAATCTAGAAAATTGATCGGGGGGTTTGAGAGTGGGAGGAGTGGGGAAGGAGGTGAAGAGTAGAATGTCAACACTGTCCCTCACTTCAAGTCCCATTCCGTCCCCTTAAACACCCCCCGAACCTTACTCCAATACAAGATTTAGAGTTAGATCAGCTTCGATATCTCTGAACATGAATCAGCGGTTTGAGGAGCAGAGGAGCTCGCTGCGAGTGAGAGGCGGAGGGTCCCTTTGCGGTCGATGGCAAACCATCCATTGAGCATCACTAACTCAAATCTCAAAAGAACAGATTCAACATTCAACACTTTAGGATTATGAAGGAAAGTCTAAGAGAGCATGTTAACAAAGTTGTGAATCAAACAGAAACTTTAAAAGGATAGAGCGAAATTTGGGGTGATATAAGTCGGCGATGAGCAAAAGGCAGAAAGGGGGAAACGAGTGAAGGAGAACGGAAACCAAGAAAGCTTTACAAAACGAGAATCATTTACAGAACAAGAACAGAGGGGAAAAAGTCTACACAACTCAATTGACAGCTACCTCAACACCTGAATCCTCATCTTCTGAATCCCAAACAGCCTGAGCACCGTTCGCCTCCACGACTTTCCTCAACCAACTAGTATTTCTACCATTTGAGGAAGTCTCTGAAATTTTAACAGATTTAGAGGCTTTCCTGCCCAAACTAGTCAATATATCAGTCAAAGAATCTCTTGCATCTTCCAATTCCAATTCACTTTCCATAGCTTGTCTTTGGATCTTCAAAGCTCTTCTATCGGCGACACGTTTTTCTTTAGTGACGACTGAAGTAGGAGAAGAAGTTGCAGAAGAAGTAGTAGAAGTAGAAGCCGAATCTGAAGAATCTGAATCTCCTTCAACTTGACTATTTGAACGTTGAATAGAAGCAGCAGCAGCAGATCTCAAAGCCAGAGAGATGGTCACAGGTTCAGCTTTAGATAAAAGTTTACGTAACTTTAAAGCAGAAGAGACGAGTCGTTGATCAGCTTGTGCTTCAGCTTTGGCTGAAAAGGATTCGTAGATCAAATCTTGTTTTGGTTTTGGGGTTCCACTTAAATCTGTTTTTTGACCTTCGTCAGCTGAGGTTGCGGCTGAAGCTGAAGCCAATTGCTTAGCGAATTGAAGACGAGAGTTGAACTGACGAAGGAAAGATAACCATTGGATGGCAGCAGAAGCCAGAGCATCCACATCATCAGCTGGAGAGGGTGCAACTTGAGATGAAGCAAAGACTCCAGCTGAAGAATTACCGACCACCAATTCTACCAAAGCATGGGCAGCAGCGCAGTTTTCCGTGACTGGATCCTCTCCACCTGGTCCTCTCAGAGCAAGCTTGGATGCTAGAGAGCGAGCTACTGGAGCGTTGCCGACTAGAAGGGCCCAAGCTGCCAGAGTGGTCTTGGAGAGAGAAGAGGAAGGAGTGAGAGGTGGAGCAGTGGCCGCTAGTCGAGAGATCTGAGCAGTCAAGGCAGCTCTTGAGGAAAGGTCCGTGACGATGTGCATGTTGAAGGAACCCGAAGAAGTTGAGGAGGCGATGAAATCTGAAAGTGGATTTGCAGTTGGACCAGCGACTTCTCCGAACGAATTGACGGTACTTCCTTGAGCGTTTGGGCAAGTCGATCTGACCAGGTTTCCGAAGAGTTTGGCCCAGACACCGGCTAGTTCTCTTTGATGTTTGGCGTCCGCGATGGCTAGAAGAGGGCTAGTATCCAAGGCACGGAGAGCGATTGAAGATAATCCACCGTCGATACCTTCGAGTTCCTTCTCAGCGGTCTCTTGGAAAGCTAGAGACACGTCTGATTGAGATGGGCAGAGATAGAGAGCCTCTTCCAAACCGAGACGAAGAACAGAGCTCAACCATCCAGTGCTACCAGAACTTGAAGAGGCAGATTCTCCTAGAGTGGCGGCTCTGGCTCTCGACTCCTCTCTGACGTCCTCCATGTCTTCTTCTTCCATCATCATAGCTCTCTGGGCTCTGATCCAGAATTCGTGAGCGGCATCCATGGACCAGCTTTGAGGACGAGGAGTAGAACGGTCCAAGTCGTTGTCCAAACTTCTTCTCCTTAGAGCTCTTCCGTTTCTACCTTCCGATCTCGCGAGAGAAACTGCTAGAGTGGCGTTGATCCTAGCTGGAGTGAGAGCGCTGTTGGTCGAATCCGGAGCTTGAAGTGGGATACGGAGGTTGGCTACTTTGACGATGGTGTGAGCTCTGACGAGGTCGCTGGCTTGGGCTTCTTCTCTCAAAATGCTCTCCACCTCCAATAGTCTCAGCCAGACGGTGGCGTGTTCCTTTTCCAAGCTAGTCAGCTTCTCCCTCTCAATGATCTTTCCGAAAGGAGCTCTGCGTAGAGCGTACCGACCAGCTTCGACCATGAGGCCTAGAGCTGCAGAAAGACGAGATTGAGGTGCTCCTAAGAAAGTACGAAGAGATTGATCCAAATCTGAAGGTGAAGGACTTGGATTGCGACGAGACAAAACTTCTAGCATGGTACGACGACGTTCAGCGTTCGAAGATGACTTGGCATTATCCTTGACTGAGTTTGATCGACGAAGGAAGAACTTGGATACCAATGGCCAGAAGATGAAAACGACGACAGCGACGACCATGAAAGCTCTGAAGATCTCGAAAGCTAGAGCGTGAGTTGGAACTTGATCGAAGTGATGAGCAGAAGTGTCAATGATTGGAACATTTGCACGTTTCAAAAGTTGATGACCGGCTCCTAGAACTCTCCCACCAGCAGCATGAATTGGAGTTGGAGCAGGAATTGAACTTGAAGCTACGTGGGTATCGGTAGAGATTTCAGCTGCACCTCCAAAGAGAGAGATTCCTAGGAAGGCAGCCAACATGTACCTTCCACTTGAACCAGAAGAAGTAGAAGTAGGAGATCTAGAAGTGTCGGTCCTTTGAAGTTTGTAAGGTCTTTCATCTTCGTCCTCTTCTTCCTCATCTTCATCTTCATCTTCGAGGTCATAAGAATCTCCGGCAGCAGCTGCCTCTTCTTGATCCTTCTTGGCTTGATCTTGATCAAAGTCAGCTTGCCAAATTTCCAATAGTTCCTCTCCACCTTCTAGAGAGGTGACCAATTCTCTGAGAGCAACGACTTCGGCAACCAAATTCGTCTCCCTCTTCTTGAGATGATGGATGTATTCTGTAGCTTTCCCAAGAATGACTCCTTTGTTGAGCTTGGTGGCAGCAGCAACTCCGTCCACTAGATCTTCGGCAGCGTTCTTTCCCTTTCCTTTTCCCTTTCCTTTGGCTTTGGCCTTGATCTCATGAAGAGCTGGAACAGCTGAACGAAGAGCGGAGATCCTGTCGTTGATGTTGTTACGGTAGCGACGTTCGATGGCATTGTGGGCAACCTTCTTTTGAGACCTCAGAGGCTTGTCACTTGAGTTTGGATCGGAGGGACGATCGGCCTCCCGTTCATTCTTGACACGAACCGATGGATCTGATTGATGAGCAGTAGGATTAGAGGCGTGACCAGTCGGAGCTACATTCTCAGCTTGCTTCTTGGCTTTGAGACGTTGGATGGCAGCACGGGCAGTGGCGTTACCTGAGAGAGTGAGAGGGAGGAGAATTGGTCAGTCTCGTAGCTCAAACCCAGAAAGAAGGAGAAAACCAATGTCAATACCAGAAACTCACTTCCAACTTCCATTCTCGGCATTCCGTTTGGAGCGCCAGCAAATCGAGCTTGAGTCGCAGCCTCTGCCTGTTGGCCTACGTCTGAACCTTTCCTCTTTTTGCTAGCCTTTGGTTTCGAACCAGCAGAATCAGCAGCCAGAAGTTGAGGATTGTGATTGATCTGACCATTTGCAGAGAGTTCGCGAGCAGAGGCCCTAAGATGAACGGCAGGAGCAGCAGTAGCAAGAGAGACCCCAATCGAAGGCGGCATTTGATTGACGTTGACATCAGGAGAAGGAGCTGAAGAAGAACTACCCGAGATACTGGAAGGTGATAAACCCAAAGAATTTCCATTGAATTGACGTTGAACTTGATGTTGCTGTTGCTGTTGCTGCATCTGTTGAGCTTGAATGGTAGCAACGTATTGTTGTTGAGCGTAAGCCAGAGCTTGAGCTTGAATCAAAGCCTGTTGATGATGTTGTTGACCAAATTGTTGAGCTTGCTGTTGTAAGAAAACACCCAGTTGAGCTTGATAATTGGCAGTAGAGGTATGAGGATTCAATTGTTGCATTTGCTGTTGAATGTGAGTTGGTGAATTAGATTGATTGAATCTTGACATTTGGGGAGGAACGTTGTGAGATGGCTGAAAGGTATTCATCATCGAAGGATCAACACTTGAATTAGGATTGAAAGTAGAAGTGGAAGAAGTGTTACGTCTTTCATGAGAAGGAGAGTTGGGATCTCCACCACCACCACCAGCTAACATTCCATTCCCAAAGATGAAAGGACTCATCTGTTGAATTTGGTGATTGAAACCAGTGATTCTATTATCTTGAATCCCAAAGTAATTTGAATCCATGCCCATTCCCATTCCCATCATCATGTTTCCATTTCCCAGATTGGAATCGAATGATTCTGGTCCTCCTCCATTCAACATGAACTTATCTTCGTAACCTCCAATTTCACTCTTGCCACTATGGGCATGGGCACTAAAGATAAATTCTCTCAAAGAATGGGGTGAATCTGGATCTGAGTTTGAATGATTTGAAGCAGAAGCTGAATGCATTTCAGGTGGGCTGAGTCCATTCGAATTGGAATCTCCATTGTTGGATGAAGCTGAAATTGAAATGTCTGAAGTTAAATTTTGATTCTGATGATTGCTTGAAAGGTTATTGTTTGAGTAATCGCTGGGACTGGCAGCCCAAAGATTCTTTAAGAAGTCATCCTGACATGATTCAGATGGTAGAAGGAGAGATTGATGAGCTGAGCTTGATTCTTGTTCCATCATCTCCTTTGAGTTGCTACTGTTGTTTGAGAATTCTGATCCAAAGTTATACTTAGCACTTAACGTACGCTTATGACTGAGGAGAGGGAGAGTAGGTTGAAGGTCCCCTTGGTGGAAGAGCAGAGTGGCGGTTGGTGGTGATTGTTCAAAGTGGTAGGTACGAGGATGAACGAGTTTCTCCTTCTTCTTCTATGTGAAGGATGATCCTTTGAGTTGAATTTGCTGAAAGAAAGATAAGTTGAGGAGAAAGAAGAAAGAAGTATGGAAGGATGATGAGGTGGAAGTAGAGATCAGAGAATTCCAACCATGATGCGATTCTGCCTTGCGCTTGATGGGCTGATTCTGAGATCATCCGAACCTCCCTCTTCTCCTCTTCCTTTTTCTCCTTTTTTGGATCAATAGAATATACATAGATAGAACAAACATCGTCAAGAGGAAGGAGATTTCAGGGGATGCAAGAACGGAAATGGCCAGAGAGTCGAGGTTCGAAAGTCGAGATTCATTCTAAATGGAAGCATTTCTCATTAGTAAGTTCAGTTTGGCCTGTAGTGAGAAAAAGAAGATAAATTGAATTGAATATTTTTTCAAGGGTCAAAGTGGCCTCTTGGAGTAGAGAAAATGCGATAATGACAGAAGATGGGTCTCTTATAAGACACGTCCCTTTCATATAAGTACTAACTACTAACCATCGCATCTTCTGCCTTTTAGTTCACTGAGAACGATGACGAGAGAGGACCTGATTGCTTCCGTATCAGGGGTTGAGGTGCTTCATCTATGCCTCTTCACTGGTTTGACGAATCCAATCCCCAGGACCAAGACTTCGCAGAAGAGACCCTGCCTGCTATCTACTATTCCCTCGAGCAAAGGTCTTCTAGAACTCGAAAAAATGGTGGCTCCAACTAGAACAATCAACATGTTAGGTTCAGAGACAGCTTATCCGCGGTCGCTCAAACTTTGGAAAGAGGCAAGGGAAGTGTTAGAAGGGAACGAGATGGTCAAAAGTGGGAAGGTGAAGCTAAGGACCTAGGAAGTAGGAGAAACAAGCGAGTAGATATAAGAAATCTACGTTTGACTGAAGTTTCATCTGATATGTCAAACCGCTCTATCCTTTTCTTCCACTTGGTGAAGAATCAAAAGGAGAGAAGCGTCTGTCGACTCTTCAGTGGATCTCTCCCTTTCCTCAGTGACGACACCCTAGCTGGATTCATACAGTGAAAGAGTTTTGGAGATGGACGAGAAGTCTGGGATTCAGATTTCAGTACGGAGATTGGACAACGAGTGTACGGCTTATCGAGGGAAAGGCATTGCTTCTTTTGAGGAGAGAGAATGAGAGGAGAGAAAAAGAAAAGACGAAGTCGAAGCCACTTCTTTCTTTGAGTTTCGCAAATTTGGGTCTCTACATTCATCGGAATCATTTTCTTCCTTTTTTTTTCAAAAAGTCGAGAAGATAGGACAGAACTGGGGTGGAATGTGGACAGCCGGCCAAGAAAAGAAGGCAAGGAAAGACAGGGTCATCCATACCAGATGGTCATGCGATGACGAGAGAAGGAAAATCGGAAGCGCTGAGCTTTTCCTTCTCAGTCGTTGCATACATATCTAAAGCAAACATTGAGAGGTGGATTAGAAGGAGAGGAGGATGTCAGAAAATGCTGCGCCTTTCGACGATGGCCAGAATCTAGACTCAATTCACCCCAGAAGCTTTGAGATTTTATTTGGAGATTCACTCTTTTCTCAACTTCCAAGAGAGACTCGTAAGGATGAGGTTGAGCTAAAGTGCATCCGCTCTCTGTATTCTCCCGCCTTTCTCAATCGACATTCTCATCTCGTCAGCCAGCCCCATCTCGTTCAAGAATCGCGTTTCACCATCTCACCAACTCAATCACTCACCTGAACATAGTTCCAGGCTTTCAATCTTCCCTAGTCGAAGCTATCACGAGTTGAGATGACCCGTGCTTCTTGCCATGTACTTTGTCCCGAATTCCTTTGAGATCTTACTCATTTTTTCCAAAGTAGAGCCTGATGAAAACCTTTTCAAATGACTCATTCTCGATCCCCATAACCTCGTTTGTCCGTTCGTTATCGGATCTTCAAAAAGGAGGGTTGTGCCTGTCAGGGATTCCCAACCCACCTTGGTACCTCAAAGCCATGCTTTGATATGAAAAGAATCTTCTAGAGAGTAGCGAACAATCGTGTCTGAAAAATAAGAAGAATAAAAAGCCTGGTTGAGAAAGTGACCAAGAACAACGTGGCGAGGAGATGGAGATGAATGGGGGGGGGACAAAAGGGGAGAGGCCCAAACCATCTCAAATCCTACTTTATCCCTTGAAAAGCAAGATAGAATTTCTCGATAGCTTGTTGAAACTCCTTTCTTCATGCTCGAATAAGAAATGAGCCCTCTTCCTACCCAATAAAACCTTTCCTTCGATTTCCTTACACCTCTGTACCTCTTTGCTCCATTCTCCTTCTCTTTTTTCATGCTCTCTGAGCTTCCATTTCCAGAACCGATAGTTTCCAACTGCTCCAGGTACCCCGTTGTAGAGATACAAGATACAGTTCCTTAAGCTATAGCGAACCCATTCAGCTTTCCATCACCAAGCAGCTACTTGAAATAAAACTATCCGAATAAAACTATACCTCTCTGCCGACAGTATCTAACCTTCCGCCACTTTCCTTCAAACACACTCAGAGGCCGTCCTCATCCATAAGATCCGATTTCACTTTCAATCTCATCGTCTCCATCTCCGACTTTCCTCATCACACCTCTTGGGAAAGACGCTTGGAACATCTTCATTTTCTCTACTCTGAATCATGGCTAACTTTTCATTGACGAAGTTCACCTGAGATACAAGCAAGATTCGGAAAGAAGTCCTATCAACCCCTGAAGCGCAATGAAGTTCTGCATCGATTTCTTTCCCAGGTCGAGGTTTGCTGGAAGCTTGTTGTAGACTGGTTGAGGTGTAATGCCGAATCAAAAGTTCCAGTTGCTTTCCTTCTGTGTCTCAAGGAATTGGTTCGGTGCAAGGACAGAGAAGGCCTAGTGATAGTACCTAATCTTGAAACAGGCGGCAGAGAAGCTGAATCGACAGGGGATCTGATAATCGATGAGAGGATGGAAAAGGTCGAAGAGAGTCAATTTGTATTGTTAGTCTTCTGTCTCACCACCATTTCTAACGTCTATTCCGACATGCCTGATGTTCGATGAGAGGATCGAAGAGATGGCCAAAGCGAAGTAAGAAACGATGGAAGGAAGAAGAAGAAGAGACTACATGGAAGAATTGGGAAAAGAAGGAAGGCGGGCTTCGGCGATGTCTTTGTCGGGCATCCAGACTTTCATAGCTTTCGCAAAGTCGTGGGAAATAGAGAAAAGGAGCCGCGGCAGAGAGGAAAAAGACATGTCGCCAGATAACCCCTTGTTTTGAACGTCGTCTTACTGTTCGAACGTCTGCGACCGACCCTGCTCCATTCGTTTGGTCCAAGTATAATCCGGGGACAGCTTTGAAGCAAGGGGCATTGGTAGGGGCTCTACATTCTTGGGTTGACTCAGAGAAAAGAATAAGTGTTGCCGCCTCGTCGGTGATACTTTAGTATTCCATTGAGCTCAGAACTTCTGGATAGGAAATAATCAGAAGCAATGGATGATAAATAAATAGTGAGACAAGAAAATAAGAAAAAGGAACGGGAACAAGCAAAAGAAAAGTTGATGCGTTGACAGGGAATCGAACCCTGGGCTAGGACTGAACTATTGCGCATTGTTACGTGGGTGTAATCGTGCTCATTGGAAGGTCCCAATGTTACCATTACACCACCAACGCGAATTTCGCTGAATATCGGCATCAGAGTAAGATTTATCTAGCTTCCATTACACCCTCTTTTCGGAGCCGGTGTCGCGTGCCTAAAAAGCATTCCATCATCCCAAGCTAAAAAAAAAAATCAAAAAAAAAAAATCGCGACAAAACCCCTCCCTCAAACTCTTCTCCAATTTCTCATCAACTAATACCGCTTCAAGAAGGCTGCATTCTTTCTATCTTCCGACCTCTCTAATGCCATTCGTTAGGGATAGCTCGATCAACTCAGGAAGATACGGAAATTCAACTCATCATCCAATCAGTCTCTCCCTTCAACTTCCTTTCAAAATCTCTAATGGAAACCGCTGGCACAAGATGAACGGAAGCATGCTAGACTATCCCTCAATTGCTTCCGATTAGGAGGAGTCTTTGAAGCTGTCTTTAATAAGATTGAGGAGGAAACTAACAGTCCAGCTCTTGCTTTCGATGGCGCGTGTGAACAAGTCAAAGACTCGTTAAAGGTGATAGGTAGATCAACGCAACACTTTCATCGAGCCAATCCACATCAAGATGACCAAAGGGGATCTAAAACTTTGTCTGTTCACGCGGGGATGGAAGCAGAGCATGTTAGCAAATATGCTCTTAGGTATCGCGTGCAATCCAAATATTCAAAATCAGCGATCACCTCCGTAATTGCCAATCCCGATGATCTCATTTCCAAGCCAGATAACGCTCCAAGTGAGACCAAGAATCCAATAGAAATCAACAAGATCATCTCCGATTTCTTCAAGAATTTCTATTCGTGGGGAGAAGGATCTGCAGGGACTCAAGAGCAGATACTACGACAACTCTTACCAGCAACTAGAACGATGGAACCTCCCAAAGGAACGGAAGGTATTGATGCTTCTTGTACAGAGGAGGGGATGATACAAGCCATCAAATCTTCCAATGGAAGGTCTGCTCCAGGTGCCGGTGGAATCCCAACCAAATTCTTTCAAAAATGCCTCAAGTACGTCGTCAAGCCTCTGGTATTGATCTTCAATCACATGCTAGCCACTGTAAGCTGTCCAGAATCTTTCAAAGTACGATAGATCTCTCTTATTCCAAAGAAGGGAGATCAGCGACTGGTGGCAAACAAGAGACCCATCTCCAATCTCTCAGCCGGAAACCGAATCGTAGCAAAAGATACCTTCCTTCGAATGAAAAAAGTTATGAGGAACCTGATCCTTCCAGATCAAACAGGCTGCATCCCAGGAAGAGACATTGCTGATACCATCACCAACGTTCAATCCCTCTTCGACTCCAAACTTCCAAACCCTCCCAATGGATTTCTAGCATGCAGACATGGAGGCAGCTTTTCCTCCTAGATGGTACGTGGTCCCGATAGGGAGCTGTGAGGAAGATTCATCTTTTCTAGCAAGTTTCAGAAGCCTCGTTCAACTTCACCCTTCCATGCTCAACAAAAGGAATTGGTACGACAGCTTCCATAACAAAGCTTGGAGTAGCCCTCATTTCCACCTCAATTCTTTCAAGAATCTCTTCACAGTTCTTGGAAAGAACGGTCGTACCAAAAGCGTGGAGGATCTACTGTTATCAAGGATCGTTAGGTTGATAGCAGTTGCTCGCTCTTCAATCCACGTTCCAAACTGGAGCTCTCACTTTTCCAAGACCGAGAAGGATTGGCAAAAGCACTGGGAATGTCTCTCCAAATTTTCAGCGATCTTTGCCAAAGAGATCGATACTGTCTATCAAGTTTCGTATCGAGCCATTCATGCTGGACCTAGAGGATGGAGTGGTCAAACGGAGGAACCCTTCTTCCATCAAGGGGAACTCTGTGTCTTCTGCTACGAGAAGGAAGAAACTTGGAACCATCTCTTAGGGGAATGCCAAACTCCAATTCAACTTTTCAGGAGATTCTCAGACTTTTCAAATCCTCATTACTCCAACATCGTCTGCTTCAAGCTCAATAGTTCAAACCAATGGAAGACCTTCAAATTCCGACTTCTATTTTTCTGGCTGCACTCAGTAGCCAGATGGGCAAGATCTAGAAGAGGATCGAGATCAGAACTTCGATACCCGCCAACCACTTCAGCCTTCAGTCTCAGAGTCAGCGCTATCTTTAAGAACCTCCAGATTACGCGTCACCTTCTAGACAATGGAACTTCAATCTAATGTTCCCTTCCATTCCTCTTTCATTTTTCGAGTACCTAGAAGATTTTTCTCGCCCCTTCTTTCTTCTAGGTAGATCATACCCTTCAACAGAGTACTGATTGTTTTCTCTGGGTTTTGGTTCTAGTGGGTAGGGGTCAGCAGGTTCGTGGCTGCTGGATCAGATGTATCAATTGTATCGGAGTCCCACACTTGCTTCACTTTGCTCTTCGGATCAGGTCGCGTGCGTAAAAAGCATTCCATCATCCCAAGCTGTGACAGAGAGCGATGTGCAAGATCTGACCGCTCTCCTCCTTCTCAGCGATCGTTCCTCGCCTTTTAGAAAGATGGTCAGGTCCTAACATGACTAGAAAGTATCTTCCTATCCAGCTCCCAGGCAGAACCAATCACTAGCACCTATTCTGGCTCTCATCTCCAAACCCCCTTGGATCTCATGGATTTGGCCCGCCCCTGAAAGTTCTTCCAAACGCAGATCTCTGTTTAAGATTTCATTCCGACCCAAGATGCTCCCTTCTTCAGATTCAAATCTGTGCTTCAGAGTGATTTTCTGATATTTCGAAACTTGATCGCAGTGGAGCTCATTAGACCAGACAGTAGGAAAGCCAGCGCCTTCACCTCCCCAAATGATAGTTGAAATCCTAATAACCTTAATTCAAAAGCTACCATAGATCCAAGTGCAGCAACAAGGCCGCGAGGTGGTGACGTGGCAGACCGAAAGGGGAGCGTCTTATGACACTCTGAAGATTGAACGCGGCTCGCAGTGAGATCACGAATTGTTTCCTTCCAACGGTCTCGACACTATGCCTCTCACTTTCGAACGGATGCAGAAGCAGTTGTCGACGGCCAGCTGCTGACGTCGATTTTAAGGGGTTCAGGTTGCGTCCAGGGTCGAAGTTTTCGAGTTGGTCATCCAAGACCTCAGCCCAGACGAGATTGGCTTTGAAGAGAAAGACAACTTAATCCAGAAATAGAAAGTCAATCGGGAGAGGAAGGGTTCAAGTCTATCACGTCGCGCTGCTTTGGTCAGCCTAACTCCACAGGCTGACCAAATCAGGCTCAACCACTTCTCCACCCCAGTTTCGTATAAATGGGGAGACTCGCACCTTGTTTAATACCTCCCCCTCATACAAAACAACTCTCCAAAACTTCCCTCTTCTCATCTCTAACGCATCCACCGGAAAATGACCACCGCACAAGATCTCAACAAAGGCGATTCTGTCACCTGGAGCTACGGAGGAGGTCACCCAAAAGGGAAAGTAGATGAAGTCGTCGAAGGGAAAGCAACAGCTAAGACTAACAGTGGCAATGAGATCTCGATTAATGGTGACGAATCCAACCCAGCTGTGAAGATCAAGACCCAATCAGGCAACATGGCAGTCAAGCCAGTGAGTCGTCGCACTTTCAGAATGTTGCTTTTCTAGCGGCTTCTCACCTAACTCTTTTATTTTCTCTTTCTTCTTAGGCCAGCAATATCGATGGAGTCTCGACCGGAAAGCCAAAGTCTAATAAGAAAGATACCGAGAAGAAGGACACCTCCAACAAGAAGAATGGTTCTTCCAAGAAGGAGCAAGACGATTCCCAGCAGAAGGAAGACGGAAAAGAAGAGGATAGGGAAGAAGAGGAAGAGAGCAAAGACGAGAACCCCAAGATGGCCGGATCTAAGCGAACTGCTTCTGAGGTTAAGAAGGACGCCGAGGAAGCTGATGCTGACGAGTTCGTCCCCTCAAAGGATCAAGCAAAAGCAGACGATAAGGATGAAGTAGAAGCTGGAGAATCCGAAGAAGAGGTTGATGAGAATGATGGGGAAGGAAAGGAAGCTGCAGATGAGGATGGAGAGGGAGAGGGAGAGGGAGAAGCTGATGGAGAGGTAGTTGAGCCTGCAACCAAGAAAGCCAAGACCGATCAACCAAAGAAGAAGAATAGCAAGAAAGATCCTAAAGCTACCAGAACTTTACCTGCTAGAGGCGCAAAAGAGGAAGCTGGTGCTCTGAATGAGGATGAGTTGCTGAAAGATGAAGAGTTAGAAGGAGAGGATTAATTCAAGTTTGTCGACTCTATATTTTCTTCCCAACCAGGCTGTCTTTCCTTTATTTCTGTTGATAAATTTTGTCGCTGTCTCCCTCACTCAACAATGTTTTAACAATTGTACTTTCGCAATAGATTTCATCGAAGAAATTTTTCATTGCTTCTCACCCTGCAGTCTGTTCGAATCCATGATCAGGAACGAGCATTTGATGAGATTTGTAATTGAAAATGTGAGCAAAACAACAAAGGAAGGATAACATGGGCCGCTTCAACAACATTTCAACATTTAACATCCCTATCTTGAGGTTTTCCTTCTTCCTTCGATTTCTTCTTCGGTAATTTCTTTGTCTTTTCGAGATTGGTTTGATTGTTGGAGAGAAGGTCTATTTGGATAGATTTTTCTTTTTTAATTGACTCTAGACTTGATGAGGAGAAGATTTACTTGGATTCGCCTTCGTTATCCTGTTCATTCCAACCTCTAGCTCTAGTGACAGCCTTTTCCCAACCAGCTAACATCTTAGTTCTCTTCTGGTCATCGATTTCGGAAGTGAACACTTGTTTACCTTTAGCGTTGACTTTCTCTAGAGTCTTTGGGTCATTGACATCCCATCCGAAGAGTCCAACTGCTGAAGCTGCTAGAAGTGCTGATCCAAGAGCGGTGGACCTGAGGGAAAAAAACGGGAAAAAGCGAAAGAGGGTCAATAAAATCTTCCGAAGACAGATGCGTCGAGCTCGAGATCCTTGTTCTGTAAACTCACTCTCTCATCTCAGGTCTCTCTACATTGATTCCGAGAATGTCAGCTTGAATTTGCATGGCTTCATCAGAGTTAGTCAGACCTCCATCGACTTGAAGAGCTTTGAGTGGAACTCCACTATCTTTCTCCATAGCGTCCAAGATGACTTTGGTTTGGAAACAAACCGATTCCAAAGTGGCACGAGCAAAGTGCCTCTTGTCTGTGAATCCAGTCAATCCCTGATGACGAAGAGTGAAAGAAAGAGAAACCGTAAGAAAGACCAATCCTAAGAATTTGGAAATAAGAACTCTCGAAGCCGAGCTCCCATTGTTTTCAACTCACAACAATAGTTCCAGTAGCAGTATCGTCCCAGTAAGGACAGAACAGACCACTGAAAGCGGTGACGAAGTAGACTCCTCCACTATCTTTGACTTGACCAGCCAATTCACCAATCTCCTTAGCGTCAGAGATAAGTCCTAGAGAATCTCTGACCCATTTGACAGCAGAACCAGCCACAGCGATGGAACCCTCCAAAGCGTAGTGAACTGGAGCATTTGGACCAGCTTTGTAGGCGATGGTGGACAGAAGTCCATGAGTGGAGTTGACAACTTTGTCTCCTGTGTTGTATAGTAGAAAAGCTCCGGTACCTAAAGAGCACAGAGGGGAAGAATAAGCGTGTTAGGACGATAATTGGGATGTCACACACACACACACAGACTGAACTTACCATATGTGTTCTTAGCTTCACCAGCAGTCAAGCACTGGAAAGGTAGGAAACGACTGATTAGCGAGCGTTCGATCAACCCAATGATCGATTCCTACAGTATCTCAGACTTCTTCAAAATATCAAGAAGCTCTTTCTCTGCTCACCTTGTTTCCAACGAGCGCGGCCATCTGATCTCCCAAAATTCCAGCAATTTCGACTCCAGCCAAAGGTCCCTCCTTAACTTTTCCATAAACTTCAGCAGAAGACTTGATCTCTGGTAAAATATCCATATCAATTCCAAAGAATTCACATAGCTTGGGTGACCAAGCTTGAGATTTGAGATCCATGAATTGAGTTCTAGAGGCATTTGAGGAATCGGTGATGTGGATTGCTTTTCCGGTTAGGTTCTGAGGGAAGACGTAGGAAGAGAAAAGAGTGGAGATAGGGTTGAAAGGATAGGGAAATATCAGTAAAAGCTTTGCTTGGCAAGAGGGGTTCATCATAAGAGAGGAGAGCAGGTGAGGAAGGAAGGAAGGAATACGCCAAGGAGGGGAAGGGAGATAAGGAAACATCTGAACCGGAAGGAGGATGCTTCCTGAAGATATAGATCTATATATTCTTAGATGGTGTGATATCTCTTGAACGTTAGAAGAGATCGAGGTTGTCCATACGCCTTCAATCCTCTCTTTCTTCCCTCTGCTTCTGCACCGCTTATCCCCACCCTCAGTCTCCTCAAGCGTGACGTCCTCCCTCATCTCCTCAGACTCCTCATACGAGCCCCGCTTCCTCTTTTGATCCATCCGAGCTTCAATCACCAAGGCACGACGAATCGAAGCCTGTGTTCATCACTCACATAGAGCAACCAACTGTCTACAGTGCCGAAAAGCATGTTCTTCTCATCGTGAGCCTTCTTGACTTCTGGAACGTGTTCTAACATCCAACAAAGCTTGGTGGCAGCGAAATAGGTAGCTGGATGGACCAGGAGATGGTGGATAGGCGAAGCCGGGAGTGAAGGGAGGACAATGCATTGGAGTGGGGGAGGAAGAGATGGTAATGTAGATTGTGAGCGAGTTGGTCGGATTTGAATATAGCAATAGACGATAGAAGAGCTGAAAGGATGTACAAAGCTGGTAGACAGCTTCGAAAGAAGAGAGTCTTCCCACAAGAGCTTTCTTCCTTCTCTTCCTTGTCCCACTCCACCTCTTCGCTCCAATTGATTCTTGATACTCACAAAGAGGCAAACCCGTCTCTTCTTTAACGGCATCTACACCCTTTTCACTCCTAGCAGCGAACTTTCTAATAGTAGCAGTGTTTCTAGCGTCTGGCCAAGCGATAGCTCTGGTCAAAGCTTTTCCAGTCTTCTTATCCCAAACTACAGTGGTTTCTCTTTGATTAGTGACTCCAATCACTTTAATGTCTTTACCACTGTATTTCCCTTCTTGCTCTAACTTCTTGATAGTCTCTGAAATGCATTCATTCACTTTGTCGACGATTTCATGAGGATCTTGTTCTTGCCAACCTGGGTGAGGAAAGTGTTGAGTGAATTCAAGTTGATGATCTGCTATCAAAGTTGCTACTGAATCGAAAACTATGAATCTAACTGAAGTCGTTCCTGCATCGATTGAACCTACTAGATCTGGCATTTTCGGGTATGGAATTGGGTAGGAATGAGAGGGAAAAAGGAAGGAGGATAGGCAAGGAAAGGCAAGGAAGAGAGGGAAGATCGTTCCTGACATTGTGGACTTTGGCTTTGTGCTTGGCCCGAGAGCGACAACGGTCGACGTCATTTGAATCGTTCTTTCTTTGGATCTTTGAAGGATGGTATCATCTCTACTACACTTAGTTTTACAAGTTCAACTCTATCCTCTTTAATCGCGGTATTCTCCACCTCCGCTCCATCCCTCACTCCCTCTGCTCTCCTCGTTCCCTTCTTATCCTGCTGCTTCTTAACTCCGACCATTCTTCTTCTCCCTCCAGATCTCAAGTCCTATTCAGACCGAAATGAATGGAATGAATCAACGCTACTAGCTCGACTGTCCCTTCTATTCAATGTTGCCAAAGGTGTCCTCTTTTTAATTCCAACAGCACCTCCGTCCAAACTGGCGCTCTCAATCTGGCCCTCTGACTCTCGGGAAGGCGACAGGGCTGGACAAGGAAATTCAAAAGAGTATGGTAAAGAAAGAAATAAGTCAATGTTGCTGAAACGAGTTTCTGAAGAAGCTCTTTCTCATTCTGAATCCGCCAAAGCTCTTGATTGCCTCCCACCTCTGACCTCGCGAGATCTCCGTTCCCTTCTCAAAATATCTCGAGCTCTAGAAGTTACATTGACACTTACTTTCACTTATCTCACTGACGGTCTGCTCTTTCCTACCCTTTCCCTTCTTTCGAAGCTTCAATCGAAACAATTCATCCACCTCTACCTGGAACTTCCTCGTCAAAATCAGCGATTCTCTCCCTTCATACTCAATCGTTTTGATTATATTCTGAGTCAGAAATTCGAATGGAGTAGGTTGTCAGTTGTCAGAAAGGTCTATGCTGGTCAAAACACAACCTGAAGCTCACCTTGATCTTCAAAAACTCGATTGAGTACTCGATCCCTCCTTCTTTCTGTCCTAACTTTCTATGTTTCCCCTTTGCAGCTTCTACCAATTTCGTTTCGGAGAGCACCTAGAGAGATGATAAGACATTCAATCA
The DNA here is from genome assembly GCA_012976225.1 of Golubevia sp. BC0850. Lineage (NCBI taxonomy): Eukaryota > Fungi > Basidiomycota > Exobasidiomycetes > Golubeviales > Golubeviaceae > Golubevia > Golubevia sp. BC0850. The sequence continues at coordinate 343,618 of JAAVVG010000019.1, read as the reverse complement.
GCAACGCCTTTTGTCCTCGACCCATAGAAGGCCAGAAGTGTATAGCTACAAAATGTACAAGTACTCACCTCTTCCGAATCCCAAATCAGGAACAGAATCTTCAAATCCCTGTTGCTGAGCTTATTCTCTATCTGAAACTTGGACTTCAAGTTTCCCATCCGACCTGTTTGAAATGAAAGAGAGAGAAAGATGGGGCTTGGGGAAGTTTCGAGCCAATATCTTGTGGACCAGAGGTCGAACCTCCTGAGAGGTCTGTGTGCTCTTTGGCTGATCATTCACCTCTTTGTAATACAAATTACAGCTTCCTGGACCGAGTATCATGACAAGAGGTAGATGTAAGGTCCGGTGAACCCCCTGCTTTGACAGAAAACAAGGGGGTCTACCTAGAATTCACACACTCTCTCGATGCCCTATTTCTTTGGACCTGTCACCAGACCTTCCCGACATTGTATTCCTAGTACAATCTACATCTCAAACTTCAGAAATGGGACAGACTGAGGCCTGAATGCTTTTGGCTTGGTGGGTTGACAAAACCTGGCGATGCTAAGGACTGCTTTTCCCGTGAAACCAGCACGCCATCGTCTGTTCACGCTGAAGGCAAAGCAAATCATTCCTTGTAACTCACGAGGAGATACTCTATCACTCTAAATCTCAAAACAGAGTGAAAATAAAAAGGCTCCGAAGTCGCAACCACACCTCCAAGCCTTCACCTGCTGCTTGTCAGCTGTGAAGAATCGACTTCCCGAGTCCCCAGGGGGTAGGGGGGGGGGGCTTCTAGGAATTAGAGTTGGAATGTGCTTTCTAGACATTCAGAAGACTACAAGAGCTTGTGAAAAAAAAATCCTCTCGCAGTCGCTCTCGGCTAAATCTATTGACTTGACTTGACGAGTAAGGAGTCTCTGGTGTTCGACAACAAACACATGGTGGGAAAGAATCAGTTATAGTGCTACTCAAAGACTTCTCGGTCAAGAAGATTCACCGATGCAAAGTCTGGTCATTGGTGGTGGCGGTAATGGGCGAGCTCGAATTAGATCACCGCGGTCATCTCGTTCGTTTGACGCCAGTGAGGTTTCCCTCTGCTAACTTCCCGTTCTACTAGGCTGTAAACAGAGCGATAGGGGAACGGAACGAAGTGGGTTTTGATTGAAAATCACGTTATTCAAATATTCAAAGGTCTACAGAGAATCGCCCGATGGAGGATGGGCGACGAAGTCCGTGCCTTCGAATCGACCTCGAGAAACTACAAATTGCAGCCTTGTTTGCGAAATTAGTCTTCCTTCCCCTTTCCCCCTTCCCCTTCTATGAACTGTACAGAAACACCAAGAGACTCCAAATCCTTCAATCACTTCCAGTCTGCCCACCTAGAACCGTCAGCTTTCCTCGAGGTGGTTTCCCGGAATCGAATCTCAGGGGGCCAGGAAGAGAGCTAAAGCAACCTCGAAGGCCCAAAATACGCAGCCACTCACGATACTTACTTTTACCAAACCTGAGAAAGAGAAATTTTAGAGAAATGAAACAAGAAAGGGACGCGATGGATCTCAGTAGGTCTTTAGGGCCTGTTTTGATCGGATGCTCTTTCAATTTCGTTTTATTCGGAGTTCTTTTGTGAGTACTGTGGACGTAGAGAAATCAATTTCCCTTTGTGTTACTTACAGACCTTGAGCAAAAACCCCTCTCTGAATCACAGGATGCAATTACATGCTTATCGAAAGCACGTACGAAGCGATGGAAAAGTCGTGAAATGCGGAGTGGTGTTTCTGCTACTATTGAACCTCATGGATTCGGTAAACTCGTTTGCCTGTCTTTGGACTTATCTGATACAGCATAGGTGAGTGCCAAGGAAAGAAAGAGCCTTAAGCATTGTTTACTGACGTCTCGATGTTTTCCTTCTCGACATTGTCTTTCACCGTTAAAACCTTTAATCACCAAGTGGAGACGCCAAATATCTTCTGAAAGTGAACGGCACCTTCGTAGTTCAAGCAGCTTTCTACACAACTCAGTCGTTTTGCTGTCAAGCTTTCTTTGCCTACAGGATCTACGTTTATTCAACTGCAACCTCATCTACCAAGAAGCGTATCTACAGTCTCCTGGGCCCTATCATCCTGCTTCTAGCCATCAATCTGGCTTTCTCCATTTTTGCAGATTGGTCGGTGATCAACAAGAAGATCATCACTTCCGTTGGGGCCGGAGTTACGAAACCTTCTCGCTTTTACCTGATCCCTTCTTTCATATCAAGTTTAGCTTTGGACCTGACTTTGACCTATGGTCTGGTCAGCACTTTCAAACGAGCCAGGAACGGATTCTCAAGAAGCGACAATCTGTTGGACAGGTTGACAAGGATTGCATGGCAAACGGGAGCAGCTTGTTGTGCAGCAACTATCGTGATGATTATCAGTGAGTTTACGAGAAAAGGCACGATCAAGGTAGATGGACGCCGGCTTGACCAAAGCAATCTAACTGACAGAGATCGTCATTCTTTTCTTTCTCTCCAGTCTATCTGCTACCTTCTCGAGCCGAAGCGTATGCAGTCGGTTTCGCTCTACCAAAATTGTACGCAATCAGCATCTTCAGTGTCTTGCTATCAAGACCCTTGGACGAAAATTCAAGTCTTAACCAAAGGTTAATGAGTCAGCTTCCTTCATTCAATGTTACTGCGGCGGAAGAAATCGAAAGACTGGACGATGACGATCGAATCAGAAGTAGGAGTAGAAGTTCGTCGATTGGGAGCAGTTTTCGAGTCGCCACAAGTGAGATGTTGAGACCGGTCGTGGATGGAGTATCAATCACGGAGACCAGAAATCAAAGGATAGAAGAGTACTCAATCGGAAGTCAAAGAGAAATGACAAGCCGGAGAAGAGACGAATCCTCCGGTCAGAGAAGAAGCTCAAGTCAAGGACTGTTGATGCATGAGGCTGCATCTACCTTGTGAGTAGTTGGTCGATCCTCTGGAAATGTAACTGAGCTAACAGATGCCGTCTCTTATCCCTTGAAACAGCACTCTCCCGCCCGCGAAGGCTTATCGAACTCCATCCCGTCGACACTAGCCACTCTCCCTTATCTGTCTACACGATCCTTTCTCCAGCATGTTCCCATCATTTTCGATTTCCCTGTTCATCAAAATACCCTTTCAGTCATCACAGATTCTTTTCTAGTCATTACAGACTCTTGTCGTCTCTTGTCGTAATAATCACTCTCACTTCAATTCACTTCTCTTTGGTATAGAAAAAGAATGAAGTAGATTGGCGTTTTTTTTTGGATGTAAAAGACAAGGAAGGCTCAACTCCCGAGCACCAGTATTCAACAAGAGTTCATGAGTTGACCAAAGTATGGACCATCATGGCTGTTGGACAAGAGAAGAGGAGAATAGGAGTGTGAGGAGAGCAGGAAGTTTGGTAAGTTTCAAGCCTGCTTTTGTGCTGCTTTGTTGACAGAAAACCGAAAGAATGGCTCACTCTGAAGTATCATAGTCAGATGGACTAATAGAATAGGCGCACTTTGAGTTTTCCTGTCCAGCGCAGTCAACAGCTGCGTTAGCACCGGAACTTTGAATCCAAACTTCGTTAGAAGGATGTTGGTATCCCAGGAGGCTTTCACCTGGTAGATGGTGAGAGGAAGAAACGGAGAAGAACAAAGAGGGTCAACACTTCTCTCCAGAAAGATCGCTGACTCTGTCCTTCTCCCCTCTCTCTGCTTACGAACCTGGAAGATGTGGTACAGGATCCTTAGCATTAGTGACCCTACGATGATCGGAAACCGTTCTGTCGAACGCATCTGCCCAGTTGTCGTTTCCAGCTCTGATGGGAGAGAGACAAGGTCAGTCATGAGGCGAGGGGAAAAACTTTGGAATCCAAACAGCTCACCTTGGAAGACCGAAGACGGTGCTGACGACTGCTTTGTTTGTCTGGTGAGTGATATACGCGGCATGGTAAAGTGCGATTGCGGCTCCTAAGGAATGTCCGGTAATCAAAGTCTTTGCGTTTGGATGTTGGGATTGTAACTTCATGACCGCGGTGAGAACATCATCTGCTGAGTCGACCCAAGCAGCTGTAGGAGAGAAAAGTGGAAGAGGAAGAGAGAACAGAAAGGAGAAGAGACGTCAACATCAAATGATGCGCTCGAAAGCAGCAGCAAAGACTCCTGATTCCTCTTTCAAATCTAAGCACAAAGGCTTGAATCAACAAGAACTCACATTGAAATCCGTCGTTAACAGAAACTCCATCACCCAAGAAAGCGAGTCTCTCATCAGGATCGACTCTCAAGATCTTGATATCGTTCTCAATGGAGCTAATAGAAGAAGTGTTAGTACCCATAACGGAAACAATGATACCATCTGAAGGACTATAAGCTACATAGGTACGTTGAACATCCCTACCGTTTCCGGCAATGTAAGTAATCGTAGCATCGCGGACCTTGTTTCCTAAGGAAGAGACAAGACGCGTAAGTTAGCAAGACGAACGTGTACTTGTTCAGTTCAAACAGAAATGTTCGAATACTTACCTACAGCCATGGGGCAGTAAGCTGCGTTAGCATATGCAGCGGCTGGAACGTAACGAGAGACATCTGGATCTTGAGTTACAGCTCCAGTAGTTCCATCCTTTTTGACGATGGTTGGAGCGGCAGAGACCAAAGAAAGAGAGAGAGCTAGAAGGGATAGGGAGAATTTCATGTTGTTGGAGGTGGCAAAAGGGAGTGTTGAGGTATACGGGGGGTGTATCGAGATGAGAGAGAGAGAGGGCAAAGTGCACCAGGCAGGCTTTTGGAGGAAGAGAGAAAGGAGAGTGAGTACAAAGGAGGAGAAACTTCTTAAAATGAATGATCCCCACCTTTGTTTTATACCCTCTTTCGAAATGAGAACGTTTCGGCTCGTGACTGCGACTGACACGTTTGATACTTGACGCCCAAGCTAGATTGTTGGAAAAGGCTAAAATCGGTCAGTCCTGCTTTAGGCTTTAGGTTTCGTTCGCTTCGAAAGGCGACAGGCGAAAGTCGATTCGGAAGAGGGGTGCCTTTTCTAGTTTCTTGGCCGGAAGAGGGATTGACTGGTTGGCGGCGTGAAGGAAGGCAAGATGGGGAGGAGAGACCATCAACCCAAAGCATTGTTTCGAGATAAGGAACGAATGGAATGGGATGGATTACAAACGCAAGACCTACATAACATTACTGTACAGGAAGAATCAAGAAGGACGTGGAGTCCGTTGAATGTTGGGAGGAGGTGAGAGTGAGAGAGAGAGAGGAGCTAAGAGAGGGGTCTTGCCACTTCTTAGTATGTACTGCGAGGGCAAAGAAGAAAGATAGAACGCGGCGGATCAGATAAGGTTATGCAACCAAAGGTATCAAACGAAAAAGAGAGTGCCGAAAGAAAAGAGAAGGTTGAGGATGACTGTCGGTATGCTGCTCAGCCTCCATGCTATCCCCTTCATCTCCCCAAGATCCACTCAATCGATCCAAGAGTCAACTCACCAGCTATTTACAATTCTTTCTTTAATTAGGAAACGAAAGTGTCTCTCATCAAGTTGAACGAACGTATTCCCAAAGCGAAGCAGGAGCTACATCCACTTTTTCATTCCCAATCCAATCAGCACCATTCCCATGATGCTTCCTTCTATGTTCTCTCTGACCTTGTTTAATAGCCTCATCAACCACACCACCAGTTAATAAGCTGATGATGAGCCAAATGGCCCAAGCGAAGAAGAAAGCTTTCCAAAATCTGCTTCTGGTTCTTGAACTGATTTCTCTTCTGGCTTCTGGATTTAGTAGGTAGATTGCGCTGGGATTGATAGGAGCGTTGAGAGCTGAAGAAGGTAAAGTGATTGTATGAGAAGGACCTGAGCCTGATTGATTGGAAGTTGTAGAATTAGAATTAAGTTGAGGTTGACATGTAGACGGTTGCTTAGCAGTGGAGGTTGAAGAATTGGAATTGTTAGTGGAAGAAGCGACTTCTGTGTAAGATGGAAGTTCTTCTGATCCTTGACTGTCTTTTGAATCAACTTTTGAATTCATAATTGTGGAATTGATAACAGCAGAAGAAGAGTGGTGTCAAGTCTGGTGGAGGGAGAGAAAGACGCGCAGCTTTTCCAGACTTGTCGTCAGATCATTCCTTTTTCTGAAAGCGGAGAACGACTTTTTGAATTCCAGAGAAGATGTTTTGAGAGATTTGAGAAAAGATAAGAAAGCAAAAAGGAAAAAAGAAAAAAACCAGATGTGATAAATGTACAAGAAGATTCAGGTGAAAGAGAACAGGCCCATAGGGAGAAAAAAAGGGGGAAATGAGAGATTATTAAACAAGTGAGAGATGGAGAGGAGGGGATATTTTGAAAAAGAACACTAATAGAGAAACGATAGGGAGATAAATAAAATAGGGGAAAGGGGGAAAGAGAAGGCAATGAGAGAGAGAGAGGGACTTAAAAAGTACAAGGAATCTTGAATGAGTGACTTGGGATTGGCAGACCTTTCAAATCAGATTTGAGAAATCTTGAAAGAGAGCTTGATCGATACTCCGGAAAATTAGAGTTAAAAGAAGGAGAGAGCGGAGAGGAAGAACTTAAACCCTTACTTCCAATTAAAGATATCAAGTCCACCCAATTTAGAATCTCCATGTTCTTTCCTTCCACCAGCCGAACTGGTTCCAATGGTGTCATTACTTCTAGGTTCAAGATAAAGACTTCTTCTATAAAGATCATCAGCAGCATTCCCACTTCCACCACCAATTCCAATATTCCCATTTCCAACTTCGTTCAAAACCGTTTTCAAATAGTTTTGAATCTCAGGGATTTCAAGCAGATTGTAAGTTTGTTGAAATCTTTGAAGTTCACCAATGATTCTAGACATTTTAACATACTTGTCAAAATTCAAAAGTTTCTTTTGAGGATTTAAAGGAGAAGGTCTTGTTGCTGAATTCCCTTCATGACAAAAAGTTAAATCGGTTAAGAAAAGTCCTAAGAATGGTAAAGCTGGCGGTAAAGTTTCTCTTAGACGATTTCTATAACCTGCGAAATTTCTAGTATGTTCTACAGCTCTGCGTTGAGATTCCATCATTCCTCTATATTTCGTTGGTAGACCATCCCAAGTTCTTTTAAGTCTTGCAATGGTTGAGGAATTGAGAGCACATTGAATTGCCATTAGAGTATTGAAGTTGTTGAGAGATGCGCATCGCTGATGAGAAAGAGGAAACGTAGAGAACAAAAGTTGGATCCAAGAAAGGTTAGCACGGGCTGAGTTTAAAAAAAAGGGAATTCAAGCTCTCTCCAGACAGAGAGGGATTGGAACACTCACATCACCTAATTTCACAAAGAATTTTACTAATTGAGTTCTCTTCCTAGCATCACCTTCTCCTAGAATGCAAGCTGAAATCCAACCAGTAATATGAGTACTAAGAGAACTCATACTCTTAACATGAACAGCATTACTAACACCAGCTTTTTTACTGAATTCCTGACCCAAAAGCTCTTCAGGAGAAATAGCGCAATAAACTTTACTTTCCATCAAAGTCAATTGTCTGGCCAATTCTAGTGGATCGAAATCGGTAACATTGATAGAAGTTGCAGGACTTGCTCTCAAAGAGAGTAGCATGGCTTTCGAAATCGTAGGAGCAGGAGTTTGAGCATTTCCTTTGTTTAAACTCAAGCCATCAATTCCAATAACACCGCTTGATTGAACTACGGTTTTCAATCTGTCAGTTGAAACTGCTCTTTGTAAACCACCTCCCGGTCTGATTAAACTATTTCCACCTAAAGCGTTTGATTTCAGAGGTCCGGAGATGATTCTTTTTTGAGCTAAATCAGCTAGTCTTTGACCTTGTCTAGCTAATGGACCAGTAGTAGGAAGAGAGTTTCTTAAGAATTCAATTAAACCATCTAGAACAACATGATCAGTTGGTGGATGCCAATGAGTTTCTAACCAAGTTTTGAAGACATTTAAAGTTCTGACTCGGATTGGAGTGGCTTTTTTCTCATTCCAACAATCTAGTTCTTCTTCTGTTAGATCGATGTCAGTTGGAGGTTGAAGATTATAACGAGCGACTAAAATCTCGAATAATGCAAGAGGAGTTGTGAAAAGTCTGAAACATAAGAAGAAAGTCCTTGAGAAAGTATTGTCTGGAGTTGTGTCATGAGGAGCTATTTTTTCTACCAAAGCTTCCAAAGTTGCACCAGTGACTTGACCTTCAGAATTGTAAGAAACGTCTGTTGGATCGAATTCTGGAGCCATGAATTTGGCTTCCATAGGTGGAAGTGAAGGAAGAGATCTATCATCCATTGTTCCAGATCGGAATCTACCACCACTTGGGAAAGAAGAAATGCTAGAAGGAGTTGGAGAAGAACTTTCTTGTTGATAATGTCTTGTTTGTTCAGAGACTCCTCTTCTTGAAAGTTGATCTGTGACTTCTCTTTGAAGGTTTCTTGGAAGTGGAGCTGTATGTGGAAGTTCTATACTACTGGAAGCTGGGAATGGATCCGAATCTGGATGTTCCATTGAAGGTCTAGCTGAAGTGTCGATGGTCGAAGTAGATCTGGTAGAAACCGCAGTCGAAACTGAGTGGTCTCTTGAAATGCTTTCACTTTCACTGAATTCTCCATTACTGTAAGATTCTGGAGCAGGAGGTAATCTTCTACCTGGAACTTGAGGTCTAGTAGCTCCAGCTGTCGTACTCGCTCGTGCTCTTCCCATCAGAGGTGTTGGAGTTGAGACTCCTCTTCGTTCTGAAAGAGACGGCCGACTTGAGGTGAAACTATCTCTAGCTGGATCGTGAGGTCCAATTCCATTTGGAGTTGGAGTGCTTTCGATTCTCCGAGTACTATCAGTTGAAGACCTTCCATCTCGACTGACGTCTCCATCTCCATCCACTTCACCACTACTTCTACCTCTAGAGCCATCTTCTCCATCACTTTCATCCACTTTCCCAAAAGAGTTGACATAATCCGGATTCTCGTATCTTTCTTTCAAACAACTCAAGCTTGTCGCTTTCCTTCCCAAGAAAGATAGAGTATGATTATTTCTCTTTCCACCTGGAGTAGATCCTTCTTCTTCCCTTTCGAGATCATTTCCATCAGCTTGAATTGAAGAGGATTCATGAGTTCTTCTGTTTTCTTCTCCAGAACTTGAAAGAAGATCTCTGCCTTCCAAAAGGATCAACAACCCAGGATCGGCTCTCTTGAGGTAGAAATCGGCCCACTTAGCACATTCCTGACCAGTCCTGTAGATGCTAGTTGCCGTTTCCAATAATCGAGTCTTGTCGTCATCTTCACCATAAGCGGAACTGATCGAAGGAGTTGAAGTGACTGAATTTGGAGGATTGGGAGAAGTGATAAGCCTCACCGCCGTGACCAAAGCAGTTGTAGCTTCATAAAGACCTTCTCTCTTGATCCAAAGATCCTGCATATCGTTTGGATGACTAGCTTGAAGTTGAGGATTGTTTCGAACTGCTTCTATGACCGTCAGTAGTTCTCTTGCACCTTCCACCGTCTCCGTCGTGGTCTTGATGAGATGGGCGAAAGAAGAACCTGGAGAATCTCTAGTGTGAGTGTGAGCATGTCCAATGAAGGCCGCTACAAGCGAGAGGAGGTTTGACTCTGCTTCTCTCACTCGAAGAATGACTTCTAGAGGGGAACGGAGACTCGGTCCTGGAGTGACAGGTTCATTGACTGAATCAGAAGATCCAGAACCTGAACCAGACCTTGAAGTTGAATCTAAAGATTCTCCAGCTGATTCCATTGGGTCTTCAGAAGTTGAACCTGATCGAATTCGACTTCCAGAATTCGAAGTTCCATTTCCATCTTGAGGTTTGAGTTTACTAGAAGGTCGATTACTAGCAGCTGATCTAGGTAATAAGAAAGGACCAGATTTCCTATTCTCACTTCCACTTCCATTATCAACGTCACCATCTTCTTCATCTGATTGAGAAGATCTATGACTTCTACTTTTCCCAAGATTAAACCTTGCACTTCTAGGAGAATTCAAAGCATTGGTGTGAGCAGTGACATAAGTGTAAGCACTCTTTGGAGAATCTGGAGTTGGAGTTTTATCTTCTTCATTTCTATCTAAATGATGAGCAGTACTTGAACCTACGCTGCCACTTGCACTTGGTCTTCTTCTATCATCTGCTATTAAATCATCATAAACACTTGATCTTCGATTTGGAACATCCACCCCACATTCAATTGCAACTTCTAAAAACCTCCTAACGTTTTTCAAAACTTGATCCGCCATTGATAGCATTGAATCCATTTCTCTTTCTCTTTCCCACTCAACTTCTCTATCCATATGTGCACTTGCTTTCCTACTTTGATTCACCAATCTACTCAATTCTGAAAGGATCTGTTTCCTTTCCTTTCCTAAAATTGGATGAGCTTGTAAAACTGGGGATTCTCGAGTTAAACAATCTGTTGCTGAAAGGACTGATCTAACTGAAGAAATAACGCATGAAGTTGAAGGTTGAAAATGTGCTACTCGATGTGCTCTAGCTGCATTATGAAGTAAAGCTATGGCATGAACTATGGGATCCACAACTCCAGAGGAAGAATAGCTTGATCCTTGATGATTGGATGAATTGACACTAGAAGGTGAATCTGGAGTTTGGTTTTGATAAGAATTTGAATAATTTCGATTTCTTAAAGGTGGTGAAGGAGGTCTTCTTTTTTCCTTTGAATAACTTTTGGAGGTTGAAGTTGAAGAGGAGGCTGCTGCAGCTGCTTCAATTCCATTAGGTGCCGTCACGTAACTCAAATATTTCTCCCTCTCTCTATCATTTGAATATCCAACATCTTTCCTTTCATTTTCAGAATAGTCTTCTTCAGTTTGAATGGAGGGTAATTGAGATGAACTTCTCATATCTGGAGTTCCTCCTCCGACTGGTGATCCTCCTGCACCACCTCCTATTGAAATCCCAGATTCATCAACGTAATTTGAAGGGAACCAACCTCTATTTCCATCGATTTCACCATCCCACCAACCTGAATCATCTCTTGTATAGACTTTTATGATTTGACCTTGTTGAAAAGATAAACAAGTTGCATTGTTTGATGAAAAGTCGTGAAGGGCTATAACGTGTTCCTCTATCGATGAAACAGTTGAAGTGGCTGGTGATGATGGCATATGTGATGGTGATAGATTCAAATTTGATGGTCCAGCTTGATTGGAATGCTGTTGCTGCTGTTGCTGATAGGACGAAGGTTGATGATAGGATGGCATCTTGAAGGTACAGAGGGCGATGAGGGATTGGATGGAGGCTTAATCCGTATTCAACCTTTGGATGGGCAGTTACAGTTGCAATTGATGTTGGATGAATTAGATTGAATTGATTTGGACAAATAAAGGATGGATTGAGGATGGAGGGTTGATGAGTTGCTGATTCTGGTTCTCTTGCCTGCAAAGAGAAGGGGAGCCAAACTCGATCGATTCGATTCGACTACTGGATTGAGTCTGCTATGTGATTCTTATTCTTGATGATTTGGTTCGAGTTATCCGATTCGAATAGAATGCTGAAAAGGACGATGGATGATGGTGACGGAATTTAGGATGAGAGAGGGGGAGGTGAAGGCGAGAAGGGAGGGGCACATTCAATCAGTAAGGCAAATCGCTAGCCAAAAGCAAAAACTTCAATTAAATCAAAAAGGAAATTGCCAAACAATTTTGCAACAACATTGAATGATGAAAATAGATCCAATCGAGGCAAACGTCAACATTGGTTGTGCCTTGTTAGGTTAGGGGGGTCTCCTCATCTTGAAGGTCCAACCCTCCCCCCTAACTCTAACTCTCCCTCATTATCTTTCTTCTCTTCTTCAGCTGTCCTCCCATTACCATTCATAACTATCCAGAAAAACACTTCAAAGAGCTCCAAAGACTTCTTTATTTATCTCTTCCAGCCGCTCGCAGTAAACTTGTCTTGCCCTTGCAGAACCTTCCCAGCCTAAGTTCTCTCTTCAAACAATCACCCGGGGTTACTCACATCAGACTAAGGAGGACTTCTTGAAGATGATCAAGGCAGTATTACAAGAAGGAAAGGGAAACAAGAAGAAATACAACGGCTGTGATTCAGAGATCTCCCACTCGAAACTCGAGCTTGGGAAGAAAACCAAATGATCGACATCGAAAGATGGCAAAATCTCCTGCAACTCAGCTCGGTTAGATCTACTTTTCAGACAGGTCGCGTGGGGTGCTTGGAGAGAATCAAGAAACAAGGGTTCGAAATCCAAAGTTCCAAGTTTCAAAGTTTCTTGTTTGACTCGGCCAGAACGGACTATGTAGAGAGAGTATTAGAACGTGAGAGAAATGGAAGGAAGATGGTTGGAAAGAAGTAGTAGGACAGACCTTTCTAATTCAACCACTGTCTCTCATCTACACGAGGCTACCAGAAAGATTCTCAACAAGGAGTGAGAAGGAAGCGAAACAACCATCTGAAGTTGTTTTTTTTGCCACCGTTTCTGCGTCCATCTTTGCAGGGTATGAAGTTATTCTTTTGCTTCTGCCTCTGCTCGGTTGACCCTCACTTGTGTACTCTTCCACTGAATTCCTGTGTAAATTCAGTTGGCCGCTTGGAACGAACAGAAGTGGAGGGAATAAACAAAGGAGGGTTGTTGGGAAACGAATTAACGAACGGCAACGCTTTGTGTCTATCCTTTTGCTCTACCGGCGGCTTGAAACTGGTCCACTACAAGAAGAGTACACATTGTACATAGTAGAGGGTACTCAAAGTAGCCGAAATTCCAACAAATGTCTCAAGACGTGTGGAAGAGTTGTTGTTCAATGATGGACGTGTGACGGTGTGAGAGACAAGTCCTTGAGACTCTCTTAATCTTGATCTTCTGAAGCCGCTATGTAATGTGATGGAAAGAAGGATTCAACAGAGTCAACTGGTCGATCGGGAGGTTGGAAGTGGAAAGTTGGGAAGGGATTGATTGGTAACGTTGCAAGCATCAAGCTTGTAGCTTGGTGAAAGCTGCAAAAGTTCTTAATCCACTATGGAAGCCAAACAGAATTGAAACTCATCTGATGTACTGACACTTAGAGAAAAGACAGAATTGCGGGGGTGGATTTCAAAGGATAGAAAGGATGAGTGAGACGGGGGCGAAAAGAGAACAAGGAAGAGAATGAAAAATCGTTCGAAAGCTACTGGTTGCGAGTGAAACGAGCATGTATACAGACCATCGTGTCAATTCAGCTCGACATAAACCACGAGAAACAAAGAGTTCACATGCACTTCTTCAATTCGATCTAGCGTTTGTCCACTGAAGGTACTTTCAGCACTGATCCATCTCTCACTCGCATCTAGTTCTGCTCCTACATATGTACATAGTTTCTCGAATCTTTTGAACTGACGAGCCGACGATCTTCAATTCTGCTCTCTTTTGGGATGTTCTGAAGAAGGGCTTTCCTCGGGTCTTCTTTCCTTTGAAGTGAAGGTATCTCTAATTGACCTTTTAAGAGAACTACGCTCAATCTCTTTCAGAAATAGGCTGTATTAACATCTCCGTACTGGATTCAAGCTTCGAACATTCGGCTCAACCTCAAATTGTCATCAACCAACGCGTTGGTCCACCTCAATCCACCTTCGAAAGTCGACAGGGTTCCCGCCTTACTGATCTCTTATACATGGGCTAATTCCACCGATAACTTTTTTCGATAAAAATCTGGTTCTATTCCTTCAGTAGCAGCAAAAGTTATTTGAGTCGAACCAATTCATTGAATCTTCATTCTCCTCATCAACTCGCCACTTTCTTTTCTTCTTTTCTTCTTCTACTTCTTCTTCAGATAGCCGGACTATCCCTCTTTTCAACAACAATCTAACTTAGTTCTTCCCTGATCAACCTCAGCTTCAAAACTTACAGCATCAAAAATTATGCAGCTCATCCAACTAGCTCTCCTACTCGCCTTCGTGGCCACTCTGATCTCCGCAGGCCCTCTGCCAGATTCCAAAGGCCTGTCCTTTGAGTCTCACGATATGATTGCCAGAGAGCCCTAAGACAATTCCAGTACAGAGAAGACTTCCAAGGGAGTAGAGCAGCCTTTCCCATTGCTAAAAGTGATGCCTATTTTCTCTTCTCTTTCCTCTTTATACGGGGCCAGTCATGTCTGGAACCATCATAAACGGAAAAGGACGCGTTCTCAAGCCAATCAGTAATCCTGCTAATCTATTGATCAAGTGGCTCACGAACACTTACAGAAAGAAGGTGAGTCTCGAAAATCCTCAAAGGTCAACTCTGGACCTCGGAAGACTGACTGACCTTTGCTCTTTTTCTCCCTCTTCTCCCGGTCGTTAGAATCCTAAGAGAGATATCTCTGAAGATGATGAAGACACTTTAATTGCTTCTTTGCTCGAGTCCAGAGACTTATTCGCCCCTTTCTTCGAGAACAGAGAAGACTAGATGCTTTTGCTAGGCGAACCTCCCCTTACTTTCCATTACCTCGCATGTACACTGTAAACCTTTTCATTAGAGGCGAGTTTAAATTGAAGAAACTTTGACTGCTAAGAGACTGTTGTTTTTTAATGTAAAGGTAGGGGTGAAAAGGGAGTCAAAGTATATCTTTCAGGGGTTTCTGTGCGCTGGACCAGCGAAGAGAAGCGACGACGCTTCAACAACCTGGACCCCCGGCCAATCTCATCTCACTCTGATGTTCTCGACTTGTACGAAAAATGGAGATGATACTTGACTGAGGCTGCTTTGAAGATCAGGTAGCTTTTATTGCACAAGATAAATCCAGATGTCATCGGGTGCCTCCATCATTTTTTTCGGTGTAAACAACCTAGATCTGCTCGGACTCGAAAAGTAAGACCCTCTTCGCTTCATCCCTTGTATGAGCCCTTTCACACTTCTTTCTTTGCTTTCAATAAAGGAAGCAAAATCGTTTTCGTTTTTTGTTCGAGACTCTTTGAAGAACCTTCCTCGGAAATACAGTTTAAGACCTTGTCTCCTAAAGTCTTGCTCTGGCTTTCCCCTTGAGCTTTTCTGTTTCTCCAAGAGAACTCAGGTCAGACCTCTTTTGCTTTGGTCATGTTGTCGTTGTTGAAACAAGTTCGAGGGGGTGGCGAGCTACTTTCTCACGAGTATTGTACATGCTATAGGTCAGAAGGATTCTTCTAGGATCTCTTGCAATGACGAAGACGGTGCGAAGCTAGGTCGAAGACCGAACAGAGTTTTGATGAATTTGCGAAATGAAGAATGGATACTACAGGATTTAGATATGGAAGAAAATTGCTGAGAGATGGTGAGCTTGCTGTCAGGTTTCAAAATAAAAGTACAAAGGGGGGACGGAAAGTCAACGAAAAGATGAGATGAGATCGTCAGAAAAGAAAAGTAGCGAAGAGATGATGAAGAAGGAGATAACGAAGAAGCCCCAAACCCAAGAATTGAAAAGCAAGTGTCGTTATATGGAGAGTCATTAAGAAATAGAAGAAAAACCTGGGTTATTTACGGGAGGCTTGAACCACCAACATTGAAGCTCTGATTCCAGAGATAAGAATGGATTCAGTTGCTGCTCCAAGAGTTTTACCAACTGCCTTGATGTCGTTACCAATCTCTTCCATCAAACCCAAGTCTGACATTTCGCCATACATCGAGTCCAAACTATGTCTGAACTCTTTTGGTCTTTGACCCAGCTTTCCACGACCGATCAACAAGATGTCAGAATCCTCGTCCATCATGGGGTGAATTGAATTGACTAGAGCTTGAATCCTATCCTTGGAAGGAATTGATGAGTCCAAAGTGACATAGTATGTTCCTGCAATCTTTTGAGAATTGAGCTGTTTGTTGGTTCCAGTTATAGAGGCGGCTGGGGAAGGGATGGCGGGAGGAGTTAATCCCTCAGAGATGACGTCTTGAGGTTGAGGTGGACCGAAGAGGAATCTAGCATCCTTGACAGCCTCTTGACCTCTGTGAACAGTACCTATAAGAATCGAGAAGCAGGAGAGGAGAATGGAGGTTAGCCGATCAGCGATCGTCAGACCGAGAGCTCTCCACCCCAAATGTCACTCACGTAGGTTGATGGTCTCTTGGTTTTCCTCCTCTGCCTTCGATTGAGCAGCAGCATTTTCGTCTGAAGAAGATTGTTGAGCTCCAGGAACGATGTTCGAACCTTCCGAGTCCGGCATAGCAATGACCAGTCCATCGACAGCTCCTCCAGCTGCCATCTTTCTACAGAGCTCGACTGCTGCTCTATCATCGGCTCCACCCCAGAAAGGAACGATGACTCTAGGTTTCCTACCTGATCCGAAACCAGACTTCAATCCAATCTCCTCCTCAGCACGAATTCTATCTCCGTAGTTGAAGACAGGTCTTAAAGAAGTTAAGATTGAAGGATCCATCTTCGTGAATTGAGTTCCATCAACCAAGACTCCTGTTGCTGTTGTCAACTCCCTGAAAACTCTGACCGGTAGTTCTCTAGCATCTGCATCGGCTCTCCAGTAAGCATCTTCCTCATCTCCATTTCCAGAAGATTTCAATCCAGAGGCAGCAGCCGCTGCTCCCAACCAACTCTGCGTTCTAGCGTTGAGGTTCGAGTTTTCCCAAGAGACTACCACCATTCCTCTACCCAGATCAGTCCCATCTGCGATAGATGCTGGAACCTTCAAACGGAGTTGCGCTCTCTCGTTACACTTTGCGGTGAAGGAGACTGTTTCTTCATCTGGAACTGGAAAAGTGTCTGGAAGTGGTTTAGAATTGGGGTCTGCTTTTGAATCGACTAGATGATGTTGAGTGAATTGATTGGCAGCTTCATGTTGAGTTCCATGATAGAGCTTACGTTCAGAAGCTAGAGAAGATGAAGTTGAGACTTGATTTAGATGAGCGAAGAGCTTGAGGGTCTCCAACATGTCATCCTTCCTGACCCCGTCCGAGTAGTTGATGAGGCGTAAGATCGAGGAGGTGGTGTATTCGGTGGGAAGCAGTCTGATTAGATCAACAGCCAGATTTCCGACCGGTGTAGACTCTTCGGCACCTTCGAAGTACTTCTTTCCGCCTCCGACCAGCTTGAGGAATGCCATCAGAGCTTTGATAGATGGGTTGACCGAGGCGAGAGCGACAGTGACAGGGTAATCGTAGGAACCTTCGGAGTGATCTCCACCTTCCTCTTCCGTTTGCTTCTCTGGCTCTGGAGGAAGCAGCAGTTCACCTCCAACTTGAGCCTGCTTAGAGAAGTAGACGAACTTGGCTAGTGGCTTGACTGTGAGAGTGGTGCAGAGGAAGCAAAGAACCAGCATAGCAAAGATCTTTGGATTGACGACTCCCATCTCAGCTCCGACGTTCAGAATGATGATCTCGATGATTCCTTTCGATTGCATCAATGCGCCAATGCACTGTGTAAGAAGAGAAAGTAGGGTCAGGAGTCAGTGGAAACTCCACCAGATCGTTCTTTCTTCTGTGAAACTCACCATCGCCTCTCTCCAAGTCATTCCAGCTGCTTTGGCGCTCAAAGTAGTCATGCCAAACTTGGAAATGAAGATTCCGAAGAGCAAAAGAACGATTAGTCCCCAAGTAGTTCCGTCATCCAAGAGAGTGAAGTCGGTCTTGAGTCCAGAGGTGACGAAATAGAGCGGAAGTAAGACGATGCTGACGGGCTGTGAACCAGAATAAGAGCAGGAGCAAAACAGAAGCGATGTCAGTCAAGGTCATAGAAGGATCTCCGCCTTACTAGGCACTCACAGTTTCGATAGCCTCAGTCATTCTGATAGCGTAATGTCCATGAGGGGTGCACACACCAAAAGCGAAAGACCCAACGATAGGATGAACTCCAATAGCGTCCGTAACGAAAGCTGAAGTTAGAGCACCAACGATTCCAACCACAATTGACCAGTTTGGAGGATGAGAGTTCGGATTGTTGAGATCATAACCTGATTTCAAGAGAGCTCTTCCCATCAAAGGTCTATAGATTAACCAAAGGAAAGCTACGAACCCCCCAGCTGCTAACAATTCATAAAGAGCGGTAATAGGTTCTCCACCACTAGCTAGAGCACTTGCTAAAGCCAACAGAATATAACCCAGTAAATCGTTGAGCACACCACTTGCACAGGTGATACTTCCCAATGAAGTCTGAATGATACCATACTCTGCTAAAATCCTACTTAAGACTGAAAGACTGGTTACTGCCATGACAGTTCCGATGAATAAAAAGAAAGTCGTGAAACTGATTGTCTGATTCGTTTCTTCGATGTAGAGGAGTCTTGCGATTCCAACTGAGACCGCGAATGGGATTGCCATTCCCGGTAGAGTTATGATTACTACTTTCTTCCAATTACGTGCCATTAGATCAGTGTCAGTTTCTAAACCGACTAAAAAGAGGAAGAGAGATAAACCAATAGTTGCGAATAACTTGAGAAGAGGTAGAGAGGAAGGTGGGATGATGTTCTCACTGAATCCAGGGATATTACCAAACGCAGTGCCTCCTAGGAGAATACCGGCAAGGAGCTCCCCAAGTACGGCTGGTTGGTTGAACCTCTTGAAGACTGAAGAGATGGAAAAGATAGACGATAGAGAATGGGAGGGGGTAATGATGGAGTTGGAGTTAGCCCTCTTACGTCTTGGCCCTCTTGATCCTCTAATCACCCCCAGCATTAAGCTATGTGTTCCTGGATCCATTCCATCATAGAGGAACGGGGAACCTTCTGAAGGATTTCGAGCTCGGCTAAGGGAGGATGCTCCTTTTCTCCTCCTCTCTTTGCGCCTATTACAGTCAAGACTCACCAGTTCCCAAGATGGCACAAAGAATGATAATTATGCAGACCTGTTTAAGTTTGAAGTAAAGAGCTGGAGTCAGAATGCCATCGTTCTGGGAAGCTTGTCCTGTCCCATTACAGCTGATAGCTCCTTTGCTGTTCTCGAACCCATGCTCGACTTCCTCGCGTTCTTTCCATCTCTTGCTCAACTTCCTATGATCCCAACTCATTCCTCCCATCCAGCCCAACCCAACGCGATCCGATGAGATGGCCCGTAGAGGAAAGCAAGCAGAATAGACACTTACCTGTGTTAAGAACAATGCAAACCCATTATTGTCAGATAGACTCAAGTCATTAGGATCAAAAGTCAAAGGGTTGACATGGGATAGATATCCATAAGCCATGGCTTATTGAGAATGAGGGAGTTGAAGAAGACGTCGTCAAGTGGCAAGGTTGAATGGAGTGAGGGGATATCAGGGAAGTTCTTGAAGGTTTCGCTAAAATTTTCGTTCCAGGATGAATGATTGAATGGGGTTCTTTGATGAACAGGTGAAAGAATGAAGAGGAAAAGAAGAAGAGGGGAGCGAAGGGGAAAGGTTGCTTAGAAAGGGGTAAGCTAAAATGTTGCCCAACTCTGCTCTCTGGAATCTGGAACTAGGACGGACCGCTTCGAGGTCGTCAGCCAAGAACGAAAGGCTGAATGCATTCGCACTCTTTGTACGATTTAAATTGATCGAAAGGATCGAAGTAGTATTCAAAGAAGATAAGGTTGGTCTTCTGGCTACAGATATTGAACATAAGAGCTATCCTTTCAAGTCATCTCCAACTGTCTGGAGGACAAAACGAATACGTCGTCTCAAAATCTGATGTGTCTGCTTCTATCAGAAAAACCTTTCGAGGGAATCAACACCTCCAATGCGGTCAGCTTGTCAGAATTCACTCTCAAGCGCTCATCGTGACAACAATTTGCCACAGCACAGTTGTCAGTTGCAAGTTCAGTCCAAATTGCATCAGTCGACCTTCCCTTCCATGAATTTGGAAATGGTCACATACATAATTCTTTCAACAAGAAAGGGTCCCTACAGTACATAAGTAGCAGAGAAGGGAGGAGGAACGAGGAAGTCTTTGCGGAAAGAGGATTGAGAAAACAAAAGTCCGCTTACATCCTTTCCCCTCTTGCCAACCCCTCTGACTTTGAAAACCACGTCGTCATCGTCTGATATTCTCCTTAACACAGTCAGGGATAAACCACTTGGAACACAGCTTCCGCTTTGTTTTGCCGGATCCCGCCACCACATCAGAAGATCTCATGTTCTCAACCCCACCCCTTCAGATGTTCTCTTGGACTGCATTCGGAATCGAGGCGGTTTTTTTCTTTTTTCTTTGGAATGGAATTTTTGAACTGTGTATGCTCAAACAACACCAAACAAAAAACGTCAATGACAAGAGAGGGGTGAACGGATCACTATGACGTTGCCTGCTGAAGGTAAGATTCCTATACAAGTATGTACCTAGCTGGGTTTCTCTTCGAAGGCCGCAATAGAGATTTTGAAACCTCGCACTCTTTCCACCAAAAGAAGCCTACTGCAAGAGAACCCCTTTTTTTCTCTCGACCACTTGTCTTGAGCTAACTAGACATTCGGGTGAAACTGCCAGAGATCCTGTTTTCGTGTGCGGGAATGGAAAATCACATGGCGCGGTCGTACGGGAACTGCCCTGAGGGCCTGACCGCTGGCCACCCCTCCGCCTCAGAGAAGATGGAGAAGAGAGGTCGTCCCCCTCTCTCTCTTGCCATGAGGTCATTCTGTATGCTGTGGATTGGGTGACTAGCGAAGGACTGGAAAAAATATAAAAAGAAGGCCTCACTTTGATTTCTTTCACTTTCCCCTCCTTTCCTCCAATTTTTCCCCACCCTTTTCTCCTTCCCTTCTTCTTCCTCTCTTCCCTCTACCCTACCTTCAGAACAGACAGCACCTATAGCACTTGCCCAAAATGAGCAAGGAAATGCACAAGTCAGAATACACAGGAAGGAAATGGTTCGGTCTCAGTGGTACGAAACTATCCCAAATGATTGGTGAGTAGCTCGCAGCAAACCTCTTAGCACCCTTCAAACAGAGGTTCATTCGCTCATAGCCCCAATTCTTCTCTATTCTCTTCAATTCTCTAGGTTTCGCTGCTGGAGCTGGATTCGTGAGTAACAAGAGGTGTGAGAAGATTGTGCATGAGATAAGGACAGGTCGCGTGAAGGCGCGGGGAAGGGTGGGAGAAGAAAGGTGATCGGAGTACAAGGGGAAATGTCAGGCAGGAATCATCTTTCCTCTGGCAGGAAAGATGGAATACGAATTCTAGGTCTCCTTCCATCATGCTCTACATATTCCTATTTGCAGGATTGAGAGAGATAATGAAGAGAGCTCGGAGGGCTCCAAATTTGGTGATTGAAATAGGGCCTTGTTTCTATTTTCCACCACCGCGTGTTTTTACCGAACCAATGGTCTCTTACCGCGTTACCGAGGGCTTGAGGACTCTCTTGTTTCCTCGAAGTGAAGAACTCGTGGGATTTGGGACCAAACCGAGCTCGAGGGGGTCTTGCTCGAATCTTCTTCCTTTAAGTTCTTCCACTCTCAAGGGACACTCTTCCCTCCTAACTAGTCCTCCCTCAGTATAACCCAGACTCGAACTAACTCATTCTTTTCCAATCTCTGCCATGCTCTTCTCAGTTGCTTTTCGGCTACGATCAGGGAGTGATGGGTTCTCTCTTGACCCTTGATGTCTTCCAAGACACCTTCCCTCCTATCGATACTCGTACACCAACCGGATCTGCACCTCCAACTGGTAAAGCTAGTACTCTTCAGGGAGTCACTATTGGTATCTACGAAATTGGATGTTTCCTAGGAGCTATCTCTTGTCTTTGGTTGGGAGATCTGCTCGGACGTAGAATGATTATGTGAGTTTTCTTCCTCTCCTTTCTCAGTCAAAAGTGCTCCTTTCTGAGTCCAAAAAGAAATCATCAGTTGCTGATTTCTTAATACTGTTTCTTGTATGATTTCCATCGTCACAGTTGGATTGGAACTGTTTGGATGATTGTCGGGGCTATCCTCCAAGCCTCCTCTTTCACTATCGCTCAACTCATCGTGGCTCGTATTGTCTCTGGAGTAGGGAACGGTATGCATACTGCGACAATACCGGTGAGAATTTTCAAAGAAATAGAGACATTTTCAAATAGAGAACCGAAAGTCGCAGGAGAAAGGTTGGAGAAGGCAAGGAGTAACCGGGTGCTGATCCCTGATTTCTAACCATGAGTTCTTACCTTGATTTCTTACCAATCTCTTATGCACACAGGTCTGGCAAAGTGAGTTCATTGGGAAGGTTTTGGAGAAATAGAAGATGGAAAACAGAAGAGAAATTTTAAGGTTGGAGGAGGCAAGGAGTGATCTGATCGTCTGACCGGCTGACCCCTGATTTCTTACCAATCTATTCCTTCTTCTTGTCCTTCGGACTAGGTGAATGCTCTCCTCCTCATCTAAGAGGAAAACTAGTCATGATTGAAGGAGCTCTTATCACTGGAGGTATCGCTTTGAGTTACTTCATCGATTTGGCTTTGTACCCAGCTCGTCTCTCTTCAACTCCAACTGTCGCCTGGCGTTTCCCAATCGCTTTCCAAATCGTCCTATGTATTCCAACTTTCATTACTATCTGGTGAGTCAACTTTAAGAAGGAAAGGAAGAGAGGTCGAATCTCGAAGTCAGAGCTCTCTGATCGACATCTGACGATTTCTACTCTTCTACTCTCTAGGATGCCCGAGTCTCCTCGTTGGCTAGTGCTAAAGGGACGTGATGACGAAGCTCGTGAAGTCATTGCTTGTCTCGATGAGCTGCCTCTCGATGATCCTTCAGTTGAGATCCGTGTCAAAGAAATCAAGGAGTCTCTCGAATTGGCTGCTGGAGTCGGTGCCAAGGACCTATTCACTTTCGGACCAGAACGTAATTTCCACCGTACCATGCTCGGATTCGTTATTCAAATGTTCCAACAGATTAGGTGAGTCTTGAAAGTCTCTCGAGATTCTTTCCCTTTGCACCCAAGCTCGCCGCAGCCTTACTTTCCTTTACTCGTTCCCCTCCTTCTCTCAGTGGTATCAATTTGATCACTTACTACGCTGGTACTATCTACGAACAATTCCTTGGATTCAACGCCTTCCAATCCCGTCTCTTGGCCGCTTTCAACGGTTTGGAATACTTTATGGCTTCTTGGATTGCTGTCTACACTATTGAGAAGTTCGGACGTAGAAAGCTCATGCTCTTCGGTGCTATCGGTATGGTGAGTCTTGAAATGCAGGGAGATTTAAGCAGAGGAGGCGGCATATCGAAGAGGACTCCCAAAACTGACTTGCTCCTTCCTTTTCTTCTCCCCCCCCAGTCCGGTTCCATGGCTATCCTCGCCGCTATGAACTCTCCAGCTGCCTTGAACTTCGATGCTGATGGAAAAGCTCAGAACTCTGCCCCAGCTGTCGTCGCAGCTGTCTTCCTCTTCGTCTTCAACTCCTTCTTCGCTGTCGGTTGGCTTGGAATGACCTGGCTATACCCAGCTGAGATCACTCCTCTTTCCATTCGTGCTGCTGCAAACGGTATCTCTACCTCTTCCAATTGGCTTTTCAACTTCATGGTTGTACTCATCACTCCAATTGGTAAGTTTATAGCAATACAAAATTGCGACTTGTTGTTTGGGAGGATGAGGATCCACAATGTCGATTTGCTCTTTTTCTGACCCAGTCCTCTTTCTCATGTTCTCTCCTCACTCGCAGCTTTCTACAACATTCAATACAAGACCTACGTCATCTTCGCTGTCATCAACGCTGCCATCGCCGTCACCACCTACTACATCTTCCCAGAAGTCGCCGGACGTTCCCTCGAAGAAATGGATGGTATCTTCGCTCGCGCTTCGAAAGTCAACCCTTATGATGTCGTCAGGATCGAAAGAGAGACTCCAAGGAGATATGACAAGGAAGGTCGTCTATTGGAACTCGACAACATCTATGCCGAAGATGGTCTTCGCCAGAGAAAGACCAACGAGAAAGATGCAGACAGCTCAAACAGCGGGGAAAACAAGGAGTAAACCTCTGTCGACTTCCTCCTGTCTTTTTCTCATGTCACGGTAATCGATCACGAACATATTTCTAGTCTTCAATCGTCTCTTCGGTCTTTCTCTGAAAATGAAGATCTTCACTCTCTCGTTTTCTTATTTCTCGATCTCAACTTTTTCGTTTTTACCCCTCGCATCTCTCCCTCGTTTCTGCTCGGCTAAAAACTCGTTCTTACCGCCCATCCTCCATCCTGCTCATCAACCCTATCTCAATCACCTCCCCTCATCCTATATACGACGCATCCGTCCACCATAAAGCTTAGTCAACGATAGAGCCGCAGAGAAGTTCACTTGTAGATTAGCATCTTCTCATTCAATGACCTGAATACGACCCTTTTTCTGAATCTGGAAGTGATATAGGTCTTGCGACGAGCAGTCCTTCTCTTGATGAGTTTCCTTCCATACAGCTACCATACCGGTGAGTATCACGATTTCCAGACGCAAACTTTTAAGGAAAACAGAAGAGAAAGCTTAGGTTGGAGAAGGCAAGGAGTGACCTGATCGACTGATCCCTGATTTCTTAGCATGATCTCTCACCAATCTGTTGTGCACACAGGTTTGGCAAAGTGAGTTCATTGGGAAGGTTTAAAGACACAGAAGATGGAAAAGAGAAAAGAAAGTTTAGGTTGGAGGAGGCAAGCAGTGATCTGATCGTCTGACCCCTGATCGGCCTGATCCCTGATTTCTTACCCATCTATTCCTTCTTCTTTTCCCTCGGACTAGGTGAATGCTCTCCCCCTCCCCTCATAGAGCTACAGAACATGCTTGAATTTCAACTCTAGAATTACATTGAAAGGAATCATTCACTCGTTCATTCGACCTTCTTTTCCTCTCTCAGTCAGAATCGATCTCAATAGGCATCGTCTCCTCTCCCATCTCGCTTCTCTTGCTACTATTTTTGAAGTCTTTCGAAGTAGAAGTAGAATCATTCCTTCCACCCATGACTTGCCAATCATCTTCATCATCCTCGTCTTCAAATCCGTCTCCGTAGCCTCCATTCCTTTCTCTCCGGTTTTCATCATCTCTTTCAAGATTGTACTTTGATAGATAGTCATCTGGGATCAGGAGCTTGGATTTCTTCTTTGAAGGCGGAGGTCGAGGAGGTTCAGGTTGAAAGGACTTGGATTTAGAATTTGAGATCTTTCTTGAAATTGCGATGACTGCCTCCTCATCTTCTTCGATATCGTCTGCACATTCTTGGCTTTCGTCTTCTTCCTCTGTTTCTAAATCATCATCCAATTCAGAGTCGAAGTCTGGTCCGACGTTTCTACTTGTACCCTTTCCTTTCTTCTTCTCCTTCTCAGACTTTCCTTTCTTATCTCCTTCTTTCTCAGCTTTTGTTGCTTTGCCTTTTCCTTTGTCCTTAGCAATCCCACTCATCTTTAACATGACTAATCCCTTTAGTCCTTGAGCTCCTTCTAAATCTAGTCTTGTCATTCTGATGGCTTTTGATCCAGGACTGATGTAGGTGTTTACGTTGTAAGCGGTCGCTTGATAATCATTCATCAGATAACCTGCAATATGAGCCGCGACGATGGCTCTCTCTACGTTCTTTGGAAGAGATGCATGGGAGAGGGATGTGTTCAGTACACCTCACGGCCGATCGATGGCGAAAAAGGCAAGGGAGGATCCCCGTGTTACTCACATCTTTAGACTCCAAGACCTTTCCGCCCACCGAATCCAGATCGACGACTCCACTCTTTCCTGTAATATCTCTTTTCCTTTTCCCTCCTCCAGATTCAGGAGTAACATTGTACTTTCCACCACCATTTCCTCTTGCCAAATCAGCTAAAGCAGGTAAAGTAATTCTACCATAATTATCATAAATTCCGGATGTAATCTTGACCAGTTTCCAAGTCAACAAGGAGATGTCTGTCAAGGAGCTTTCGTCATGACTAGAAGTACAGTTGTCGCATCTTCCACAAACCTTCTCAGTACTTGAACTTGAAGTGTTAGTGTTTTCTTCGAAATACCTGTTGAAGAGAACTTTTCTACATTCTGAACTTTGACAATAATTCAGCATTTGTTTCAACTTCTCTTCCCCAGTATTCTCTCCAGCTATCATTCCAGACAGTCTAGTGGAATCAGTGGCTCTATAATAGAGAACACAATCTGATGTCTTTCCGTCTCTACCAGCTCTACCTGTCTCTTGATAAAAGCCATCTAAACTCTTACTAGGACAAGAGTGAATAACGAATCTAACGTCTCCCTTGTCTATTCCGAGTCCGAAAGCAATAGTAGCACATACGATCTTCGTCTTTCCGTTCCTCCAATTCAGATGGGTTTGATGCTTCTGTGCGTCTGGAACTTCGGCATGATAGACTCCAGTCTTCAGTCTCCCGTTTGAAACCTCTTTTAAAGAATCTGACATTGTTTGAGTGTCTTTCCTACTCAAGCAGTAGATGATACCAGAATCGTTCGGGTGGTTCTCTAAAATCCAACTAGAGATCTGCTTGACGGAATCCTTGGCAGAAGAAGATCTAGGTATAATTTTCTGGAGGACGAAAGAGAGAAGAGAACTTGTCAGCTTGTCTCGCCCCTTCTCGGGGACCCAATTCGACAGATCTAAAGAACATCTGTACTCACGTAAATGAGATTTGGACGATCAAGAGGCGCAGTGAAATAGACCGTTCGGTTTGGAGAAGCGTTCGTTGAACTTGTCGTCGCAGGTAAGCTGAGGATCTTCAACATATCCTGAAGGACTGAAGGTGAGCAAGTGGCAGTTAAGAGCATCAAAGGAGTGGAAGGCATTAGATTTCTGAGGAGTGAAAGTCTGAACGGCGAGAGAGATTGGAGTAAATGCGTCAGCGTCGTCGAGGCCCCTTTTTCCTGTCTAGCTTGAAAGTACTTACTTCTTATAGTCAGGTCTGAAATCATGTCCCAGACTTGAAACACAATGAGCTTCGTCGATTACAATTCTGGAAGAGAAAAGGAGGACGTCAGTCGAAGATTCGTCTGATCAGGTGTTACTTCTTCTCTGATCTCACCTGGACAGATGGTCTCTGTCATAAATTTTCTGCAGAATACTGATCAAAGTTTTACTCTTTGCCACTCTTTCAGGTGTGACGAAGAGAACTTTGACCTCTTCGGCTGCTCCACTTTTTCCACCTCCAGTTCCAAGGATCTTTAATCTTCTCAAGACGTCTCCACTTTCTTCTTTCCCCGAACTGCTTGCTAAGATTTCGCATTCGATGTTGTTTTCTCTCAAATGGAGTAATTGATCGTTCATCAAGGCAATGAGAGGCGAGATAACCAGAGTGAGTCCTGCGGAAAGAATTGCTGGTAGTTGATAACAGAGAGACTTTCCAGCTCCTGTTGGCATGATGACGACAGAGTGACGTGCATCTAAAGCAGAATTGATGACCGCTTCTTGACAGAATCGGAAGGATGGGATGTTGAAGACTGAGGATGCTGTCTGCTTAATTTGATCGGACCAAGGGAAGTCTTGAAGCGTGTAACTGAGGGTGGGGAAGTTATGAAGTGTTTATGAATGGTTCCGACCTTCAGCAAAGTAACCAGAAGCGGAGAAAGAAGAAGCAGTACAAGCCGTAACGAAGGAGAAGAAGAAAGAAAAGAACGAAGCTCTGCGTTCGAATAGACTCACTCTGTTCCTGTCTTATTGTTTGGCTTGACTTTTCCAGCTCCATTTTCATTACTGCGACTTGTATTAGCACTAGCAGCTTGAAAGATCGCTTTCTTTTCCTGTTCTAGGTTTCTCTTGAGCTTCTGCAGATTTTGAATTTGCTCGTCCACCGATTGGATTTCCTCTTCTAATCCTTCAACTTTGTCTTGATCTTCTTCGTCCAACACGATTCCTGAGAAAGAGCTTGACCCAGTAATGGTAAATTCTGATCCAGCCATCGTGCTCAATCTCGGATGCGAGAAGGGAAGGGAAAGAAGAGAAGGAGAAAGAGGACGGTGACAAGAGGAAATGACGCGTACAATACACGCAAAAAAACCACTGGTTACGGTGGAAAAAGTGCGTAACTAAGATTCATCAATTGATCTTTGACAATCACATCTTTTCTACCTTCTACTGGCAAGTAGCTTCTTCAAGGCCTCCATAGCGTCAAATTCAAACCTCACTTGATAACAACTGGTTAATTGCTATATTTGCATTCTGTCCTCACATCAGGCACTCAGGCAGGCACTCGCTCTATTCCCACCCTGATCCTACTCTCCCTCTTTCCCTCTTCCGAAATCGACAGAAGCGAGCAGCGATAGGCTTGATCGAAGCTACCCCTCAAAGTGCGAGCAATCACTTCGGCGTAAGAAAGTCGCAAGATGATAAGAACAGCATCAAGTTAGTCATTAGTGGGTCTTAGTTGCTGATTTGAGGTTTCCAAGAAAACCTGCACGAGATCTACATTCTGATAACTTGCTCTCCTCTCTCTCCTTTCTTCAACAGGTTGGTCAAAGCTGCTCTCAGATCTCTAGGTCTGGTCTCTCGCAAGCTTCATTCCCTGTTTACCCAATTTCAGTACAAAGGACCAACCTATAGCTCCCATCGTTTCCCAATCTTCTCCTTAATCATCGGGACTTAGGATCTCATGTTCGTAGTCTCAACGTTCTGAGCCGACCAGGTGATCAAGAGTTCAAAGATCACAGAGAGATAGCAAGAGAACCAGGTGAAATTAGTCATCCAGCCATGAACAAGGCTCGACAAATACCTCAAGGTGAAGCAGTCAGCTCTGCAGTCAAGAAAGTAATCGAGGAAACCTTTAGTGCTGCTAGATCTTTAATCGTAGAAAAGTGTGTCAATTTAACAGATTTTACCTTCAACTCTCAAACTGTGTTATCTTATGACCTTCCAAGAAAACTCCAAACCATTTTTCCTAGTTGTCTCAATAGTCTCGTGACTATCGACTTCGATTGGGAAAGCCGTGAAGTTCGTCAACTCTGGTCAGGTTCTCAAGTTCTGTTCTTGTTGATTTCTCTTCCGGAACTTGAATCTGCTTCTCTAGTCTTTCAATTTGATTACGAAGACTCGCTGGTTATAATTACTCACGCCCAAACTTTAGTTAAACCTGATAGATTAGTCTCAAAGGTCAAGAACCTTTGTTTGAGAATCCATCAAAAACTTCCTCAGAAAGATTATCAAAACTGTGATTCTGATTCAACCTTTGCTAAATTCGTCTCTATCTTCGACAGACTAGAGAACTTGACTCCAGCTTTCATTCAAGACTTAATGAGCAGAGGTCCATTCAGTGTCAGGGGTAGTCAAGCTCCTACCCCGGAAAGTTTACGTGGTTTACGCTCAAGCTTTGCAACTTTGAAGTCTCTATCTCTCGAAGGTCAAGCCGATCCCTACATGTCAGAGAAAAATGTTGTAGATCAGTTCGACTAGCACATCGCAACAACCAGGCTATTCAAACATTTAGAGCATTTAAGAGTCGACGGCAATATGATAGGAGGTCTTATGGTGGGTTTGGGAGACGGAAAATACGTGACGACTGGTCTTCTACCAAATCTCGAGAGTTTTGAGTGTACCGACAACTTCGAAGGAGAGTTTTGTGCAGAAGTCATGATGATCAACATTCTCAAAATGGGGTTGGCAAAGAAGTTGAGAGTCTTAAGAACTCCAAAAGAACCCACTGTCTTCCTCAATAGTCCTAAGCCTGCACCAAGTACGGCTGATTATGAGAAGTTCAAGGAGTATCGCCAGAGGGCGAAAAATGCGATGGAAGCGTGGGAGATCAAGTTGGAGTTGATTTAGATGGAGAATATTGAATTGAATTGAATTTAGATGGAGAGATTCCAGGTTGGATGTAGGAGGGACATGATTGTAGTTTACTTTAGACTTGGAAGTTTCCCTATGTAGAATCTCGATGTGATTGTGAAGCGAAGATCGTCAGAACGACTTGGGGACGAACAATCAGCGCAGCTGAAAGAGGTGAAGAAGCGACTCGGTAGTCTTACTTCCGACTTCCTCATCCTTCCCTCTCAACTTTCTCCATCGACTCAATCCTTTTTGATTCATAAGCAACCTCATCAAACACCAAAATGTCATCCGAAGATGCCACCGAAAATAACCCAACCGATTCCTCAGAGCTAGAAGCTCAAGCCTTACGATTCCTGACTTCAATCCGAGCAACTTCCTCATCTTCCGATTCCACCAATTCAGTTCAAGCTCAAAAGGATTTCTTAACAGAGAAAGGTCTAACGGAATCACAGATAGATTCTGTCTTTGCAAAAGCAGATTCTCGACCTTCCTCCTCTTCTTCCTCAATTCCGGCTGACAGCGATCCTCAAGCAGCTTTCGATCTAGCAGCTCAGCAATTCAACGATCCTTTGAATCCAATCCCTCAAATTCCAGATGCTACTTATCCAAAGAACCCGCTCGCTCTTTACTATCAGCAGCAACAAGAGCAGGGAGGAGTAGGTGGGGATAAGGCTGGTGAGACTAGGATGGGCAATAGAACTAGGTACGAGGTTTTGCTTTCCTTCTTTAGGAGTATGAGCTTCTTCATGATGCTAGGTGGTGGATTTACTGCTATTATGGTCGGACTTTGGAGAGTGAGTACTGAGTGGAGAGATGTGATGAGCCTGTGGTGGTAGATTGAGAACGGGAGACGATCCTCCTCGAAGCTGCCAGAGATGATTTCGGGAACATCAGTCGGCGAATGGAGAAGAGATCAGTGTTGAAACTTGACTCTGATCTTTTATAGGATGAGACTGGGTCTGACTCGGAGGATGGCAGTGGCACTGCATACATTCAATGTATCCGGCCACTCGAGCTGGCATCTCACCTTGGACTCTCTCTGAGCAATTGCTTGTATCATAGATATAGATAGGAATTCCTCTGGTCCCATCTAAGTTTCCGATCCTGACATCAGCTACTCCTCCCTCTCCTCCACACAGCATTTCATCCTCCCTCGACTCACCTCTTCTTTCACTCTTCGATCGAACCAACTCGCCCATCACAACAAGCTCTTCTCGAGTTTCCTCGATTCCTTAGTTGCTTTCCGATCAAAATCTCTAGCCCCTCAATCGGAAGGTTTAACCCTTTCTCGTCAACCAGCTGAAGGAGAGACTGTCGCCCCCACTACCGATACCAAGACTTTGGAGAATGGTATAACAATCCCAAAGAGAGGAGTGCTCAAAAAAACAGTGTCATTCAAAGACGAAGTCGAGGAACGAAGGATTGGAGGAGATGAAGAAGCAGCCAAAATGGAGAAGAAATCCGAAGAACCTTCAAATATCAAACCCAAGTCAAATCTGGTTGCTGAAAAGAAGGAAGTAGTGGTTGAGGGTACAGACGTGGTTGTAACTAAAGAAACTATCGATGGAAAGGAAGAAGAGAAAGAAGAAGACAAATTGAAACCAATCGATTTACAAGAACCTCTAAGAACTTCACTCAACAATTTAGTTCTAGCTTTAAGATCTGACAGGAGCTCAATCTCATTTGGAAGTGATGTGGCTTCTATTGCTACTTCTATTCGAAAGAAAGCTACCGTGTCTTCAGGTTCGGATTCTGATTCCTCAACCTCCTCTGATTCGGAAGAAGATGAAGATGATGATCCTCTAATCTTCGACCCTTACAAAGCCTCTTCCAAATCAAAAAAGAAACACTCTCAAACTTCCATCATTACTAACAAATCGAAATCTGGAAGTGGGTTTGAAACTCTTAATTCTTCTTTGAATTCCTTGAGTAATGAAATACAGGCCCAACATTATAACGCCATGAGTGGTGCTGGAACTGGATTCGGTAGAACTCTGGGCTACAATGTTCCTACTCCACCATCTACTGCTAAAGAGGGAGAAAACAAAGGGGTGGAAGTTGCTCAGATCAAAGCTGAGATCAGGAATCTGAAGGGGCTCTTACTTAGTAGGTGAGTTTTCAAGTCTGCGACACGACAGATCTTTCAATCTATCACTTTGCTACGTTTCTGACTCTCTCTTCCGCTACTCTCATAACTTCCAAATTACAGGCGAAATTTCCCAACTTACGGAAGACCATCGACTCCTACCACAACTTCTGTTTAGAGTCCATAATGGCTTTTCAAATCTTTCCTGTAGTCAACTAATCTTCTCTTTTCCGCGTAAAGAAATGAGTTTTTGCTTTCTGAACTTTTGCCTGAAAGTCCAGGGGAGTGGGTCGAGGCCTTCCAGATCTTCTGTTTCCCCTACTCTCTAGTCGCTGGCTCCAAGCAGCAAGAAAGAAGACCCCCCAGGCTAAGCTCGCCATTGACAGCAAGTCGAAAGATGGTTTTGGAAGAATCAAAGATCAGTTTTGGAGCTGAACGAAAAGAAGCGAACTCTTCAAGCAAGGCCTCGCGCTCGCAGACCTTGTGCATTCTGCTTTCCTCCCAACCATCCATCGTTCACTTCATCTCAAGTTGATGGCACAGCAACAATGGCCATCGGAACTCTTGCTGTTCATTCTGGGTGCCCTTAGGTGGAGGTCTTTGGTGAAAGCAAGGGAAGTCTCAAAAGAATGGCTCCACTTGATCGATGCAACCTCTTCACTCTGGCGTAAAGTAGAATTGGTTGCAATGGTTGACGAACAAAGTGAAGGAGGTTTCTTAACCATATTAGACGTATTCGACGAGAAAAGTCGGAGTACTTTAAAAGAGGTTTTAATCAATCGATTGTCTACATTTCAGAACACCTCAAGATTGATCGAAACGCTGAAAAGATCAAGTCAGACTCTACTCTACCTATCTATTCATATAAATCATCCTTCAGAATCTGAACACATAGAAGAGCTGGCAGAATTGTCATTCAAGCTTCCCAAGTTGAAGGATTTCAGACTCACTGTAGGACAGACAGATCTCTATTCTCATTTTGGCGTCGAACTCTTGGAGGACAGTCATCAAAGGAAAGGCCATGATTCTTCACTCTCGGTATCAAATTTGAAAGTGCTATGGTTTCCAGGATCCGAAGAACTATTCGACTCTCATCTTCATCTTCTGGACAACCTCAGTTCCCTCTCGGTGGATTGGAGTCTATCGTCTTCTGATTGGAGAGCCATCTTAGAAGACCCTTCAAAAAGCCTCAAGCACCTCAAGATGAGCTATCAAGACGATCTAAAAGGTACAGCCCAACCATATCCCCTCAAATACCCATGCCTTGAAGTTCTAGAAACTCATCCTACTCTAGTCTTCCCACAATGGCTTCAAATCCTTCCATCTACAACTCTACTTCTTCACAACAATCTGATACCTTCTGGTTTACCATCAATCTATAGCCTTTGGTTAATGGGGTTGTCTATGGAACAGAATTTATTAAAGAAGATGTCCATTATTGACAGAGCTAAGACTCTTCAGCCCTGGACCGCGCTCCTTCGACCGGCTTCTGGATGCGTTAGGGAAGCGGAAAAGGAACGTCGAAGCTGTATTAAAGGTGGATGGGACTCAGATGGTTCCAGCTTCAAAGGTGTTTGTGCGTTTCAGTGCTTTCACCTCAGTAGACCTAAATGAGCTGGAAGGGCTGGTTGAGAGTGTTGGGGACATTGGAGAGGAGTCCAGAAACTTCGAAGTGACAATTTAAGCCAGCCAAAATGTTTTATAGGTGAGTGAGTCACACTTCTGATCCACCTTAGTGTTTACCAGTGTGAAAATTGCTGAGCAAAAGAGTCTCACTCAAGCTCCCATTCTTTTACTCTTCAACGCTTCAACCACACGCTTGATTCGAAGAGTCCATCATAAGCGCCTTTCAACCTTCATTACTCCACCTCGACCTCCTCCAATCATTCTTTCAATCGGGTCTGATATTCCTGCCTATTTCCATCAAGTCGACCTTATTTATCTCCAAACTGGAGTTGAATAATCTCCCAGAGATCTTAACCTATCTTCTCGCTGGACTTCAAAGAATCAGCATCATCACTTTCTTTTTCTGAAAACCTCTTTTCTTTTTATTTACACCTCAAAAAAAAAGATGTCGTGAATCATGAATTATGTATGAGAGAGAGAGAGAGAGAGAAGCGAAAAGAAGAAAACCCATATAACAGAAGCAGAGAGAAAGAAAAGAAAAAAAAGGGAGGAAGGTTAGGAAATTTGAAATGAGAGGAAAGGAGAAGAGGGAAACAAAGGCGGTTGGGAGAAATACGGAGAGAGAGAGAGAGAGAGAGAGAGAGAGAGAGAAACAATGTGATTAAAGAGAGGAATGTGATAATTTAATGTTCTTTCGTCTGTTTGAATTGATAAAAATGGTGTTGTTGATTTGATTGTGAAGATCGCTTCTGTTTTTGCTTGACAATGATTTTGATAAATCCTTTGCTCCTTTGCCTTCGCACTATCCTCGCCCCTCGCCCCTCGCTCCTCCAACCCCCCCAAAGAAAAACAAATCCCGATTCTCCCCTTTAAACCAGAGTCTTAACCCAACCAGCCAAATCAACCTTCTCATTCTCACAATCCAAAACATAACTATTCCGTTCTAAATCCTTAGGACTTGGTCTTTTAGCAGGATCTTTGACCAAACAAACGTCAACGAATTCCATCATTTCTTTAGAGAATTTCCCATTGTTTGGTAAACTTGGTGGTGGTTCGTTGACAATGTGTTGAAGTAGATCTAAAATCGACATTTGATTTGAAGAACCTTCTAATGAAACTCCACTACCACCGTTGCCTTTTGATTTGATTGGAGAAAGTGTTCCAGAAAGGTCTTCTCGATCTGAATCTTCTTCATCTGAAGAAGAAAATGGGAAACGACCTAATGCTAATTCTATGACTGAAACTCCTAAAGACCAAACGTCGGATTTGACACTGTATTGATCTCCTTGAATACGTTCGGGCTGGATAGAAGCGAAAGTCAGATATAGATTGTCAGCCCTTTGCTTTCTAGGACCCCTTCCTTCATTCCTTTCCTTTTTTACTTCCTCTGAACTTCCTTGATTCCTTTCTACAGAATCAAACAGTTTTCCTACAGGTACTCACGCTCATATAAGTACTCGTTCCAACAAAAGTATCAGCAATACTGTTGATCAATTCTCCTGAAACCCCGAAATCACAAATCTTGATCTGTCCCTGACCATTGAGTAAAATGTTGGAAGGTTTCACATCTTGAATAGGTTTGCAAGAACCAAAAGCGAGAGAATAAATCGAAGAGCCAAGTCGGAGATCAGAGTTTAAAGAAGGTCGTGGCAGCATTTGAAGTTGAAGTTGTAGTTTGATGGTTACCAAGTGGAAGAGGAAGTTTACGACAGCAAGCCCAAGTGGGATCGAAAAGCAAAGGGTGAGAAAACAAAAAGTCAGCCTCCTCAAACGAGTTCGGAAGTTCCAGCTTGTCGATTGCAGAGAAAGCCTCGGCTCTTCCCCTATTTCTTTCTCCATGCTTCTTGCAAAATTTGACTAACCTCTATGAATGATCCTATGAACATCGTAAAGATATGTCAATCCATGAACTACCACCACCACAATTTTACCACAGATCTCAGGTGAAATCGGTCCGAATTTCTTGTAGATTGTATCGAGGGATCTGGAAAACAGATTGATTGAATTTGAGATGATTAGAAAGTTTTTTTTGCATTTTTTCGGTTTGTTGAAAGGAAGGTCAACGTCAGTATTCAAACTTTCTTCTCAAATAAAGAAACGAGGATCTTTCCCCAATTCACTTCCCTCAAATCAAAGATGTTTTCTTCCTCAAAAAAAATCTTCTCCTTATCTTGTCCTCTCTATCTCTTCTTTCCCAACGCTCTCTCTCTCTCTCTCTCTCTCTCTCTCTCTCTCTCTCTCTCTCTCTCCTTTGCCCCTAACCCTCGACGAATTTCTCCAATCTCAAGGCCAGTTTCTTTCCTTAGAAGATGGTTTGACATACTCACGACAAATCCATAAATTCCATACACATACAAATATGAGGTTCACTCAAATAAGCCCCATAAAAAGAAACGATGTACTTTGAATTGCATTCATGTAAGATTTGTAATTCTCGTAAGATCTGTTTTCGAACTGTTGGTTTGGCGTCTATGAAAACTACCTGAGAGAGAGAGAGAGAGAGAGAGAGAGAGAGAGAGAGAGAGAGAGAGAGAGAGAGAGAGAGAATGAAGATATCAGGGAGATGGAAGGTAGGTCGTCTCGATCAGCTCTCTGTGACAAGTATTGGAGGAGGTGAACCTTCCAAAAGTAATGAAAAGGCAGTTTAATAGAAAGGAAAAGCGAAAGGAAAGAGTGGAAAGGTCCAAAGGTCCTTTGCTTTGGAAATATGCACAATCCTTTCGCGATCGATGATTAGAGAGTGGGGTTGGGGGATTGGAGATCCTAACTCACCTTCTTGGCCATGATGGTTTTACTTTTTTCATGTAATACCTGATTAGAGAAGGAATTGAATGAATCAGATTAAGGTCTAGAGGTGTTATCGTAGACTTTTCTCTAAAGGAAGGAAGGGAGGGGGTCATGATAGATGATTGTCGCATGCAGACAACCCTCCTTTGAGATCTTGAGGTTGATCGTCTTGCCAGACTCTTATGATTCTATCTATCTTGAACATCTAAACAGATTCTATCATTCTATGTTTCTCCCTCTTTCCCCCACTGTGTCTCTACTGACTGACCTTTGTTACAGTCCCACCATTTCCAGCTCCCAATTCACTCAAGAACTTTAGATCCTCATTCTTTAGATCCAATTTATATTCGATTCCTAATTCTAGATTAGCTAACTGTTCTGATAACTTTGAATGATAGGTTTTTGAAGAGGCTGGAGTGGCTGCTGTCGTCGATGTAGCTGCACCGTTGTTAGTGGTCTTGCTGCTGGTTGAAGGGGTTGAAGTTGATGGATCGTTGGATGAATTCAATGAAGGTTTGGGTGTGGACAAAGGTGATTCTACTAATTGAAGTCCTTTGAAATTGCGCTTTTTACGGATTGAAGCCATTTTGAGGGAGATGAGAGGAGGAGAGAGGAGGAGAGAGAGGGAAGGGGAAGGAAGGGGAAAGAATGGAGCGTTTTAAGGTTGGGATGAGATGAGATGAGAGCTGAGTTGAATGAATTAAAGAGAGAAAGATGGAAGCAAGTCAAGTGGAATGGAATGGAACGGAACGGAAGGCAGAGCCGATAGGAAGATAGAACAGAAGAAGAGGAGAGGGAGGACCAGACAAGAGCAGAGATACAAATAGAACTCAGATGCTCAGATTCACTAGTCAAGATTCAGAATTCATTAGTCATTAGTTAGACATTATCATCAACTTCTTAACCACACAATTCAATTCAATTCAATTCAAGTGCAAGCCCTACCAGCACTTCACCTTCTTCTCAACTAAAACTTTCTCACTTATCCACTCCACTTGAAGCGATGAGATTCCCATCAACCACTTCACTTCCAATTTTAGCCTCCATCTCCATCTCCCTCTCCATCTCAATCACCAGCGTCCTGTCAGCTCCATCTTCATCTTCATCCTCTCCATCCTCTCAATTCCCAGATCGTTACGATGCAGATGAGATCTTTAGATTAACCGATTTAGATGATGGCGATGGAACTGGCGACGATTCAAAAGGTTGGGTAGATCCAAGAGAAAATGGTGGTAGCATGCTTGATGTGAGTATGAGTTCAGACACCCCATACAGATAAGCGAACTACAGGAAGAGTAGGAAACAAGCCAAGAGTGGAAAAGCAGTTCGATGATGATACAGTTTCAGTAGATGAACATAGAGCTCTAAAGGTTGAGAGAGAGAGAGAGAGAGAAGCTATGTCAGAAGACGGACAAAACGGTAGCACAGAGTAGGTAACTTAGACCTCCTACTCCTCAGAAGAGAGGCTCAAAAGGTTCTGTAATTCAGACCTTTGGTCTAATCGCAAGTAGAAATCATCTCCTATGACTCTCGAAAGTGGGACCTCTTCGATTGGTCTTCCCACATCCCCCAACCTCTCGGCACATCTCTCTAATCTCCTCCCAACTTCTCTCCATCTTCTCTAACACCTTAATGACCTCTTTCAAACAGCTCGTAGGAAACGGTCTAAGGGAACCAATCAACGTCATCATTTCGGGAAAATCAGATCCAACGATTTTAAGTGACGCAGGACTTAGAGATTATGTTCGGTTAGTCAAAGCATCTCATCCTCCTTATAACAAAGTCTCAACTCCTTCAAATCCCTTTCATTTCTTGCTCAATTTTCTCTTCAATCCAATTCTCCCTCTATTCTCCCATCCTCATTCCTTCATTTTGAAATGTCCTTCAGTACCATCGGATTCTCATTTGAATGTTTAGATCTTCATCTAGGAGGTCTTCAACGTGCAAACCTAGGGGATGGAACAGGTTGGACACCTGAAAACTTTGAATATAGAGAAACTCAATGGCCTGGAAGTCCTGGTAGATGGGTTGGAGCTTGTTGGGAAAGTTTATATGGAGGGAATCATTTTAGAGGTTAGTCTTCTTCCTCTTTTCTCTGCCTTTTTCCCTTCCCTCCCATTCTTTTTATCCTTTGATCAATCTTCCTTTTTATTCCTTGATCAATCTTCCTTCCTCTCGATCTAAGCTTTTCATCAACCTTCAAACTTCATTCATATCCCCAACCTACCCTCGAGAGATCCCTAAAGCTGACACCCCCCTTTTTCTGTCTTCTCTTGTCCTTACCAGTCTGGAAACAAAATGGAACTCTAGCAAACACAGGAGCTTGGTTCCTTGCAGTTTCTAAAGAGAAAAACTTGAGAAGGCATCATACGATTGATCATGATGGATATAACGTTGGTAGAGATTTGTTGGTTCAAGCTGCTTTGAAAGGTGGGATTTGGAAAAGTTGGCAATGGAGAGCTCAGGTAGAATGGATAGATGGTTTGTTGGAAGTTGGTAGACATGGTGAGTTTTTGGAAAGAAGAAGAGGAGAAAGTGCAAGAGGAAGGAACGACTTTTACTGATTTAAAAAACTTCGACGTTGACAGGTATTAATCATAACATAAGTCAAGATGGAAGAACTGCAGTTCTGACTGTTGATCGTGAGTTTTTCTTATCAAATGGTGTTGGAGTCGTTGGAAGCTAATTGATCCTCTCTCTTTTACTCCCACTGTATAATCATCAGGCATCCTCGACGGTTCTTTAACTCCTCTTCCTTATCCACATGCTCATCAATCTCAAATCCAAACTCTAGAACCTCAAGATCAAATATTCTATTCAGAATCTCAAGAACAAGATACATCTTCCTATCTAGAATGGTCTTCAATGTCTTCAATAGTCTTTAGGTTACAACAGAGGTTGAAAAATCGACTTCAGAAACTATTTTGAGGAACAAACCTTCCGGGTTATTCGCTTTCGAAACAAGTGCAGCGAAAGCCTCTTAGGATCTGGTCTATCAGTATCAGTATTTTATAACGACCGTCCTTCCTTTATGTTAATGACAAAAACCTTCTCAAGAAAGGCGACAGAACTGAAAGTGTTCTACCTCCTCGACCTTACCTGTAGATTTTCCTCTTTCCCTTATGTTAGATTATCGACCTTGCTGCTAGCTTCCTCCTTTGTAACCTGTTTTCTTGACGTTTCTATTGCTTTCTTGTTGTTTTCTTTCTCTTGTCGTCAAAGGTCCAAATTATAAGACCTGGACGCTGTTTTGTACTTTTAAGAATCCCCAATCCCTTTGCTACTCAAACAAGTTTTCATGACATAAAAATTTCTCCAATTTCAGCAGCTGGAGGTGGAACCTCTTCGACTGAGTTCTTCATTGATGGGAAGATGATTTGGAGGCAGGATCCGCACTTAATTTGAGTCATTTAGAGCTTCGGAGACACTAGCTATTGAGGGGTGGAAAAGTATCTATTGTATGAAGAGGGGTCAAAAAGGAGGAGAGCCGTCCTGCAAAGATGTCGATCGATCTATAATTCCGTCGGCAGCTTCTGTCACTTAAACTTTTCAATTAGTATGTACTTTCTTGATCGGATTCGCCGCGCAAAGGGAATGGACTAATGAAGTTTCATTCCTCCGGGTAGACTATAAAGCCTGTACAATTCAAGGATTGATTGAGTCTTTTTCCTTTCCCTCAAACCCACACCCGATATGTCCCAAATCTCATCTTCCTTCTTCATAATCCTCCATGATTTTTCTGTTGTCCCGCCTCCCGCTCATATCTTTCGCAGTCGTCTCCATCCTTTCGTTAGTCTCAGGGGCCGAAAAGGGGTTTCAACATGACGATGCTTCTTCTATGGTATCCAAAGCCGCAGATCCTTATGGTCTAGAAAATGCTAAGTGCCAAAGGGTGACTCTTCAAGCACATGCTGTCTCTCAGAACGTGGGTGAGTTCGGTAGGGTGGCGTCAGAAGTCAAAGGCATTTTGCTGACCTCTTCGTCTCTTTTCTCACCTCATATCCAAAAGGTAGACGATCATTACTCCGATCAAACATATGCAGTCAACAAATCCTTCAATTCTTCAATTTCCGGAGTTCTATGCTGCTGAACACATCGACGGCACCAAGTTTACCAACGACAAGACCTACAGAATCACTGGCCAACCCTGTGAACCAAACAAAGGAGCTCAACCAGACTCTTCTTTGATCGTTGGTGAGTAGAGAACCGAGAGGGGAGAGACAACGCCGGAAGAGAGGAGGGGGAGTCCGCCCCCTTTTCATCTCTCGGATCCCACGTTATTGACTTTCTGTTTCCTTTGTTTCAAGCCGTGCACGGAATCGCCTTTTCATCTTCCTATTAGGACCTGGTTTTGAGGTGAGTGAACGGAGATTGAACCTGCATCGAGCTTGAGGGATAAGAAGGAGAGTTGAGATGCTGATCCCCCTCACCCCTCACCCTTTATTTGCTTCTCCCTCTCTATAGCGATGAATACTCATTCCAGAAGCATGCTGCTTCTCACGGATACTCCTCTTTCGCTTACGACAGACTTGGAACAGGAGGATCTTCCACTCCAAACTCTGGATTCAAGGAGGCTCAGGTCTTCACCGAGGTAGGAATTTACCAAGACATCCTCAAGCAATTGCGTAACACCAAGAACATCGGTGGCAAGTCTTTCAAGAAGATTACTGGAATTGGGTGAGTTGATCAAGTGTGTGAGGGAATGTTCACGTTTACTACTGAAAACAAAAGAGAAGCCTGGAAGACTAGAAAGTGAAAGCTGATTTTGGTCCACTTTCTTTTTTCTTTCCTTTTCCTCAACCTTCCTTCTCCTCGCAGACACTCATATGGTAGCGCTCAAACTCAAGCTGTTTCTCACTTGACTCCTGAGCTTCTCGACGGAGTCGTCTTGACTGGTCAGTGCCGAGAGCAGCGGGCAAAGAGACGAGGCGATGATGGCGACGATTGACCCACTTTTTGCCTTCTGCAGGATCCACCACCAATGCCGATGGATTGATTGCTGTCGCTCAAGCTGGAGATTAGACTGTTGCTAAAGATACTACCAACCTTGGACTTGGACTCAAACCATCTTCATGGCTGACAAACCCTCGCTGGCTACATTTCTCAGTTTTTCTGTCCACTGGAGAACACTTTCTCCCCTGAGTCCTTGGATCTAATTTACAGCCCTCGCCAAGCGGTCACTTTAGGAGCCTTCTTCACCATCGATCAAGCTGCTGCCATTTCCAACTTCACAGGTCCCGTCCAGGTCGTCAACGGCAACGAAGATTTCCCATTCTGCAACTCCAACTGCTCGATTCTTGTCGACGGAAAGCCAATTCCCGATGGGGTCAAGTCCCTGTATCCAATGGCTCCTAACTTCAGTAGCTACATTGTCCGTTAGTACGACCGAAAGATTTTCTTGAGAGAGGGAAGTTCGTTGTGCAGTGTCAAGAGCTAGTGCCTGACTCTCTTTTCACCCCATCTCTTCACGACTCTACAGCAACCACCTGTCATGCTATCTCTCCTCACTACACTACTTCTATCGCCTGGGAAGAGATCATGAGCTTTATCATCGCCAATGGGATGTAATTGGAACATTCTCTGAAGCCCTCTTTTCAATTGTAACTTCTCCGCCTTTTCTGTAATCTACTTACCCGGTCTGATGTTCAGTGCCAGGTCTTTCTGAAAGATTTGCTTGTTTTGATCATTTGACTGTCCAGCCCACTCCTCGACGCTTCTTCCTTCCAAGTGCAAAATGGCTGTCCATTGTCCTGAGCACAGCTGAGAGAAGGACGATCAAAGTTTTGTGAGTTTCTCGACATCTCGTAATAGACCAGTGGTACGAAGCTTAGGAATAAAACTTCGGACTTTCTGATGCGTGTATGTCTAGAACTACAGGATTGGGAATGGAAACGGAACCTTTTTTTTCCGAGTCTGGACGAGAACTTGCTTAGAAGGTCATTACCAGACGACCCATGAGTTCGGAGTTCTTATAATGATCAATCAAGTCATCGATTTTTTCGACTGGATAAGTCTGAGTGAGGGTAAATCGAAGGAGATTGAGCCGATGAGAGAAATTGAAGTCAGTCTCATGAATCAGAAAGCTCTTTCTGAAAAGAAACAAGTGGCGTATCCAGGTAACTCACCTTCTCGATATGAGTGACACATCCATTATCGGCATGTAGGTTGATCATCTCTTGACTTTGAGCTGGAGTACAGATCAGACGGCCCTTGATGGTCTGTTCTTTGAAATTCATAGCGAAGGCATCTAGCTCGAATGGTCCGTCTGCTGGTAGTCCTACGTCAACTAAGATACCTCCTTTACGCAGGAACTGTTGCCCGAACTGGGGAAGAGGAGGAAGGGGAGTTCAAAGGGTGAGCCTTCGGAAGTAGCGAAGTAGACGATAGCTGTCGCCATTGCTTTCGGTCAGGAAGCTACCTCGCGGGATCCTTCGGATCCATCGTCTCTGACGACACTCGTTCGGTTTGACACACAAATTAGAAGCTACCCTGAAATGACGCCCGACAAACCAGACTGTGGCCACCTCACTCACCTTGATCAAAGATCTATCCTCGGTAGCAATAACGATTCTATCGACTCCTGGATTGGATTCGTAGCACATTCCGTTGATCTTCTCGACAGCCTTGTTCTTAGAATCCTCTGAATTGATCAAGAAAGTCTCGTCTGGTTGAAGGTGCTTGGGGAGAGTTTTGATGAGATCCAAACCTTCTTGTCTATTGTCCATAGCGATGACCTTGAGACCGAATTCCTTAGCTTTGGCATATTGGATTCCTAAGTGACCAAGACCTCCCATTCCAACGATTGCAATCCATTGATCTGGCTGGGTAACGGCTGCTTTCAATGCACCATAAATTGTAGCTCCGGCGCAGAACAAAGGGGCTGCAGCTTCGAAACTGATAGAGTCAGGGATCTTTCCGACGACTCTGCTATCAGCTTTCATGTATTCGGAGAACCCTCCGTCGATGGTAAGTCCTAGAAGTCCCTTGACGTTGTCACTGAGATGGAAAAGATTACGAGCGAGATATCAGAGACGTCGCAGAACGAGGGACTGGCGCCCAGGCCATAGAACCAAATCTCCTTCGGAGGGACTCACCAGACTTGTTCTCCTTGTTTGCGGCAACTAGCACAGTCTCCACAGAAGCCAAAGGTGTTGATAGAGCCAACGCGGTCTCCAATCTTGACTTTGCCATCCTTCTCAGCTTGAGGTCCCAATTTCACTACGACGCCAGCTGGCTCATGAGATCCAACCATTCCAGGATGAGCTCCTTGTTCTTCGTACACTCCTTCGACCACTTGTAAATCTGTGTGACACTATGATTTCAGAGTTGATTAATGATGTCAGGAGAGTGTGGAAGGGTGCGTAGAGAAGAGGGTCCAGAAAATGTTCACCCGAAAAATCTTCATATGAAGACACTCACCATTCCAGCAGCCTTGATTCTGATCAGATAAC
The DNA here is from genome assembly GCA_012976225.1 of Golubevia sp. BC0850. Classification (NCBI taxonomy): domain Eukaryota; kingdom Fungi; phylum Basidiomycota; class Exobasidiomycetes; order Golubeviales; family Golubeviaceae; genus Golubevia; species Golubevia sp. BC0850. The sequence continues at coordinate 300,170 of JAAVVG010000019.1, read as the reverse complement.
AATGACAGGAGTGTGAATAAAAAGAAAAGAAGGTTTAAAAAGCAAAGGAGAACGAAGTCAGACCTCTCTAGCTTCTCTCTGTGGAAGTTTCTAATGCCATCTTCGATAGTTCGACACAAATGAATCCAAAATGAGAAGTGATCGAAAGATGTCTCTCATCTGTTCTTTGGTGAGGATATCAAAGAAAAAAGAGATCTCGTGTTCCTACTCACTGAATCAAGATCTCGTAATCTTTCAAGTCGGAGGGGACTGCCATTTCTTCACAGGCCATTGGCTTGTTGAAGTCAGTGATTCTTGCAGCTTTCATGGTCTTTGGGATTGATTTAGTCATTTTTGATTCCGAATGAGTAGTGTTGGGAAGACAGATTTTTTTTTTTTGATGTTTTGATGTCGCGTGAGATGTGGAGACACGCATTATTGAAGATTTGAAGGGGTCCAATCACAATGTGGAGCAAACATGCTCTGAACAGAACGGAAAACACTGTAACCAAAATGGGCACTCACTTTTCAAGAGGAAGGCAAAAAAAGGAGAGAAGGGGAGGGGGATTGAGAAATTGGGAGGCTTTCTACAGGCTGCGATAGGTGGACAGGCGAGTTCACCTCCCACTTCCGCAACATTTTTCTTCGATTCTGATCCAGGAAATCAGAAGAGACAGTGCTATAGTCACAGACAGACCTCATCATGCGCTAAAGAGGTAAAGTTGCGGTTTGATGGCTGATGATACATTTGTGTCTGTTCTTTCCCCCTTGCCCTCTACCTTTTCCTCCCCTTACTTTCCTCAACCTTGTCCTCTAACCTCCCACCAACTCTTTCCAAGAAGTTCCTTCTCTCCATATAACCTTTGACGTCACCCAAGCCTTTCCCACCTCCTTTAGTTTGGGCTTCCATTTCTTCTCTTTCGAGCTCAGTCAACCCAACACCTTCACCTGGCTTTGAACTCGAACCGGCTTTCCAACCTTCCCAGTCCATCTTACTCTTCTCTAGCGTATTCATCTTGGGAGCTTTTGAAGAAGTTGCAGCTGCGCTTAAAGCAGCCAGAGAGGATTTCTTGCGTCTTGGACCTGCTTTTGGAAGGGGAGGCGCTGTAGAGGTAATGGCTGTAAGATTAGAGGTATCGAGTGCTGGAGACGATCTATCCGATGGAAGTGATGGTTTGGTTTCGGCAGTTGAAGAGGAAGCTCCATCGGGTGAAGAGAACATCTCTATCGGTAGACCTAGTTTCTTCTGCTTCTTCATGAATGCTTGAGAGTCGGAATGTGAGACTGGTAAAATTTTGTCGGTTCTTAGAGCAGAGAGAGCGAGAGGGTCAAGGAATCGAAGAGAGGTTGTTCTACGTCAGCTTAATGCCCTCTTCGCAGCCCTTGGAGAGCAAATGATTCTCTGACAGGTCTCATTTTGAAGTTGCTTCGACTCGAAAGATTATAGAGAAAGGAAGGCATAGCATACATTCACTTTACAGACGACAAGAACTCACCTCACGTCATCTCCAGCGAATCTGTACGTCTGAATCACTCTCACATACCCCTTCTCTTCCTGGGACAGGTCAGATCCAGCTGTACCATTTGCTTCTCCTAAACTGCTTCTTGGGAGAGTATTCGTACCAGCAGGATTCGAGGTCGAGGCGCCGGAAGTCGAAGAGCCCGGGTCCGCCCCTGATAGGAACAATTCCCAAAGATTGTCTGACACTGAGGTTGATTCTGTTGAAGTAAGTGCAGGTAAACTTAGAGATGGCGATGAAAGATGAGTGGCAAAATGAGGAGGATGAGTGGTGGGGGTCAGAATTCTTGAACCTTGCCTCTCTCAGATGTCCTCAGGGTTCTCTGAAAGCGGTTGAATCTGATCTTGTATTTGAACTCTTTGGATACTGAGGGCTTTCAGTCATGTCCTGCCACCTGTCCTAGCTACAGTTCTTCCTGAAAGCCACCCACCATATCCAAATGCCTTACTACCATCTTCCCTCTTACTAGACTCACCTCTTTGTTTGCCTATCGTCTTTTTCACCTCTTCTTTGTCTTTTCCTTCTTGTTCCATCTCCGCTTCCATCTTCCAAACCTTCTCCAGCTTCTTCAGCTTCTCTTTTCAAAGCTTCAAGTTCCTCAGCTTCAACATCGTCTTGAGGTCCACTTGCTTCTCCATCCTCTCCATTTTCACTTTCCGAATCTGATGCTGAATCATTTCCTTTTTCGGCAAATTTATCTTGAGACTCTTGAAGGTGTACGAGAGTCCAGAGAGATGAAGGTCAGAGTTGAGTCGGATGGAGTGCTCCTCTGATCCCTTTCCACTCTCTCTCTTGGTAGACTCACCTGCTCCGAACTCTTCATCTTGATCTGCTATTGTTTCTTGAGGAGTCTCTACTGGATTCTCTATGGGTGTTGATGCTGACATCTTTTCGTGGGTGGACAGACGGACAGAAGAACGATCGCGTTTCAAAATCCCTTCGCATATGGCAATTTGGCAAGCTCAAATAATTTGAGGTGCAAGCAGAGTACGCAAAAGTGAAAAAGAGTGTGTAGAGATAGAATCTTAGATCTTAACGTCTTAACCAGATGTAGAGAGAAGCAAGCTGACGGAGCAGAAGCCGGGACGCTTTTGGGAATCTTCGATTCTTCTCAATACTGTTCTTCCCTCCCAAACATCCTCACCGGAATCAATCCATTCCACCTCTTTTCGAAGAGTTTCGCTTAGTTTCGCTGGAAAATCGAGTCTTGGACTCTATATACCCATTCCCAACGATTCTGCTTCCAGAATTACGACTCTGTCAGCTCAAACCAGCTCAGTGCTCAGTGAGTCTCGAAACATCTGATTCTTTAATTCCCAACCCTTCTAACTGACAACTTCCTCTTGTCCCATCCTTCTTTCATCTTTTTCTCTTCAGATCATCATTAATCAATTTTCGATTCCTCTCCAAGATCCTTTAATCAGACACCTTCAAACATAAACGACGATGCAAGACTCCCACTCAATCCCAATTCAAGAATCTTCCGACTCATTACCTCCTCTAATAATCGTCCAAGGCTTTTTATCCCCAGCTTCAGATTGGATTTGGGGTCCTAGCTTTCAAGATCTTTTCTCTCAAGGTGAACAGTCTTTCAGAAATCAGTCTCAATCTTCGAACTCTCCGGAATCCAGCCGGAGAAGGAAAATCATTTTCGCGCCATTAGGCCCATGTTCCTCTCTTCATGACAGAGCGTGTGAACTGTTTTACGCATTAAAAGGCGGTAGGATAGATTATGGAAAGGAGCATTCTCTGAAGCATGGGCACTCTAGATGGGGAAGATTTTATTCACAAGCTCTCTTTAAGAATTTTGGTCCTCAAAATCCTGCTCATTTTCTTGCTCATTCTTTAGGTGGAAACACGATCATGAAGTTGCAGCAACTACTGAGGGAAGGTTTCTTCGATCATGTCCTCCAGTCTCCAAGTGCAGCTGCTCTCCCTGAAGAATCTATCTTATCAATCACTGCAGTCTCTTCTCCTTTTCATGGAACTCCTTTGGTTTACATCTTAGGTTCGAGAGCACTTCCTTATCCTTCAGTCAGGTTTCTCTCTCTAGGAAATCTGCTGGCGAAGGTGGTACACGTCATAGCCTTTCTAGATGGTTTCGCTCCTGAACGAATGAGCAAACCTTTAAGAAATGTTTTAGATGTTTACGCAGATGCTTGGCACTTCGCTCAAAGTGAATCGGTGGACGATGATGCAAGCCGGGAAGAAACTCAATCCTCAAACCGTGGAATCTACAATCTAATCAAAGGCAGTGGGAAGTTAATGAAGCAGCTTTGGAGAAGTGATTGGGCTGAGAAGGATGACTGCGCTCCGTGGGATTGTACTCTATGGGAAAGGGAAAGAGACGCAGAAGTTAATGGCTGGGCTAATCTATCGAGAAGGAGTTCGACTTCGGAGGAGAGAAGACAGGTTAAAACGTTTTACAAAAGCTACGCCAGTTTCATGACAGTACCAGCCTCAAAATCCAGTCAAGATGAAGTGAAATCCAACTGGCATGAAACATCGTTAATCAAAACTCCATCTCATCTATTTCTGAGTCCTCTAGCCTTCACTGCAAATTTGATCGGAACGTATGATTATTCTACATCAACTCCAACACCATCCTTTTTACCTTCATCTTCAAGCAACTCAGACTTACAACTCAAAGCCCTATCTCATGCCTCAGAAGCTTTGAAGAGGAAAGACTTCAAAGAGAAACCTAGAGTTTGGGAAACCGACTCCGCCTACCATTCTTCAACTAATTCGCCATCATTTCTATCACCTCCAAGATCTCAATCGCCACCTCCTCAGCTTCGATCCAGATTTGGAACTTCTGGACTCAACACTCCCGATCTGGAATGGATGGAGAAAGCCATTGACTCGAAAACCTCGACTCTCAAGTTGCCTTCACTTCTAGAATCTTGGTTCGCAAACGATGGGGTCGTCCCTCTAGCTAGTCAATATCATCCAGGATGTTGCTCTCCGCTTCACTGTCAACACTCATCAGGACTTCCGGTGGTCGAGGATCTATGGGGTGAAGCAACTTCAAGTACACTCATCCAAAATCTTTCAGACTCGATAGGTGATCATCTACCCATTCCTTCTTTCATCAGTTCTATTCTTCCGACCTCGGTGAAACCTGCGAAATCTCCTCGAAAGACAACCTCCAACCTTCCAAAGAAGTTCTCTAAGATGACTGCAATCCCAAATCAGTGGCAAGTTCATCATCTTTCCGAGACATCCCACACTTCAATCGCACCCGTCTGGACTGGAACGGAGAAACAGAAAGCTTTCTGGGTTGGTCTTGGAGAATGGATCGCTGCTGTAGATGAAGCTAGTGGGAGAGTTGACATGGGTCCTTGAAGTCCGTTCTGTTGTGTGGTCATCCACTCTCTGGTCTCTTCCCCCCCCCCTTCTCGTTCTAAAGTCTCTGGTTCCCTACCTCATTTGAACCTTTTTTCGATCCATGACCCCGTACGCCTTCGCAACTTCTTTCTGTTCTGCTCAAATGCTCCATCTGTCTTGTTCATTTCCATACCCGAATTTGCCACTTCGAAGTTGATCTCATCTGCAGCTGTTCTGAGCTTGCTCACGCGCCATACGCATAGAAAAATTCGAGTTCCCTGGAAACGCAGTCGTAGTAGAAAAGGGAGGGAAAAGGGGAAAGAGAAGGAAGGAAACGATGGAGGGGAAGGGTTCCTTTCCAATCACCGTTTCTCTCCTTCTACATTCCCTTTCTCCTTCATTTTGAAATCCAATTGCCATGATCGCTTCGATCAATCTTTGGGAAACTGACCCCAAAATTCAAAAGAAAGGGAACCCGAAAGAGCCAAAGAAGCAAAGAGAGGAACTGGAAATTGGAAGGTGACGTAAAGCAATCAAAAAATTGTGTCAAATCTGCCTTTCTCCCCGCACTTCTTGTTTACCGGAGCTTCAAGGAACGTTCTCTCCCTCGCGGTGATTGCTGTTTCAAGCCGTAGAGAACGCTATCAATCGGAAACGAAGATCAAGAAGAGAAGTTGATGAAGATGAGAAGATCGTCCCACCCTTCGGTCTCCACTCCTCCACACCCTTAGTAGACGAATTGCGAAACTATATAAGCCAGCTCGACTCGTTTCGAGCTTGGTTCAGATTCCTCTTTCTCCTACACACAACCTCCTCGCTCACTTTTTTCAATCGTCCATCATGAAGTTCTTAGCTGCTCTTGCTCTTACCCTTGCCACCTCAGGAGTCTCTGCCCTTCCAAACTTCTTCCAACAAGATGAAACCTCTTCGATAGTCTCCAAGGCTGCTGGTTCTCAAGGTTTAGATAACGCCAAGTGCCAAAAGGTTACCGTTCAAGCTCATGCTGTCTCTCAGAACGTTGGTGAGTTGGGTGGCATCTGAGGTCTTGCAAGAGGCATTCTGCTGACCTCTTCGTCTCTTTTCTCACCTCATACAGCTTTCCAGAACGTAGACGATCAATACTCGAACCAAACATACGTCAGTCAACAATTCCTTCAATTCCTTCAATATCCAGACGCTTACGCTGCTAAGCACATGGACGGTTCCAAGTTCACCAACGACAAGACCTACAAGATCACTGGTCTGCTCTGTGAACCAAAGAAAGGGGCCAAGGCAGACTCATCTTTGCTAGTCGGTGAGTGATTAGTTGGAGACCGGGTAGAAGGAGTGGATCCAGAGGAGAAGAGAGTCAACACACCTCTCAGATACTAACTTCTATCTTTCTTTATGGACCCCAAACTACCAGCTGTTCATGGAATTGGATTCAATGCAGACTACTGGAACTTTGGATTGAGGTTAGTTGATATGGATCGAGGCGAAGACGAAGAAGAGCTGACATGAGCAGAGCGCAGAAGCTGATCCCCAGCACTCCTTATTTCCTTCTCCCCTCTATAGCGATGAATACTCATTCCAGAAGCATGCTGCTTCTCACGGATACTCCTCTTTCGCTTACGACAGACTTGGAACAGGAGGATCTTCCACTCCAAACTCTGGATTCAAGGAGGCTCAGGTCTTCACCGAGGTAGGAATTTACCAAGACATCCTCAAGCAATTGCGTAACACCAAGAACATCGGTGGCAAGTCTTTCAAGAAGATTACTGGAATTGGGTGAGTTGATCAAGTGTGTGAGGGAATGTTCACGTTTACTACTGAAAACAAAAGAGAAGCCTGGAAGACTAGAAAGTGAAAGCTGATTTTGGTCCACTTTCTTTTTTCTTTCCTTTTCCTCAACCTTCCTTCTCCTCGCAGACACTCATATGGTAGCGCTCAAACTCAAGCTGTTTCTCACTTGACTCCTGAGCTTCTCGACGGAGTCGTCTTGACTGGTCAGTGCCGAGAGCAGCGGGCAAAGAGACGATGCGATGGTGCTGGCGATGACTGACTTGTCTCTTTCTCTTCCATTGTTTCCCTCCTTTTTTTGCTCCTTTGACAGGATTCACCACCAACGCTGACGGATTAGCAGCCTTTGTTGAAGCTGGTGCTTACACAATCGCCAGGGACATTCCTCGTCTTCCCAAGCTACTTCTCAAGCCAGCTACCTGGGTTGGAGATGGTGTTATTGGAGCTTTGATTTCTCAATTCCTTTGCCCATTGGAGAACACTTTCTCGCCGAAGGCTCTGTCTCTTGCCGACAAGGGTTCTGAAGCTGTCACTTTAGGAGCTTACTTCACCATCGGACAAGCTGCTGCCACCTCCAACTTCACCGGACCAGGTGAGTTAAAAGGCGTGTGTCCCTTTGCAGACTCCTTTGGCTAATCTCCATCTTTCTCTCTTAGTTCACGTCATCAACGGAAACGAGGACTTCCCATTCTGCAACTCCAACTGCTCAACTCTTGTTGACGGAAAGCCAATCCCCGATGGTGTTTCCGCTTTATACCCAATGGCCTCCAACTTCTCTAGTTACATCATCCGTGAGTGCGAAAATCAGAAAGATATTGGCTTGTTCCAGAAAGCGAGGGACGGTGTGCGCTGTCTGGGACTTGTGATCTGACTCTCTCCTCTCTCTTCTCAACCCCTTCTCTTTACAAACTTACAGCAAGAACCGGTCACGGTATCTCCCCCCACTACGAGGCTTCCGGTGCCTGGGAAGAGATCATGAGCTTCATCATCGCCAACAAATTATGAAGTGATCATAGACCAGACCACCTTGGCTCTCGGACGCTTGAGATCAACGTTGAGGTCTCGCGTCTTTCCACTCATTTGAATCGTCTATTGTAATTCTTTCTGTTCATCTTTCTCTGATACTCTACTTTCCTTTAATCAAATTTGACAAACTCTGCTTCTGACTAGCTGTTGCTTGTGACCTTCGTCTGTTGACCGAAGACAGTCAACTACTTCATGCGCCCACCTTGTCCTCGCACGAGAGAGGGCAGTTCACCAGGCTTTGTCAAGGCGATCTTCTCATTCTACTATCATCCACATCATCCATCGATCCAGGAACAGACTCTCTGGGCAACGGTGTCCTTCAAATCCAGTAGGGCAGTAGATGAGACCTCTTTCCTGAGACTGAAGTCTCCTCCATGTGCTTTTCGTGGGTCGCACAACTCACAATTTGAGGGTGATCTGCTCTATTCTAGTCCTTTTTGCAAAGGATTCCATTGGATTTCTAGTTCGCGTTCCGATTTCTTCCAAAAAACTAGGGGCTGGGAGAACGGACTTTCAGAAGTTTTGAATTGCCCGTGTGCGTGCAATCGATCTTTCTTCCTCCCAAAACCATCCTCTTCAAAATGCTAGCCAGATCTCTAGTCAGAAACTCAGTACGAGTCAATTTGAGCTCGTCTTCAGCCTCTATCGCTCGCTCAAGTCGAGTTGCAACTGCAAGCCTTGCTTCTTCTCGATTCAACTCTACTTGGGCCAACGTCAAGGCAGGTCCTCCAGATGCTATCTTGGGTCAGTCACTCTCTGCTCTCTCTACTCCCATCTATTAATTCAATCTGACGTTCAATTAAATCTTCTCCTTTCCATAGGTGTAACTGAGGCTTTCAAGGCTGACACAGACAAGCGTAAGATCAATTTGGGAGTCGGAGCTTACCGTGATGAGAATGGAAAGCCTTTCGTTCTACCTTCTGTTAGAAAGGTCAGTTTCGAAATGCTCATTATGAGAGACTGAGATAGATCTATCATCAGCAGGTCTAGTGGAAAGAGGAACAGTACAACAAGAGACAGCGAAGTTTTAAACTTCCCTTGCCTCCTTTATTCCTCACTATTCCTCTCTCTCTCTCTCTCTCTCTGATCAGGCCGAAGAGAAAGTCATCGCTTCAAAAGGAGACAAAGAATATCTACCAATCACAGGTCTAGCTAACTTCACCACCAACGCAAAGGTACTTGCTTATGGTTCAACTCATTCTTCTCTTCCAATCGCAATCACTCAATCTATCTCTGGTACTGGTGCTCTTAGAATCGGAGGAGAATTCTTAAGCAAGCACTTCCCAGGTAACAAGGTTATCTACCTTCCAAACCCAAGTTGGGGTAACCACGTTCCTATCTTCAAGGAGAGTGGATTGGAGGTCAAACAATACTCTTACTACGATAAGAAGACTGTTGGATTGGACTTTGATGGTATGATCAAAGATTTGAAAGTGAGTACATGTGTTATGGCTAGTTCTCGGAATCACAAAGATAAACCCAGAGGCTGTCAAGAGAGGAAGTCGCGGAGAAGCAGCTCGAGAGGGAAGGAAGGATCGGAAGAAATTAGAAGGTAGCCAGCTCCACTTCGAAATATACCTAGAGGCCAGCCTGTAACAGAAGCCATCTGGTCATAGGGGCTCAAAGAGATATCCTGAGTCCAAAAAAGCGATGTTGAAAGGATTAAAAGAGCCGAGGGAGCTGTACTCTCTCAAACCCCAAAGCTCTAGAAATTCCAATCTGTTTGATCTCTGAAACAAAACGTCCTCCTCACTAACTTCATTCATCATCTTTACTTTGCCTCTCGGCTTCACTTTCCTTTCTATCAGGCTGCCCCATCTGGTTCCATTATCCTACTCCACGCCTGTGCTCACAACCCAACTGGAGTTGACCCAACTCAAGAACAATGGAAGGAAATCTCCAAGGTCGTCAAGGAGAAGGAACATTTCCCATTCTTCGACATGGCTTACCAAGGATTCGCCTCAGGAGACACCGACAAGGATGCCTTTGCTCTGAGACACTTCGTCGAGGAAGGTCACCAAGTCGCTTTGAGTCAGAGTTTCGCTAAGGTCAGTGAAATGAAATTTCTAGAGGAAACTCGAAAGAAATTTTTGAAAATGAGGGGGGAAAAGGAAGTTGAGATGAAACGGGAGTTGGATTACTGATTTCGCTTTTCCCTCTCTCCCCCAAACTCTTTTCTCTCATCTCTATCCTCCCAACAGAACATGGGTCTCTACGGAGAACGTGTTGGAGCTTTTTCTCTGGTCTGCGGAAGTGCTGAAGAGAAATCCAGAGTGGATTCTCAATTGAAAATCGTAGTTCGTCCTCTTTATTCGAACCCTCCAGTTCACGGAGCCAGAATCGCTGGAACCATTCTAGAAGATAAGGAACTTTACGCTCAATGGTTAAAGGAAGTTAAACAAATGGCCGATCGTATCAATGGAATGAGATCTCAACTCAAATCTCTTTTGGTTAACGATTTCGGTTCCAAATTGAACTGGGATCACATCACAAACCAAATCGGTATGTTCGCTTTCTTAGGAATCTCTCCTGAACAAGTCGCTAAACTGGCTTCTGAATATCACATCTATTTGACTAAAGATGGTAGAATTAGTGTGGCTGGTATTACTGAACACAACATTCAGCATTTGGCTAAGAGTTTACATGAGGTTACTAAATAGATTTCGTGGGGTGAATGGGATTTGATGGGGAGAAGCATTGAAGCATCAGTAACAAAACAATATAAATTGAAACATAGACTCGTCTCTTAAAATGCAAAACCTTCAAATTCAAAACGACGAAACATCAGAATGGAAGGGGAGGGCAAAATAATTTATTCGATTCGTTTACATTATTATTGTTGACTTCTTCCTCCAATGTTTCGCCTCTATTATTCTTTCCAGTCTACACATTCTCTAATTAATGAACCATTCCGTTTGATCTTTCAGCCAAATGATTTCGCACGTCAGACCAAGAGATGCACCGGAGCTTGATGATGCTTGATTTCGCACGTCAGACCAAGAGATGTACCGGAGCTTGATGATGCTTATCTCCTTCTTTGAGTAGTCAAAAGCGTACCAAAAATTCGAGCTTGGTGCTAAGGGATTCACAGATCCAGATACGCGGGGTAGAAAGAGCCGTCGATAATGGGTGCTCATCTCTCTTCGCATGAGTTGACTGCGAGCTCTGCGTACGAGCGCTATGTCCGATTCCGATTCCGAGGTCAAATGACTATCAAGCCTCTAGACACTCTAGCGGCCACCCATCTCCAACAGATGTCCCAGACGTTCGGGATCTGAAGAGCGTACAAAAGGGGTGAGAGGACGTTTTTGTTTCTACACTTCCCCCATCTTATTCCAAGATCCCAACTCTCAATCAAAACCAAAGCTGGTAATTATGTCAGAGACTCAAAAAGGAAATGAGAAGAGAGAACAAGAAGCGATCTTTGTCAACAACGAAGAACAAACTGGTCAACACGAGGAGTCAAATCAACAGTATGGGATTGCTCCTGGATTGAATCGCACAATGTCCATAACGCTCACAAAAGAGCAGTTCAGTGACCTCTATCTTCGTGAGTGGGGTCGAAGGAAGCACTTTCGTGTCCGATGAACGCTCCGAACTTGGAGCTTGCTGCTCGCCTTCTGAGCTTGCATGTCGAAGAACTGCTTTCACTGAACAAATATAATCTCCCTTCTAACTTGAAAAACAAAAGAACCCCAAGTGCGCTCTAACAGACAAATGTCAGCTCTAAAATCGTGAGTGTCCGGTACGATTTCTAGAAGAAGAGCCCTTTACGCATTCAATCTGTCTCATTCTCTGCAATCCCCTATCGAACTAGGTTCGGAAACCCAACCCCAGTAGGAATTATCTGCTTTATTCTCTCCCTACTTCCAACTTCTTGCGTATTAATGAACTTCAGGTAAGTCCGTCGAAAGGTCTTTGACCCCCTGATAGCTAACCTCCGGACCTTTATCTTCCTAGACAAACGGATGCAGACACTCATTTGATAGGACTTGTACCCGTGCATTACTTTGTTGGTGGAGTCGGAATGATCCTAGCTGGTCTGTGAGTTTGAAAGAAGAGAGACTTGTGCGAGCGTCGCCAACTGACTGATTTTCCTCATCGCCTCATCTTTTCCCTTCCCTCCCTCTCTTTCCCCTCAGCATGGAATGGGCATTAGGAAATTCCTTTCCAATGCTCGTGTTTCTGACCTTCGGTTTCTACTGGCTAAGTTTAGGAGCGATTGATGACCCCAACTTTCAAGTCGCATCTACTCTTGGAGCTTCTTTCGCTGTGAGTGGCGAATCATGAAAATCCTTTAACTTTTCCTGAATTTCAAGATGAAGAAATGCAACCAAGCACTAGAAACCACATTGCGATGGCCAGAAAATGGTGTTGACGAAATGTGATTTCGACAAGCAAGGCGCGGTCTCACTTATCCACATACTTGTACACCCTTCTCTCATCCCATCCAGGTCCCGTTTGCCTTCTATTACGAGGTCTGGGCTTCTTATTGCTTCATTCTTACTGTCGGTGAGTCTTTGTGATGGTTCAAAGGTTCTGCAGTTGTCGACTTACCTCCCTCTTTTGCCGCACATTTCTAAGCCGCATTCAAGACCAATCTGGTCTTGGTTGGAATTCTCTTCTTTGTCAGTATGACTTTTCTTCTACTTGGAGCTGGCTACATGGTTGGTGGTGGAGGAGGAGCAGTGGAAACCACTGAGAACCTTCTTCAGGCAGCAGGGGGTTGTGGTAAGTTTAAAGCGTTTGACTCTGCGGGTTTTGTGCTTTCTTATGCTAACGAGGATCTTTTTTGACTCTCATAATCCACGATAAAATTTATCACAAAGGATTCACTGCCTCTTGTAAGTTCATCCGATCTTCGTTTAACAGAAAATTTCACGCTCCTTCGCTGACTTCCCTTCCTACCCTTCATCCTCGTCTCCCAGGCATCGGTCTCTACCTGATGTTAAATTTAGCTCTCTCAACTACTGAATGGCCATATCTTGTGCCACTAGGAGATCTCTCACACCTATGGGCTCCTAGAGATTAAAAGCCAGAGGTTTCTAACTTTCCCGATCCACATTTGTCAATCTCATCGTCCTCATCTCGTAGTATCTATTGTAAGATTCATTCCCTTTTAATGATTTCACGCTCTTAGCCGTTTGTGCTCATCTTCAAGTCGATCTCAATCTCTTTCAACTCTTGTCACCGTTTCTCTCATGTCAACTCATTTGTATTCTTCATGCTCTAACTTAACCTGATTTATGACCTCTTCTTTGATTCTTTGTTTGACCCATCTTCGAGATGAGGCTTGAAAGACTTCACTCAGGCAAAAAGGTAAAACTCTCGATTCATTTATTTCGATTATTTCCATCTACAAAAAAGAAATCCCTAGAGAGGAAATTAGCCAAGAATCCGAAAAAGTCCATTATAATTTGTTCTTTGATTCCGTTTTTCATTTAACCTTCGCTTCCCTCGTTTCCATCTCCATCCACCAAAGCATCGGAAGGTTCGACAGAACGAGACCACGATCGCCTACGACGTTGACGATCAGGGACTAAAGAATTTTCACTTTAAAGGGAAGGAGAACAGTTCAAAGTCAGCAGATTTCCCTAAAAAATCTGCATTGTTCATTTGATATGAGTCGAGTCGAGTCGATTCCTTCTAAGAGAGAGAAAAGAATTTCGACTCACCAGCTCATTGATTTCCACCTCTCAAAACACTCACTCGGTATCAGGTCTTAGATCCTTACTTTCCCTCTTTGATTCCACACTATTTTCAGTTCCTTCGGTAGCAGCAACTCTTCCAGCTCTTCCACCAGCAGGTCTCGGTCCTCTAACACCAGTTGAACTAGAACTTCCAAATTGCCTACTCAATCTAGCTACGTTTGAAAGTGGTTTGTCTTCATCCAACTTTGGGCTAGTGTAGGAGGTGGAATCAAGAGCAGTAGCAGCAGCTGGTACTGAAGGTGAAGCAGGTTTGATCTCAGGAGATAGAATTTTTGGAGAAGAATCTCCTTGAGCGGAACCATAAGTAGAAGATCCACCTGCACTTTGACCTGCTGGACTTGCTGTTCTCTCGATTGACAGAACATTAGTCCCAGTGATTTCGGCTGGTGTGTTTCCAGGAAGTCCACCTCCTAGGACTCGTGTCGAAAGTGGAGTTGGAAGCTCTGCATCCTTCATAGCACTTGGAGAGGCGGTTTGGTTGCTAGAAATCTTCTGAGTAGTGATGATAGGAGCGGTAACAGGTTTGGAGCTCTCTTCTTTTGCGACTGGATTTGGAGGAAGAGGGATGCCGGCTCCAGCTCCTAAGGATTGATCTTGAGCTTGTCTCAATGCCTTGAAGCCAGCTTGAGCTGCAGCGTGATCCTTCTGCATTTGACTTCTAGACATCCTTTGATCGATGGGCTTCGTACGCTTGCGCACTGGCATCTTTCTAGCAGCGGCGGCGGCTGATTCCGACTCCTTTGCTTTCTGACCGATCAAAGCTGGGAAGAGCTCTGAATAGTTGTGAATCAAATCCATGATCAGAAGAGCTGGCGCTTTAGATGATAGAGTTCTTGAGTTCTCAGAAGGAGGTCGGATGATGGCTGAGGAGGTGAAGACGAGAGGTAGAAAGAGGCGGCGACGGGGTCAGAAGGGAATGAGCAGACTCATTAGAGCTGTAACTCACCTCTACCAAGCGATAAACCAAGCTTGTTCAAGTACTTGATCTCTGGCTCATCAGTTGGAGTGGCCTTGACCAGTCTGAGGATTGGAGGAAGGAGAATCCGAATAAGTCTAAGGATTCAGATCTTACTTTGATCTGTGGGAATGATAACTCACTTGCTCAAGTGACCAATCAAAGCATCCAAACACATTAAATGAATCTTTGGTAATTTCCCAAGAACTACATTCAAATCATCCAAAGTTTCCTTCCTAATCTTCTCTTCAGTAGCTTGATCAACTTTCAAAACCTTCTGATCAGCATTACCTTTACCTTTCTTCTCCACCAATGTCTTCAAAGGAGCCTCGTCTTCCTTCTTTTCCTCATCAGTAGTAGCCTTAGTAGGAGTGGTATTAGATTCTTCAACCAAGCTTTCTTGCCTTAATTTCTTCAGAGCTTCTCTTTCTTGATGAATAGCAGCTCTATAAACATTATCGATTTGTTCCCAAAGGTTTTCCATGACCAAAGATTGTTCTAATTCCAAAGCCCAAAGCTTGATAGTAGCAGCTAAAACTGGAGGATCGAAAGAATCTAACAAAGTTTCCAAACTATTACTAGTGTTCAAACCTGGAGAATTCTTCTCGCATAAAGAAATGATAGCTTCTCTAAGTTTATGACTTGCAACCAAAGGAACGTCATAAACCCAAGCTTTCCTTTTTTCAGAAGAAGCGAAAAGTAGAGTTGAAGATGAATCTTCACCTTGAGAAGGAAGTGGCCATCTACTTGGATCGTCGTAACATTTGTCTAAAGCTTTTAAAAGCGAAGTTAAAACCAGAGGCAAGAAATGATCTGGACCGGTAGTGGGATTGGTAGCTGAAGGTGACTTTCCAGCAGTCCCTTCTGCTTCTGCTAACTCTTCTTTTGCTAATGCATCAGCTCTGGCGTAATTGATCAGATTCATACCGAAACCAGAAGCACCCGCTCCCGCTAGAGAAGCAGGATCAGTCGAATCATGATAATAGGCATGGAAGACTTCAGGTTTTGGTCTGTAGGATCCTGTACGAGATTCTCCAATCAAAACACTCAATTCCAAATCTGGATTGAACCTCTCTAGCATTTGATGAGAGCGAGTCAGAGAGTTTGAAAGCGCTGGAAGCAGAGGAGCAAAAGCAGCTTGATAAGAGTCCAAGACTGGGAGGGGGCAAAGGAAAGGGAAGAAAGAGAGTAGAGAAGCAGTTAGAGATCCAACGACGCGACGAATGCAAAGACACTCTAATCTTTTGCTTCAGACCACTCACCACTCTTCACGGCCTTTTGTCTATCACCCTCCCATTTCATAGCCAAGCCATAATGTTCCATCAAGATCTCTTCCAAAGCACATCTGTTCCTATCCAAAGTTCTAACAGCACCTGAATAACTCATCTCAGCGTTTTCAGCTTCTCTTCTGATTCTCAAATGTTTAGGTTCAGTCAAACCACCTAGGGCACCTCTGATAGGAGCTAAAGCAGGTGCATCATTAAGACGTGTGACAGCACTTGATAAATAAGAAGAAAGAGTTGTAGATCTTGAAAGTCCACCTGATCCGAACCCACCAGATCCAGCAGGAGATTCCGGAGTTTGAGTTGAAGTGTGAGATTTTTCATTAGAAGAATCATCAGGAGAAGCAGTTGGAACGTTGACTCCGCCGAATTCCGTCTTTCTAGGTGGTGTAGAAGTGGAAGTGGAATTGGAAGAGGCTTCTGGTGCAGATTTACGTCCTTTGGTTTGAAATCCAAACTGTTGACGTAAAGTTTCACGACGTTTCAAGGCTTCTGGATTGGTTGGAGTCGGAGTTGGAGATGAAATTGGAGGTGGAGATTTGGAACCTATGGAGGAATTGGATTTCTCTGGTGTTGGTGGACCTTCGATGTCGTTGGAAGAAGGTGCGAAACGTGCATCATCTTCTGCTTCATCTGCTTGACGACATTTCGATTCGTACGTGGAACGCAGTCGTTCGACCTGTGGGAGGGGGATGAGGGGGACGAGGAGTGTGAGGGACTGATTAGGACAAGGAAGGCCAAGTGATTTCTCAAGATGACGAACGATGAGAGGGTCGTTCCTAGATACGTATAGAATCTCATTCTAAAAGCATGAGAGCTACTCTGATCCGCACTGTCTCTCGAGCGAGGCTGACCATGCTTTGCTTCTCTGCCGGTACACCTGCTGAATCACGATCCCCCTTGTCGGGATACCTCATCGTTCTCTTCCTCTCTGCTGACTCACCTCTTGCTTCTGCCTAGCGAATCTAGTCAAAGCAGCATCAAGGTGTTCCCAACTAGATCTAACTCTACCTTCATGTTGCTCGCTCCATTTGCCAAAAGGTAGTAGAATGTTCCTTTCAAGATTAGCAGCCAATTGATTGTGAGCATTCGCTTGATTTGAAGTGGTCTCTTGATGAATGATTTTCAAATAACCTGCAGCTGTTTGATTGTTATTTGAATCATTGATTAGTGGGTTTGATAAAGTATTGAAAGGAGCTGGAGTTGAAAGGGATTCAGCGTGAGAATATTCTAATTGGATTCTATGACGGATTAAGGATAAGATACTTGAATTGTCTTGTAAACCTGATTGAAGTTTTAAGTAAAGTTGAACTGCACCAGGTCGATAATCTGGGAACGTCCAAAAAGATGAAGAGATTTGTGGTGGTAGAGTTACGCTTAACGATGATCCTAGTGGCATCCTGAGGAGAGGACTGAGAGATAGGACGAGAGTGGACTGTGGCTGTCACTGTCACTGTAGATCTACTGGACTGACTCTTGTCTTATTCCTTGAGGATTGTTCGGTTGATTTTGATTTTGATTTTGAATCCAATACAAGTTGAGTTGTCAAGAAGAAGAGGTGGGTGGGTTAGCAGCCAGAGGGGACTCAGCAACCTGGTGGTCACCTGCACTTCTTCCCTCCTTGCCTTCTCCCCTTTCACCTCGAAAGATGTCAGCTTGTCTAAAGTTCGTTCAAAGAGTTCAAGCCGCCTTCGTTAACAATGGTGGTCATGACGCAGTCACTTGGGCTCATCCCTCAAACAAAGTCTCAATCTTGGAGGGTCAGTACGAGCTATATCCTCTTTCTTCTGGGGTTCTCTCGCTCACAATTCCTCTACTTTCTCTCTCATCAGCTCGACCTGGATTCGTAAAAGTTCAATTAACACTAGCTCAGCATAATGGTAGGGTCCTCAATCATGGCCTGGCCTCCGACCAAGAAGATTTATTTCTCTCTGACTCTCGCACTTCTTCCCATTCGCAGTCAACAGGCTCGGCTCAATGCATGGAGGTTTAATTGGAACTTTGACAGATACGATGGGATCTCTAGCCATCGCTTCCAAAGGTTTCTACTCGACAGGAGTCAGTACCGACATCTCAACAACCTTCGTCAAGGCCGCTGGAAAGGCTGGTGATTCAGTGATTGCTGAGGCTCAAGTCATAAGCTTGGGTCAGTCATCGACAGAGATTAAGATTCTCATAAAGTGGAACTTGCTTCTCAGACCGAAAGCTCAGAAAGCTTTCATGAGTCTTTCGAAGTCCAGCCTCGTTCTGACGCTTCACGCTTAACCCCCTTGTCGATCTTCATCTCCTCTCTAACCTTCCAGGTAAGACTCTAGCATACACAAGAATGGAATTGAAACATCCAGTGACGAATGCTCTATTAGGTAAGGCAATCCTTTCTTCTCTCCTTTCTTCTTCGACCTTTCTTCTGATCTCTCTCCCACGAGCTCTATTACTCTAACCAACTCTAATACGGCTAACTCACGTAACTCCCACTATCTTCTTCTCTTCGAATAGCTTATGGATCTCACACCAAATTCATGGGGAAAGCATCAGGTCACGAAGAAAATGTTGAATTTGATGAAACAGGTGAAAAGATTTTGAAAGGGAAGAAAATGGAAGAGTGGGATCGAGACATCAGTCTTTAGAAGATTAATCTGAATACTAACAAAGTGATATGAATGTGAAGGTTCTGATGCGAGGTGGTGACTCTGGGTTTCTTTCGATTGGAGGAAGCTCGATTCTCCATTCCTCATTGTCGAGAATGGTCGCAGAGCATACTGAAGTCAAGATGACATTTTTGTTTCTGTTGAAATTGTCACTGATGTTTGAATACGGAAGTTGGAATTTGCCCAGCTACTCAAATCCATCTATCTCGGCACATTTGAGGCTGGGTTCCAAGGCTGATGAAGATTCGAAGAAAGTATTTGTCGTTAGATGGTTGGTGTTTAGGTTCTATATCGTTGAGAAGAGAAAACGTGAAAGGGACCGAAGAAAGACTATACACGATAAGACAGGAGAATGGCGACAGAATGTTTGAGATTAGGGCGAGTTCTATGAATGAAATGGAGACATATCAGAAACGGATCGAGAATGTTCAAGTGGAGCGATTTTTAACTTTGATGCTATGAACGCCTGATGTGATCGACATCGTCACTACCGCCGTGAGAGGAGACAGAGTTGGTTTGATGAGACAACTCGGATCTTGGTTGAGTTGGTCCATCTTCCTTTTGATTCTCTCTGGCATCTTCTTGATTTTCTTTCTCTTCTTCATCCGAATCTTTGACACCTCCGCTTCTCATGAGCTTGAGGGTCTCGGCAGCTTCGTTGGCGTACTTGCATTTCTCCCTGATCGGTCCTCCGTATTTGGCGAAGACGAAGGGGAAGGGTAGACATGCCAACGCTAGGAAACCGGCAATCGCAGGTCCCCAGTGAATTCCGACGTTCTAGATAGAGGAAGGAGAGAGAGAGAGAGAGAGAGAGTCAGTCAACGGGTGGATGGGACAAGTTAGAACATCAATAGTCTGTTATCCTTCGTCTTCACGGATATGAGCTTGTTTCAAGTCGAGAGACACTTACCTCATACACTGAAAGTCAAAGAGGAAGGATAGGGGGCAGAGAGAGAGGGGAAAGTCAGTCAGACTGTTTGAGAAGAGCTGAAAATGAACTTGCCGGGCTCGATTTAACTTACTGATAGGAGTGAAGAGGGGGAAAGCAAATCCGAACAGACTTCGCATGACAGAACTAGAAAGGAGGAGAGAGCGAGGAAGAGAAGGAGGTTCAGCAACAGAAAAGGTTCAGCAACAGGAATCAGCCCCTCCTTCGCTAATCGCTTGAACAAACTCACTTGGCAGCAAGAACTGAAGCGGCGTAGATCACATAAGAGTCGACCAGATACGACATGATGGACAGAAAGACAGCAACCATACCGAAGCCGAAGGGGACTGTGGCGATGATTGGAACCATGAAGTGAATCGAAGGGCTATCCGTAGCAGCAAACCAACCAAGCCCGATTACGAGAGCTGGAGCTCCAAGCTGGGCGGAGAAGAGTCTAGTTTCAGGGGGATTGGTTCCACCATTGGCCTCTGCTTTCTTGACGTATCTTGGATTCTCGTAGAAGATGATGTAGGCAACGGCGATCATCATTCCGACCAGGACTAGAAAGGGGGAAAGGAAGGTTGTGTCAGATGAACATTTACTTGAGATTTAATTTGGATTGAACTAGATTCATGATCTTCGTCGAGCGGCCCCTTGTGAGAGAAGGCATAGGGGTTAGACTTACTTCCTAAGAACGCAAGACCTCCAACACCAGCATTCCAACCTCTACCTTGTTCGAATACGATGGGGAAAGCAGAGAACAGAGAGTAAAGAGTTGCATCTGTCACGGGAGAGAGAAGGATAGGGAAAGTCAGTTCAATTGTAAGAGACGCTCCGACCTCTAAACCTTGCAGAGTAAGTACTCACAAACAATAGACATGTATATACTGAGAAGCAGAACGATTGGCTCCAGGAGAAGTACCCAAGGTCTAGTCAAAGCAACCTTGAACTGAGTCTTTGGTGTCAGATCCTTTCCTTTGTCCATTCTAGGTAAGTAATGGGCACCGGTAGCTTTGGATAGTCTTGCGGCTCTCTCCCTTAGAAGACGAGGCGCATAGGTCTCGGGTAAGATTAAAAATCCTATGAGTCCTAAGACTCCAGAGAAGATGGTCAAGAATGCCATGACAGCTTTCCAACCTAAAGTGATCGAAAGGAAACCACCTGTGATAGGTCCAAGAGCTGAGTTAGAGATAGAGAAAAAGTCGGGAATGACAGAAAGAGTCAGCGTCTGTCGACGATAAAACAGTTTGGATTCGACTCAAGGATTTGTTCTAGACCAGTCAACTCACCAGGACCCTTTGAGAATAAAAGAAGAGAAATCCGGTTTTTGATGAGAAAGAGAGAAGATCCAGTAAAAGGGTGAAGTGGGAAAGTAAAATTAGCCAACGAATCAGAAGAGAGAAAACACAACACAATAGCTCTAGAAGGTGACTCACGAGGAAAGGTGCGGCAGAGAATAGAGCCATTCCTAGACCACTGAAATCAGATTCAAGACGAGAGAGTTGACTAATCAGAGAAAATCCTTCCGGGGGTCGACGTTCGACTTCACGACACATGGCTTCTGAGACTCACCGATCATTAGCATTAAACACATCTGCAACAGTACCTCCAGCATTAGTCAAAGGGGATGAACCGAAAGCTCCAGCTGTTGTCATAGCAGGGGAAGAAATTTGATGTAAAACGAGTCAGCAGGAGAAAATGGGGTAGGCAAGACTCGGGCAAGCGTTCGGTCGGTCACGACGACCATGCGGAAGGAGCATAAGAGCAAGTATTATTCACCTAAAAACCTGAAAACAAGCAGAGCACTCAAATTAGGAGATGCGATGGCAACTCCATTCCAAAGAGTTAAGAAGAAGTAAGAGACTAAGAAAGTGTTCCGCCTTCCATAGAGCTCGGAAAGAGGAGCCCATAATAGTGGACCGAAAGCGAATCCAAGCACAAATAGTGAGACTCCGAGTGTGAGACTGGGAGAAGGGAGAGAGAAAGAGATAAGGAGAAAACCGGGGGGGGAGGGGGGAAGACGTCAGCACCGGAATTAGAGTTTGAAAGGCTCAGTATCACTTACCGAACTGTGTTGCTCTCCCCAAAGTGCTCTGAAATGTCACTGATTGCACCAGAATAAGCAGAAGAAGCAAGAGAGACCGCTAGAGTCGCTACGGAAACGAAGAGGACTATCATCCACCTATAGAGTTTGGCTTTTGGAAGGCAGAGAAAGAAGGGCGCGTTAATAAATCTGCTTTTTTTTGCATTCGAGATCTCAAGGAGCACTCGGCGAGCAGGAGGAAGAAGGAGGAAATTGATTTGTCGCAGAGCCGAAGCAAAGCACCCACCTGTGAGCATGGGGTTCTCAGCATCATTCTCAATGAAGTCAACCAAGTATGGATTCTCTTCTGTTCCTTTTCCATCATATTCGTAGTTTAAAATCCTTTCCCACTTCTCTGGATGAAGTCGCCACGGTCTTCTTGATAGGGTTAGATCACGTTCCGATTTTGAGGTAGAAGTGGAGTCCTTCTTTTCCAGGTCTGATGGATGTTGCGAGTTTGACATTTCCTGCTTTTCTTATAGAGATCTTGGGGTTTAAAGTTCAACTAAGGATGAATTGGATTTGGTTTTTGGGTTGAGATTGTTGAATGAAAGATGATTGAAGGTTTAGTGAGATGACTGACTTTGATGGTTGGAGAACTACGAGGTTCACGAAGGTTTGAAGGAGATGTTCGAGAGGATTCTACTGTAGGAATGGGATAGTTTGGTTGTGTTGGTAAGGAAGAAAGAACGGAAAAAAGAATGAAAAGATGAAGAGATTTGAAAAGGAAGTTGAGTTCCATGAAGTGCACAGTAAGCAACGCTTAAGGGACTTCAGGAGGTCAGCGCGGCGTTGTAAGGAGGGAATTTTTGGAAGTTAAATCCGAAAAGCAGGAGGTTCTGAGAAGATCTCCCCTACGGAAGCTGAGTTGGTCATCTCATGCGCCGACGTCGACAGAGGAAATCAGGGAAAAGACCGAAGACGAGAAGGAGTGGAGCAGCAGAGAGGAAGGAGGAGGATCGGAAGGAGGAGAGAGGAGAAGGAGCTGCTTGGATTCAAGTTGATTTTGAAGGGAAGGAAGAAGAGAGAACAGAATGAAAAGATTACATACATGATGTTGGTTGTTGGATCAATCGACGGAGGAGCTCAATGAGAAAAGGGAAGAGAGAGAGAGAGAGAGAGAGAGAGACTCAAAGAGAGAGGGGAGTCAATCAAAACGGCAGCTTGAGCTGCTTGACCCGCAAACCACAACACCATCCTACCAACTCTTTACGATTCACGACTAACGAAACAGATTCCTTGTTAACGAGCCAAGAACTTAACGATTCACCATCATCAACTCAATACCCAACTCATTCAAATCCAAGCTTGCAGCAACATCAGCCAGTCCAATCCAATCCAACCCAATCCCAACATCTGCTGCGTTCCCCTAATGACACCCACAACACCAACCTCAATTTCATCAACTGAAGATTTCCCTTCTAGATCAACTTCAACTTCACAAGCCATTCAATTAGAATCAGAAGATCAGCCTCAAGAGAGCTCAAACAGTATCCCAGCTTGCACTACCCCTGAGTCAAATCTAAATTTCCCTTCTCCTTCCTCAACTCGCAAGCGTTTCTCAGTAGATGCTTTCAAATTCAATTTCAGAAATAGAAAGAATAGTCAGTCAACTTCGACCTTGACTGGGTCGAAGGAGAAGAAGGGTGAGAAACGGCAGGAGAAATCACAACAGGTAGCTCCTCAGCCAGCGGAAGAAGAGGAGAAGGTCAACCAAAGTGAGGAACGAAGAGAAGCAGAAACAAATGAAGACAAGGCAGATGATGAAGAAGGGCTGAAGGAAGAAGGAGAAATTTCAGAAGAAAAGCAACCCTCGGAATCCGATGCACCTAGTATTCCAGAAAGAAGTACTTCAACACCAAAGAAACCCCGTTCTTCAAGTTTCTCAAATTCTGATTCTTCAAAGGTTATCATTCCATTCAAGTTCCCTATCTTCGGATCTCCAAAGCAGTCATCTCCTCAAAGTAGAGGTCGATCTCCTTATTCTCATCCAACTCATTCAGTCTCTGTACCAGCTTTAGTAACTTCTCATTCGAAATCAAGACAAGAATTAGCAAGATCTTCAGGTCAACCTACTAGGAGAGTTAGTTTTTCACCATCTATTGATGAAGCTTTAGATGCTAGAGAAGAAGCTTTAGATCAATCTAAAATCAGGAATGGAAATGTAGATTTGGATTTGGATCCTGAAGAACTGAAATCTAAATGGGATAAAGAAGATAAGAAGAAGTTGTTGAAAGAAGAGAAAGAGAAGAAGAAGTTGAAGAAGAGGGAAAGTGAGGAGGGAAAGAAATTAAAGGTTAAGATGGAAGTCATCAACTCTACTGACAAGGAAGGGAAAGAAGTTGGGGAACTTCAATTCTCTTGGGATGAAAATGGAATTCATGATGCAAGAGGTAGAAAACGTAGACTTTCAAAAGCTAAAGTTAATAAACGTCAAGCTATTGCTGCAAGACATGCTAGAGTTTTAGAACATGTCATTAATGGTGGAACTGGTTTAAGTTCAAATTCTCCAATTCCACCTCCCATTTCTCCTCAACAAATTTCTTCAAAGAAAGGGAAAGGAAAGGAAGGTCAACAGAGGAAGACTCAAACGATACCTTTAGCAACAGCTCAAGAACTTAAACAATTAAAGAGTGCTTTGATGGATGCTAACATCGCTAATGGAATTATCGGAGAATTGAGAGCTATGAAATTACCTGTTCAAGCTAGTGGATTACATGAACATGGAGAAAGAGTTTTGGCTATTCCAGAATTGGAAGATACGATTGTTGAGGAAATGAAGTCTAAGGTTGCTTCTGAAGAAGTTCCTGCTTCAGCTTTTAATCTTCATCAACTTCATCATTCAAAATCTGAAGCTGAATTGGCTTTGAAATTGGTTTCTAGTAGAGATGCAAATTCTAAACTTCAATCTGAAGCTTCAGCTCAAGATCAAGCAGTGGAAAACGACAAGTCTTTTTCTACTCAATCAAATAAATTCAATTTTGGTAATTTTAGAAAACGCACCACTTCAAATTCAAGTACTGTTCCTTCATTTCAAGTTTCATCAACAACTGAATCTCATGTTCTTCCGGTTCCTCTTAAAGCTTGTGCTCTATCTCATTCTGAACCAGAAGCTCATTCTCATCATACTCATACTCGATCTAATGAGATGAAGAAATTTAAATCAAGACATGAAGAAGCTATCAAAAGATCTCATGAAGAGAATGTCAAGAATGAGATGGCAGCGGCAGCTGCGATTGGAATTGGAGGAGTTGGATTATGGACTTGGTGGAATTCAAAAAAACAATCTTCAACCGTCAAAGAGTCTCTCGAGTCAAATTTGAATCCAGACCTTTCCATCAACTCAGCTTCAACCATCGAAGATCCCAATCTTTCTTCAACCTCGACCTCAACCACTTCATTCCCTTCCTTCAACCTACCAGAAGTTCCTTCTCTACCTTATGGAGTTTCACCAATTTCCTTAATCATGGCTCCAACGTCTACTGCCATTACGGCTTCTGCCTCAGCTTCTGGTGCCTTTGATATGATGGCTTCAGTTTCAGGTGCAGCTATCAGAGCAAGTGGAACTGATTTAACCATTCAACCTCCTTTGGATAGATTGGCGATCTTCGTTCATTGGTGGGGTTTTGAAATTACTATGCCAAAAGCTAGTATGAAGTTTTTGAGCACTGCTCAATCGGTTAGTGGAGCTTTTATGAGCTTTTTATCTACTATGTGCTTGAGTGGTGGTGTACCTGAACTTTTACCTTTTATTAAATACAGTGAGTTCCAAAAAATTGGGTGTGGAGATTTCGAGTCAGTTGAGGACAATCGTTTCTGACTCTGTTCTGTTCTTTATCTCTCTCTCTCTCACCCCCTTCTCTTCCTTTTGAAGTTTCGATGTACATGGATGTTGAATTCAAAGCTATTCAACAACAAGATAAAGGGAATGGAGTAGTAGTTGCTGCTACTTGGTTTATGCCTTTAGCTTTAGTTCCTAGACCATGGGATTATCCTCTAACAGCTCCTACAACTCCAACTCCAATCGGAACTCCAACTCCGACTCCAATCGTAACTCCAACTCCAGCTCCCGTACCGACCAATCCACCAACCTCAACAACTGAATCCACCATTCCGAATGGAATCCTAATGCCACCAACTTTTCCAATGTTAGCTTCAACTTCAATTCCAATCCAAACTCCTTCTTTATCAAGATCTTCTTCCAGATCCGAATCCCCTTCTAGATCTACATCAAGTTCTTCTCCTCCTAGAACTCCAACTCCTTCTCAAGTTATCGGTCAGAGAGAAGGGATGCCTGAGGATTTGGTAATGGGTAGGAAAAAACCAAAGGTCGCATTGGAAATGTTGGAAGAATTGCCTGAAGGTTCGATTAGGATTAAGGCTTGATCTGTGTAAATTTGTTAGAACATTTAACTGTAGAGCATGGAACCTCGTTTGGTGGCGGACACTTTTTTTCTTTTTGGACTTACTCTCTTTCTCTGTCTCTGCTTCTTTCTATTGATTTCTGCTCTTTCATCTTTCTCTGTCTCTCTTTTATCATTTCAACTTCTGCTGTCGTCTTTGGTTTCACGTTTCTCTCTTGTTCCCTTTAACCTTTAATCTCCGTTTGCCACTTTACTTCGTTTCTTCTATCTCACCTTCTGCTTTTCTTTTCTTTCTTTTCAAATGCCTGAATGTACATTTCCGAAATTTCAAATCGAGACTGCGCCAAGTTGAGGGTGATTTTGAATTGACACAGCTTTTCTGAGCTACATGGGCTGACAATCTCAGAGCTGCGTTTATAAGGAATCTTCTTTTAGAACATCTCCCCTCTTTCTCTCCACAACGACTCTTTTCTATCAAATCGATTCACTCAAAGAATCTACTTCAAAGAAACTTCTACTTCTACTCGATCGAACCTCAATCTTCTTCTTCTAATCTTTCAATAGCACATTCATCAAAATCAACTGCACCTCCACACAACTCAACAATGCCCGCTCTATTCGAGAACGAATCATACAATCCTCTGTTACCAAGACAGAATCAACAGTGTGCTGATGGTAGTCGTCTAGTTTGTCGAACGTTTAGAGGTTGTTACTGTGTTAGCGACAACGGATTCTCACGAGGAGGACGCATTGGGCTAGGTGAGTCTTTTGGTTGGCATCTGTCTAGTACAGGTGGAGGGAGGTAGCATGAATCAGAAAGTCATGGTGAACTAGAAGAGAAACAGGTTGGATTAGATCAAGGTAGAAAGCGAGTCTCAAATTCATATCTGGATGTGGAGAAGCTGAATGATGAGTTGGATTAGATCCCCTCTTCAACATGCTCTTTTCTCCTGGTTTGTCAGCCGCGCTGCTTAATCTAAGACATGAATTTTTTCAAAATGACGTACAAGTTCCGGAAAAAGACATGTTTGATGGGAAGACAAACCATTCACTTCTTCCATCTGAGCTAACGCCAAGGATTATCTCCAAACCTCTTTCTGACCTTCAATCTTTCCCCTTCTTTCCACTTTTCTTTCTAAACCTAGGTATTGGAATTGCAGTAGCAGTCCTTCTAGTGATCATCTTCCTATCACTCTGCGTTCGTAGAAGGAGAAGAGCTCAATTCAATTCAACATCTTTCGCAACCAGCAGTGCCAATAATAATCAAACTTCAAACCCATACGCAGCAGGAGGACAATCACAATATCAACAAGGATATGCTCAAGGAGGTTACAATCAAGGATACAACGCTCAATCACCAGCTGTTGGATACAATCAATACCCGCCACCTCAAGGTGCTCCTCCTACGAAAGAATCTGAAGGTGAAATGGTTGATGGTCAACCTTTCAATCCAAGTCAAACTGGAAATTATGCTCCTCCTCCGGGTCCTCCCCCTCCAACTTATCAGAAGGAAACCTAACGTGTAGGCATCCTGGTTCGTTTTTCGGTTGTCTCGATGTGACCACTCATTCCCCTCTTTGTTTGATTCGTATAATCTCTCTAATGTCTATAGGACTCTCTTTGCCAATTCTAGATCAGGTCTATGTCTTGTAATCATTTCTCTTGGTTCTTTCATTTTGATTTCTTTGTTGTGGACTGTGGAGTGTAACGCTGAATTTGTAGCTATTTTTGCCCTGAGGCCTCTTCTTCTGAATCATGACTAATGTGTAGCTTTCAATGAATGAAATGAGTGACAAGCAAGATGAAGTTGAAGGTCGAGAGGCAATGTGGAAGACCTTGAGGAGATGGCGTAAATTCCAATCTTGCTTCTCTCCCACATCACACTTCCATCAAAAGTTTCAAAACTTCTATATATTCTACAGTTCGATCATCAATTTCTGGTAATCCAAGCGAACACCTCAATTCCACTTCCAATTATAATACGATTGGCATTAGAGGCGTTCGAGCAAGCTTCCCATCTCCAATCCAGTAATCAAATCCGGATGCCTTCAGTGACTTCTGTGCTCGGCAAGAGGCAATACAATTGTGGTAACGGCTACAATAGAGACTGCGATGATGGTCTCAGTTATGGTACAAGAGTTGGAATCGTGAGTAACAAATATGTAGAAGTTGGTCGGTCTTTACTGAGGACTTGGCTAGAGCTGGTTGCAGCTCATCCACAAAGGGAATCAACTCTCAGACTCCTGTGGAGCTTGAAGTGCTATGCTTTTATACTTCAAATCTCGTCGAGAAATGAGAAAGAGGAGTCAAAAGTTCTCGAGAAGGAATTGGTAGCAGCGCAGCACAAGCCAATTGAACCTCCATCTCATCTTTATCGTCCTTCACCTTTCCCTCCTCTCTTCCTCAGGGTATCGGTATTGTAGCTCTTTTCCTAATATTAGCTGCAGTAATCACAGCTGGAATTCGTCGTCGTCGATACAACGCTTTCGTCAATTCAGCCAATCCTCCAAACAACAATCCAAATTATTCAAATCCTTACGCTCAAGCTCAACAAAATCAAAATCCTTACATGAATACTCAATTATACGGAAATCAGTATTATCAGCAAAATGGGAGTAACTTCGAGTATCAAGGTCCTGGATCGGGAACTGGAGCCGGTCAGACTCATTATCCTCCTCCTCCTAACCCTCCCAAAGACGATTTTGAAACGGTTGATGGTTATAGACCTCCTCCTGGACCACCTCCTCCTTCTTATCAGCCGAAAGAGACCTGAGAAGGCAAGATCTGGTTGAATCTGAAATCGAACTCCCGTGGTCATTAATTGTAAATAGCTTGTTTCTTTCTCCCTCTTTCCCTAGTGACTTCACTTTTCTCCATATTTGTATCAAAGCGCCGTGTTTGAATCTTTGTAAATCTTGCTATCTGCTCATTCTCACTTGTTTATGGCAATCGAACCCTCAATTCCTTTCCATCGGTCCCAAAGTTTCGAGTGATAGCGAACTCGCAGAATTTGTCAATCATCTGTAGAGGGTTTCCGTAGAGATCAAAACTTGATCGATTGATCGTTGATCTCTCGAAGTAGGAGGGTACATCAAGAGGGTGAAAAGAACGATGCGACGACGTCGAACTCAGACGAGACGACAATGACAAACAAATCAACACACTGAATAAGGACGAAATTACAGTTTAAGTGTAAATAGGTGTGTGTAAAGAACTTGAGAGGATGTACTTTAGAACAGCTTGGACAACAGAGAAAAATAAAGAAAGAGGAGCAGAACAAAACTTAAGCGGTGAAGTCAAAGAAAGTGGTGAGCTTCATGACATCATTTGGATCATTCTGCTTTCTGATGCTTTCCAACCTATCAGCATTTGCTTGAGTGTAAAGATCTTTTGCCTTTGTTCCTTTCAAAGCGTAATTGGGGTAGATGGTGAATTCATCGACGTTCTGTCCATCAGCCTTAGCAGTCTCTCTGATGACTTCAGCGGTATCCAGAGCTGCTTGTTTCCAAAAGGCGTCGTCAGAAGGTAGAGTCCAAGCGTAGTAGATGTTGAGAGGTAGAGGAGACTTTCCGTTAGAGTTAAGACCGTGTGGGTAAGGACCTCCGACAGATTTTTGACCCCAATCCATGTTGAAAGGCTCGACATCGTATGAGACGAAGGAGGCAGAGTGAAATAGACCCTTCTTTCCATAATACTTGGTTTGGTTGAGGATCTGAGCTACTACTGGTTGAGAGAAAGCTTCGACTGAGATACTGTGGAACAGACCTCTATTGTTGGCAGTGGCATTGGCTGGGGCAGAGCGAACGAGATCTCCCTGAAGCGATCAGAGGAGAGAGAGAGAGAGAGGAATGTGAGCGTCAATCGAGAAGGTGCAGCTGTGTCGCCTCTTTAGAAATGAGGCGTAGGGAGGGAGAATCGAGAATTCGAGGGAAGAGAAACAAAACCCTAGACTCACAAAGGAACGAGCCTTCAAACCACTGGTGAAGGTCTTGAGTCCATCAAAGGCAGCGAAGGTTCCTGCTGGAGGAGTTGGCCCGTCGTAGAAGTAAAGAAGGGAGAGACCAGGTTGACCTAACAAGAAGTTGAAAGTTGGAATGATCTGAGCTTTTTCATCTTTGTTGTTAGTAGAGAAGTCTGCGGTGGCGTTTACGAGAGCGTCCAATTGATCAAAGGTATAGGTTTGAAGACCTCCATAAACTTGATTGCTTTGAGGGTTGGTTTGAAGGCGGAAATTGTACACGACTCCTAGTGAGTTTCCTCCTCCCTTGATAGCAAAGAAGAGATCCTCGTCGGCAGAGGTAATAGTCTTCAAAGTTCCATCCGGTAGAACGATGTCAGCCGAGATCAAAGTGTCAGTGGTGAGACCTATAATGAGGGTGAGGGGTAAGAGAAAAAGTTTAGTCGAAGAATAGGGGTAGGACGGATCTTCCACTTCCGCTTCCGCTACTCACCATGTTGGTTTGACTTCCACGAGAATCCACCACCACCAGTAATGAAACCTCCGACACCAACTCCAGTTACACGGCCACCGACCTAGGAAGGAGGGAAGAAGAGTTGTAGCTTCAGTAGGGAATTCCGGTCTTCTGTTTGCTGCCTGCTTCTAATCTCTCATTTGTACAACTCACTACATTGACTCCAGAGCCTTCGAGAACAGCATAAACATTGTCCCAAATGTTACCAGGGCCAACATCGACGTAAGACTTGTCGGAGGAAAGCTCCACCTGTTGGAAGCCTTTCATCGAGATGTGAACTCCCTTCGTAGAACTGAATCCCTGATTCGAGGCATGACTACCAGAAGAGATGGCGAACTCGGTACGGTCTGATCCTATGATTTTGATCTAGGTAGTGAGGGTTTGAGTTAGTTGTTGAGGCTAGAGCGGTGATGAGTCTTGAGAAACTCACAGCGACAGCGATGTCTTCTGGCTTGGTTGGTAAGAAGACACAAGCTGGAAGTTGTTTCGAAGTGGTCTGTCGTTGAAAAGAGAGGAAGCGCCGGGTGAAGAAAAGAGATTCAACTTTGTTCGGGAGGGAGCAGACGGATCCGCTGAGTTTGAACGCATCACTCTTTACCCCTTCCCGCTTTCCTACTCACCATGTAGTGCTTGATGAGCTGAGAGTATTGGATCGCACCAAAGTAGTAGACATCTGAATCAGAGGAAATGTTGGAAGCGATGCTTTTACAAGTTGCTAAAGCGGTTTGATTGAAGCTTCTTGGGACGACCTCTCTTTTGAAGGTGTCCGCATCATGGAGGTTTGAGGGTGAGGCGAAGATTGAAGTGAAAGACAGTGAAAGAATCAAAAGAGAAGAAAGAAAGTGAGTTGAAGAGACCATCTTGCAGAGAGTCTTGAAGGGAGTGAGAGGATGAGGGAAAGAAGAACTCTCTCTCCAAAAAATTATTCGCTCTATAAAAAGGATGTGCATGGGTAGATTAATTTCAGAGGCGCGAGCGAGATTTGGGGTGAAGGCAACCGTTGCGGCGGACCAAGCTTCGATGTCTCGTGAGTCCGTGATATTGAGACTGGACCGAACCCTGCGCAACCAGTAACGGATTTGACTTCTTCGGCAGCAAGTAGCAAGAGACAAGGAAATTAATGCAAATGATTTGTAAAATACATGAGAAGATGGAAACAAAAGCGAGGCACCGAAGGGTAAGGGCTATTCAAACAATATCGAAGGTCTCCCCTCCACCTTTATCTCTCCAAACCTTATCATCCTTCCTCCCGCACTCCCCCAATTCAGTTGGAACCTCCCTCCGCTCCGCTCCCTAACATCATCGTCACGACGTCCATCTTCTCCCAATCTGTCCAGTTAGCAGCCGCAAAAGGCATGTCCAACTCCCAATTTCCGACATCAGCTCCATTGTGATGAGCTGCTTGAGACGAAGAGTCAATCATCCCAAAAGCCAAAGCATCGGTCAAGCCATTCCCACTCCATTGATTGAGATTAGAAGGGGTCAACCCGGTTGCTAAGTTCGAGTTGGAAGGAGAGTCTACTCCCAAGCCCACCCTACTACTTCTCCTGGAAGCTAGCCTTGAGATACTGATGCTCTCGGGTCCTCCACCGTTCTCTTGTTGCTCTTCGTAGGCTAGTAAGGCGTCTTTGACCTTTCTTCTCAAGAAGATGGCTATTCCAGTTCTTGCCGAGTCCAAAGAAGCGAGAGCTGTCTCTGCTGCCCTGAGAAGGAGAATTGGATGAGGTGAACCACCAGTGAAGTCTTTCTCTGAGATGCTAGAGACTTCCTTGAGCTTGGGGAGACTGGCTGCAGTTCGAGATCCGAAATCCAAAGGAGAGCTGAGACGAACGTATGCCATAGCGGATTGAGCTAAAGCTATCAGTAGATAGTCTGGACTGAAAGCTAGCATTGAAGGATCAGCGGAATCCGATGGGATTTCCAAAGAGGCAGATACGTCTCTCTCTTGATTGGCATCTCCCTCGAAGAGATGCAGCCTGACCATCTCGCTTGCTGCGTCTCTACCGCTCTTTCTGTAGGCAGTTTGGAATTCGTCGTCCTCTGTGAAGGGTGGCACTTCGTCTGGTTCTCTCCCTCGGCTGATCCTTTCCTCTCTCTTGGCTAGTCTTGCTTCTTCGTCGACCACCTCACTGAGCTGAAGGGCAAAAGAGGCGAGGCAAAGCTTTACGTGAGAATGAAAGAGAAGAGCTCCTTTCCTTTGGATTGGATCGATGTTTGATAGAAGTGAATCTTTCCTTCCGTAAGACGCCTCCCAGCTAGCCAGTTCTTCTTGAATCCGCAGCCAGTCTTTCCAGATTGGTTCCGGAGAGGTCCAAGATCCTTCGCCGACTACTTCGCCTTGACGATCGGGGAACATCGCTAGAGAAGGAGTCTCTTGCTCCCTAGCTTGCTCCTTCATGGCCGAAGAAACCCAGTCCAGCAGCTTCCTACTGATTTGAGCCAAATCCACCTGAGCGCAGACGAAAGCGTCGGCGTGGGCGCTGAGCTTGGCTTGAGCTTGAGGGTCGTCGGTCGAGATGGCTCCTCTTGGGCTTCCTATGAAAGTCGATCCTTCCTTGATCTCTTTGATAGTCTTGGAGCAGGCGTCGAGGCTCTCTCTAGGAGATGTAGGTCTTCCGAATCCAAGAGAAGGGAAGCAGTCGAAAGCGCACAGCATCAACCAGGTCCTCTTCATGGCTGGTGAAGCGACTAGGCCTGACGCAGCGTCTCCCCAGACAGCAGCGTCGATGCTCAATCTCTTGGCTAGGCGTAGAGCATGACCTGTGAGAATCCAGGTCTCACACCCTTTCCCCCCTGGCCGAAGACCAAACGCCGCCAGAAAGAGGACTCCTTGAACGTCTGAGAGACTATGACGTTTCCGAGAGAGAGTCGAACCAAGATGGGTCTCGGCTAGAAGCACCAATGCTGCATGTTCGATTGAAAGAGAACTGCTGGCTGAGAGGTAGCCTGGTTGCTTGGCTGATGACCTTGGAGAGTTCGGAGCTGAAGGAGGAGCTGAAGCTGTTGTCGAAGCTGGACCTGATTTGGTCGGATCTCGTCGATACTTGTATCTCGAGGCGATGGCCAAGATCGTTGTGATCAAGAACGAGCCCGAGTGTCGAAGAAAGGAAACCTTCAGCGATGAAACTGCATCGACTTCCAGGATCGGAATGAATGGAAGGCATCTCTCGACGAAGCTAGAAAAGGAGACAGAGTGAAAATGTGAGGGAGGCAGGGATTCGGTGTCAGCTGTCTGCAGTTGAGAAGCGCGAATTCGGCACTGCTACTTTTACTCACAGGTCGACCAATTCTTGTGCTCTCTCTTCCGTGACTACTCCATGATGTATTGGATCTTTGGCGCTCTCAGCACCTCCTAGACCAAGTACCGAAACCACGTTCTTGCTGGCTTGGACAGTGCTAGATCTTCTACCATCCTTCTCTTCGACTGTTCCATTTCCGTTAGAACTGTTGAAGCCGCCTTGAGAGAGCCTCTCCTTGTCTGTAGTCCTAGTAGATCCCTTGTCTTTTGAGAAGCTCCCTTCTGAGTTCTGGGGCTCGCCACCTTCCTTCGGACCTCCAGCTCCATCTTTGGCTCCCTCTTCATCCTCAGGAGTGTTGCTACGAGTCAGCTGCCTGTTCTCATAGACTCGAGGATTGTAGACCACCTCACTGAAGGGAGGTAAGAAGCCTGTGGTAACTGAAGCTCTTGAAGAGACCGTTCCAGGAGTTCCAGGTCCTCCAACTGCACCTGAGTTGACTGCAGCGCTTCGCTTCAGATCAGTTCGACCTTTGGAAGGACCGCTGTTGGAAGTGGCGCTGGCGCTCGCGATGAAGCTTTCTAGCAATCCTTCGATCCTAGCCATTCTAGAGTTCATCTCGTGAACATAAGGAGGATATGGGGGTGGAGCAGTAGTAATTGAAGCAGGCTGGTAAGGCTGACCTTGTTGAGGAGGATAGAAGCTTGACGAAATTGAAGGAACTGAAACCGCCCCTGGATGAGGGTTCCAAATCGCTCTGTCATCTCTTGGAGAACCGCCTACAAGAGAATCTCTCCTGGCAGACGGTAGAGGAGTTGGGCCTGGAGAGCTCATTGAGTACGGGAGCGTCCCACTCGTCGCTAGAGGTGCTGCTGAGATTGAAGTGCTCGAAGTTGGAGGTTGAGACGTAGAAGTGGCGGCGGCTCCAGCGTTATTTGATGCGGAGGGAGCTTCATAAGTGCACATATCTTGTTTCCCTAGAGAAGTACACCTTTGACAAGGGCGGGCGCCCTGCACAGAGAGAGAAGAAAAGGGAGGGAGAGGAGGAAGGTCAGACGAGTGAAGCAACAGAGTCTCTCTACGAGTGAATCTCCCGTTTAGAGCAGAAGGCTGTTTCACTAAAGTCTATCTCTCTTCTGATCTTCGACCTTCCAAGTGAAATGACCAATGATACGCATTCCTGCCTATCTTCCAACCGCCCAATCTTCCGGGGGTCCAGCACCGATCAACTCACATCGCACCTCAACTTCTGCCCTCTACACCTCGTACAAGCCATAGTTGCCCTCTTTCTCTTTTCCTTCTTATACTTCTTGTTCTTCCCAGTCCCAGCATCTTCCTCCTCCACGTCCTTTGCGTCTCGCTTCTTTGTAGGTGAAGTAGAAGAGCTGAAAGTAGAGGAATCAACGTTTGTTGGAGGAGAGACTTGATATGAAGCAGAAGAGTTCGATGGAGCTGGAGGAGGCGGTAAACCAGCTTGATGATGTGATAGAGAAGAAGACCAACGATGATCATCATTTGGATTGGAGTAGGGCTTAGAAGAAGGCCCTCCTGAAGACCAACTAGTAGTCCTATCTCTATAGTAAGAAGGCTGACTTCTTGGAGTCATAGCTGATTGAGGAGGATAAGTTTTTGGAGATGGAGCAGAGTAAAGACCATGAGTTGAATGAGAAAGTGAATGATTACGGGTATGATGATTCAAGTGAGGAGAGATGGAATTGACTTCTCCTTCTCTTGAACCACCATAAGCAACCCTTCCCTCTGTGTAAAGACCTGCTAATTGTCTTGATGGTGAAGGCCATCCTACTCTTGTTGGATTGGGAGAGCCAGCATTGGCTGCAGGGGGAGGATTGGAAGTTGCTGCAGTTGAGTTGGAGATTGAGGCAATTGGATTAATAGAAGATGTATCTTCCGCTTCAGACGATTCCATAACTTCTCCAAAGTTCATCTCTGAATTTGACTCTCTTTCTACAGATTCACTGTATTGATTCTGATTGTCGCCCATCACCTCAGCTATCGCTTTTGGGCTCGCAGCACTTGCAAGCTGTGCTGTGTGCTGATGGTTATTGAGGAAGTTGAGGAATTCGGAATGGAGCTCTTGCGTTGATGAATTGAAGCTTTCTTCTGGAAGATGAAGATCAATGATTGGTATGTAACGGGAAGAAAGAGCAAAAGAAGATGTGGTCGGCGCAGAAGTGAACTATGGGGATTCATTTTCGCAGTCGCAACCTTCGGAGAATCAGATCTTCCTCTTCGGATCGCGCTTCGAATTACTGTGGGACAATTCTATTTCAGAAGCATTTCTATTTTCTATTCAAGCTCCCTTTACAAAGTTCTATCTCTAAAGAATCGAATTCAAGAAAGAAAATAAAAAATCTCCAGCTTCTTCTTTTCTTCCCTTTTGCTTCAAGTAGCTGCCTTCCCCTCACTTCCAAATAGCTTGAAGAAGCGACCACAGATCAACCCAAACTCCTTCATTCCTCCATCATAGACGTCTGGAAGGGGATCGGTTTCCAAATGCTTCGACCAGTAGTCGACCTGTGGATCTCTCGCCCAACTGGATCCGGGGTGTCGTGTGAGTAAGCAGAAGAAGAGGTCGGTGGCGATCAGCTAGGAGCCAGAAAGGCTTTAAAGATTCTCGAAGATGCAATTACTTACCTATTTACGTTGATCTTTCTTGCACCTCTTTCTATGCAGTCTTTGAATAGCTGATCCTCGAGATCATCGGTACCGTGGAGAGCGATAGGAATAGAAGGGGTGATGACTTGGTGAAGTTTCGCTAGAAGCTCTAGGTTGAAGTTGGGAGGGTTGACGTATCTATTTGGGCCAAAAGGGATAGGAGTAGGATATAAAAAGAAGTGAGAAAGAATTCCGACAGACCATCCGTGACAAAGGCGATGAAAGAAACATTACAGCCTGGATGACTACTTTCCTTCCATGAATATTTCCAACGCTGGGAGCTAAAAGATGAGCTCCTAGACTAGACAGAAATGAGATGGCTTTTTAGGAAAGAAAGAGAAGAGCAAGAAGGTCGGCGAGACGGCTGCTCCACAGCCCCTTGAAAACCATACTTACCAACTTCCGGTTTGGTCAACATCCCTTCATCGATGACTCTGACTCCAGCTTCTCCACCACTGAGTCTACCCAACTCTACCTCAACAGCCATTCCAAGAGAAATCGCACGCTTGACGAAAGGTTGAGCCAGCTGAATGTTCTCTCCGTCTGTCTCCGCATGAGAACAATCGATCATGATCGAATCAACCTTGAAATCTTTGGACTCTTCTGCCCAATCCAAAATCATGTCGATGTCTTCCTTCGATGCTGCGTGATCGACGTGGACTGAGATTGGTACTTTGGCTGCATGAGCTACCTTCAGCACAAAAGCGACCCAGTGCTTTCCGAATTGACTCATGGTGATTGGAAAGAGTTGAAGAATTGCTGGAGATTTCGAGGCTTCTGCAGATGAGATCAGAGCTAGAACTGATTGGGCATCGTAGCATGATTGGGCCAAGATTGCGTACTTTCCTGCTTCAGCTTTTTCTAAGATCGATAGAGTCAGGTTGTTGGAGGCGTTGACGGACATTTTTGGGAAGAGTTGTCGGAAGAAGGGATTTGATCTTCACTTCTGTCTTGGTCCTTTTAAGGGAGATCGGGAGAGGTTCTATGTTCTATACGAAGATCCCTTCCGACTCATCGTGCTCCCCACGCTCAGAAAAAAAGGGGTCAACTGACTTTCGGGACTCCTACTCCGATTTTTCCGTCGACTATTCATTCATAAAGGGAAGACTACAAATTTCATTTGGTCTCTTCTCTCATCTTCTTCTCCAACTCGACATTACAATGACTCAAACTACTGAAACAATTCTCATCACTGGAGCCGGAGGCTGGTTAGGATCTCTGCTTCCATCTACTCTTCTAAAATTAGAGCCTAAGAAAGTTTTCAATCTGTAAGTATAGGACTGAGGCGTGTTGAGGGAAGAGCTTCAATCCCATACCGCCTTCCCCTCTTCTGATTCTCTTCCCCTCCCTTCTCTAAACAGCATTCTCGCAGACATTGTAGAGCCAAAGCCTATTTCAGGAGCCGATTCAGTCTGTTTCAAGGCAGATCTCACGAACCCAAAGGATCTTGAATCTCTCTTCACCTCGAAGTTTGGAGTACCGGACACGATCTACTCCCTTCACGGGATCATGAGTAAAGGGTCCGAGGAAAATTGGGATTTAGGAATGAAGGTCAACATCGATTCGACTAGAGCTCTGCTCGAGAAAGCTCGTCATTCTCAGACTTCGACTGGCAAGGCGATTCGCTTCGTCTTCACTTCTTCGGTAGCCACCCTTGGAGGTCCTCATGTCGCCTTTCCAAGCGTAGTGACCCCAGAGACTGCATGTCAGCCAGAGGGGGCCTATGGGACTGAAAAGTTGATCTGCGAGTACCTGGTCACAGAATATACTAGGATGAAGTTCATTGACGGGTGAGTCCACTCTTTGCCTCCTTGCGATTCCCTTCTCTGACTCAAAACCCTACTTCTTTATTCACAGTATCTCTATCAAGCTCCCAACCATCGTGATTCGTCCCGGCGTACCCTCTCGCGCCACATCAGCGTTCGTCTCCGGAATCCTCAGAGAGCCTCTGCAAGGACAAGAAGCCATCTGTCCTATTGGAAACGGTTTGGATGACCCTCTTTTGGCTTCTACTAAAGTCTGGGTCTCGAGGTGAGTATCTAGCCTGATAGACCCCTGCTTCATTCGTTGTAGTTCAACAGCCCTGACTTGTCGTCCGTCGTTTTCTGCTTCCAGTCCTTCAACCGTCTTGAAGAATTTTGCACATGCTAGGAACGTTCCTTCCGATGCCCTCCCTTCCTACTGGAGAACTGTCAACCTCCCCGGCTTCAGTGTCAGCGTCGCTCAAGAGATCGAAGCTTTAAGAAAGTTCGCTGGAGAGAAGTGAGTAAGCAACGTGGACAAGCTTTCTTCGAGTCGACATCGATCTCTAACGTTGCTCCACTTTCCTCTCGCTCAAAAACATCAGAGCCGTCAATCTAATCAAATTTGAGAAAGATGAAGTCAATCGTCGCATCGTCTCCTCTTGGCCAGCTCAATTCGACAACTCCTTCGCCTTGTCCTTAGGTTTCCACGTCGATGATGAGAAAGATGGGACGGAGAAGTGTATTCGAGAGTTCAAGGCTGATTTGGAGGGGAAAAAGTAAAAGGGATTCAGGATAGAATTGAAGTGTCACCTAAATACAAATTGATAGAATTAGAAGATTGAAGTTGTCTTCTTGAGCTCTACGTCCGTCCCTCTTCTTCGGACGCCCTCTTGTCCAGCTCTTCTTGCTTTCGGATCTCCTCTCTGTTTGTCAAAGACGGTGACCCAGTGAGTGTGGGGAAGGGTCAAAGAGCACTTGTCTTGGGAAGATCCGACCCGAACCCGACCAGGTCAACTATAAAACCCCAGGGAATGAATGGATCTTCAATCTCCCCTTCATTCTTCTTCTTTCTCCATTAAACTCTTAGTTCAACTCTACTCTTCAAGTAATGGACTCCAAGAGAGAGATCAAGCAAGACGAGTTCAACTCTACCCAAGATGTGCCTCAACTCAACAACACCTTCTTCACTTATGTTCCCGGTTCTGAAGCGGAAAAGAAGTTACAGAGAAAGATTGATTTGAGATTGATTCCTACCATCTGGTTGATGTACTTCTTATCCTATTTGGGTGAGTTGAAGTTTGAACGAATCACTTCAAGAGTTCAAGGTGAAGAGATTACTGACTTTGAACAAACCATTGCTTCTATTCTCTAGATCGTGGAACCATTGGAAACGCTAGAGAAGGAATGGAGAGAGACTTGAGTGAGTGAAGGAATTGCCTCATTAGGTATCGATTGGCGCGGAAATGAAGGACCTATCCTCAGTCCGTTCTTACGTTGCTTTTTCTGTTCTTCTTTTTCCTCTGGCTATAGATCTTACGGATCAACAGTACTCTATCATTCTTATCATTTTCTTTGTTTCGTAAGTTGAAAGGTTGAGCCTCCAAGTGGAGCATCAAGTGTCGACCGTTCTCGCTACCAATCACGACCAGTTCCTGGGTGGGAGAGACTGACCCAATTCCCATTTATCTTCTTCTCCCTCTTGCCTTCAAGCTATGTACTATGCGAGCCACCTTCCAACGCCATTCTAGCAAGAGTTCGACCTCACATTTATCTCCCGGCCATCATGGTGCTATGGGGTGGAGTTGCAATGTGTTTTGCAGCATGCACGACATGGCAAGGGGTGGTCGCATGCCGCCTCTTTCTGGGGATATTTGAAGCTGGATTCTCTCCTGGTGAATTTCGATGACTGTCGGTGGACAGACAAAGTCATCCTCCGATTCTGACTTTTTCATTTCACTTTCAAAACAGGGGTTCTGTTCTTGCTGTCCTCTTGGCTTCCCAAGCATCTCCTGGGTCGTAGATACGCCCTGTACTACACTGCTGTTCCCATCAGTGGAATGTTCTCGTAAGTGAACTAGAGTTTTGAGAGAATTTACAAAGATTAGTTTACTCATCCTTGCCTTTTCTTTCCCTGTCATCTTCACAGAGGTCTACTGGCAGGTCTCATCGTCCAAAACTTGGATGGAAAAGCTGGAATCAGTGGTTGGAAGTACATGTTCTTAATCATTGGAAGCGCTACGATTATAGGAGCTATCATTTCCTTCTTCGTTCTCCCCGACTTCCCTTCGACAACCAAGTGGCTCACTGAAGAAGAGAGGTTCATTGCGGTTTCTCGTCTTGAAGCTGATGACCTAGGAAACACTCAAAGTGTCAATGGTATCAAAGTTGGTGAATCCCAAAAGAACGTGGAAGGAAGGGGTGACACAAGTAACTGAAGAAGAATCTCCACACTCATCCCTCTGCAGGTCATGCGGAAGCCATCAAGATGACCATTGTTGATTGGAGAACTTGGGCTTTCGTCCTCCTATAGTGAGTGAAAATCGGAAAAAGCCTGCTCGAACAAGACTCATCGACGCGTCGACAACCCCTTGTTGACCTTTCTCTCTCACCCTCAAATAGCATGCTCGCAACAGGTTCTCAAACCATCCAATACTTTGTTCCAACTCTAGTCAAGTCTCTTGGCTACACTGGATTTCATATTCAATACATGACGATTCCAATCTACGCCTGCTGTCTGGTCGCCATCTTGGGTTTCTGCTTCTCATCGGACTACTTCAAGGAGAGAGGTCTTCACGTCACCATCGCTGCAACTCTAGGTCTTTTGATGTTGGCTTTAACAGCTGGAGTCACAGATTTAACAGCAAGATACGTCTTCTTGTGCTTTGGAGTTGCTGGAATCTATTCGGCTTGTCCGCTCATTAGTATTTGGTCTGCTAATTCCATTCCACATCCAGCTGAAAAAGTGAGTTAGTTCTCCAAACTTCTCGACTTTTGTCCTCATTTGAGTTTTTTTTGTCTCTGCTGACTTGATCTATCATCGCAACTTTCAATCCAGAGAGCTCTGGTAGTCGCTCTTGTCAACGGACTCGGAAACTCAGCTTCGATCTACTCATCATACCTTTTTCCTTCTTCAGATGGACCTGCTTACACTATGGGATTGACAGTCACTACAGTGTTTCTTTTCTTGGCAGCTAGTGGAGGTCAACTATTGAAGTATAATCTCGCGAAACATCCCTACCCCGAGCTTCAAAAGATGATTCCTCTGAGGGCCGAGGACGAAGACAAGCCTTGACCTTTACCTGCACTTCTCCGATCTATTTCTCTTAAGTGAATTTGTAGATGAGGTATCT
This sequence comes from Golubevia sp. BC0850, assembly GCA_012976225.1. Lineage (NCBI taxonomy): Eukaryota > Fungi > Basidiomycota > Exobasidiomycetes > Golubeviales > Golubeviaceae > Golubevia > Golubevia sp. BC0850. Next base: position 259,088 of record JAAVVG010000019.1, on the reverse strand, counting down.
CTGTAACGAAGAATCAACGATCAGTTCTCTATTCTCTCTTGCTGAGCGCTGACCTCTCATCTTTGAAAGTCCGAGCGATCAATATACGATCGCAGGAATCTCACTTTGGTCCTGTTAACCTTTTAAGATCTTTCGGGTCATTTCAGACTTCTCATGACGCTCGCTCGATTTGGTCACTAGATGATAGAGAGAAATTGACCACTCACAAGCAAACTTGGGTCGCTTTTCGAGTCAAGGGGAATTCTCTCAGAGAAATTTTTAGACTTAAAAATGTCATTTTCTAGAAGCGATTGAGTTAGTAGATAAGTCTCTCTGTCTTCTAAAGATCGCTGTTCTTTCAGCGCGAAAGCTGCCAATTGCACATGACTTATCGGTGAGCTCTTGATTGGAAGCCGATGCAACGAGCCACCAATCTTCCACTTCAACTCTTTGCAAAGATTTCAAAAGTGTTATTGGAATCGGTTTTGAATCAGTTCTAACAACAAACTCGTCAACTTACTCAGCGAACTCGACACTTTCAGTTCAACTTCCAACCGGACAGGACAATCTTCTCTTACTTTCTTCCTCCACCCTCTCATCCATTCCCCCATCCCCTCATCCCCTCTCAATCCTCAAGAAACTTCAATCTTCTTTGCTTCCCCTTCTTTACCTTTCTATTCATCCTCAAAGCTCATTTCAATCTCCTTAAACTTCTAGCCACCTAGTCTTCAAAAGCGGACCGCCTTGAAGCTTGTCTAGACTTTCCATGGTTCACGCCTCTGCGTTAGCAGGAGCATGCGCAGGTTTAGTCTCTTCAATAGTCACTTGTCCTCTAGATGTAGTCAAAACTAGGTTACAAGCTCAAGGGGCAGCTTCAAGAGCTACAATCTCAACTGCATCTCACGCTGAGATGGTCAAGCTGGGAAGTTTGGGTGGAACTAATGGGATTGGGAGAGCAACTTTGGGTGATCGACAGGCCTACAATGGCTTGCTTGGTGAGTTTGAAGTGCTTCCGAAAGTCGGCAGATAAGGGAGAAGGGAGTTGGGAGAGGGTTGATTAGATCTGCATCTCATCGGGCGCTGAGTAGGCTGAAAGATGAGAATCATCTCAGGAGGTAGATGAACTTTTTGATCGAGCTGGGAAAGTTGAGTCTGTGGATCGAATCCTGAGCAGTAGAATCAGCTGAAGACATGGAGAAAGAGATTGACGGAGGGTTTCGAAAGCTTAACTGGAAGGAGGACGAAAGGGCCCATCTGCCTGCATGTGTCGAGGGTGAACAACTCGATATACATTCGAAAGCTGGATTGGGGCGGAAGAAATTGCGATTCCAATCGATCAAGAGTTGAAAGGACAGGAGTAGGAAGGGTAGCTTTCAAATGCTATCTTCCCCTCTAAGGCTATAACGTCTCCTTTCAAGCTTCCAGTATATCTGAAAGGTATTCATCGCTTAGTCGTATGAGGAGAAGAGCCAGACGTTCGGAATCTAAAATCCGAGCCTATCATCACCCTCGAAAGGTTTCGATCTCGATCTTCTTCCTTTCCTCTACCCTCTCTGTCTCTTGCTTCCTTGACTAACCCTACTACAACTCCTCATTTCCTGATTGCACAACCTCTTACTCCGTTCTTTCCTCAAATCTTTCAATTCGTCGACTCTTCTCTCTTCCTACTCCCTTCCTGCTTAACCTTTTTCCTACTCTCCTTCAGGAACTCTAACTCACATTTACAGATCCGACGGACTTCGAGGCTTCTATCGAGGTCTAGGTCCAACTATCTTCGGTTATCTACCTACTTGGGCGATTTATTTCACAGTTTACGACAATTGCAAGGGCTTTTTGGCAAGGGAAGTTAGTGAGTATCTGGACATGATTGGATCAGATTCTCAACTGCGTGACGTTGAAAGATCTCCAGGTTCTACAGAAGCAACTCTCTTTTGGCTGTCTATGAATTCTGATGAGATCCTTCTCCATCTCTGGCCATTCCTTCAGATCAAGAAGGAGAAGAGGATTTCTTGAATCACATCTTGAGTGCAATGACTGCAGGAGCTGCGAGTACGATTTGTACCAGTCCTCTGTGGGTAGTCAAAACTCGATTTATGGTAGGTACAGACTTAAGAAAGTACAAGTTCTTTCCCTCCAGTCTTCTCATCGAGACTTTTTCTTTCGCTCATCCTTCCTTCAGCTCCAATCACCGAAGGACACTTCTCAAAAACCATACAAACATACAGGAGATGCTTTCTATCAAATCTTCAGAACTGAAGGTGTAAAGGGGTTCTACAAAGGCTTATTACCTTCTCTACTAGGAGTCAGTCATGTCGCAGTTCAATTCCCACTCTACGAAGCTTTCAAAGGTTGGGCTAGAGACAAAAAGAAGAGCGATCTTCTCATCAAAGGTGAAGATGATGGAGATTTCGAATTGGAAGCAAGTACGATTTTAGGTTGTTCTTCAAGTGCAAAAATGATTGCTAGTGTCATGACTTATCCTCATGAGGTTTTGAGAACTAAAATGCAGATGCAACCTAGGACTAGTGGAGGAGGTTCGAATGGAAGGGGCAACGGGAATGGCAACGGGAATGGCAATGAAAGTCGAAGCTTTTCAACCTCGACGATAGGGAACCAGCGGCAAGACTTCAGCAACAAAGGCTTTCAAAATCAAATCTCGACGACGACACAAAATAGGATATCCAACTCTCATTGGTTACCTTTTAGGAGGCGATTCTCTGCTTCTATTCAAAATCACAATTCAACTCAATCATCATCAACTACTCCAACGACGGTCAGAAATGGAAATCCTTATTCAGGGGTTCTGAAAATCTGCAAGAGCATCGCAACTGAAGAAGGAATTAGGGGGTTCTATAGAGGTATGGGAGTCAATCTGATCAGAACGGTGCCTAGCTCTGCTTTGACAATCTTAACGTGAGTATTCTGAATGATGTGGAAGAGGGTGGGAGAGGGAAGAGCTCCAGGGTCATGAGTAGATCGTAGCAGCAGAGCTTCCAGCTTCCTGCTTCCCTTCGGACCATCCCCTTTCAGTCACTGACTATTCTATTCATTTCGTTCTCGTTCTGTTCTACCCGTTGTCTGCATTTTCTCTGCTCCCGTCCTTCCATCTCATCACAGATACGAAGTCATGATGTCTCACCTCACCGCCAATGATCATGATTCTGACAATCAAGACGACACTGATTAGAATTTGGGGGGCGGGATCCTATATCATTGTAAAATTAGGTTCAGTTTTTGATAAATAGAACGTCGGTGAAATGGTGGCAAACTGCTGATGATCGCAAACGTTGCTTGAAGACTTCACTTCCAAAGAATTCTCGGTGAGATTCTTTAAATCCGATTGAAGAATTTATGAATCCGAATCTGAGGAGGTACCAGGAGTGAGGGGTATCTGTGGGGAGGTTGGGGAAGGGGGCACGTAGTATTGTCGTTCTGACTTCGGAGCCATATCCTCCAAACAATCTCTCCGTGTAGCATTTCAGTTCTCTTTTTGACTTTTTGGAGTATGCTCAAGTCAGCTTCAAGAGCGTTCCGTGGGAAAACGACGGACCATCTCTATCCATTATCCATCTTGGTGTAGGTCTTGAAACGCCTTGGCTTCTTCTCTTGACCTTGGGAGGGACCCAAGGTTACGATTGTATTGAGGGCAAAGCGGGAAGATTCTTCAATTTCTGACGCTCAATTTAGACCGACACTTCAAAAAATCAAAAAGAATGGGGAAGTGGAACGAAAGTCCGTCTCTTGCGGAGAAGTATAAGAAGATCAAAAAGTCTCTTCTATTTCCTCTCTTTCTTTCATCCTCCCTTTCCCCTACGCTCTCTCTTTTACTACCCTCACCCTTTTCCTACTCCTCGCACATCTTCACACTCAAGTCATCAACCAACTCAACATGCCTTTCATCGAGAAGGTCGATTCGTCAGTTCCGGTAGCCAAGGTAAGCATTTCGATCTGATCTCGACTTTCATTTGGTCCTTATCTGACTTGAATTCAAATTTCCACGTCAGCCTGAGTCTGCGATGCAGGCGATCCCAGCAATTTTAGTGGCTGCTTTTGCAGGTGAGTATCGATGGCGGTGGGTAAGCTCGCGCCTGTTGACTAAACTTCTCTTCTTCCTTTCCTTTCATTCTAGCTTTTGGAGGTATTCTGTATGGCTGGGATACTGGTAACATCTCTGGAATCATTGCCATGGACTACTTCAAGCGTGAATTTGGACAGCTCATGCCTGACGGAACCTATGACATCACTACCTCTGAGCGTAGTTTGGTGGTCTCGATTCTCTCAGTTGGAACTTTCTTCGGAAGTTTGATGGGTAAGTGATTGCGTCACGGAAAGCTCTCTGGGTGCCATTACTCTCTCGAGTCACTCTCGATGAAAACGTCCGACTTCTGAAGCGGTCAAAATTGAATCATTGCCTCTCCTCCACAGGTGCTTACGCTGCTGACAAACTCGGTAGAAGGTGGGGTGTGCAAGTCGCTCTTGTCATTTTCAACGTTGGAGTTGCTATGCAAGTGAGTGAGACAATTAATGCACTTGGGCTCGGTCTGCTGGAACCAGCCTGACTGATGTTCATCCTACTGCGACTCTCCTCTTCTTCTTCAAGGTCGCAGCAACAGACCTCCCTTTGTTTAATGCCGGAAGATGTTTGGCCGGTTTGGGAGTCGGAATCATCAGTACCATTAGTGAGTAGTGGAATAGTCTTTCCCCTTTTTCTCAGCCGTTCTCTGACAGCTTCACTGTTTCAAACCTTTTAAAACAGTCCCTCTGTATCAATCAGAGTGAGTTCCAGTTTGATCTGACCTTAGCGGTGCAGCATGAGCGGTCTTATGAGCGTTTCAGGGATGATGAGACGAGCTCACACTGACCATCCTCTCCTGTCTTTCTTCTCAAAGATGTGCTCCAAGATGGATTAGAGGTGCTTGCGTATCTGGATATCAATGGTGTATCACGGTGAGTATCACCTCTAGTTGAGGAAGCCCTCTCTTGAGGGCGGCGTCACTCGTCTGCCGATCTCTACTTCTGACATCCACCTTCTCCTTTCTTCTTCTTCTTCTCCTTTGCAGATCGGACTTCTTCTAGCTGCCATTGTCGATGAAAGAACGAAAGACCGCGACGTACGTTGATGGACTTTGAGGTGGAATGTAGAGGTCCACCTCTAAGACGTTCTTGTTCCTGATCCACCCCAACCCTCCATCTCTCTCTTCCCCACATCTCACAGGATTCTGGATCTTACAGGTAGGTAGACTGTAAATGTCGACTCTTGCACTGTCCTCTCGCTGATTCACTCGCCCTCTTCTCTCCCACCTCATAGAATCCCAATTGGTATTCAGTTCGGTCTAGCTATCATCCTCTCCGTAGGTATGTTTGTCTTACCTGAGAGTCCTCGATTCCTCATCATGAGAGGTCGAACAGAGGACGCAGCAAAAGCGTTGGCAAGACTCAACTCTACAGACGCCGACGCTCCTTTAGTCAGATCAGAACTTGCTCTAGTTCAAGAGAACTTGGACTTGGAGAGAACATTCGGAAACGGTTCCTACTTAGACTGCTTCAAACAAGGAGAACGTAAGAACCTCCAGAGAACTCTTACGGGTATGGGTATCCAAGCGTTCCAACAACTCAGTGGTGAGTTGACAGAAAGAAGGGGGGGGGGAAGGTAGCAGGCCCCTCTAACCAACAATCCTTTTGTTGTTTGCTTTCCCTTTTAGGTATCAACTTCATCTTCTACTACGGAACCATCTTCTTTCAAGTGAGTGACCATGTTAGAAGCCCGGTAGCAATGAGGCTTTAGATCTCTCTCTCTTCATCGACACTGATGATCTCTCGACCCAAATTTTCTCATCTCAGTCTATCTCCACCGGAAACCCATTCGTCTTCACTATCATCTCCAACGTGGTCAACGTTGTCTCTACAGTACCCGGCATGTACGCCATGGAGAAAATTGGGCGAAGAAATATCCTGATATTCGGCGCTATGTGGATGGCAGTCTGCGAGCTTATTGTGGCAGCTATTGGGTCTGCTGATCTAACTGGAAGCGCTGGAGACAGTGGCTCCAAGGCTCAAATTGCGTGAGTATCAGGTGCAAGTCTGTCTCTAGTCAAGCTTTTTTCTGACACTCGAATTGACCTCACTCTCCTTCCTATCTTCTCTTCCCAATTGACCTCAATCTCCTTCCTATCTTCTTCCTCTTCCAGTTGTGAGTGTCTCTACTTTGCTTGGAGATGACGAGATGCACCTGGAGCTTTCGCTGGAAGGTTTCACTGACTTTGCTTGACGCTCTCCCCCTCTTGCTTTCATTTAAAAAAGTTGTATGCATATATGTGGCAGGTTTCGCTTCTACTTGGGGACCAGCAGCCTGGGTTGTGTGTGGAGAGTCTTTCCCAGTGAGTACTGAAGAGCTGAGCTGCGGTCCGACTTCTCTGACTCTTTTTCCCTTTCTCTCCCTTCCCCTTCAACAGCTGAGTATCCGTGCAAAGTCTCTTTCTCTCTGTGTCGCTTCTAACTGGCTTTTCAATTGGGCCATCGGTGAGTGGATCATTGGATGGAGGAGGCAAGCTCGCGTGCCCCTTGTCTACTACTGACTCCTCCGTCCCTTCCTCCCATTCTCATGAACAGGTTATGCTACTCCTTATATGGTTGACGCTATCAACATCAACGTCTTCTATGTTTGGTTCGGATGTCTGCTCGGTGGTCGTGAGTTCGAAGAATGTTTTGCTCATCGTCCGTGTCAACAGCACTGACGCCTCTCCTATCTTCTCTTTGCTATTCTAAAAGTTTGCTTTTCCTACCTGTTCGTATACGAAACTAGCAATCTCTCTCTCGAAGAAGTTGATGAACTTTACTCTCAAACTACCGCCATGAAGTCGAAGTCAGTCAACGCTCAAATCAGGGCTCAAAGATCGGACCTCGAAGTTGCAGCTGGTAAACAAATTCAAGAACATGACTCTCACTCCTCTGATGAGGAAAAGAAAGAATAAACAATTCAGGACACCGAACCCTTGACGTTTTTGCTCAATCTCTTTCTCTCTCCTGTAATTGATTCTCCCTCATTGCATTCTGCCAACCCTCTTCGATTTCATTTCAGCCCCACCTCTCTCTTCTTGATTGCAAGATCTCGAAGTCTCAAATCTTTCTAGGGCTGCAAGCTGTAAATTTCCAAAACCCGTTCATGTCATCACGAAACACAATTATTCAGCTTCGTCTGCCTTTTTCTTACTTCCAAGAGCCTGAGAAAACAGAGCAGTATCGCACTGAAAACAAATATCTTGGTGAAAGTCTGTCTCTAACCAAGAAAGAACTTTCTCTCGTCGTTCGACACCTCACTATCGCCTCTGACCCAACGCACAAAAAAAAAACAAAGCATGCAATTAAATAGGCAGCAATGCAAGATGCAATTTAAATGTAGCAATGTAAGATACCAATACAGAATGAGAAACAAACAGAACCGATCACCTATCTACATTCGAGGAGAATTCGAAGCGCTCTTTCTCGCCCTCTTACGGACAGGGAACTCAGCCCAAGCCTCTTTTCTACAGCAAGGGCAGCTAATCCACTTCCCCTTCGTTACGACCTCAGTTCCCCTTTTACCGTCGACCCCTGAAAATCCAGAATCATTTGATGGCTTTGCAGTTTCCGACATGACGATGTCCTGGTCGGATTCGACGCTAGTAGTCAATTTTTCGACTTCGGTCTCAGAGAGACTTAAACTATCGACGATAGAATTCTCCTTTCCCATCTCTTGATCTTCTTCGTCGTCATCCTCGTCTTCATCTACATCTAGATCTAACAGACCGTCTTGAACTCTAATCTCAGTGAGTAAGCAATCGAGGTGGATTTCGTGTTTGCAAGGCTTGAGGACTAGAAGTTTCGATTCTGACTTGTCGTTGCCGTTAGAAGTAAGCTCTGGATCTGGATATTCACATCCACATGCTCTTGCATCGCATCTCCAGCCATTTCTTCTCTCCCTGAATCGAACTTCGTCTCTGAGACTTCTCATTCCTTTACGTTTGGCTTCAGCTTCCAATTTCTTCTTCCCGGACAGATTTGAAGGACGTCCTTCGTCGTCCAAGATAGGATTACGACAGAATGGACAGGCCCATTTGCTTGGTTTAGAATTGGATAGCCACTCTTTGAGGCAGCCACGGTGAAGGGTGTGATGACCTGAAAGAGAGAGAGAAGAAAGGAATGTAGAGTCAGTATGGAAGTCCCAAAGCAAGGACGGAGTAGTAACTGTCAAAACTCACCTTCGCAAGGAACGCACACCACCTCGGAATCCGTCGCTTTGCCTCCATCGAGCCATGCAGGTCTATCATCGTCCATGTACTGCTCGAGACACTGGGAAACGAAAAGGAAAAGGTAAACGGAAAGAATCAGCGCCAGTCAGCATCGCCTCGAACACCAAAGGAAACTTACAACAGCACATCCAAGAGCATTTCCTCCATCAGAATTACTTCCATAGATACCCAGTTCACCTAGCTCTACTCGCAGCATTCGCTCCCTCAGTTCAGCGTCCGCCTTTTCCAGCTTCTCACAGAACTTCTCGGCTCTCTTCGGATCCAATTCTTCCATCGCTTCTTGACCTCCACCGAAATTGAAATCTATCATGACATGGAAAGGAGGACCTGCTATTAGACGTGGGTTGTCTGGATTGATGGTTGGAGTTGAAGTCGTAGCTGAGGGATTCGACGTTGGAGTAACGAATGCGATATTCCTGGGATCGTCGGCTGGATTGGAAGCAGCTGCCGCACTTCCGCTGGTGCCAGAGGTTGAAGAAGTTCCGCTAGTCGGTTGTCCAGGAATCTCTGTGATACTCCAGGCTGTGTTGGAGGGAGCGTCGAAAATGAATCCAAATGGCAGAGGGCTAGCTCCTCTTGGAACGAACATAGGTCTCGTTGGAGTGTAAGGAGCCGATCCGCTAGGCATTGAAGGCAGTGCAGATCCACTGAATTCCAATAGAGCTGGAGAACCGTCTGGGTGAAGATAAGGTAATCTGAAGTATTGAATGAGTCTTGGAGTCGTCGTCGTCGTTCTTGACGGTTGAGAGGTCGCAGGGTAGGCTCCTGGAGCTTGCGGAGTCGTATCAGCTTGAGCGTATGAAGTGGTTGGTTGAGTAGGAATGGAAGAAGTTGAGGCTGGAGAGGAGGTGGAAGTGGTCCCAGGAGTTGGGATCGATGCCTCCACCTCCTGCATTGATTCTTCAGGTTCCGGAGCAGTTGGGTTCCATTGGTTCTCTGACTGGTCCAAATCCATTCCGGAGCTTTCAGAGGTTGTTGCTTGCTGAGCTAGAGGGAGAGATTCGGAAGTGACGGTTTCCTCTGGCTGGGTATCGACTGGATAGGACACTTCGATCTCTGACTGATGCTCTTGAACCTGTGATAATGATTGCTGATCTTGAGAGCTTGAAAGATCCTCAGCTGCTTGAGAAGCCGGTTGAATTGGCGGCTGCTCACTGCCACTGCCACCACTGGCTGTCTCTTGCTCTCTTTGTAATTCAACTTCATTCAACCCTCCCATCAATTCATTTCCACTCATTCTTGTACCTTCATCATGCTGCTGTGCTTGATTCTGCTCACCAACCTCGCCCAAGGATTGAATGTGATTGCTAATGCTACTAGGTCCCTGATTTATCTCCTCTCCCTCCCTACTCCCTCCCTCGAATCTCCCTTCTATCGAAGATGATAGGTTAATATCAGACATGGAATCCGAATGAAAGTTTGGAAGTGTTGTGGTTGGAGAGCGTCAGTATGAGTTGTTGGGTTTAGGATGAGTGATTTGCCTTCGAGTTGAATGATTAGGACTTGACGTTTCTCTTCTCTCCCTTTCTCTCTGCTTCAACTCCAGTTCGAATAGATAATTGGGTTCGCGGATTAGATGTTCGCTTCCTGTTGAGTAGTGGTGGTTGAGAGGAAAGAAAAAGGCCATCTAGAACCAAAGGTGATAAGGAATCCTCAACCCGAGGTGATTCTAGAACCTTCTCCGAGCCACTCTCATCACAAAGTGTTTTCTCTTTCTCATTCTTATGAGATGACAATACTAATTGAGTATTGAGATATTAAATCGAAAAGTGGTATCTACGATATGAGTGATTTATATTTATTGGACACAGAGGGAAGTGGATCTAGGATTTCCAAATCGGCATCTAAAGCTCTAAAAGTGAGAAGTGTCTCGATGAGATACGAGACCCTGAAACCAAAGTAACCCTAGTTCTTCTTATCTTCTTCAATGAACTTTCTCTTCATCTCTACCACCATAGAGGTTGCAATTTTATCCGTGATAAATTGAGGCATGTTGTCAGAGAAGAATTGACCAATGGCGTGAGGTCTCCAAGGAACGATAAAGTTGGCTGGTCTAGGAGTCCACCAAGTTGAACGTAGAGAGGAGATGGCTGATTGAACCCAATGCTTAGAGGTTGGGATCTAGTTTTAAAAGATGAGAGGCAGATGTTGACAGAGGACGAGAGAGAATGGAAGGGTGGGAAATGGAGGAAGTAGAGCAGTTGAGTAAAAGATCGTGGAGACGAGGGGAAGAGATCAGTGAGTCTCGAGACGCAGAGGGCAGTGATGAAGATCTCAGAGTAGAAAGATGTTATTCACCATTATGGTAGCAGGTCCAGAGTTCATTCCGCTAACGACCTGACCTGGAGCGATGCAGACGACGTCCACCTGAGCTTTCTCGACAGCCATTTCGTTGTAGACCGATCTGGAGAATGAAACGTCGAATCCTTTGGTTCCAATGTAAGGAGATAAGCTAGGTAGAGAATTGAAGAGACTGTCAGTCAGAGATGGCATCTTTCCAACGCAGAACGAAGCAAAACTCACTAAGGAGGTGGAGCTTTGAAGCCCATAGAAGTGACAGTAACCAACAGACTTGGACCAGATTTTTTCAGATGAGGTAATACAATCCTAGTCACTTCAGCTGGAAAGAAAGTGTTGGCAATGATTACCTGAGCCATCTCTTCAGTGGTCTCTTCTTCCAATCTAGGATAACCTTCTGAAACGACCCCTAGGTTGTTGATCACAATTGTTAGGTTGACCTCTGGATCTTTTAGAATCTTGCTTAATGATTGAGTTAGGTTTGGATTCGGATAGATTGTAGCCTCCGTTACCAAGATGATGACATCGCAAGATGGAGCTCTTGCGAGAATGTCAGATTTGACTTTTTCTAATTTGTTTGCAGATCTACCTTGAATGATGACGTTGAAACCTAGTTCTGCTAATTGGAAAGCCCATTCTTCACCCATTCCACCTGTTGAACCAGTCACTAGAGCATAAGGAGATGACTTGGAAGAAGAGTTGGATCCGTTTTGATGGAAGTAACGATGAAGAGCGTGAGACATCCTGTGGAGCTGTCGACTGGCGTGTTGAGGAGCAGTGGTTGGGTGTGGTTGGACAAAAAGGTAAAGAAAAGATCTTCTTCAGAAAAGAAGGTGAGATGTGAGATGTGAGAGGAAGAGGAAGAGCGAGAAGATGAACTTATTCTGGACGAGAAGAATCGGATGATTCAAACAAACACCGCACTTTTGAGAATTTGAGAATCGTATCTTCTTCTTCTTTGTCCCCACCACCACCAATCACTTTCTTATCGAACATGACAAGTGGACAGACTTCAATCTTTAGACAATTGGCCAACAGTTTCCAGTTCAAGGCGTCTTCTCCAGTCTTGGTGTCTCTCTTGACTCTAGCCACAACTTTCCTTCTCTACCTCGTCTTCGTCCCTCCAAAGCGACTTCAGCAAGGTTCAAAGGCAAGAGTCGTCAACTCTTTCTTCGGTGGACTGGGAGCTATAGGCTTCTTTGGAAACAGATATACCTTGTGAGTATCTTCTTCCCTTCCGGACTCGTTCGTGCTTGGTTCGCTAATCAGACCTTCTGCTCTACTCGCAGCCTGAATTCGATCATGACCAAAGATCCAAAACATCCTCATCACGGAATAGCAAAGTTCAATTTGTTAGGAAAGGTAGTCTATCACGTAGGAACAACAGATGAAGAAACAATCAAAACCTTCGCTCTAAACAGGGATCTTTCATTCTCTCAAGGGAACACTTTCCTCTTCGCTGGAATTCCAGGAGCAGGTCAAAAAGGTTTGAAAGATGGGGAAATGGATGCTCAAGAAAGGAGAGAGATGAAAGAATTAGCTCAAAGTATCAATCCTAGAAGATTGACTGCCATGACTCCTGTCTTAGCTGAGAAGGCTTGCGAGAATATCGAAGAATGGTTGACTAATTCTAAAGGTGGATCTCCAAATTTGATAGATTTACAACAGAAGTATTACCCTATCATCTTTCAGTATACTTGCTTATTGATGGGAATGGCTGAATATGCAAGTGATAGGATTCAGTTGAACTCGATGATGAAAGCTTTCTGGGCAACTCAAATGAATGCTGGATTCTTTACTACTCTTTTACCTTGGTTGCCTCAGCCTAAGTTGATTAAGAGATTGGTGGGAGCTGTTAAACTTTGGAATATGGTCAGAGTCTCTGTTGGAAAGAGAATCAAGGAGGGAAGGAGAGAAGATGACTTCTGTCAAGAATTGATTGATCAAGGACATTCAAATGGGACAGTCAGCAGATGGGTCATTGGAGGATTGATCGCCGGGGTGAGCTGTCATACGGAAGGAGGTCAATATAATAGCGTCTAGACCCCTTGCTGATTTCAACCCTCCCTCCTCTCTACCAGACTCTGAACACTCTCGGAACGGGGGCCTACGTATTAGCCTTTGTAGGAGCTGATCCAGCTCTCAAATCCCCAGTCCTTTCAGAAATCGATTCCCTGGTTCGTAGATCTTGCGAAGCTCGAGGTGACGTCTACGAAGATCTATCTCCAAAAGAAAGGTTGACCAAAGTCAAGATCGATGAATGGGAATCTGGCTGTGAACTTCTTTATTTATGTTTCAGAGAGTCGATTAGATTCCTTCTGACGAATAGTTTGAATCGTTATTATCCTGGACCTCAATTAGATTCTAAAGGGAATGAAAGACCTAGATTAAAATTGATGGGACATGAAATCGAAGATGACTCTTACGTGGTCTTCTCACCTCCAAGTAATCTTCATGATGAAGGGTGTTTTAAAGATCCTTTCAAATTCGATCCTATGAGATACAAGAGAGGTGAAGGTACTACTGATTGGAGTTTTGTTGGCTGGGGAGTTGGAAATCACAGTGAGTGTCTCGAGTCTATCCCGGTTCGAGAGGCTCTACCTGTTTTCTCTTGAAAATTACAAGATCTTATTCGAGCTTTGTTCTGACCTTTTTAATCTCCTTGTCGCAGAATGCACAGGAATGCGTTTCGCCAAGTTGGAAACAGTGATTCTTCTAGCTTCAATTATGCATTCTTTAGAATTTACCACTGTCAATGATCAGAACGTTCCATATGGTCCAAATGACGTTCCGCTTCCAGATCTCAGTCAACTACATTGGAGGTCTCCGAGGAAGCCGATGAGGATCAGGATCGAGAGAAGAAGAGAATGAGGTTGGACTTGTAAGAGTTCTTCCTCCTCCGCTCTTTGGATTTGTTGATCTATCCTCTTCTTTGTTCCCTCTTTGTGCATGATTCATGATATCACATCTCGTATCTCGCTTCGTCCCTACTACCATTGCCGCCTCATCACTGAATGCCCCGAATATTCCCTCTAATTTAATTCCATACCCACATTACCCTGAATACACGAATTCTGATAGAGCGTCGCTTTCTGAAAGACTGCTCATTTCACACAATGAATAGATTGGGATCCACTCGTGAAGCGTTAAGGGATAAGTCCGGTGCCACATGAGAAGATTTGGTCATCAGTCTGGAGACGAACAATCTAGAAGAGTCTATACTTCTGATATTTATTTGCGATACAAGATTGCTTTGTTTGCAGAAGTGAAAAGCCATTGAGTTGCTAGAAGAGATAGAGAAAATTTAAACCCCTTCGGAATACATTCCCACTTGTTCTTTATCTACACTGTTCTTTCTCTTGCACTACCTAAGGCCCACTCATCCAATCGTACCTCACGAAAGCCTCTACCGTATTCTTGTCAGCTACATTGAGTAACCAAGCTCTAGCTTCTAAAGCGAACCAGATCTTTAACATTGGAGTTGCATTTGCCATTCCACCTGAATAAGCTTCTGAACCACCTTCTTTAGAGAGTTGTCTTCCAAGAGATCGAAGAATTGGGAGGGCAGATCGAAAGAGCTATAGATGAAAGGAAAAGAGAGAAGATCCGACAGAAGAGAATGGAAGTCAGAAAGAGGGCCTAGCCTTTGGGTTCGATCAGAAAGCTCCTTTACTCACATCCATGTTCGGATCCAACTGTCTGCCAATCCCCTCTAACAACAAGATACTGATGACGGTATTCACGAAATCGGCTTCCATCTTAACATGATGGTCTCTCACAGCTCCTAAAACCTTACTCAAAACATCACTAATCTTAATAGTAGCTAAACTGAAACTTTTACTTTTGACACTTAAAATCAAATCTTGCATTCTAAGAGCGAATTTTTCCTCATCAATCACAAGTTCTGGAGCTCTACATCTCTCGACCATTAAATGACCAGCCAAAGCTCCATTGAATTCAGCTACAGCACCAAACAAATCCAAAAAGTTACGCCTGTTTAATGGAGTTAATTCAACTGTCAAACCTGCATCTAAGAAAACTAGCTCAGGTTGGTATCCTTCAGAATCAAGTTCTTCTAAATAATCCAAAAAGGAATCTTGATCATGTTTCAAAGACATTAATTTCTTGATGATGTTTTCTTCAGTTTTCAAACCTTGTTTCTCTTCTTCTGAAATTGAACCAGAAGTTGATAAAATACCACTTGAACTCAAACTTGTGGTTGGACTTGGAGATCTTGGATAATCACTATCGAATTTTGAAAGGATTCTTTTTAGAAAATCGTTTAGAATCGATCGAGTTGTTGGTCTGTAAAATTTGATCATGATGTTACCTGGATGAAGATCTGCGTGAGTGAAATTGTCTAAAAGTAACATGTTCTGATAAAGAAAAGGGAGTGAAAAGAAGGTTAGAAGAGTTGGTTGATCAGATCACATCGCGAAGAACAAGTTCTCTTCGTCTCTAAAAGGAATTTTTATACTCACCAAAAAAGCGTCCAACCCAAGATTAGCAATCCTATGATCGAAACCAGCTCCTCCATTATTCAAAAACCATTTCAAAGGAACAGCATCTTCAAATTCTTCAATCAACAATTCTCGAGTACTAAAACTTTTCAAAGGTCTGGGGAAACTAATCGCACTTCTTCTCTCTCCAAAATTCTTTTCAAACCTATCTAAATTCCTAGCTTCGTTTCTCAAATCCAATTGATCAAACATCATTTTACTGAAAACTTCGACTTCTTCTGGTAAAGACAACCATTCTGCTCCAGGAATGAGGTTCAAAACCTTTGCGAAGAAGGACATGATCTTGATATCTCTAGAAATGGTTTTATGAACTTTTGGATGTAAGATCTTGATCGCAACATCTGAAGTTGGGATCAAAGGTGACGAAGCATCTTCTGGGAATGCTAAGCCAAAGGTATGTTGTAATTGAGTTGTTGAGGATGAGGATTTCGAATGAGGTGATCGATGTCTTTCGGAAAGATACGAAGGTGGTAATAAATCTTGTCGAAGAGTTGCTCTGTAAACTTGTCCGACTGCTCCAATTCCCATTGGATCTTCTTGAAATTCTTCAAAGACTTCAGAAAAGGGTTTGTTGAACACTTGTTCGATGCACTTTTTCGTATATTTGAAGGAATGGGGCTTTCCATTTGCGTGAAGCTTTCCGAGGAGATCACAGAGCTCTTTTGGGAAGAGATCTTGTCGAGAACCTGCCCATTGACCTAGCTGTGTGAGACGAAGGAGGAAAGTCAAGAGAGGCAAAGAGTGAGACAAACGGGGTTCAAGAAGGGGAAAGGGTGCTCTTTCTACTTTTCCGAAGAGCTTCTCCGGTTCAAGATCTGATGTAAACAAATGTCAAAGTATTGTCTACATAATGCTCGAAAGCATCGTGGCAGATCCGGACTCATCCAGGAGAGACCAAGGTCGCTCAGAAACGTTCCGATCCCACTGTCTTCACATTCCCTTCCTCCTCTCCCCCAAGCACTTTTCAACATCTTCTGATGGAATAGAATAAGCTTCACAGTGACTGCCAATGCGACAAGGGGAAGAGATATCCCAACCCCCTTCACCTCTTATAATCTACCACCACCTCTCCTTTTACTCACCTTAATAAAAGTAGGACCAGCTCTCTCCATCTGTTTCACTAAGAAACCAAACCACCAAACAGCACCCCATCTTTGACCTTTATCCTTCTTACTCAATCTTCTACCTCTCCTCCTACCACCTTCCCTTCTTCTGCCAACCAATAGCATAGGTGCAGTCAAGATGACTGGAATGAAAAGTAGAGCTAGAACTATGAACCTCTTTGTTGTTCCTAAAGGTTCAAAGATGTAGATTGTCAAACCATCTAAAACTGAATAAAAGATTCTAAGGAATGGATTTGAATGATTGATGGAATCAACCTCTTGATCTTGGATTGATGGAGCGAATTCTTGAGAATTGGAGACTTCTGAGGAATCTGATTCTTCTTGGGCTGATAACTTTGGTTTCGAGTAACGATCTAGGAGGAAAGCGACTAGGAAACCGGAGGTGAAGGAGATCCAAGGTCGATAAGAGGTGGAGGTAGAGGTGGACGAGGATGATGAATTGGTTGAATAAGAAGATGATCTGGCTCGATGGAAAGATTTGTGAATGGATTCAATTGAGGTTAAATTTGAAGCTGAAAGAGATTTAGATGGAATTGAATTGAATTTAATGTTGCTGAATCTACTTGCAGCAGTTGAATTGAATCTGGCTAGGCAAGTCGATTCAAGTTTGAGATTTCTATTGCTATTGCTACAGCTGAACCTGCTTGAAGTCAATCCTAGCCTTACCCTACCCAGATTGGAGGGATTCATCGTTCAAATTGACCCTAAACACAATGGAGGTGGTGGATGGATGATAAGCAGAGCTTGGTGTTGGTCGCCTTGTTGCTGCTGGCTTTCTTCTTCTTCCCCCTCCTTCTCCCTTCGACCCAACCACGTTGGTCTTCCATCTTTCTGTTTCCTGATAGAATCAATCAAACGATGAGCTCACCGAATTCCACAAGTGATTCTTCCTCTCATCTCCGTCAAAGGTCTCAACTTCCAACCATTCCGACTGATTCAGATTTGACCTCTACTTCAACTGACATGTTAGCAAGAACTAACAATTCAATCAACAAAGATTTGAAGGATGAAAATGGTCATGAGCTCAGGTCAATCCAAATGGAAGGGGGAGAAGCCATCACGAATGGGAAGGAGAAAGATACAAGTGGTGGGGCTGGAAATCAGAAGGACAAGGAAATGAGTAAGAAGGATAGAGACGCTATTCTACTCTTGGTAGTTCTTTGTGAGTTACAATTGGGTATGAGAGTATCACATTTGGGGCTCGTGTAGATCTACATAGAATACGTGAAGAATCATACAGTAGACGTGGCAAGCCTCAAAAACATCTACGTGAGAGCCCATACCAGAAGCTGTCCCTACCTTTAGATCACAAACAATTATTTTAAACCTTCTACAAGCCCCTTCGAACCCGATCCATTAACCCTTTCGCCCCTCCCCCCTTCTTCTTTCCCCTCTACCCTTCTCCCCTCCCAGACACCCTCCAAGGAGTCCCAATAGGTCTGGCCTTCGGAACGATGCCTTTCCTATTAAAATCACATTCTTCCTATTCAGACATTGCGATCTTTGCACTTTCAACCTATCCTTACTCTCTCAAACTTTTCTGGTCTCCAATCGTTGATTCCATCTTCGTTCAGAATTTCAAGATTGGAGGTTTGAATTTGAGTTTGGGGAGGAGAAAGAGTTGGATCGTACCTATTCAAATGATGTTGGGTGCGATGCTTTGGGTTTTAAGTGGGAGGATCGAGGAGATTATGAATCAGGTGAGTATGGGAGACGAGAGAGGGGAGAAGAGAAAGGGTTTGAAGCTGACCATTTCTCATTTTGTTTCTCGATTGTGAATGATTGATTTCTTTCTCATGGATAGACTGTTCCAGATATCAAGTTCATTACCACTGTCTTCTTTGTTTTGATTTTCTTTGCTGCTACTCAAGGTTAGTAAACTCTTTTCTCCATGTCTTCACTTCTCTTCATCATGTCTCTTTTAATCTTCTTCTGTCTTGCACTCGAGAATTTGTTAAGATCTTACCCTTCTGACCTTGTGCTTCAATTCCTCTCTCACTCTTTTCAAACCTTTTCTTCAAAACTTTGTCCCTCTCTTTTTCTTCAACTTCTCCTCCCAAACAGACATCGCAGTAGACGGATGGGCTCTAACTTTACTATCTCAAGAAAATCTAGGTTACGCATCTACTGCTCAAACCATTGGAATCAACATTGGTTACTTCATGAGTTTCACTGTCTTTTTGGCTTTCAACAGTGTGGAGTTTGCGTAAGTCTTCTTCTCCTCTTTGCCCTCGACTTGTTTCTTCTTTTAAGCTGAAGTTTGAAGAAGCAGACTACAAAAAGGATCCAAAGACGAGAACCTGGGCTGAACTGACCATTCTTTCTGCCTTGCGAACCCTTCTCAGCAACAAGTACTTCAGATCAACTCCTCTCGATACTCCGATAATGACTCTTGGTGGCTATCTTCATTTCTGGGCCTATGGATTTATGGCTGTCACTGCTTGGTTGTTGGTCATGAAGAAGGAGGTGAGTAGTCGAGTTCTCTTCAACAAAACCTACCTGGTCAACTTTTCTGATCTTCCTTCTCCGATTCTTCTCCCTCCCTCTCCAGGACCCGGAACCTTCAAACCAAGAAGACATGGACTTAGTAGGAGTCTACAAATCAATGTTCAAAGTAGTCAAATTGAAAAACGTTCAATCTTTCATTTTAGTTCATCTAATCGCCAAAATCGGATTCCAAGCCAATGAAGGAGTTACAAATCTCAAACTAGTAGAAAAAGGGTTTGCAAGAGAAGATTTAGCATTAGCAGTTTTGATTGATTTCCCCTTTCAATTGGTCTTAGGTTATCTAGCAGCTAAATGGTCTCGTGGAAGTAACGCTTTAAATCCTTGGTTATACGCTTTCTTTGGTCGATTGATCTTTGCAATTCTATCTATCTTTTTAGTAGCTGGAGTTCCAGCTGCACCAATCGGAATGAATTATTTCATTCTAGTCATCTTATTTACAGTCACAAGTAGTTTCGCCTCAACAGTTCAATTTGTTGGAATCAGTGCTTTTCACACTCAAATCGCAGATCCTTTAATAGGTGGAACTTATATGACTTTACTAAACACAGTTTCAAATTTAGGTGGAACTTGGCCAAGGTTTTTCGTTTTCAAAGCTGTGGATTCATTCACTGTAAGTCATTGTGTTCCAAAAGGTGTCGGAGCTAAATTGGTCGAACACTCTAAAAATCTTTTGAACAATTTAAACTTAGATAAAGAAAATTCGATTGGATTAAAAGAATGCGTTACTGATAAAGGTAGAGCTTTATGTGAAGAAATTGGCGGAACTTGTCATATCACAAAAGATGGTTATTTCATTACTAGTTGGATTTGTGTGGCTATTGGTTTTATCACTCTTTTCGTTTTCATTTTACCTACGTGTAAAAGATTACAGAGTTTACCTCTTACTGCTTGGAGAGTTACTAATTCTGCTGGAGGGGCTAGAATGGATTAGAAGGGAGAATCAAACAATCCCCGTCAAAAGATCTCTCCTCATGTACCAATTAATTTTATAGAATCCAAAAATTTCTTACGTTCTTTCTCGAATTAGTACCCGAGAAGAAATGTCTGAGGATGAGGTTGTGAAAGGGAAGAAAGCTCACCTCAAAGCCAAGCAATCACAGCCACGTTTTACGACATGTATACTGATTCAGTTTGAGCATTTGAATGTTGACTGTCACAGTTTTTCTTCAGAAACGACGTTATTTGTTTGGGAAGAATCTACATAAGGTCTGTTCGACTCGAACTTCTTCGATCCGAGTCTCTCCTTTCTCTACTTCCCACCACCTCATCCTCTAATTCTTCCTTCAGCATGTCTCAACCACTACCACCATCCTGGAAAGACCTCGGAAAGAGTGCCAATGATCTTTTAGGAAAGGATTATCCAATTCACGGAAGTACTTTAGAAGTAAAGACAAAGACTCCAACTGGAGTTGTCTTCAAGGTTTTGGGAGTTAGAGACACCAAATCTGGAAACATCAACGGTGATCTAGAAGCTAAATGGGAAGACAGAAAGAATGGTGTCTCTTTAACTCAAGCTTGGTCAACTGCTAACGTTTTAAGAAACAACGTTGAATTAGAGAACCACATCGCAAAGGGTTTGAAGTTAGAGTTGGTCTCTACCTTGATCCCAGACAAGGGTACCAAGAACGCAGTCTTCGCTTCAACTTACAGGCAACCAGGTGTTCACACTCGTCAACACCTTGACCTTTTCAAGGTGAGTAGTAGAGAGAGAGGCAAGAGCCTTGAGCTTAGACCAAGGTGTTGGTTGCACGAAGGGGAGGAAGGAGCAAGAAGGAAGCTCCCAAGCGGCCTAGCTTTTCCAATCGCAAGGGAGCTCTTGATTCGAAGTTTCACAAAGCAAACCTCCATCTTACTGCTGCTGTTGAGGAGAGTAGGAGCTCGTGTCCATCGGTTAGCCTTCCTTCCTCTAATCCTTCCTTCCTTCCTCCCACCCTCTCTCCTCTCTCATTCCCTCAGGGACCAATCTTCACCGCCGATGCCGTTCTAGGGCGTGATGGTTTCCTAGCCGGAGCTGAAGCTTCCTACGATGTTCGTAACGGAAAGCTATCTCGTTACAACCTAGCTGCTGGTTTCCACGCTCCAGAATACGCTGTCACCATTCACGGTTTGGGAAACCTATCTACCTTCTCTGCCTCTTACTACCACCGTGTTAACTCTGATATTGAGGCCTCTGCTAGAGCCACCTACGACTCTAAGGGAGCTTCTAACCAAGTCAACCTTGAAGTCGGTACTAAGACGTGAGTGTTGCAGCTTTAGTAGGAGTGCAAGATTGGGGGTGAAAGGAGGGGATCGAGTAGGAGGTTGTAGGATTTTGAAGAATTTCCAGATGGTTTTACTCCTAGAATGAAAGTAAGGTGGAGCCGCCCTTGGTGCAAAATGGAAGCAAGACAGAGAGAGGAAGGAAGCTCCTCTGCTCTGTCCCCTTGTCAGGCCAAAAAGCTTCATTGGCCTAAAGGTCATCTAGTAAATCCTGGATCTCGATTCATGCCGATTCCCCACCAGCTCTCATTTGAGTCTAGACACTGATCCCCTTTCCTCTCTTCCTCTCTTCCTCTCCTCATTCTCTCCTCCTTCTTCGACTTCTTAGCTACCTTGACAACGCTGCCTTCGTCAAGGCCAAGATCAACAACGCTGGTGTTCTTTGCTTGGGATACACTCAAGCTCTCCGGTGAGTTTTAAGAGACGTTTTACTTCGAGGAGTGAAGTGAAGTCCCTCTTTTTTCTTTTTGAAAGAAGGCCACGCATCTTGAGCGAGGCTCATCTGGTAGTGACTTTGAAACTCAAGAAATCAAACTACCTGAAAGAGTTAGACGAATCGCGCAAGTCTCTTGGGGCTTCGCTCAAATTGAGGCTCAAGCTCCAAGAGAAACGAAATCCAATCCATTGACTCTTTTCAGCGGCCCCTGCTATCATTCGTCCTGACCTTTTGTCTCTATCCTTTGCTCGGCATTTTCCTCCAGACCTGGTGTTAAGGCCTCTCTCGGTCTAGCTCTCGACACTGCCAAGCTAGGAGATGCTACCGCTGGCTCCAACGCTCACAAGGTTGGTGCCTCCATGGTCTTCGAAGCTTAAATAATGTTGAACAGTTTCAATATCAACTTCTCAAACAAATCCAATCTAGCAACTTCAATTCTTTCGGGAATCGAAAACCCCCTTCATCTTTCTATCCTCCCCAATCCAACTTTCATCTTTCTCAAATCACCTCTTTCCCTTGTTTAATTGATGTAATGCGAAAGAAACAAAACAATCTGTCTTTTCTAAAGGAAAACTCTAGTGGATCCAAGAGGGATGTCTCTTCAAACCCTCTCGAGGCCTCTCCGTTGAGAACTGTCGAGAAGTAGGGATGACACATAGTTGAGGAGTGTCAATAAGTAGAAGTGCTGATCACAAGAGCCGGTATAGGAGAAAGAGATGAGATTGTGGTTAAAGCCTAGAGGACGTCGACTCCGTCACTTAGAGCCAAAACCTCTTCATCTGGCTGCCTTCAAATAGAGCTCGAACTTAAAGACTGCTTCTAAAATTGATTCGCATATTAGTAATGGATCAGGAATTCGGGTGATCGGATGGTGTGAGTGTTGGAGTAATTCGGTTCGAATCGTCTTCACTGTCTCTCGTATCGTTTCTCGAATCGCCGAAGCGCTTGCGATACTTTGCTGCGCAGAAATCTCAGTAACTTTGAATTTGAGGATGAAAAGCTGGTTCTTGGATCAAACTATCTAAAAGTACATTCTCCAACGTTCTAATGCCACCTTACCTCTCCCTTCCCCGAAGAATCAATTCCCCCTTGAAAATTCCTCACCCTCTCTTCTGAAACATCTAACCATCCCTAGTCCTCCTTTTTGTTATTTTTGACAGTTGATCCCAGGTTCTTCTCCTCTGGAAGTCCATACTGCGGTAGTTTGAAGTCCTCTGGTTCATCTTTTGTAGCTGAACTTTTCGTCCAAGGGAGAATAAAAGAATAGATCTTGAAGACTTTTGAGCCCAAGTAGAACGCCAACCTTAAACCCCATCTTTGAAGCTTCGTATTTGGATGAACGACTCCCGGAACAATGGAAGGGACCTTTTGTATTTGCTCAACGAAAGGACGAAAGAGGTCTTCGAACTTTTGAAAAGCGACCTCCGGTCTCTCTCCCTTTTCCAACTTGCTGAGCTCTCCAGCTAAAACAAATGGAGATAGAATAGCTAAAGAAGTTCCCATACCGGTCAAAGAAGTAGGAGCGTGAGCTGTATCACCCAAACAAATGATTCTACCCTCCCACCACCTTGACATCTTAATTTGTTGAGTAACCTGAAAATAGAAATCATCAGCTCCATCTAAAGAGTCCAATAATCTTTGACTTTCCCATCCTACATCCTTGAATCCAGTCTTCAACAAAGCCTTCTGAGCTTCCTTATCCTTTCTAGAGGTTAGCTTCCAAAGCTCTTTCGATTCTTGAGTTCTAGGCATTATGGTAAACACGGCCCTGACATTCCCAT
The DNA here is from genome assembly GCA_012976225.1 of Golubevia sp. BC0850. Taxonomy (NCBI): domain Eukaryota; kingdom Fungi; phylum Basidiomycota; class Exobasidiomycetes; order Golubeviales; family Golubeviaceae; genus Golubevia; species Golubevia sp. BC0850. Next base: position 235,895 of record JAAVVG010000019.1, on the reverse strand, counting down.
AAGGATCTGGCCTTAAACTGACGTTTCTTCTTCCAAGTCCAAAGTAAAGACTCCACCAGTTGTTATCTCTCTCAGTACGAGGGGCCGTCCAATACGCTACCATTAATCCGAAATCTTTGATCTTGACGGACGATGATGGGAAAGCCATTTTACGAAGTGGCGACCACTGTCCATCTGCTGCTACCACCATATCATACTCTGATTCTGATCCATCGCTTAATCTCAATCGGACTGATTTCTCATCGTTAGATAGAACCTGCTTGACAGTCACTCCGAATCGATAATCAACATTCTCCATATCTTTCGACGCTTCATAAAGTAATTTTGAAAGATCTCCTCTTAAGATTTCGTATTCGGCAGTGAAACTTCCGTTAAACCCTTTCAAGACTGGGAATCTAGCAAATGCTTGTCCTTTTGAATCAACCAATTGGAAGCCTTCTTCCTGAAAACATGTGAAGTAGTCGAGTAGAGTGTGATGAGAATTGAGATGCTGAACTCGCTCTTCTTTCCCAAGCATAACTCACTGTAGTGTTAAGACTCTTGACTTCGTCTGTCAGATTCATCATCTTCAATACTTGGATAGCACTACCTCTGACGTCAACGTTCTGACCAATGGATAAGAGAGAGGGAGCTTTCTCTACCACCGTAACCGTTTGACCAGTTTTTGAAAGCCACCATGCTAAGGAGGGACCTGCGATTCCGGCTCCTGAGACAAGAACTCGCATGAAACCTGGAGATGATGCATGAACGAGTCAAAGGGAGAAGAGGGAAGGGAGATGGAGCGAAGAAAACGTGGGACGAAGACGGGAGAGTAGGGAAGGAGACGTCAGAAATGGCAAGAAGAGATTGGATAAGAGACGACAGATAAGACTGTAAGATTGCAAAAAGGAGTTGAGATCAGGAGCAGCGCTTCGAAAAAGTCAAGTGATACTCACGGAATGAGGGCAAAGCTAAAGGATTGGGTCGACTACTTGAATGGATTCTGAAGAAGTCTCGTCTCGGTCTCGATGGATCAAAAGAGCGAGTGGAGAAAAAGTTGAAGAGAGGATCGGAAAAGGAGAAGACAAAAAGAAAGAGAAAGAGAAAGTTCGAGATGGATCAATGCACCAGCAATTCTCTCACCCGTTCAAGACTTATCGAGACAAGTTTAAAGGGTGACGACGTGTAAGCCCATGCAAGATTACCAAATGCTGTTTGACTTGATTGAGCGATTCCTTCTGGCAGTAAATAACGTCTTCCGCTTTCCGTTCTCGTTTAAGTCCATAGAAGGGTGGTACATGGGGGTGCGAGTAGGTGAAGGCTCTTCATCGTCTTCATCGTCTTCGGGTCAAGCGATCAAGTCTCTCCACATCAAGACCTTCAAACATGATCGATTTCACATTAAGTCATCAAGCTTTCCAAGGCGCTTTAGTGAAGAGGGCGAGTCCAGAGAGGCAGCATCATTCAGCTCTATTTCTCCCAATTGTCACTTTGCCAACCTGTCGACCCTCCGTTCTCTCTATTTCTTCCTCCATCGAGATATTCGAAGAACAGTTCGAAGTGGGCAGAAATAACGTCTTCAAGCTTCCAGCTTCCAACCTTCACCGCTTCATCGCTTCACCCGCCCTCCCTTCACAGCCAGAATCTCCTCGTACTTTAGCAAATTGCAGAATCTCACAAAGTCACAAAATGAATTGTCGAGAAAAACAAAAGGTCAAATTAAAAGGAAACAGCAAACAAATAAGCGAAAAACAGAACAGATCCATCTGAGTCCTACTCAACAGTGTCCAACAGTTTCTTGGCCCATCAGAATCAATCGAGCTTCTCTCCCTCACTCCCATTCGCGACTTGAAAGCCAACGAGCGGATGTAGAGGGACAAGTCATCGACGGGCGACGTCAATCGGCTAATGAAAGTCGAAGGGGCCCAGGTAATTTGTCTCGTTGGCAGGAGAAGCAAAAACGATTGGAGTTCATCGGCTGGGTTGAAACGGTGGCTCTGTTGAGCAAATAAGACGCAGAAATCAACTGTAAAGATGATTCCGTAAAGCTGAGGGAGAGGGAAAGGAAGAGGAGAGGAGGATAGGAGAGGACGGAATAGTTAGGACTTTGACGAGTCGAACAAAGAAGAAGAGAGAGAAAGAGAAAGGAGGAGGGAAAGGAAAGTGAAAGGTAGGGGTATTTTGACACTTACTATGACGTCTGAAGAATCGTTCAACCCAGTTATGGCTCCATTTTAAAGGATCCAGGAAGATTTGGAAGACAATTAGCGGTGCAAATTTTGGAAGGACTTTTTCGCAGCTGAGATTTTCTCAGCGAGACCTGTTCGACGCGCTTCAAAGGCCACTTCTTCTCGAACATCGAACTACCTCTTGTCAGTCTTTCTCTCCATTCTACTCTCTACTAAGAATCGCTATACCACCTGCATAAACTAAATGACTGTCTCGCTCACCACCGAGTTCTAATCGATGAGGAGTAGCCTTCAGATAGCAAACAGAACCTATAAAGCCTCGCACCTTTTGCTGCGAGTGAACCAAGAGACTTTGAGGCTGCAGAGCCAGCGAGAGACCTCTATCTGACTATCTTAGGTTCCTTATACATTCTGAAAAGGAATTTGTGTGATGTTCTTGGACTCCAAGGCGCTACTGAGTGGTCGAGGCCGGGACAGAGGGGTGAGGAATGAAACAGGTGGTGTTCTTGCTCATTTCGGACCACTAGTGAGACTATTCGATATGGCCAGCCATCACTGAATGTTCAAGTAGTGATTATAAGCCTACAGAAGTCCCCCAGTATGTCAACATTCCTAGAAAGAAAAGGTGTGGCTCGTCTTCTCAGAAGTGTCATAGAGTCATAGTCGCATACTCTTTTTCTCCACTCTCGGAGCCAACCGAAGCGTCAAACGTTAAGTAATCTGCAGAATTGTTCCTATCAAAGTTTATGAATTCGAAAGTCTTCTTCACTACCGAGAAATTCAATCTGATGTGATGGTGGCAACTTGCGAGTCGAACGAGGTTTGGTCCCAACCACTTCACTCACGCTCAAGAAATTTGGCACCGAGAGTGGACACTTTGATGCTCAAAGGATGTTCGTCAAACACGGCTCGGATCCACCTCGACTGCTCATAGAAGTGCCACTACCTTTTCTTTTCGGTTGGGGTTGAAGAGAGGTCTTTGCCTTCAGGCACCTGCCCTACAGAACAACCCTCGGATAGAGACAAATGAAGGAGAGCCAATTAGTTCGAGAAAGGAAGAGTCCAGCCGAACTCAGGGAGGGAAGAATGTCCCCTCAGACTCTGAGAGAAGTGACGGCTTCAGGATTCTAAGAGATTATCACTTGAAGTATCTCAAGAACCAAATCAAATGTAGAGGTTTGCGATTTTGTCATTTATGCTGAGAAAGGGGCCAAAGTATCAATTACTGAACTTTGTCTTATCGTCAGAACCATCATGACTACCTTTCACCTTCTCAAATATTTGAAGTTCGAATTCTACAGCTTCAGCCAACGTGGACGGAATCGAGGTTCTCCGATCTTTAACACCTGTTTTGCAGTGCAAACAGATAAGTCGCCTTCAGATTACGGGTTTGGGAAATGTTAGGGAAGGGTGAGTCAACCCTTCCCTGAGATCTTAAGTTCAATTCCTTCTCTGACAATTTGAGGACTTAACCTTGAAGGCATGTCATCGTTTCCTTGTGTTTCTCTTCCTTCCTTCAAACAGCTAAAGATTTTCTTTACTTTACAGCGTAGCGAAGAACCTTCCAGGTTTAGAATCGGCCTTCGACGCGAGGTGATGTGGGAGGGAGAACCGAGAATCGGTGTGACGACAGCGGTTGGAAGGACGACCTTTCTACGATGACTTCTGATTTCTTTCATAACTCCCTTTCGATTTCGAAAGACTCTCCGAGCATTAACGATACATCGATTGGACTGTTTTACAGCGGACCTTTCTCGTACTTCAACGAGACGGAGATCGTTCCAACTTTCAAACTGTCCCTCGAGTTCAACGGAAAAGAATCGTTAAAGTCCCAAATCAGGAAAAAACTAAATACATAACCTTCAGAACCAAAAACCAGACGGGGAGAGGTAACGAAAGACACAAGTCTTAATTCCCCACCAATGAGGACATCATCTTCTTGTAGTCTCCAGAAGTTTCACCTTCCACTCTGTTCTTCAAACCTTTCTTGTGTTGATGAGCTACATAGGCTTGTTTGACATGTTCGAAACGTTGACAATTCCTGAGGAAGAAAAAGAGATTCGAAAGATTGAGATTAGCTTGACGAAATGTTCTCCTATCCACTGTTCACCTTCAAAACTCAAATCCTTCTCTTTCAAAGATTACTCACCAATGAGCTCTAGCAACTCTATAGATCAATCTCTCATCCTTAGTTCCCATTCCCTTCATACTTTCTTCAATCAATTTAGCGTCTCTCTCGATACCAGTTCCATCTCCCTCGACTCCCTCGACGATGAAAAGTAAAGCATCTTTCATGTGACCCGAGAATTCAGATCCAACAGCTTTGGAAAGTTTAGATTTCCTCTTTTGTTCGAAAGTTCTGGCGACAGCTTGAAGATGAGGAGTAGATCTCTGTAGTAGAACTCCACAAGTGGCGATCTCATCGGTTCCCATGCCTTTGAATGCAGAGATCAAAGTCTGGACGTCTTGATCTACCATTTGAGGGTTTACGGGAGTGTTGTCTGGGTGAGAGGGAAAAGGGGAGGGGTGAGACAAAGGAATGGATTGATCAATTCGACGTCTTGAGAGGACTTACCTTCCATTCTGACCCCTTGCAATGCCATTGTAAACATTCTCTTCGTCTTCATCGATAACTCTCCATCTACTACTTTTTCCATATCTTTGTTATAGTTCGCTCTGTAGGCTTGTTTGAGAATGTAGATTTCTGAATTCGTTCGACCTAAAAGGACTTCATTTAAGATGTCTTCATGAGTACCAGCGCCATCGCAGGCTCGATTGATCAACCAGACATCATAACCAACAGGTCCGAGTACCTGATGATCAGTTTAGAGAGAAGAGAGGAAGGAGGTCAGAAAGAGAAAGGAATCTTGTATGAGGGTCACAGAATCCACCCAATTCAACCTTCTCGTCATTCCAAACTTCCCCCGTAAGATCTTCAGCATCTTAAAAATCACAATTTGAAGCATCTCGCCACCAAAAGCCAAATAATTCCTCCATCACCTGCTATCTCACTCACCTTGGCTCTCAAAGCAGCTTCGAACCAACCGCTAGTTTCCTTCTCCAAGAGAGACAATAGATCCTTCCCAACAGTTGCTTTGAAGCTATGTGATAGACTGTCGATCTGAAAAGCGTCCAAAGGAACCAAAGTCTGAATCAACTTAGCCTCATCGGTTCCGAATCCCTTTGTTGCTCCTCTGATCTTATCGATGTCTGCTTGAGGAAAGTATCCTTGGGGAGGTTGAGCAGGCTGATGGGGCGGTGGAGGAGGAATTGGGACTCCTAAGTAGAAGAAAGAAGAAGGTTGAGGATATGGAGAATTCTGGGGAGGTCCTGGTTGATGGTAGGCTTGTTGCTGGAAGTGCTGAGGTGGACCAGTAGGAGGCGGGTAGGCTTGCTGGTGCTGTCCTGGAGCTCCATACCCATCTGAATAAGTGGATTGAAAGAGATCTTGAGATCAGTAAGGTTTTGGAGGAAAAGTGAATGGCTTTTGTACTAACGCTGCTGAGGGGGATAGGGAGAATGTTGGCCTGGGGGAGGATAAGCTCCCATCTGAGGTGGTCCAGGAGGTGGAGGGTAAGCTATTTGAAAGACAGAAAAGAAAGGGTGAGAGGAGGAAAGAGGAAATGAGCATAACATGCCAAGTCGATACAGATAGATAGTTATCAAATTCTGTCCTCTGTTTCCTACTGACCTTGCTGTTGGCCATGTCCTGGTGGAGCTCCATAAGGTGGTTGATACATGGTTGTTAAATTGATTTAAATTTGATTTTAGGATATGGAAGAGGGAAAGAGAAGAGGTGAGATTCTGCTTCTTATATCCTGTGCTCCACTTTACTCAGAGACTCAGTACAGCCTCACTCGAACCTCGTGCTTCTTTCTCTCTACGCCACAACACCGCTTTCAATCATCATCACATCATTCTGTTGATACGGGAACAGCAAATCAAAATTCAAAGAAAGAGGAAAAGGAGAAGTAAAGGGAGGGGAGAGAAGGAGTTATTGGGGGGGGGGGGAAGGCAAAAAAGGGAGAGAGAAAACAGAACCAAGGAGATCGTCAAAAAGGGTGAGATTTGTATTTTTGTGAGAGTGAGAAAGGGTCGTTGAAATCGAGTTAGGGGGAAATAGAAACAAAGAAGCGAAGAGGCCTATTTTATATTTAGCGTTGAGGTTGAGAGAGAAGGGGGTTAGGGGAGGGGGAGGACATGAAAGGGAGGAGATGGCAGAAAGATTTGGGAGGTGGGATTTGAAAGAAAGAAACTTGAGTTGAAAGAGCATGAGGGAAGAGTGAAGAGAAGAAGAGTGTGGAAAGTCTTTAAGGGTTTGCGTTGGGAAATTTTCTCGGAACTGATTGGATTTTGAAGATGGACGGATCTTGAGAGAATCAAAATTGAGCATGGAAAGGAAGATCGAAGGAGTTGAAATTGAAGCAGAGAGTTTTTGGACCAGAGAAAACTTGGGATTGAAGAGTTGGAACCCAATGATTTGAAAGTCTTCCTCACACCCTTGAGTTGTTGATCCATATTGACGTTTCCAATTCCTCTTTTGGTATTCTCACAAGTTGATCTTTGAAGCTATCCGTCCCTCTTCCCAATCCGAAAGGTAGAGAGAAGCAGGTGGGGGAAAAAAAGGTTCCAGAAGGGTATACTTGAATTTGAGTTTAGAAACCTTTCTTTTTTTTAATCACCCATTTCTGGCCCTCCAAGAGTTCCTTTGAAATCCACCCAGAGCCTTTTCATTTCCGATTTGAGACTTAGTCCCTCCCCTCTCCCTCCCCCATTCCTACTCGTTCTCTCCTAACCACTTCTCCACAGATAAAAACGTGAAAACTTGATTCTTGAAACCTTTGAAGATAGAAGGTTTCCTCTAATTTAAAGAACGGTACATTTTCCCTTACTCCTCTTTCCAGGTTTGCTTAGAAGAGCAGCACGAGTAGCATGTTCAAAGACTTCCCTAACTCCTTGTCCACTCTTAGCTGAACATTCCAAATAACGTGTGGCACCAATCTTTTGAGCTACTGCCATACCCTGTAATTCAAAAAAGAAAGAGAAGAGAAGGGAAACAGAAGTGAGAAAACAATGCGTCTTTGAAATCCTCTCCAATTCTTTCAAGACAACTCACCTCTTCTGGGCTAACAGGTCTTTGACTAGTCTTTCTCAATTCTTCAATGATCTTTGGATCACGACGAAGATCCATCTTACATCCTACTAAAATGATTGGGAGGTTTTGACAGAAGTGCATGACTTCAGAAATCCACTGTTGAAGGAAGGAGTGGGAAACGGGGATAGTAGGGGGTCAAAAATCTGTGATTGGCGACTCCTCGACTTCCAAAGGGCAGAGACTGTTTTTCGTCTAGTTTCAACGAAGCCGTCTTTCCTGTCACTTGAGAAACTCATTTACTCTCATCTCAAATCCCTTCTCTCTCAGGCTCCTGAGCACAGCCTCCCATTTCTCATCTCTCCACCCCCACTCTCTCATCTATCTCCCCTTTCTCCTCTCTCCCAGCCAGTTTCCTATCTTCTTTCCCTCTCGTTCTCATAAATTCTCTTCTGTCTCCACATTCCCTCCCTATTTCTGAGCACCGAGTCCTACCCCCTCTATCTCTCGTTCTCTCCCTCAGACTCACCTTCTCCTGAACATTGTCCAAAGAATCAGGACTATCAACAGCGAAACAGATCAAGATGACATGACTATCAGGGTAAGATAGAGGACGTAGACGATCATAATCTTCTTGTCCGGCTGTATCCCAAAGAGCTAACTCGACGTGCTTTCCATCAACTTCGACGTCTGCTACGTAGTTTTCGAAGACGGTTGGGACGTAGACCTGTAGAGGAGTGAAAAAGTGAGGTTGCAAGAACAATGGGAGAAAGGGGAAGAGAGAAAGGGGAGAGGTGAAGGGAAAGTTCAGAGATTTAGAAATGGGCTTTGATGAGAGTTTGAATTGGATATCTTCAAGAGGAAGAGGGCCATAGAATTGAAAAACAAAAGTTTCAATGCAATCTGAATTGTGGCGTCTTGAAGGAGTGACCAATCTGTTCTGAAGCTCAGTGTCCGGAAAACTCTTGAGGAAGGTTTCCCCTTCCCTCTCTACAATCAATCCGACCTTCCAAAGCCGCTTGAGGTGTCCAAGAAACTTGCTTGGTCTGGTTCCTTTCCATGACCCCTTTCTTCATAAACCGACACCGAACCAAAATCATCTGGAAGGGGACTGTAAACCCCAAAGTTACAACTTGCAAGAGAGAGAAAGAAAAAAAAACTCACCTCTGGGAAAGTACCCTGAAAACCAAGTGCAATAGGGAAAGTTAAGAAAGCAATGTCAGTGTTTCTAATTCTCCATCAGAGTGCGATTGAACTGTCATTGCTTGAAAAGAGTTGATCCTCCCTTTCATCGGCCCAAAGCAGCCATCCTTTCACCCTGTCTAAGATGATGAGGGCGCGCGATTCCTCAATCTTCCCTACAAAGAACTGAACTTTTCTGTTATCGAAGAAGCTCAAACCTTACAAAAAGCCAAAGCAGCATCTAAGAATCGTTGAACAGATTCGAGATGCCTAGCTGAGCCCTTGCTCCACCAAGTTTTGCGAGTTCCCCTATCCTTCCAAACCTGTTTAGTTTGTGAAATACTAACCTTTGAGAAGACTATAAGTAAACAAGTCTTACCACAAGCACCTATTTGGAAGAAAGAGAAAGTGAAGGGTCAGTCTCGGTGAAAGTTATAGGGGTCTTGGTAGGGGTTTGAGGTATTGAAAAGTCTCGATGTTGGAGTTTTGAATGTCTGGATTGATTATTGAGGTTTGAAGAGAGATCTCGATTGAATAATGTTGAAGACTAGAGATGTATCTTGAAGAGGTGAGTGAAGAAAGGAAAGGAGAAACAGAGACTTACCATCTCCTACGATAACTCTTGGGGATGGAGGAAGGCAAGAGATAGGATGGTATCGTCAGTCTTAAGCTCAAAGAAGAATGGATGGTTCTGAGGTGTGATCTCAAATTTAGACGATCAACTGCTTTCATTCCGACTGAGGACTGCAGAACCTAAGATAGAATGGTCGATTGAAGATAGCGAAATTCAGGAGAGGGGGGGGGGGATTGGAAAACTCACAGCTTACGACGGATTTCAGCCATGATGTTTAGTTTGGATTTGAGTTCAAGGTGTTTGGAAGGATTGTCTGAGTTATTTGGTTGAGGAGGATAAAGGTAAGGTTGCTGGTCTTGATCTGGAAGAGCAAGAGCAAGAGCAAGAGGAGGAGCAAGAGATGAGATCATCAATGTTGGAAAGCGAAGGGCTTGGGTTGTAGTATCTAATTGAGTAGAATCAGGATAGAGATAAGTGAACCTCAATCTGTGCCATGCTTACTCACAGTTTTGTTAAAGATGCTGTGTGGGAATGGAGTGGAATGGAGTCGAATTTGGTTTCATCAGCTGTTGCTCCCTCCGACCCCATCCTCGCATTCTCCCCTCCTCAGTCATCAGTCTATCCTCTCGCCTCGTTGCCTCTTAGTTATGGAGAAACGAATGAAAAGGTCTCCCCTTTTCACTCATACGGATATCTTGTCACCCAAAATCAAGAGACAAGCTACTTCAACTTCAACTCCTTTAGGCAATGGTACTAAAATCAATTTGGTTGTAGGATATGGAACTGAATTGACTTACTCTCTTCCGATTCAATTGGGAGATCAGACTTTCAACTTTCAGGTGGATACTGGTAGTGGTGACATAGTGAGTAGAAGGATTGGACAACATTCATATCGGGATCAGTAGATGGAGTTGAGCAGTTGCCAAGCCGACTGACTGACTTGTAGATGGGTTAGAATGGAATCAGAATTAGTCTCACTTCTCATTGGAAGTGAGGATAGATCTTTGATGTTTCATTCAGTTGGAGAAGGAAGTTTACTTCCAGAGAGGCAAAGTGGTTCTAGAGATACTAGAGTAAGACTATGAGGGGCAGGTAAGATCCAAGATAGCCATGGCCAAGGCATACATTTTCTATCCATTGTTTTGTCTGGTACTCTAAGGGCTACTGCTATCCGAATGCGAGTGGGCAGGGAGCTCAAAGACGTTGGGTAGAATTGGTTTCTCTAGAATCCCTTTCTCCCCGCTTCTACTTCTTGCCCATGGTCTCGAGCCGCGGAAGCAGATTTCGAAGAAGACAACATCGAAGTGGATTTCATTCTGACTCGTCGATGGACCAAGGAGACTGGTCAATTTCGTCATGAGATGGTCGGCCGATCCCAGACGGTGGCGAAGATGGATCCCCTTTTTGGAAAATATCAACTTTTGAAGAGATAGCCAGGAAATCCAGATCCTTCAAGCTAATCATCCTCCCTGGTCCTTCTCCCTCCCTCTCTCCCTACAGTGGGTAGTCAACGAGGATTGTAAATCCAATTCCTGTAATCCATCTTCAGGATCTTCAGTTCCAAAATGGGATGTTCAACCTTCAACCTCAACGAATTTAGATTTCTCAATAGATTATTTAATAGGTAGTGTTTCAGGTTCAGTAGTTCGAACTGATTTAACTTTAGGTTCAACAGTTAATTTAGGACAAGCCATAGGATCAATAAACACAGTAACAGATGAAGCCTTATCCACTGGTAATTTTTCAGGAGTGGTTGGTTTATCTTTACCATCAAATTCAATCATTGCAAATCAATCTTATACAAGTCCGCCTGATACTTCAAATGTCAATCCAGAAAATCAAGCTTCGGATCCTAGTCTTACTGGATCGGTTTTAGCTGGACTTTGGAATTCAAATAGTGCTAATGGGAGTGGGAAAGTTGGATCCAGATATTTTGGATTAGGTTTACAAAGATTACCTTCAGATGGTGGAGTTGGAGAATCAGTCATTACTTTTGGAGCTCAAGATCCTAATTACGTTCCAGATGTCAGTCAAATCAAATATCAACCTGTTGTTCCTAGTTCTGACGGAATCGCAAGACATTGGAATACATATCTCTTAGATATCATAGTTGGATTCAATGATACAACAACTCATATCCCAGTCGGAACAACAGCAGTACCAAGTAATTCTTTAACTCCAACAGTAGTCTTAGATTCAGGAGCTGGATTAAATTATGGACCTGCGGAAGTTTTGAATGCAATGTATGGAGCTTTTGGAGTCGGACCTGCAAGTGATGGTTCAGGTGGCTATTACATGTCTTGTGATTTACAAATGAACATCACTTTAGGAGTTGGAAATATCTACGTTCCTATCCATCCTTTAGATGCTAGTTTAGTTACCTATGATCAACAAGGTACTAAGGTTTGTTTAGGTTCTTTTCAAGCTTTACCTGCTGCTAGATCTGGTCAGAGTTTACCTGCTGATTGGGTTCTATCAGCTCCTTTCTTGAGAAATGTTTGGTCAGTTTATTCTTGTGATTCTATTCAAGGTGATGGATTGGTTAATGCAACCACCGATTGTAATCCTACAATAGGTTTGTATCCTACTACTACAAATCAAACTTTAGCTGCTGATCAATTTCATAGAGTTAGAGTTTTAGGTGAACAACTTGGTGATGACTCTAGTATCAACAATCCGAATGCTAACAAAGACAGTGGTGGTTTAACAGCAGGAGTAAAAGCTGCTATAGGTTTAGTTTGTGGTTTGGTTGGAATCGTAGCTATCATGATTCTAGCATTCTATCTACTTAAACGTAGAAGAATGAAACAATTGGGTTTAGTCGCTGGAGGAAATAGAGATGAGAAAGCTAGAGAAACTTTAGATGAAGATGCTTTTTTAACTGGTGGAATGACTCCAAAAGAAGAAGAGTTAAGTGAAAATCAAGCTAATAAAGTTAGAGAATTAAATCTTATTCATGGAGTTTTCGATGATGATATACATGATTCTGGAAAAGATTTCTCTAAATCTCAATCAAGAGATTTTGGAACTGAAACTGGACTTACGAGTAACAATGATTGGGAAATTAGTTCTACTCCTTATGTTGATGCTAGAAAGGTTAAGAAAGAATATCTCAAGAGGAATCCAGATGTCAAAGGTAGTTTGACTGAGGAAAGTCCTACAAGTCAGGATGGAAAAGGACTTCCTAAAAACAATCGGGATACCATCAATTCTGACATCTTTGGAGATCAGGATCAAGATCAAGGAACTCCTTTAAGACCTCTAACGAAAGATTCTCATCAACATTTCCAGCCTCTATGAGGAGGATCTCTTCTCATCTCTGCTCTTTTCTTTTTTCGATTTCCTAAGGTTCTCTGTCTCGCTTGTGTCAATGGTTTACCCCCTCTTCCCTCTTGTTAATATCATGCATTTCAGTTCTCATGTCTATGCTTTAATATCGTATCTTCTGTTGTTTCAATTTCATCCTTTTGCCCCCTCATTTATACGGACGTTTGTCTCTCAAAATTCACTCACTTTTGTTATTGTCCTTTGCCTCCCATAGCTATCTCAAAACTTCTTGTATATCTTCCGACGTTGCTTCTCACATTTTCAACATTAATGGATAAATTCGCGAATTATAATGTCACGACCAGCGTCTGGAAGACTGGGAGTTAGCGGATGAGTGACGATAGGACAGAAGAAGCGATGCTGGGCGATCTGCTAGGCGGTCATACCTATTGGCAATGATAAAATCATTCGCAAGGAGAAGAGGCAACTAGATGCAAAAGCAATTGCCAAATGTTTGTTCTGTTGAATGGTTTGAGCTGTCAGCTTCATGTCGCTTTTGTAGAAAGTTGTTCGAAAGTTCGACTTCTCCAGAGGAGATGATCACCTCACAACTTAATGGGGATCACAGTACAACGATCTGACGAAGAAACACTTGGAAAAGAGGTGAGACTCGCAAAACTCTGGAGTTGATTCTCATCCGGGCTGCACCAGTTCAAGGGGTTAGCCTTTGATGTGAGTCCAAGCGTGGATCACTACTCAAATGAAATCCACTCTTGGCGAAAACAGCTCAAATTCGTATGCCACTCGAATTGAAAGCTCTCGGAGAACTCAAATCTACTTAACGCTTAGAACAGGGCTCACTTCTTCGAAGAACTTCACCTTGTGTTTGTTGACAACATTGGCTAAACTTGCACTCTTCAATCGAGGTACATTCAGAAGCAACCAAATGGCATTTCAAAGTGTTGATATGACCTCTACGGACATGAGGTTTTAGAGTAATAGACTTCAAGCTCTTAAAGGCTGAGAGTGAAACTGGGCCTCTGATCTTGTCCCTCTTTACGAACCCAAAAGCGTAGTCACCCTTGGGGTCGTCTAGGTTCATCATTGCTAACACTTCACCAAAGCTTTTCAAAAACTGATGATTTGTGCACCCGTCTAAGATCATATCTCGAGCCAGCCATAAAGACCTGAGAGGGTATTGAACAGCTGTAGTTTCTTCACAGTCGCCCATCCCATCGTCAAAGATGTCTGTATTGAACTCTCCGTGCTGTTCGACTGCTGCGATAATCATTTCAGGGAACGCTTGAGGATCACTGGCCGATCCTGCAGCATCGACGCAAGAGCTGAAGAGGAACCGAACGGATTTGACTCTTTCCCCGATGTTTGAAGATCGTAGTAGCTGCCGAGAACAAGAGAGTAGATGTGTAGGAAGGAAAACATTTCAGAGCCATTGAAAGTGCAGACCATTTACCTGAATCGTTTGATCCTTCGGTTGCTCACCGAGAGAGAGCATGACAGATTCACCATGTTTAAGGGGACGCTCTGGTAGAGTTTTGGACTATAGAGTTGATTGATTTCTTTCGAAGCCAATGATGAGCATCTGAAAGTCTGAGCTCAAACTCTGAAAAAAGAAGAAGGATGGAGAGAGAACGTCAGATCGCAACCCTTCGCGAATCAGCATGGCATGATGATTTTCAGAAGAAGAAGCATTAAGATGCCATCCCTTTGATCTGTCGAGCTCCTCATAGAAAACTTGAGAATCCTCTTCTATAGCTCCCCAATGATGGATCTCTTCGGCTACCAGAGCGTGACAGTCCTCAGGCAAGTCGTTAAACTTGATCTTCTGACCCTTGCTCCAGGAATTTTTCCCCGTCTTGGTCTTGAGTGATAGATCCATAGGAAAGTGTAATGTAGATTGAAGACAAGAAGAAGAAGAAGAGTGAATTAGAGAGCGAAGTTGGGTCAAAGCTTCTAAGCAGATCCCTCTTGTTGTTGGAACTCAAACCAAACTCTTCTTTGCTGGTCAAAAGTAGAAGCAGGTTCTGGCAACATCAAGTAAACAATCAAACAGAACATCATCAAATCAGAATCAAGTCACGGAATCGTTTCCATCAAGGTGAGTTTCATATCAATGGACATTCTATCCAAACTCTAATCTATCCTTGCTTACCCCCCCCCCTCCCCTCCTTACCTCTTCACTCTCTCTCTATCCTCTAGCGTACTTTTCAATCATGGAAAATAGAGATTCTATCTCCTTCCCAGCTTTTCAACGACAATCTCAATCCTCTTTCTCTTCAGCCCTTCTACCATCTCCTTCTACAAATGTTAATCCTCCTCCAACCATCTCCCTTCCATCTCAACCAACTCCTACGACTACGATCAAGAAGCCTCAAATTTCAAAGAAAGTGAATGCTAGACTTCAGTTAGCTGCAGCTTTAATAGAATGTGACAATGATAGAATTCAAGCCATCTTCGATTCAACTTCCAAACCAGCTAGGCATTCTCCAAATTCACCTCGTCCCTTACCTGCTCCTCAACCAAAGTTAGCAAGTCAATCTGCTATCTTCAAACCTTATAGAGATGATGAACCAGATGTTCCAGCTACTATCTATCGGAAACCTGGTGGAAGGGATAGAGGAATGAGCAACGCTAGCAGGTTGAGTGGTGGCATGGAGGATGGAGGAAGAAGACCAAGCATAGATTTCTTGGGTGTCAAATTACCAAAGGAGAAGAAGTACGCTTATTCAACTCATAGCAGAGGTGGAAGTAGTGCAGGAGGAATTGAATTGGCAACCTCGATAGGGGAAGGAGGAGGTCATAGCAGAAATCAATCCCTCCTATCGGCAGTAGGTTCAAATCGACCCCATTCAACAATGTCTTTGAAAGATGGAATGCAATTCGACGATGAAGGGGAAGACGAGGACCAAGCCTTAAGTGATTGGGGAGTGGAGAAGTTCCTTTCAGAAGAACAGAGAGATAGAATCGCAAGTGGTAGAAGAAGTAGAGCTAACTCCATCGCTGGAGTGGTTAGCATTAGACCTCCTTCTCCTTCTCATTCTCTTGGGAATGCCGGATCAAGCTCTAACAGACCTTGGGAAACGGATAGAAGACCAAGTTCTGCAATGTCGAATCATTCTACTAATAATCCTACCCCTTTGGATCCTGGTGCTGGAGTTGGAGCTGGGAGAGCCAGATCTGAAATCGTTGAGAGTGCAACTAGTGGTGGAGCTTCTGGAGAGAAGGATTTAAGTCTTTTGGCTAGGATCAAGTTGTATAGAGAGAGACAGGAGAATCTACCTCCGGATCAATGGAATTCTCCTGGAAGGAACGCTACCAGTGGTGAAGTCGTAGAGCATATGGTCAGGAATTCTCCTAGGAATCAAAAGCTGAATCTACCTCCTTCGATCTCGGACGACTTTGAGCAGTTCAAGAAAGGAATCAACTCCTCAGTTCCAGCCTCTGCTGATACATCAGCTTCCAATTCAATCGGTGGTCCAACTCCAATCTTCGCAAATCACTTCATCTCTGAGGATCTATCTGGAGACATCAGTAACACGAAATCGGATGCTACAACTGCTGGAAATCCAAACAATTTCCCCTCCTTCAATGACGACCCTTCAACTCCTTCGCATTCCGAAGCTCTCAAGAAACTCCACACCAGGGAACTCTCTACTAGTCGGATCGCTCAATCACAGGAAGGAGGAATAGGAGGAGCCGATCTCGAGAGAAGAAAATCCGCTCTTGGAGTCACTGGAGACCGATGGTCAGATCAAGAAGACGATGATGATGAGGAAGACGAAGGAGAGTTCGTCGACTTCAGCGATTCAGGAATGAACTCTATCAACAAAGACAAGAAGATGTCTCCTCAATCTAGTCGACCCACTTCACCACCTACAAATCCAAGTCATTCAAGAACTGGATCCCTTCCTCTAGACTTCATTGGTTCTCCTCCAGTCTCAAGATCCAGACCGACCTCCCCACTAGCTCGAAGCGCTGGAACCTCTCCCGTCATGAACCAATCCCGCTCTTTGAACTTCGCTTCTCCTAGACCTGCAGTCACTCCTCTACAAGAATTCGAACCGCCCCCAGAAGGTATGGTCGGAATCGGTTCTTATTCGCGCTCGCAATCCAGGAGGAACTCTCTCATGGCTTTGACTGCTGAAGCTATGGAACCTCCGAATGGACCTTCTGCCATCATGAATCCTTGGGGAGCAGGAGAGACTGGGATCTTATCAGAAGGAGTTTCTAGACCTCTAAGTCCAGAGTCTCAGATGGCGCCAAACAACTTGTCTCGAAGCAATCTCCACACATCAAGACCTGGGACTCCGTCTGGTCTGAGAGGCGGCAGTCAGACCCCAATCTTAGGAGTTGGTGCAATTCTAGCTCAAGATCCTTTCAATTCGCACAACATCGGACCAAGTCCCTTCCCTTCTCCTATGCTACGACTTTCAGAGTTAGCAGCCGTCGAAGATGAAGGCGCTGAACTACCGATGCCAAATCCTTCTTTTGGTGGTAATAGAGGTCAGAGAACGTCGATGCCCATGGACGGTCTCACTACTAAACAACTTCAAGCTCTAGCTCGAGGAAGCAACTTCCCCGAACACTATGGAATCGGAGGTGGAATGGGAATGGATGAAAGTCCGTTTCAAACTGAAGATGAATTGGAGCCAAAGGACTTCGACGACGCTTGGGAGCTAGCTAGAAAGGAGAAGAAGAGGAAAAAGAAAGAAGCTAAAAGGTTATCCAAGTTGCCTGCTCCTGTGGTTCTTGGACATGACTCTCCAACTACTCCTACTGCCCTGAATCCTACGCCGGGAGAAGGACAAGTGGGGGCGATAGGTACGATGGATGAGAATTCCAAGTCGAAGAAAGAAAAGAAGAAGAGAAGAAGCAGCATGCTACTTGGCTTATCTTTAGCTGACGGAACTTCAGTGGAACCGGATCTTTCTTCCTCAAGATGGAGTAAAGGAAAGAAGAAGTTCGGAGAAAACATCTCTCCTCCAATTGCAGTCGACATTCCATCAACAGACTACTCTGTTCCCGAAGCGACTCCTCGCCCAGCTCTAGCCTCAATTCAGACGTTAGACAGGCTGGATGACGTAGACGACAGCGCTACTTCTCCTCCGACCAAAGGTCCTCTAAAACCTAGAGGAATCGAAACGTATCTCCCTTCAATTCTAATCATGCCTCAGCCACTTCAAGGTTCCATTCAAGCTCCAGTGATGCGTCTCACGCAGACCAACGATCCAGTAAGCAAGCCTCGAAGCTCTCTCTACGTCCCAGAAGGATTCGTACTTCACAATGGAAAAGGTCTACCTCCTGTCAAACAACTTCAAGTTCACGGAGCTAGTGGACCTAGACCTTACTTCAACACGCCAAAAGCAGATGGGAAACAAAAGCACGACGCAGCCGTTTCTGAATTCTTACAATCAAATTACGCTCTCAGATATCTAGCAGTCCCAGTCTCGGCTCCCAAAGGAATTGGACGTAGAGCTGCAGTTCCAACCACTGCTCTCTTTAGAAATCAATTGGTCAAACATGAAGAAGAACGGGAAGGTTGGGGTTGGGAGATTGGTTCTGCAATTGGGGATCAATTGTCAGTTGTTGAAACTGAAGATTCTGAAGAACCCCTTCAAGCTAAGATCACCAGAGCTGAAAAGAGAAGAGAGAAGAAATTGAACAAGGAGAAGAGAAAGAGGAAAGCCGCTAGGAGAGAGCGAAGAGAGAAAAGAGAGAAAAGAGAGAAAGCAATTAGAGAAGGTAAAGGTTATGCTCAAGTTGGAGTCGCGGAAGAAAGTCCGAATGAAGATTTGGATCTCAGTGATACATCGGAATCGGAAAGTGAAACCAATTCAGAGGATGAGTGGAACTCTGAAGATGAGAAAAGATGGATCGATCATTCCAAACCTGCTGGGAAGTTGTTTGGAAAGAGTCTGTTGGATGTCGCTTCGGAGAGACAGAATGAGAGAAAGTCAAAGTCGAGGTGAGTTTGAGAAAGGTGTCCGATTCAGAAGGTCGCATTTTTTCTTCGTTTCTGACTCTTCGTTCTGGTTCCGTCTCATTTATTGCAGAGCTTATGGTCAAGTTGACATCGAAGAAGAAGAAAGAGCTGATGAGGCCTACGCTCTCAAAGCCGCCAGTCTCGGTCTACCTCTCGACGCTGCCTCCATGGCACCCTCTTCTGCTGCTCGATCGTTCTTGGACAAGCCTCTCGGATTCAATGATACCAGAGAACGCATGGAAGCAACGTTCGGAACCGACATGAATTGGGCGAGGGAAATGTCGAAGCGTAGAGAGGAAGAGGCCAAAGAGGCTGAAGAAGCGGAGATCAAGAGAATAGCTGAAGAAGAGTTCATGAAAGGGGAAACCGAAAGGAAGAACCGAAAGAAGGCCAAAGGAATGTTCAAGGGCAAGAACAAGAAAGAAAAAGAGAAACTCAAGAAACGGATCTCTGGACAACAGATCTCTTCTCCAATTCCTCAAGGTTCTCTGAACGGTTTCGGACAGGACGATCATCAGAATCCGATAGACGAGTCCATAGAAGAATTGGCAGAAGAGGATTTGCATCCTAGATCTCGCACTCCCGTCAATCCTCCAACGATCAATCTAGACTTCGGACAAGAAGGGACTCCAGAACAGACCAAGCGCTCCAAGCGCAAAGGTCCAAGCGAGGCTGCTGCTGAATGGTTCGCCAGGTCTTCCGATGAGGAATCGACCGACTCTAGCTCTGAAGACGAAGCTGAACGTAGGAAGCAAGCCATGCAGCGAGCTAGACTCTCGAGAAGTCTCGGAGGTACTGGAGAAGCCAAGATGCTCGCCGCTTCTCTAGCCGCAGCAGCTGCCGAGGAGGAGGACGATTCGTCCAGTGATGATGGTGTTCCTCTAGCTCAAATCAAGAAAGGATTGGGAACCAAATCCTCCTCCTTTGCTTCTGGTCTCAGCCTGGGTGCTCCAAATGCGGATGACTCTTCCGAGGAGGAGCTACCCCTAGCTGCTCTCAAAGCCAAGAGGAAGGCAGCCAATAACATGATGGGAACTCTGGATCTAGACTTCGGCGGAGGATCAAATGAGAAAGGCTCTCCTGGAAACCTGTCCGCTTCTCATTCTGTTAGCTCTCTATCAAAAGCTGCAGCTCCTGTTGTCCATGCCGAGGACTCGGACGAAGACGAAGATCAACCTCTTGGACTCGTTCATCCCAACTTTAAGGTCAATGCTACCGCTTCCTCTGATGAAGACGACAAGCCACTTGGAACTCAGCATCCCGAGACGGCAAGAAGAGTCATCAATGAGCAAGCTGCTATGATCGAAAGACTTCAAGCCGAGGCTCAAGCCAGAAATCAGCCTTGGGGAATGGGGATGATGGGAGGTGGCGGGTTCGATCCTCGCCTCTCGATGATGGGAATGGGAATGGGCATGGGCATGCCTGGCTATTCTCAATCGCCAATGGGAGTTGGATTCGATCATAGAATGAGTGGAATGGAGCAACAAATGCCTTTCAACCACCAACAGCATCCATCAACGATGCCTCAAGAAGGGTTCAATACTCCCTTGGCTCAGAATTCTGGTCTTCCTCCTATCAACATCAGCTCGCCTACTCCCCTTCCACCTTCAATGAGTCCTCAAGTAACTTTGACTCCCATGATGCAAGATCCAAAAGTCAATTTGATAGATAGGTGGAGAAATGAAGTCCCTGCTGATGGGTCGAGCTCCGCTGAAAATTCGAAACCTACCTCTGAAGTCAGAGTCTAGATCAGATCCAAACCTTACAAGGATCTCAGCTTCCCTTTCATTTCCATTCGCAACTCCCAGGTCTCAATTGTCTTGTCCGATTACTTTCTCTCAGCCGTCTTGTGTCGTATCCCTTCCCACGTTTGTTCTTTTTGTTATCTTTCCGCTTCACTTACTAGATTCCGCTTCTCAAACACTCGCAGTTCATCGCATCAGAAATTCATGAGTTTTAACGAACCACGCATGCAATGGGTCTCTTGGACGAGACGTGAGTTTTTCATCCTCCATGTTGCACCTTTTGACGTTCCTACTCAACGTGTCGGCATGGAAACTGGATCAAAAGGGTCAATTTTACTTTTCTTTTCTTTTCTTCTAGAATCTGTGAGAATCTATTGCAGTCAAGCAGTCAAGTATCACGCTCGAGCGCCAGAAGATCCCCTACTGATTTGGTCAAGTCTAACTCCACAGGCTGACCAAAGCAGCACGACGCGATTGAATTGAATCCTTCCTCTCCCGATCGACTTTCTATTTCTGGATTAAATTGTCTTTCTCTCCAAAGCCAATCTCGTCTGGGCGGAGGTCTTGGATGACCAATTCAAAAAAATCGACAGTGGACGCACCTGAACCCCTTAAAAACGACATCAGCAACTGGTCGTCGAAAACTGCTTCTGCATCCGTTCGAAAGTGAGAGTTATTGTATTGAGACCCTTGAAGGTAAAAATTCGTGATCTCACGGCGAGCCCCGTTCGATCTTCTGAGTGTCAGTCGACTCTCCCCGGGTCTGTCACGTCACCACCTCTCGGCCTTTTCTTCGCCGCACTTGGATCTATGGTAAATGGTAAATGGTAAATGATGAAAGTGTTAACATCCAGACTATCGTTGGAGTGGGAAGGTGAAGGCGCTTGCTTTCCTACTTTTGGATCTAATGGATCTAATGGGCTACACTGCTATCAAGTTTCGAAATACCAAGAAATTACTTAGGAACACAAAGTTAAACCTACGTAATGGTGAGGATGGGATTGAAATGAGATATTAAACACAGATCTGCGTTTTGGAGAAGTTTGGGGGCCAAATCTATCAGGGTTTGGAGATGAGAGCCAGAATGGGTGCTAGTGATTGGATCCGCTTGTTTATCTCCTTTGTAAGATGTTGAAGTCTTACATCTGGAGGAGGTCGAAGATTTCAAAGTAGTCGAGGATTTATCTTGCAGCGACGGTTTCAGTCGATTTACTTCCGTCCCCTTCATTCGAAGTATGAGGTTCCAACTCAATCCTTTGTTCCTCATTCTTATTTTTTCTACCAAACTTTCTCAAACTAGCAACCAAACCACCACCAGTTCCTTTTCCATGTAAGGAACCTCCATCCAATTCTTCTTCACTTTTCCCATCAATCTTAGTATCCTCCTTTCCGTCTTGACCACTAGAGAAAGGTTGTACAGTTCTATCTTCATCTAAAGGAATTCGTTTGTGCCACATTACTTTCTTCCAAAGACGGTGTCATCTTCTCCAACAGAGCGGCTAGAGCTCGGATTCCAAAAGCGACGAAGGTGAAAGCTAAAGCTCCGAGAGGTGGGGCTAGGAAAGCTCCCGAGACTTTATAATAATAATCTTGGATGTAAGAACTTCTGGAAGTGCGATTAGAGAGATTCCAGCATAAGCATCTCCGTTGTAGAAAATCGTTCCGAAGACGAAGATGGGGAAGAATCCTATGCGATGGTCATGGCCTCCGTGAAAGAAACTTCATCATCGTTTGATCTCTCATAGAATTTAAGACTTTTGACACAGGAACCTAGATTGGAATGGTTCGTGAGAAGACGTAGAGAGGCAGGGAGATTCGAGTTCCACGAAGTGTTGCGTTCTCTTGGAACGTCTAGCCACTGATGCGAGAGTGGATAGTCTCAGTCTGATCGAGGAATAGAGTGAAGGTCCAAGAGAAATAGGAGACAGGAAGAGATGAAAGAGAGCAAACCTCAGTCAGTTCAAACGTCCGAACTGTAATTCAAACGACATTCTTTGGACTCAACATGGTCTGTCTCGTATTTGACTTACTTGACAGTATCTGTGTTCTCTTCCGGCTCACAGGTTCCAAAGTGATTGCTACTACTTTCTTCTGACTCAGCTCGGACCCAACCCCTAATCCTCTCTCCGACGATGGAGGCGACGTCTTCATCCAATTCATCGATAGTTCTGAACCTCCGATTCTGAGAATCGCTTTTGATGTTGGTAATATCAGCTCTCATACTTGTTTCAGTCCAGAACAACGAAGGATGGAGTGATCAGGGATGAAGAATAATTTGAGAAGGCCAAAGCCTTTTCTTCACTCGCTCGACAGTGTCCGTTCCGAGGCGGAAAGAACCCCTTGATTCACACTAAGTAGTTTGCCAAGAGTTATCTTTGAGGCTCTAAGTAGTTTCATTCTGAGAACAAGAAGCCGCCTCAAAATAGAGCAAAAGAACTGCCTGTTGGATGTGAAATCTTCGAGATCGCTCTCCCTTGAAAAACACTCCCGTCACTTTGTAGCCACCACGCGAGGCTCCCGAACAACAAAAAGAGCCTTCGATTCCGGATTTAGTAGAAAAAGTCAGGAAAGTTTGGACTCCACTCTTTCAGACCTACAGTCTTCGAGAACAGCTCTTTTCACACGTCCCCTTCCCATCCCTTTAAGCCGTTGTTCTTTCAGAGTTCTTTCTTTAAAGCTGTTGCCTTTTCATAGAGTGAAATTAGATCTTCTTGTTTTGAATCCGATGAGACCAGGGCTTCAGATGCAAGCAAAAACCTGGTGAGATTCGAGAAGTGATGAAATGACGAGCAGAGGGAAACCAAATGGATAGGTCTGCTTGAAAGAAATTCCCTTCCGAACAGGTTTGAAACTAGTAGGGTCAGATCTAGTGTTTCAATGAGCAAACTTCAGATGATGGCTAAGGCTCATCTTTGAGGCGATGCCGTAACTCCTTCGCCCCCTGTTTTTGCCACTCTCCTTTCCCCCCTTTTCGGTTTTGACTACTTCTTCGGTATTCTTGTTGATCGAAGACTATGGGAAAGTCTCAATAGACAATTCAATCCATGAGAGAGCTTGATGATTAGACACTTTGGCTCTGTGTGACTTGTTGGAGGTTTAAGCGGATTGAGAAACCCAGAACCGAGGTCTCACATCCAGAAACTAACGTTGGAAGCGCTAATCCAGGTTCTCTAGAGGTTAGAGATGAGGTAGAGCCTGTGAGAATTCCGATCTCAAATCAATCAGACTTTCTTGTGTTCTCCAAGGTTGAGAAGTTGAGAAGCAACAGAAGAGATTACGGACTAGATTAAGTAGAGAGCACCTTACAGAGATCAAGACCTTCAATCCAAATCGGGTCTCGGTTTCTAAACCTTGAGGGGACGTGTTAGAATTCCAATCTCAAATCACTTAGAATTCCTTATGTTTTCCAAGGTTGGAGAAAGTGTCGGAGATGGGAGGATTTGACGTGCGATCCTGAAGTCACGAGATCGGCAGCAGACTAGATAAAGGAAGGAAAGATCAAGACTTCTTGGTTCTTCATCTATCTTTTTCTTTTATCTACTTCAACTCTGTCTGCTGCTATCTCATTCGATTCAATCTGACTTCGGTGAATATTCACGAAATCACCTCTCGTTCAATTGAGCGTGCGTTGGTGGTGTAATGGCAACGTGGCACCTTCTTTTGAAGAACTGTTAGGAGCTAAACCTACTTTTTGCGATCCAAGGGGGTTTGGAGATGGGGGCCAGAATAGGTGCTAGTTATTGGTTCTCCCTGGGAGCTGGATAGGAAGATATTTTCTAGTCATGTTAGGACCTGAATGAAAATCTTTCTAAAAGGCGAGAAACGATCGCTGAGAAGGAAGATAGCGGTCAGATCTTGGACGTCGCTCTCTGTCACTCTCTCTCTCGCCAAAAGAAGGGGTTGATGGAAGTTGATTAAAGTGAAAAATGGGTCGGCTCTTCATCAAAATACGCGTTGGTGGTGTAATGGCAACATTGGGACCTTCCAATGAGCACGATTACACCCTTGTAGCAATGCGCAACTGTTCAGTCCTAGCCCAGGGTTCGATTCCCTGTCAACGCATGGAATTCTTTTTTGTCGCTCGATCCTTCTTTTTTTTCGCCTGATCATTCATCTTCTCTTGCTTCCGACTACATCCCATCCAGAAGAGTTTTCTGAGCTCAACGGAATACGAAAAGAATCCCTGACCAGGCGGCAACACTTCCTCTTTTCTCCCAGTCAACCTAAGAATGTAGAGCCCCTACCATTGCCCCTTGCTTCAAAGCTGTCCCCGAATTATCCTTGGACCAAACGGGTGGGGCAGGGTCGACCTCAGCTTGCTGATGACCCTGACTAGATTCGCCCCCTCGATAAAGCTCTATCTGTCTCCAACATCCCTCCCTTCTCACAGTACCGCCACATCAGGCAAACGATAAGAACGTTTCTCTTGTTTAGGGATCAGGACAGAAGACGATAAGGGACAAACGCTATCTTGCCTCGTCTTCTTCTTGTCCTCAACGTTATTCACCCCTGGTTCTGTCCCATCTTCTCCAAAGCACCTGAACCAACGCGCCTCACAATGCCATTTCAATTCCTCCTCTCTCTCTCTCTCTTCTGCTTTTTGACATGTCGCAGGAGTGCATAGGGAGTGTTACGAACGTAAGCGACTGCTCTCTTTCCATCGCGAGTTCAAAGAAAGGGTATAAGTTGTAGATTGCTGTAATTAACGATGCCGAAAGCTTGAGAAAAGAGAAAACAAAGGTTCGTTTCTAGGTCATTAAAGAGAAAGGGGGACGTGATGATAGGTGAAAGAAAGAAGAGACAACGAAGACCCAGGACTCTTCCTTCGAAGACGACTATTCTTCGTAGACTTCGGAGAGCCCCTTGTTCCGTCTAGCATTGAGTTGAGCGGCAGTGTTACTACCACTTCTTTTCCTTCCCATGGCAGAGGAAGAGGGTTGAGATGATGGGCTTGGAGGCACAGATCCTCCCTCGTCTGAGGAACCACTGTCTCTCCTACTTGGAGAAGCGAAGAATCCAGAAGCGTTGGCACCCGTGAGAGCTACACCAGAACTACTTCCAGTGAGACCTGAAGGATAATGTTCTGGATCCGCACCTCCAAGCTTGAGTTCTGAAGTAGAGGTGGAATTAAAGATCGAGCGAGAACTAGAGGAGTTGGCGAGCGTCGGTGAAGATGGACTGGCGAATAATCCAGAAGATCCGATCGAAGTAGAAGAACCCAATCTACCTTTCGTCAGACGAAGACTGCCAGAAGAGTTCCTGATGTTCCCGCCTGGAACTCTGTAAGAGCCTTGCGTCTGATTTTCACTTCCTGCACCTAGACTCTTGTTGCCGGCACCTCTTTGAGCGGTAGAGGGACTCTGAGGTTCGTGCCCACTAGAGTCAATTGGAGGAAGGTTCCCAGAAATCATCCTTGGAGAGGTTGGAGCACTAGCTCCGCCGATTGAGGAGCCGGTCGAACCCAACCTCCTGTGACCTCCCCTTCTAGGCAGAGTCGAGGTCCATTCCGAGGCATTCATCTTGCCGCTAGTCAGTGGAGTGACAGCATGAGAGCCAGAATCCATTTCACTTCTTCTGGAAATAGAATTTGGAGTTCCTAACCCGAGAGCAGACATGCTGGTCGAAGTGTTCATGGATTTCTCTGGACTTCCATTACCACTTCCGCTTCCGATCGTAGCAGTGCTGACACTGGTACTCAGGGAAGGTAATTTGTTACCATCAGCAGATCCAGAGTTGTCGTTGTTTCCTAGGACAGGGGAAGAGAGACCTCTCCTGAGGTTCGTTTCCTCCTCCAATCCTTCGGCCGCTGATAGCATGGGTGGTTCGAAATCGATTTGATCAAAGACCTCATAATACCTCTCTATGCAGAGCTTGATTACCGTTCCTAGAGTAGTGCTGGAAGCTGCTGTTGAATTGATCGAGGAAGTTGCTCCCGCTCCCATCGTTCCAAGTCCTTCCACCCGACACATTTGCATGTCCTTAACGGAGCTGGTTCCAGAGACTAGATTAGGAGCGAACACCGTCGCTAGATTAGCAGCGTCCATTCTATTGACGTTGCTTCTCAGCGATACTGAGTGAAGCAGCTCCAAGACGTAGGAAAGAAGAATCAGAGAGCAGGGAGGATCGATGGCTGGCAGCAGAACGTTTCTGACGTACTCCACAGCCTCTTGAGAGGCTTCGTCGTCTTGAGTTCTGCTACCTGAGGTGAGATGGGGATACGGATTCGGACATGCCCTGATCATCGGATAGAGACTTGAAGGGAAGATCGGATCTGGCAAACTTCTAAGAAAGACTTTCAGAAGAACGGCTGGGACGTGAGGATCCTTGTACTGAGCCAGATGGACTGGATGTCCTCTATCGTAAGACTCCTGAGCTGTCTTCAGTAGAGCTGAGGAGGGAGACCGCCTGAAGAGTCCTTCGGTGTCCAAAAGAGAGGGTGGAGCGCTAGGCTCCGACGTCGATTCAGGCCCAGAGAAGGTCGAAAGATAAGAGGGCGTCGATTTCAACAGCTCAACACAGTCTCTTACTACCCTTGGGATTCCACCTTTTTCGCCTCTCTCTCCCATCAGTTCTTCCAAAGGCAGACCGAAAACTTCTCCTTGATTACTTGAAAGTTCTAGGCTGTTTGGATCCTTTCCTTTCTTTCCCTCGGTCGGTAGTGTGACTTTCTTCTCGACCTTCGAATTGACTTGTAAAACCTCTACAGGAACATCAATTTGAGTTAGAGGAACGTGAAGAGCCAAAGCACTGAGACTTGGGAGCTGAATGATCTTCCTTGCGAACTTTGGAGAGACAAAGTAGGCACCAGCAGAGATGAATTGAACCAATGTCCGCGTGAAGAATGTTGGATGGACGATATAGAGCTGCTTTAAGTTCTTTCGGAACCTGATGGAGATGAGAGAAGAAAGGCCTGGATCAGCTTCTTGCAGAAGTAATCGAAAGGAAAGAGAGAGAGACAACGACGTACTTTCTTCCTAGTTTCCTGTATGCTTTCCAGATCCAGCTCCAACCTGGTCTGTGCTTGGCTCCAGAAGCAAAGAATACGACAGTGTAGTCATTCTCAACTACAGGCGAAGGAAGGGGGAGAGCAGACAGTCAGAGATGCAAGCTCTAAGCAACTTCAAGCAGAGATGCAATCTCTCAAATTCTATCAAACACTCACCGAACAGATCTAGGGTACTCATTATCCGACTGGTAGCAACGAAGTTCAGGAAAATAGCTGCGATTCAGATGAAGAAGACAAGATAACTTCCAGGTTCGACGAGACTCACTCTAACAAAGTATCGTAATCCACCTCTTTAGGATCTGGTAGATTACAAGCTGCCAGTACTACCATCGGTCTAGTTCTGGAGGAAAAATCGAAGGTTTAGGCTGGTCAGATCCCGCCTCTTGGGGTAAGACTCTCCTCCTCTCTTCCGCAAGCTGTCTCATCCTCCCCTGCAGATTCAAAACCCTCCAACAAACTTGATAAGCTTGGAACACCCTCTTCTACTGGAGAGCATCACTCACTGATAGTCAACTCCAGCCTGAAACACGACCTTCCTGACGAATCCATCTAATCTCTCAGTCTTCTCTAACAGTTCCTCCCAATTACTAGCAGGTCCAGCACCATTTCCCAAAGAGAAACCACTCTCATTCAGATTTCCTTTCCCTTTCATTCCAGAGATTGATCCAAATCCGCTAGAATTCAGCTTTGTTGGGGAAGACGGAGGGATAGGACTCCAGATGGAAGAGATAGTTCCTCTCACGCTTCCTTTGACTCCTCCTGCTATGGTACCAGAATTGGTTCTAGGAGATGGTTCTCCATTCAACTCTGAGTTCCGAAGATTAGCATTTGAGGATTTTGATTGTAATCTAGATAGAGTTGAATATGCATCGTTGCCTCTTGATGATTTACGATTTGGAGATTGAGTTCTGACAGGGTTTGAAGTCGCTAATCTTTGAAATTCGGAATGGGTGGTTTCTTCATTTAGAGACCTTGTCAATTCTTCTGCAGCTGAAGGAGATAAACGAGTTGAATGGTCACTTGAGCTAGTGCTGCTGCTACCACTCATCTGCCTCCTCATCGAAGCTCTCCTTCTGTTGGTTGGTGGCGGGGAACTACTTGATTCTCTGTTGACTAGATTGGGCTTGTTCACGTTTCCACTTTTGACGCCCAAGCTTGCACCAGAAGGTCCTATCTGAAGATCAGTTGGAGGACCTATCTCGAAAGGGATTGCCCCTCTTGACCTCCTCTTTCCTCCTGGACTACTCTTTGATCCATCATCCCAACCTAAAAGATTTGAAGACCAGCCTGATATGGTAGAAGTAGAAGGTGTTGTAGGAGCAGCTGCAGCTGAGGTAGTTGGTTCGATGGTAGAAGGATTCTGAGTGGGATTGGATCTCCAAAGAGATGCGAAAGCAGATGAGAGAGTGGCTGCAGTTGAGGCGTTGAAGTTTGAAGAAGATGGAGGAGGAGGAGAAGATGAATTTGCTACTGACTTGACGTTATCATCTTCATCCTTCATAATCAAAAGGTGTAGTGGGTGGCCAAGGGAGGATCGTGGGTGGGCAAGGGAGAGAAGAAGGGTGGGTGCTCGCGATTGAGAACCGCTTTGTGAAGCTGGCTCGATTCGAAAACGAGCATCAAACTAATGGGGAGGCCAAAAATGATTCTATTAGAATGTGTTTAATATAGATTGTAGGAAAAACCTAGCAAGACGCATGGGTCAAGGACCGCTCTTCGCTTACTTTACATTCCCTCCAGATCAACTCCATTGACATCTGGAGACAGATTGGCCAACCAAAGCTTATCCTCAGCAGTGATGATCAAGCGAGAAGGACCTGCAAAAGCAAGGTTGACAGCTCCTTCAGGCAGGAACATCTTTAGAATCGGAATCCCAGATGGAGCGTAGACCCTAAAATATTGGAAGAAGCATGTCAGTATCCTCAACCTATTTGGGCATCTAAAATTTCAAAATACTAACATGACTCCATCATTGTTTCCAGAGTAGAGGTTGCCATTGGTATCAACCTTGAGCCCATCGGCCAGCCCCGTGTCGATCCTGTAAAGAAGAAGAATAAGGGGTCTCAGTCAAAGACATTCTGAACGAGAATGTCAGATCTGAGAACTCACCAAGTGAAGATCCGTCTATTTGAGAGAAACTGATTCTTTTTGTCTTCGGTTTCGTTTACATCGAAGACGTAGATCGCTGAAGATTGAGAGACGACAGTTGGTTGCCCGCCCCCTGGAAAAGCTCCTGTGTCAGTGATATAAAGTTTGGTTCCGTCTGGAGATAGGACTATTCCATTAGGAGTAGATATCTGGTCCTCTAAAACAGTCAGTCTTCCGCTGAAAGGGCGAAGGGAAAGATGAGTGGGTGAGTTACTACTTCAGCTCTGCTTTCTCTCTTCCACTTCATCTTACCTGGATGGCTCGAATCGCCAGGTCATCTGAGGGACTCCTAGAGGAGGTCTGAAGCCTTGGGTGAAGCCTGAAGAAGACCAGAGAGCCACATGTCAGCGAAACGGAGAGCAGAATGGCAATCGAAGCTAACTCACCATAAGTGGCGTCGGTGAAGAAGATCGACCCAGATGGATGCACAACTACGTCATTTGGGGCATTGAACTGCTTTCCAAAAGCCTGATTGATCAACACAGTAACGTTCGAAGGGTCATCACGATTGACGAGAGCTAGATTTCCTGGGAACTCTTCTGTCCTTCCAGAATTGGCGAGCAGGATTTGACCCTTGTAATGAGTTCCTCCATTGGTCATCTGAACGCCATCTGAGTGAATTTGTAGCTAGAAAAGAATGAAAGGGATATGAGCGACTCTCGTTTTTAGGGGAATAGCTGGATTTCAAGCACTCACTTCGAAAACGTCGTCCGAGAAAGTTGGAGTTTGTCCAGCTTCAATCTTCTCCAAAACTTGAGTCACATTCATAGACCAAACTTCATTGTTGGTGGTAGCATTTGATCTTCCTGCAGGAGCCCCAGCATTTGAACAGAAGTTGAGGATCTGAGAGATAGAGGTCAGAACGGTGATCCGAACTTTTTTTCTTCACGATGAAAGGAACTCACTCCATCTTTGAAGTAGACCGGAGCTTCATGAGCGAAAGCGTAACCAGGTTCATGAATCAATAGTTGAAAGTTTGGACTATCTCCAAGAATAGCCTTTGCTAGTTCATGGTCGAAGACTTGGAAATGAGGTGTAGAAGAGACATCTTGCTGAGACTGGAATTCCGAAAGGAGAGTTTCTGGAGCGTAAGGCTCTGACCAGTTCCTCGAGGTGAAAGGCAATGATTGGACTGCTAATGAGCCTGGAGTAATGATGTTGACTGTATTGTTGGTGGAAGCAGTAGAGGATTCGGCCTCGTTGGAAGAAGATTGAGCCAAAACGATGGCAGCCAAAACTGCTGCGCTGGAGAGGAAAGCTAAAGGAAGCTTGATGGCCTGCATCTTTGAGATGATGATTTGAGAGAATGAGACTGGAAGTTTTTCTTTTGACGACGCCTTTTTGTTCATCAATTTTCTCTGAATGGAAGAAGAAAGATCGATTTGAATTTCTTCTTCCCGACCTCGGATCGAACCTTCACTATTGCGCATTTGCGCTTTAGCCTCGCCTTGGCGTTCCAGGATTAGATATTTGCATCGCGAGTTTGATTCAATGAAAAGGGAAACGAAGGAAATGGAGGGGGGACTCTCAAAAACGTCTCAAGGTTCGCTGGTTCGCTGACCCCTCTTACCCTTTTTGATACTTCTGATCGTTGTCTCAGTCATTTCTCCATGCCTCCAAGATGAAACATACCCCTGACCTGATGAACAGGACTGTATATTGAATCTTCGAGGTGGCCCGGGGCTTATATGGCCTACTTCGCCCACTGGGAAGAAAATAGATTCATTCCCAGTTAATCCACCATTGATGATTTTGGCAGCCATTTCCACGGGCACTCGCCGTTGGCCTATTAATGTGTAGGATTAACTCCACGGAAGAGTCTTAATCGGAGGTTTACCTCTAACCAAATGCCACTCTCTCCGGACCTCGAGACGAGAATTAGGGAGACTGGCCAGCGAAGAAGAAAAGACAATTCAGACCTAACACTCTATCCATCAAAAAGGATTGTGAATTCTATAAAGAATCGCATTTGAAACCTCGCGGAAAAAGAGAGGAATCCCGTCTTCTTCAGAAAGGCTAGTTCGCTACGGAAACTTCCATTCGCCTCTGAAGTCAAAGAAAGAGTCTGGTTGTTTGAAGAAGAGAGAAGTGTCCGATCATCAAACTAATAGATATCTACTACGAGAGGGGAGCTCCTCTCACCTTGTTCTAGCTGAGCCAAGTCGACTCCGTAATCATGAGAATCCCTCTTCTGTCAATGTACATAGGTTCCACATAAGCTCCTCCTGATCGAGGATCGTGCATCGAGGTTCAGATCAATCTCTGATGGGAGAGTCCGAGATGAGCAGAGGTGGATTGTTTCACTCAGATCAGACAACTGTTAGCAGTAGGGTCGAGACTGTTTGATTGCTGGCAACACAGAAGTCTTGAGACCACACAAATAAGGAAGAGGAAAGCTGCTAGGGAAGGGCCTGAATCATCAAAAATATAAAGCAGATCTTCAGAGAAGTTCAAAGGGAGCATCGGAAAACCTTTCCCGATTGTTTGCCCCTCTAACTTAATGACATCCTCTGAACCCAATTCGAGAAGCTGGCTTTAGGGACAGAGCGAGGTTGAATCGCTTTCGACTCAAGGCTGGCTTTATCGTGCCAACTCGAGCAGTCCTCTCCAAATTCCAAATTCCACTTCCACCCATCTCTTTTTTCCCCAGCAACCAAATAAGCAGAGATTTCAAGGAGCTTTGCTTCCAGCAGGCAGTGTCCTCTCTGGATAGAGTTATTGAGCCCGCTTGGAAAAGTGAGGGAAGAAGACTTCAGAGCTAGACAAGAAAACGACGTGAAGACATCTTGGAATTGAGCTGAAACCGTCGTAAAGCACTGCGACACTTCAACCCAACTGTTTGCGACGAGCTTTCAGCCGTCTTGATTTGGACTTGCGACGATCACAGCTTCACACTCCTCCGCCTATTCTCTTCAAAATCTAACACTAACAGATAATTCTCATTCGGAAAAAAAATCTCAAAGAAGCCAACAAGCAAAACCAGAAATTTCTCTCCCTGAAAGAGCAAAGATAAATCTTTGACCTTCAAACCTTCAAAAGATTGAAGTTTCCAAAATAATTCCTAGATAATTGAAAAAGTCTCTGAAAGGGGATCTACAATCTATCTCTCTTGTACTGCTTGTCGAATTTCTGGTTAACAGCCATCATTTTGGTGTTGGTACCTGGTTCGACGTTGTTCCAAGGTTGAGGGTTGTTCTGGAAGGAAGGAAAGAGAGAGGGGAGGGAGCGAGTGAGCATTGTGTATTGAGCTTTCACACTCAAAACCGCAGAAGAGCACTGGACAGAACCTTAGATTCGAAAGAAGTCCCGACATTGTTTCTAGCGTGAAAATGCAGATACTTTGTGGTATGAGCTTTTAGGGCTAGACTTGAAATGTGATTCTCTGAAACGATTGCGATAGGCGAATCACTTCCAAAGATTGTGCATTCTTAGACTTTTGATGTCGTTGAAAGCTCCGTAAGCCTCTTTCTATGAAGTAGCAAAGAATATGTGATAGTCAGATAGTCCTTCCCTTCCTACCTCGGGTCTGCTTCTTGGCTACCGATGCCATCTTTCCTCCTCAATCACCTTTCGCTCGGCTAGATCTTCCTAGCTAATGCCAACGATGAAAGATCCTCGAACTTCTCCTCAAGCTTCTTGACAAAGCGAGGCTTTCAATCTTCAAGAGATGTCTTGTGCCCAGCTGCTTCCTCCTTCCTCCTCTCCCCCGTTCCCTCTGACCAGAAGGAGCATCAGATCAGCGCTGTCTCTTGGTTCTTTTTATTGCTTCATATTGATTAGGTCATCTTTGCTAATTCCATTCGATGTATGGCCCATCCTTTGAAAAGGGACTCCTGTGAGATGTGCCACCAGACAAGACAAAGACAACTCACCTTACGATCCCAGATGACATCTGGTCCACGCGCTAGACGGGAGATATACCTGTCAGATCAGAGAGTTAAGATGAGAGACAAGGTGAGTCGATGGCTTAGAGAAAGGAGATGCAAGAGATAGCCCATTGAAGGGGAAGCAAGTGAAGCAGCTCGAACTCACCAACCGGCACCGACTGAGGCGACAGCTGTGACGACCCAGATAGGTAGAACTTCTGGTGAGTACCTGAATTGATGAGATTGATGAAAACGATTGAAGATCAGATCAGATCCAGGGTTAAAGTTGGTCTGGATGGATAGCAACCAGGAAGGAAGCCAAATCCTACTCTTGACTGCCTCCTATCTTTCTGTCTCGCTCTCTCTCTCTTTCTGTTGATGAATCTTACCAGTTCTTCATGAAAGTAGATTTGACCTTTTGACTTGTGGATCCAGCCATTGTGAGTTAATAGAAGATGTCAGGTTGGTTGGTTTCTGGCTCGACCTTCACCACGATTCTATCCGACTCGCAGTACTCAGAATTTGAGATGGGAGCGCACGCTGCCCTCTTCTCGTGAAGGTAAGGACTGTGTTCTCTATTTTTGAATCTTACAAGTTTGCTTTTGAGTAAAATTGAGTCCGCTTTTTTCAAGAATGCCTTTGTTCTCCAACCGGTATCCCTCGTTATTCCTTCCCCTTTGTGCCACTCCTTCATCCTTGACACTCTCCCCTTGTCTCGCTCTTCGGCAGCCTTTTCCCATCAACCTTCTTCAATTCTCCAACAGTTGATCTGAAGATGTCTTTGTGGTCAACTCACTCGAGCCCCTCCAACTTTCCCCCCCCCCCCCCGGGGGCGGGGGGTCCCCTCCCCCCAAGCTCTCTCTCCTTTCTTGTTTCGGTTTTAACTTCTTCTCTCTCTAACATTCGCTATCTTTTCAACTTGAACTTCTACTCACTTCAGTTTCTCATCGAAAGATTCAAGTAATCTATTCTTTTGACTCAACTCTCTTTCAAAGCTACAAAGCTCTTTCCAACAACCACGGCGCAGGATCGTCTTTTTACACTTTCTTTCTCTACTTGAGCTTCAACCTGGATTACAACCCATTTGTCTTCATTCAAATCCATCCAGGGATCTCTATTTTTACAATCTCCGTCCCCAAATCCGATATCTTGAAAAATGATCATCCCACCTGCTTTGCAAAAGTGGGTTCTCCGTAAGTGTCTGGCCTTTTTTTCACTCTTTTGCTGCAATGTTGGATTCGCTTTGGGATATATTTTCTGTTTTTCTTCTGAAGCACGACGAACTCTTGGAAGCTCTTGAGGTCGTGGAACAAAGGGCACGAAACGCTCAAGCCGTCTCTTTCAAATTTGTCACTTACTCTCCCCACTCCATCTCTTTCCTTCTAGTGAATATCGTTAGAATCTTGACAATCGTGTCTTGCACCTTGGTTTTAGCTAGTCACATCATCATTCTAAAACAGTGAGTCCCGA
The DNA here is from genome assembly GCA_012976225.1 of Golubevia sp. BC0850. Classification (NCBI taxonomy): domain Eukaryota; kingdom Fungi; phylum Basidiomycota; class Exobasidiomycetes; order Golubeviales; family Golubeviaceae; genus Golubevia; species Golubevia sp. BC0850. The sequence continues at coordinate 201,376 of JAAVVG010000019.1, read as the reverse complement.
GCGAATCAACTCCATGTGCCACCTCGCCTCTCAAGTCTGACCTCGTCCCTTTCTTCACCTTCAGAAACTTCGCCAATTCTCATAACGATCCATCATCTACGGAGGCCTACATCCCAGAAACTGACATTCCAACCCATGTCTGGGGAGCCTGTTGGTCTTTCATCCATCATTTCTCAACTCTCGTCACTCTGACTTTCTTGATCCTTTCTGATCTCCCACTTCCTGGAAGATGGAATCACAAGTCCATCGGTGGACTCTTGGAGAAAGCCTTCGTCAAGCTGGTTCCATTCTTAAGTAAAGAGAGTGGAACTGGAATTGGTGGAGCTATCTTGATTAGTACTGGAGCTGATGGATTGTCTAGGAATCTATTTGGTGGAAGATTAGGTTTGGTTGGAAATTGGCTGCTGGTTTGTGTTGGGTTAGTTAATGTTCTTTGCGTGAGTATGAGATCGATGGAAGCTAAGTTGAGGGAGGGATGACAAAATTGGCTGACAACCCCTTGTTTTCTCATTCAGGCTCTGATCTTCCGCTCAAATCTCAAAAGACAAAGATCGCTATTATTCTTCAAGAACCCTGAAATCTTAGCTTCATCTCTACCACTTCCAAATACCATCTCCGAAAAAGTGGTCGAGAAAGGAATGAATTTCTTTAATAACGACAAGGGTAGTTTTGAAAAGGGTGGAGTCTTCAAAGTTCAAATGCCGGAGAAATCGGCCGGAACTTCTTTTCAAGGGAGAGCGAAAGACTTTTTCTTCTCAGGTAATGGAAAATCATTGCATTCAGTTCAAGAAGATGAGAAATTTTATTACAATGGTGGAGAGGAGACTAGATCCTTTAGAGCTCCAACTATTAAAACTACTGCTCCTTCAGAATATTCATCTTATGATCCTCAACATACTAGAAGTCAAAGAGGTGGGGATGGGCTTTCTGATGGTGGAAGATCTAATGCTACGAGTAGATCTAGAAGACCTCAAGAACCTAATTTCTTAAACCTTCCACCTTCTCAACCTTTTAGAAGAAACACTACTCCAGACTCTTCGATTTCAGAGTCAGCTTCTTACTACGGAGAAGGTCTAGATGCAATTTCATTACCTTCGAGAATCCCTTTTAATCCCTCGACGAGAGCTGAAAGTCCAGTAAGCGATTTTAGTAGATCAATGCCTGCTTCTAGATCTGGGTCTAGAAGAATTCAACCTCGAAACAATAGAAGAGAGTTCTCATCAGAAGAAGAAGAGGGAGATGATGACGAAAGAGAATTCATTCAATCTCAATTAAAACGACCTGCTTCTTCAAGTGCCAGCAAGACTTCAAAATCAATTCGAAGAGTTCCTCCTCCACCAATTTCAATCTCTTCTCATAGACCTAAAGAATCTTCTCTTGAAGTGGATCCACGAAAGGTTCAACAACCTTTGACTCCATCTCCAGCTGAGAGGTCTCCAGGTCTAGTAGCCTCCTGGAGAGCTGCCGCATTGGACGCTAAGATCAAGGCACAGGCTGCTAGAGATAAACAGAGAAGAAGTTTGAAATTGGTTAAGAAATTTCAAAGTGAATCGATCAAGAAGGATCAAGGGAGAGAGTTTCATGAGAAAGGTGGTAGAGAGTTGACAGTGGAGATGGAAAGAGATTTTGATGACGGATGACGATTGGGATGCAACTACTCTTAGAAGGCGTGAGAACGAAAACAGAGATGAAGAACTGAGAGATGAGAGGGTCATGGATAAAAGAGGTAGAAGACTGGAAATGATTGAAAGGGAAAGAAGAAGGTGAGGGCGATCCAATAGGAGAGACTCTTGATTGTATACTTGTTGTAGTTTATTTTTGAAAGCTTTCCAGTGATTTTGAAAGGCAGAAATTGAGAGTGCATTAAGGATGTTGAGACTTGACTTGATGACCCAGAAGAGGCATGAGATTCATGTAGGACTAATCTCAACATCATCAACTGATAACTCACAAGAGTCAATGTTCAACCCTCACAGCCAAGTCCTCAAAACTCGAACATGGGGAAATAATTTCAACAAGCGTAACAATTAATTCGATCCAAAAGATTTCCTCCAATCTATCAAGCTCGACCTCTTGCCAAAGCCTTCCTTCTTCTTAACAGCTTTTTCTCTTTCCTCAATTTTAGATTCCATTTCCTCCAGTTCCCTTTCCCTTAATTCATACTCTTGCTCCTCTAATTCATCTATCTCTTCTTCCAATCCTAAGTAAACATCGTTTCTAGCAGCTCTAAATTCTTTGATGGTTGATCTCTTTTCTCTCAATTCTCGCTCTAAATACTTTATTTCCGAACTTTGATCATTAAAAAGCTGGTCCGATGATCCATTTAATTCTTCTAGACGCTTCAATAGATCTTTGTTCTCCTCGTCTTTCTCTCTGATTAAAGCTTCTGCATTGGCTAGTCTTTGAAGGGCTTCTTTCAATTGGGTTTCTAGAGATTTCGTAGATGTTCCACAGACGCTATCGCTTTGCTGGTTATCTATTTCTATTCTTTTGAAAAGTGGGGGAAGAGATGTGGCGTTAGTGTTGGTCTTGGAAGCTGCATTCATTACTCGACCAGACCATTCGCGTTCAACACGTCGCAGAGGAGATCCCAGAAGTTTTGAATAACTCTCTTTGTTCTTATTGGAAAAGGCACGCTCCTCTCTCAGACGAGTTGGGGAAAAGGCACGCTCCTCTCTCAGACGAGTTGGGGCCAGCCAGCAGCCAGTCTGCGTTCTTCCAAGAAGAAGCATTCGACCCCTCCTCCTCCTCCTCTTCATTCCTCTAACTGCTACTTTAACAACTCCAAGAGACGCAAGTCCTTCTCTTCTCGATCATCCTGGCTCTACTGCTTCCTGGACAGAGAGGCTCATCTCCCACCCTCCCCAAGCCAATCTTCTGCGTCTTACTACCTCTACTTTTCTGGTTATATTCACTCTAAACGGCTTATTCTAGTTCTATCTGAAGATAAAACATCTTTTCGGTTCGGTCATGTATCGCTTCCCTGCCCAGTGTTTCGATGAGATGTAGAGGTGGCGAAGAAGAAGTTAGAGGTCACTATCACTCCCAAGCGAACTAATGACCAAGACTCCAATTTTGAAACGCTCTCTGCTGGACTTTTTCTTCATTTGGTCGGATCTCCATTAGCATCATATAATAAAGTTGAAGTGCATACCCATGCACTGTTTCTCGTTCAGTTGCCTGTGAAGGTCCCATGCGCCAGGTTTGAGGCCCATCCTGATCGGAGGTCGAAAAAAAGTTCGACTTTGAAAAACCTGCTTGTCCTCCTCTTCTCTCCAACTTCTTTACTTGCAAAAATGGTATCAGCAAAGAAATCACGAAGCTCAACTTCTAGCACATCAGCTGCTGCTACACCAACAAAGACCTCTTCCGATACTCTGATAGATTCTCATGTTTCTTCAAATCAAGCTCAAAAGGCTTTCTCAGCTTTAGCTGCTCACATTTCAAAACGTAAAGCAGATTCAGAATCAAATACCAACGTCAAGAAAGTTTTACCTCTAGATTCAGACAATCCAAGCAATGAAACAATCTACCTTCAATTAACAGTTAAGAAATTGAATCCATCCAAAATGATTAAACCAATTAGAATCCCATTAGAACATTCCTTACAGACTTCAGATGTCTCAGTTTGTCTTTTAGTCAAAGATCCTCAAAGAGAATACAAAGATTTGTTGACTACTTTGAATATTAAATTGGTGGAAAGAGTGGTTGGAGTTAGCAAATTGAAGGGAAAGTTCAAGGCTTTCGATGCTAGAAGAGGACTTATGAATGATCATCAGCTTTTCTTGGCTGATGATAGAATCGTCCCTCTTTTGCCAAAATTGTTGGGAAAGAAGTTCTTTGACGCTAAGAAGTGAGTTAAGAGAGGTAGATGCAATATGCTTGGTTAGAAATCCTAGGCAAAGGAAAGGAAAGGAAGAAAAGGGACGGAAGCTGCGACCTTCAGAGGTCTGGGTGACCTTAAAGTTAGGCTTGATTCAGAGACTGCTTTGGTATCGCCTTGTAAAGTCGAGGTACCATAGGATCCTATACGCCTCAGCGGAAATCGATAATGGAGGCAGCTACTCACCTAGTCCCTTCCACTCCTTCCTCTCTCCTTCACCTCTCTGATCCTTCTTAGACAACCTATCGCAGTCTCTGTTACTCGCCCAAAAAAGCTGAAGGAAGAGATTGAGAGGGCTATCGGCAGCACTTACTACATTCAAAACAAAGGAAGTTGCAGGTGAGTTTCCTCTTCGAAAAAGTTTAGATCCTCAGCTCGGAATCGCAACAGTGCAAACTTCCAAATCAACTCATAATTGCGAACTTCCAAATGATACCCGCAAGTTGAGGACAAAACTTGTCGAAGGGATCTTGGAAATGAGAGATCTTCCACATCCTATCCTCTCTATGTGAAGAATACTCAAGCTCGAGGGAGATTCTTTCAGCGGGAAGTCCGATTTCTAACATCATTCCTTCTTCAATTCATCACTGTTGACACGCATATACTTTTCAAACTTCTTTAACCCCCCCCCCCTTCCTTCTTCAGCACTGTCAAAATCGGCTCTCTAGCTCTTCACACCCCATCCCAACTAGTCGAAAACCTCTCAACATCTCTTCCAGCAATCGTGGCCAGAATTCCAGGAGGTTGGTCAAACGTTCAAGGAATTGAAATCAAAACCTCCAATTCGGTTGCTCTACCAATTTGGAATTGTAAATTAGGTGAAGTCGAAGGTGGAAGGTGGGAAGGAATGAAAGTCAAAGAATTAGAATCTGAAGACGATTCTGAAGACGATGAAGATGATTTAGAAATGGAAGGTGAAGATGAAGTTGATGAGGAGAATGTAGAGACCATTCATATCTCAACTAAAACTCCAACGAGTAAATCAAAAGGAAAGGCTAAGGGGAAAGGAAAAGGAAAGGATGAGGATAAAAAGGTTGTCTCTTCAATTTCTAAAGAGGCTAAAACTTCAAAAGGAAAAACTTCAAAAAAAGAAGAAGTGATTAAAGCGGCTGGAAATGGTGTTGAAGAGAAACCGAAAAAGAAAGGAAGAGCTTCTGCTCCTGCTTCTACTAGCTCAGAAACTTCTTCCTCTCCAGCTACCAAGAAGAAATTGACTGGAATCAAGAAATTGGAGGCTGCTTCTGTTGGAAATTCTAGTCCTGGTGCAAAAGATGGGGCTGCTAAGAAGGTCACTAAGAAAAGAGCTAGTCTTGCATGATCTATCTTTCTTTTTTTTCTCTCTCTCATAGATCTCATAAAGGCTTTTGCAGCTATTACAGCTAGTTCATCGTTTCAAACAGTTCGCTTTAAGCTTTAGTGTTCTCTATTACCTTTTCCCTACTGTTACTCTATTGTCTCTTCTTCTTCATGCAATGTCAAATATTTTAGGGGCAGTTCATTCACTCTGACTGGTAGCAATTTCACTTCTGAATCTTCTGAAATTGGAATTGACTTCACGCGAGCACGACGTTTCTTTGGTAACAGGAAAGCGAGGAAAGCGGTGGACAAACGTGATGGGAGACTTTTCGTAAAGACATGAGGGGAAAAAAAGACAAGCTTGAAAAGAGAGAGACCGAGAAGAAGAAGGAATACTTTATGATGACGAAAGGAACAGGCTGGGAGGGGGCAAAAGGCTTTAAACCTCAAGCTCCATACATTCCTGGAGGTGGACAAGTACTAACAGGAGGTAGATAAGTAGAATTATCAGCTGAAGGACTTGGTTGAGAAACATGACTCATTCGACTTTCGTGAGTATAGCTTGAATCTCTGTAAGATTGTTGAGGTGGTAAGTTGTATGGTTGTTGATGGGAGTATCCTGTTTCATTTGGGTCCATAAGAGGTGTGTAGGCTTGAGAGGAGAATCCGTGCTTGACTGGTTTTGAAATTGAAGTTTTGTTCAGACCTCCTTCCATGGTTACTAAAGATGAGCGGAGAACTAAGGAGATGCAGTGAGAGAAGAGAAGAAAGATCAGATTCTTTTGAAAAGTGACCGAGACTCTTGTTGTCTTTCTCTGAGGCTTCCGAACTTCTTACTTCTTACTTCTTACTTCTTACTCACGGAAGATCATAGTTCCAATCAAAATCATAGTGATGATGTATATAATGATAACGATGACCAAGGCGATGGTGAAAGCCTAAGGGGTGAGACAAGAAGGTGATGTCAGACTCCTTGAAAGCATTGTCGCTCAGACCGAAAGTTCTTCAAGACTCACCTTCGAACAATCATCATTTGATCCAGTACAAGAGCTGGTAAATGAGACCTTGTTAGTAGCAAATACGATAATTCTCACTAAACCTAGGATACCGAAAGAGACCAAGTAAGAAGTGATTGCGTGCATGTAAAGTCTGGTGGCTTTAATGTTACCAAGACACAGACCAAAGAATCCGAACACTGTGATGATTGCATAAACTGTGAGTACGAAGCCCACGATTCCATCGACCATCTTCTGGGCGGTTGAAAGAGTGTCTCCATCCTTGACAAGCTGGAGAGATGGTGAAAGGACAAAGTTGTCAGCGCCTTGCGAAAAGGCACAGAATCTGATTTGAAAAGACTTACTGAAACCCAACAAGTAGCTGCTACAAAAATGGAGCACAGACAAATTAGAGGGGTGATGATAAGAGCAAGGGTACGAGACACGAATCCGCTGATGGAGATGGAGAGAGGTGCAAGGAGAACATAGTCAGATTTCTTGGGCAAATTCGTTTCTGATATCAAGTATCCCAATTGGAAAGGATTTGAGTTGACTCACCAACAAGCGCCGACCATGATTGGATGTTGAAGGTAGAGAGGTGGTTGGAGTGAGAAGAAAGTTGAAGTTAAGTACTGCGAGTGTAAGATTCAAGTCTTGAAGAGTAGAGAGACTAAAATCGAAGAACTTTCACGCTGGTGAAGGAGAGAAGAAGAAGAAGTTTGGGAGAGATCATCTTTTACAGCTGGAGATTCTACTGAGTCCCTCGACGCCTATTCTATTGAGTCAGTCATTCGCAACCATGCGGGACCAAAACTCAAAGTTCTTTCACCGCTTTTAAATGATTTCAAGCCAAAGGTCCAACCAATTCCGACCGTTTAACTCCTCTAACACAGATTGAGGCGAACAAGGACATCTCAAAAGGGGCGGAGCAGAATTTGAGATGCACGAAACGTCTTCACACCGCCTCAAGCCTCAAACCATCGACTCTTTTGGGTACGATGCAAGTCACATACCTGGCTCAGTCCTGTTTCATTTGGATGAACTCATTCACACCAGCTGAAGAAACTGTAACTTAATTGGGATATTCTCTTACTTTCTCTTGTTCGATTTTTCAAAAATTCAAGGATCTACAAATCGAAACGATAACCCATTCCTTCAAGTCGCATTGCCACACTTTCTCCTCCCTTCCCTTCACGATCCCTACTGGGGCCTTCTACCTTTCGAATCAGTGATGAGGACGACGACCTCTTGCGTGTCTCTCGTGGTGGTGATGATGAGAGTGAGGTGGATGAGGTGGATGAGCGAATTCTGCTCCGTGCATACCTTCACGAGCCCCTTGAAATCCTCCAACTCCAAAGATTTCAAAGCCTTCATCCAGAGGTGGGGCTGAGAAGCGACGAGGACGAGGATGAGCTGCCCTCTCGAAGCGGTGATGATGATGATGATGACGACCGCCTCCATGTCCTCCACGACCTCTTCCTGGTCCATGATGACCTTCCTTAGGTTGATGATCTCTACCATGAGAATGGAATGGAGATGAAGAATCCTCTTGAATAGTCTCCGATCCGCTCAGCTCTTCCCAGTCGGACTCAGAGTCAGAGTCAGAGTCGACAACGACTACCCCTTCTCTACTGTCTCTGCAGCACCCTTCACCTCCCTCTCTATCTCTCTCTCTCCCTCCCATTCCTCTCCTGTGACCTCTTCCGAGAGAACCAAGTTCATGGGTGAAAGGAGGAGGACCGAATCCAGCAAGTCCGTGAGGTCCATAGGGTGGTGGCGAATGGAAGTGAAATTGTTGATGTGGATGATGATGGAAATGGAATCCTCCCCTTCCGCCTCTTCCTGGACTTCGAATTCCAAATCCTATTGAAACCATTCCGAATCTACCTCTTGAAGGATGGTGGTGGTGAGAAGAGTCACGGTGGCCGAAGCTAAAGGGGGGTACTCCAAAGTAATGAGGTTGAGGTTGACGGGCGAACATTGTGAGAGAGTGAAGGTCAAAGGTGAAGAAACTGAGGGATGAACAAAAGTGGTCTCCCTTTTAGAGCTTTTCACTTCCACGTCCACCACGATCGAGGAGCTGCGGTGGAGGCTGTGACTCGGCAGGGGCTGAGCAGAAATGTTCGGTAAGAGTTTTTCGCTACCTCTCAATAGCCTCTCACCTTACCGTACTGGATCAGAGAACAAGATATTGCTAGATTGAAAAGAAGTGAGAGTGAAATCATTTCTGAATTGTTGATCTCACTCACGGTCTGAGAAGAGACGCGAGACGCCCGCCGAAGACCCTTTGACCCCTAACGAAGTTGTCTTCCTTGCTTCTCCTCCCCATCCACCAGGAGTACTTCTCGCCCCCAAGAGAATGCCGCTCTTTCCTGGTCTCCATCCTGGGCTCTATCTCCTTCATCAACTCCTTCAATCTCATCCGTTCCCAGATCCTCAGACTCCGTGACGCTATCTTACGCTCTAAAGAGACTCTGGAGACTTTCTCGATATCTCACCATGGAGTTTTGAGTGGTTTAATAGCAGATGCAGCCGCAGAATGTCCAGACCTTCTTCTTCTCTCTTCAACTAGAGCTGGCAGAGAAGATGAGATCCTAATTCCAGAAGCAAACGACATTCATCTCGAATTTCCAGCTTCTTGGTCTGCTTCTCTTCACACTTTGATCTGGGCGGATGGAGCATCTAAGTTGGTTTTTAATCAACCTCTACTCGCAAACCTCGGAAAGGCAAAGGATATCAGAATAGGGAGTCAAGAGATCTCCTGTCGCTTCTTGGTTAAATTGCTCGCTACAACTCCAAGCCTCGTCAACGTCGTTATGCCTCATGCCAAGAACTGGACCCATCACTGATTCCTCAACACAAATTTATCAAATCTCAAGCATTTGAGGCTGGGTCGAGCAACGAGCTTGAATGGTTCACCGGATTCGACCCCCTTTTTCGACAGCCTCCATGCACCTAGACTCGAGAGACTTCATCTGGGAATCATGAACTCAAAGGATCTGACTGGTTAGACGTTGGTTGTGGAGGATCTTAAAAACAAATTTAGCCGTTGAAGGGAAGCTGGGTCAATTCGAAGCAGCCTATCTGTTTGATTCTATCAAAGACTCGAAGAATCTACAAGAACTGCAACTCAACTTCTCACTAGGGGTAGAACCCACTATTTTCTGGACTAATCCTATCTATCTCTTAACACCACTTTCTAGAGAAAACGTCCAAGTCGGTTGGAAGGAGAAGATGCATCTGCCAAAGCTTCAAAAGATTACCATAGGAGAAGACGACATCAAAACCTTACCCGACGGCCCATCAGTGATTTACTGCTCGCGAGTCTAGCTAGCACTAGAAAAGCGGTGTCTAGAGGCCTTCCTATAGCATATGTCCTTGCTTCTGCCAATAGATATATCGAGTCGTCTTCTGCAGGAATGATCAGAGGAGAGAGAATTCCATTCTCGCCATCTGAAAGATGTTGTGTGATCGACTCTCTTGTTGTCCTGACTCCCATCTATGCAGAGCAGAAGGCTCTCTCGTGGATGCAAAGCAACATCCCGAACTTCGAATTCGAGTTCGTGAAAGAAGGGTGAGTAGAAGTGGGGACGTCTTCTTGGGGCGCGATGTCTTCCAGAGCTTTCTTGTTCTGACCCCCTTCTCGCCCGTCTTAACAGAAAGCTGTCCTACCTTTTTTCCCCTTCTCGATCGTCTTAAAGAGAAGTTGATCGAATACTGGGTATCAAGAACAAGGTCCGGGGGAACCAGTCCAGGATGATATCACCGTTTCAGTTACCATCTGAATTAAAAGTGTGTTTTAAGGTTTGTTGACCAGATCACCGTCGAAGAAGAATCACGCATCGATGTCTACTTCATGAGACTTCCTAGATACAGGAGTGGTAACCATCTCGTTTTTGAAAAGTCTAGAAAGGAAGTGAGAAGGACGTTGGGAGACGAAGATGGGGAACGAATCGGAAAGCGAGTTATGGTACAGGAAAGGGTAACAAAGAAAGCAAGAACAACCGGTGGTTTCGAAGAAGACGAACCAACAGCAAGGAATCGATTAGAGAGGCGATAAGATGAGAAAGGTGATCACTGGCCAGGCATTTGGTCCTGCAAAAGAAGAGAGAAGAAGAAAGGGTCAGAAAGTTCGCGAAGGCGACCAATCAAAACGTCAGAGAAAGACTCACCTCATTATCTTGAGAATTCTTGCCTGCTTCGAAAGATGAAAAGGAAGACCGCGAATCAGTTATCCCCAACTGCGAAGTACGGAAAGAGACCAAACGAGAGAATGATAAGCCGAAGCTACAGAGACGAGCATAGCTACAATTGAATTAACGCGTCGACTCACCTTTTTTTCTGGGCCTTGCAGCAGAGCTAGAATCTCCAACATCACCATCACCATTTAGACCTCTCTTTCCACGTTGAAGATAATTGTCTCTAGCATTCTTACACCACATATCAATTTGATGAATGGCTTTCCAATCATTCTGAGAATCGATAATAGATTGCCATTGAGGATTATTGCAAGCATTACGAATAATCATAATAGCTTGATGAAAAGCGGTCATGTTTTCTCCTCTCCATTTCGAGAATGAAGTTTCACGAAATTTGACCCCAGCAGCGTCTAAATGAGCAAGAACCAAATTTCTAAGAGTAGATTTCATCTTATCGGCATCTGGGAATGGGATGTATTCCCCAGTTTCGATTTCTTGAACCATATACATTGTTTTAGCAGTAGTACCTTCTTTACTAGCTCTATACCATCCAAGTCCATTTCTAGCTGATTCTGAAAGAGCCGTATCCATGGTTGGGACGTAGGTTTGAGATCCACTCATAACTGGAGCTTGAATTTGAGCTTGAGGTGGAACCGGTTGAGCGACTAGAGAAGTTGAGGAACGAGGAGCGTAAGAAGTACGTGGTTCGGCTTTGGCTCTAGCGATGTTGTCTTTGGACCTCTCCGTGAGATGACTGATTTGATCTTGAGCTCTTTGAAGAGCGTGGTCCTTATCTCTGCAACGTTGTTGAAGCTCTTGAAAAGCGTCTAATTGCTTCTCTGAACTCATGGCGAGGAAGTGACTCGCTTTCAGTTGGAGGAGAGGTACTTGTTCGAAGGCTGGTCCTGGAGATTCCATCGAGGTGGCGTTGACGCGACTCATTGAATCGTCACCTGAGAGAGAAAAGAGAATCAGGAATTCAATACGTTAATGGAGACGCGAATCAGAGCAGTCCCGGAGGAGAGAAAACGCGAAGAAGATAAAACTTCGTAGATATCGGTGAGTGAGTGATTCGAAGGATTGAAAGTAAGCCAACTCACCAGGATGGTTGCTGCTAGTAGAATCACGACCTTTATTCCAATTTGAGTGGTTCGATTGATTGTGAGGGGTGTTTGGGTTGTCTCTACTTTGACCAGAATTGGATCCACCCGCAGCACCTCCGGATGATCCTTGATGAAATGTTTCGAAATCCATTTCCATTCTCGGGATTTGACTGTCGAAACTGATGAGTGAAAGTCGGCGCGCAAGGTGAGATTTCGGAGGTATAGGCGTTGGAAGGTGAAGTCAGCGAATACGTAACTTCTTGGATGGGTGGTCAAGCGGGTTTTTGAGAGGTTTGGTAGAGGACGCTGTATTGGGGATTTCAGGAATCGCCTCCTCTCGACACTCCTTACTCACCTGGTCGACTGAGATACTTGGTAAGAAGATTGAATCAACTTGTTCAGCAGTTCAAACGCGTTGAACAAGGGAGAAAGAAGAGTATGGTGAAGAGGATGCTTGGGAATCGAACGGCGGGAAGAGAAGGAAGAAAGGTATTGGCCTCTCCCACCAACGCACGACGCACCAACCTCGGCCCAGCTCGCGACTTGTGTCCCCGATCTTGACGCTTTGACGCGTTCTTGAATCTCTTGTGGCCACTCGTGCGCGTTCCACGAAGGTTCCTTCCTCTATCCTGAAGATATCCTAAAGATAATTCAAACACCAACGCCTCAACTAAATCATGATCAGAAGATCCAAAAATCCAACGAGGAATCTCAAGCCGAGTCATCTTCGAAAAGACCAGCAACAGGAACGAGATCTGGAAATGCCTCTACTTTTGAGCAAGATCCAATCACAAAAGCAAGAACTGCTTTAAGAAGACTAGACTTCAAAACGTCGGAAGAGATCTACGATCAGGTTGGTAACTTTTCTCAGGTTGCTTACTTTTCAAACTTCCTTTCGAAAGTTCCTTCGTTCGCTCTTGCCTCTTCGTCCTGCTTTTCCTCATCTGACTCTCACGACTATCTCTCTCAACAGCTGATCGATTCCAAAGATGTAGAGTCTTTAAGTGCTCTTTTGATTCGAGGTTCAAGCTTGGAAAAGAGAGGTCAAGCTTAGAAGTGTGGAAGATGTTGAGCTAGCGATGAAGAGCATCAGCAACCGCCAGGCGAGTTATTTTGTCAACAATCTCTCCTAGCTTCCTCTGTTCTGACCCTCTCCAATTCCTATCTGCTTTTACAGACACATCTCAGAGCTACGTTTGCTTACCCAGGACTCGCTCTTCATCACTTGGCACTTGCGAAGGAGAGCTATCTTCAAGAGGATGAGGTCGAAACCCAAGCATGCCCTCTGCAGACGGACCTCGAGCAGCTGAAAGAATCTATCGATTTTTCTAGAAATTTGAAATTCAAGAATCCTTTCATCTATCTTCCGTCCAAGCCGTTTGGGATCATCTGTTCCTCTTGTGACTCGCCCTCATTGGCTTTCTCCTCTGGCGCCTGCAAGTCCTTGAGACAAGCCCTGTTGGATACTCCTCAACTGTTCTCTACCTTCAAGATGGAAGAATCGAGCAAGAACATTCCACTAGGGCTAGACCTCTTTCGCAAAAGGTCACAGCAGGTTCGTCGATGAAAGGTGTTTCAGCAGCTTTCTTTTTTTCATTTACTTGTAGTACCTGAATCCCAATTCAAATTTCTCCTTTCTCTCATATTCACTTTCAGCTTCGCACGATCAATATCAAGGTCAAGGATACCATCGATAACCAACAGTAAAATCCCAGGACACGCTGGCGAAGCCTCGAATACCAACTCTCAGGCTCTTCTCTGAAGTCGTTATCCGTCTCACACCAAGGAGACATGGACCAGCTGAACATGAGATGCGTTTCACGTTGTCCATCTTTGACTTCTTTAAGCTGTGACAGGATGGGTCAAGAAATGGGAAATCTGTTTACGCCCTCAGATGCGGCCTGGCTTCAAATTTCCTCCAAGTGGAAAGCGTCTCTAGATACTCTGATATGTGCAAGTGGCTCTACCCATCTCCAGAGTTTGGACAGCCTCCTTCCAGTTCTTCAAAAGGCAAGGAATGTTAAAATCAACAGTGGCGAGATCACATCAGAGTGGGCAGGCAGCCTTCTGTCTTCTGCCCCTAGTCTCGTCAGCGTCGTTATACCACGAGTGGTCGGCCTTCAAAGGAAGTGGTATCCATCTTTCAGTCTACCGAAGCTGAGAATGCTCAGGCTTGGTGCACTTCCCAGAACCAATGCCCCTGCTGCAAACGGATTCTTTGGAGCTCTGGAGGCACCAAAGCTTTCTGCTCTTCATCTAGGTCAACTCAGCTTAGCGGATCTATCTGGAACTCGATCAAGCCTGCCAGTTCACACCTCAATCATCGACACTTGCAATTTCTCAAGTTTGAAGCCCAAAGTCTCAGAATCAGCAGCTTCGACTCTAATCTCCTGGATCAAGGGTTGTAAGAATCTATCAACCTTCAATCTCAATCTACCAGATTCAACTCCTTCGGGATTTTGGGATCATCTAGTCTCACTTCTGACGCCACTGTCAAGGGAAGCAATTCAAGCAGATTGGAAAGAAGAGACGGCTCCCCGCTCTCAAGCATCTCTCTCTAGGAATCGACAACAGCATTCAGTATAAATTCCGCGTCAAAGGAATCGGGCTTGCATTGCTAGTCGCTGGAAGGAACGCGGTCTCGAGAGGTCTATCAATTGGCGACGTCTGCTTAGCCGCAAGTGGAGATCTCGAATCCTCTTCTACCGCCGTCAAAGCTGAGGAAAATGCCCTGGAACGATGCTCAGCGATCAAATCGATGATGATAGAGGTCCGCGTTGACACCGATGAGAGGACTCTTTCTTGGCTAAAGGACAACGTTCCTTGGTTCGATTGGGAGTTTGCTACGTCTGCACACGAGTGAGTAATTGCGCTCTCGCTTTGGTTCTTTCGACTTCTGTCTTCTTCTGACATTAGCATTCTACACTCCGCTCATTTCAACAACCCCTCGCCTCCGAACTCTGAACAGCTCCTCCGAGGACTGAACCAGCTCAACCTCAGTCCATTTCACTTTGGGTCTCGTGCACTTCCAGAACAGGTTTTTGGCGTTCAAGTAGTCTATATCGTAGATTGAGTAAATCTCACTCAAATCAAGGTGAGCTTCACTTACTCTTTGTTCGCAGCTCTACTCTTTCCCTTGGCAGCCTCTCTAATCTTCTGCTTCATTCTCTCCGTGCAGAATCTTATCCCTGCCGCCCACCCATCAGTTCTCGCTGATCTCTGCTCCAACAAACCCCCCCCCCCTTTTAAAAAAAAACCTCAGGTCCTTCCTTTACTCGCTTTCTCTATGCCTCCCTTTCCCACCCTGACTGCTGCCTGGCTTCTCGCCCCCTTTGCCCTTCCTCGGTCTATTGTGTTTACTAGCTTCTCCAAATTTTCTGATTTCTTTTGGGAGATGAATCATCTTGAGGCGAGCCGAACGAAAAGGAGTGAATTCATCAGCGACTATTTAAAGCAATTGCTCCAGCTGAAGCTTCAGCAATTCCAACCAAATCATCCATTCCCACAAACTCATCTCAGTTCCTCTTCTACTTGATCTTAGCCATTCATGGCAGAAGATTCTACGATCTCTCAGCTAGGAGGTCTAGCTTTAGGGAATCTTCTATCAGAATATGGAGTGGACGATCAAGGAAGACAGCATCTTGGAATCAGCAGTCAATCTGGATTTGACAGCAATGACATCTACAATGAGAAGTACATGGACGATGAAGATCAATTCAGAGGAATGGATCAAGTTTATGATGAAGAAGAGGAAGAAGAAGAAGATCAAGGAGGCTACAACAGAGATTATGGGAATAGAGGAGAGATGGACAGATACTTGAAACAAGGAATGCAAGCTATAGGTTCTTCCTCTCTGAACTTACCTGGAAACTTCAAGATCAAAACAGAACCTAAAGAAGACTATGACATATCAGATGAAGATGGAAATGGAAATGGAAATGCAATGTCAATGTCAATCGATGGTGCTCAGCAGAATCAACCTGTTCCTCGGAAACCTAAGGCTATAGAAGAGCTTTGGAAAGGTTTCGAGAAGGGGCAGACTTTGAACTTTGTTGACTTCTACTGGCCTGAGAGTATGGCTAGACCAATCAAGAAGAGGAAGTTGGGATTGGTCGAGGGTTTGAAAGGTGAGTTAGGATGTTTGGATGGTGGGAACTTGCAGTTGAAGAGAGAGAGGCGACGTGCAATGTACGAAATTGGAGCTGGTACTTAATTGTCAGTGATGCTACATGGAAAGAGGCGCTTGACTCGATCACGGGGAGGAAAGCTGGGCAGAAGTGAGATGGTGGCGCAGCTGCTGCTTGAGAGACAAGGGAAAGGGGCTCGCAAGGATTCCTCCAGATAGGTTTGACTTGGGAGATCGATGTTATTCTCTCTCATTGATCAAGAAGGAAGAGGCAGAATGAGGTTCAGACGATGAGAACAGGAGCGTTTCTTCATCTATCTTCCCCTTCCTCAAATCACCTACTCTAACACTCTTGCCTCTTCCTCTTCTCTTCTATCTTGTCCTCTCTCTACGAATCAAAACTCAACTAATGCAGTTTCGAAGACTAAGACTGCACTCTCTGCTCCAACTTCAACTCGACAAGACCTCATTACATCCTCCTCAACATCCTCTCCCTCTTCAAATCATATCCGCCAAATCGTCAGGTCTCTTCTTCCTGATCATCCGTCACGCAAGAAATCTGAATTTGGGTTTGAAAGTGATGAAGAGGAAGAAGTCGAAGAATTGGTGGGAATCGAAGGGAAGGATAAAGCGAAAGCGAATCGTAACTTGGAATTGGAAGATTGGGAGGATCAGATAGTCTGGGGATCGAATGAGAAGTGAGTCACATCGAAGTTGAACCCGTCCCTTTTCCGAAAAATCTTTTATTTTGAGGAGAGGTCGCTTACTCGGAAGACTTCACTCCTCTGTTTTCAATTCGACAACAGTCCTTCAACATCTCTTGTAGAAAGACAGAGACCTACAGTTCACATCGATAGGCTATCGAACTCTGCTCTTGCGAGTGGTGACTTCTTGGAATCAATCATTTGGGACTCAGGAACTAGATTCAAGAACTTTAACGAGTTGATCTTGGACATGAACGATCCTGAGATGATGTTGGAAGTCTCTGATGCTGCGGAAGGTAAGCTCTCAATGAGCTTCTATCCCTTTGCAAGGCTCTTTCGCTTACTGTTCTTCTTCTGATCCCCTCCAAATTGGGCTGTTTCTCGCTGTTTCAGCTCCCACTTCCTCGTCATCCAATCTCTACAACCTCAACTCCAATTCGAGAATCAGATCTACTGTTGAGCTGGATCCTTTCAATCTCTCAGCGGATCATCATTATGAGGTCAGCAAAGAACATAGACAGAAAGTCAGACAGACTCTGGGTAACTTGGAGATCGTTCACAGTCTCCCAGCTCAGAGATTGCAGCTGCCCTGGGTGAGTCTTGAGACGAGGAACTGAGTTCTCTCTAGAAGAGCAAACGAATGGGGGCGCTGACCTAGTCTCTTTTCTAACCATGGTCACTCTATCCTCCCTCAAAGTACAAGCCACGTCTAACGAAAGCCGAAGCTCGTTCCTTCCATCGACCAGCAATGCAGTTCCCTTCAAATCTACCTCTTCATTTCTCCAGAGTTGAGAAGAATGGATCAAGCAAGAACAAAAAAGATGGAAAGAACAGAAACAGGGGTGTGATGGGTGGAAATGGAGAAGAGAACTTCAGGAGCACTAGAGACTTGACGTTGAAGGATACGGGCGCTTTTGTTCTTTACGAATTCTCGGTGAGTTTCCAGTTTACCAAAGGTCGAAATGATTTTTGCCCTTTGCTAACAGCCCTTTTTCAATTATTTTCTTGCCTGCCTCTTTCCGATCTACAGGAAGAATACCCTCCCATCCTTTCTAAGCAAGGAATGGGTTCTCTTATGGTCAACTACTACAGAAAGAAAGATGCGAAAGACGAAACTATCCCGAAATCAGATTTAGGTGAACCTTTCGTCCTAGACGTCAACGATGAATCTCCTTTTATGAAGTTTGGTTTCGTCAATCCAGGTGAGAGTATACCTACGATGTATACGAACTTGATCAGAGCTCCACTCTTCAAGCATAAGCCTAAGGGAACTGACTACTTGCTAATTAGGTGAGAGCAGCCGGAAGAGATCTAAGGGCGCTGTCGTACCCGCATTCTTTTCGACCCTTCGACTGACGATTTCACCCTCTAATCATTCTTCTGCTTTCGCTTTCCAAGATCTACTACCAAGAACTCCGTCAAGTACTACCTTCGAGAAGCAAAGAACACTTTCACTGTCGGTCAAACCTATCCGACCACTGCAATTCCAGGTCCTCATGCCAGATTGGTAACGAATGCGATCAAGAATCGACTTTACATGATCGTTCAGAAGCTGATCAAAGACAGTAGAGGAGAAAGAATCAAGATTCATAGGATTATGAGATACTTTGCTGATCAGAGTGAATTGCAAATGAGATCGAGGCTGAAGGTGAGTTCTCGAGCTCCTCTGTCAGCTGGAGAAAGTGGCGGCAGAAAGACTTCCTTGACTGACCAAGGTTTCCTCATTTTGATCTATCCAATCACCCTCGCAGGAGTTTATGGAGTATAAACGTCTAGCTGGAGATCCGGATCAAGGGTTCTGGAAGATGAAACCTGGCGCCTCGATTCCAGACCTTACCCAACTACGCTCGCTTCTTCCACCGGAGCATCTGTGTCTATCAGAAGCGATGCAGACCGGTCAACGTCGTTTACTAGATGCAGGTTACTCGAAGACAGCAAATGGTCTAGAAGAAGACATCGATGAAGGCAACGTGAAGCTCGACATTGAACAGCTGTTAGCTCCTTGGATTGCAACGAAGAACTTCATTCAAGCAAGTCAAAGCAAAGCTATGCTGAAACTGCATGGTGAAGGTGATCCAACTGGTATGGGTGAGGGATTCTCGTTCTTGAGAGTCAGTATGAAGGAGACTTTCTTGAGAGCTGGCGAGCTTGCTGAAGACAGAGAAGGCGAGTGCCCATAATGTTCAATCTTCATTGACTTCGAAGTCTTTCGGTACTTGTGCTGACTGCGTGATCCCCATCCTGCTCGCCTCCTTCTATCGTTCCTACTTTCTCTCGACAGCCGCCGAAGAAGCGACCTTGAAGTCGTCTGGTCATCGTTATAACATCTCAGAACAACAAGCCATCTACTCATCCGAAGTCGAAAGGATCTGGAATGCTCAAAGAGACTCATTGTCTAATCCCGTCCCCCCAGAACTCACAGCAGAAGACGAGAGAAGAGCTGAGAGAGCGAAGCAACTGCTTCAGCAGAAGCAAGTTGCTAGAGAGAGGAGTCAATCTGTCTCTGGAAGAGCTGGTAGCCCTGGAGCTGCAAGTAATGTAGAAGGAGAAGCCGAAGGAGCGAGTGGAAAAGTCTTGAAGATCAGAAGATTGGTGAGTTCCCTTCCTCGATTCTGCTGTTATCTCAAATGCTCGCCTCTTCTTTCACTGATTCTTCCATCCGGTTCTTGCTGGCGACAGATCAACGGAAAGTGGCGCAGCGAGCTAGTCAGAGATCCAGGAGTCATTTCAGCTTACATCCGTCATCGTCAACGTATCAAAGCACAATCGGGAGATGCTCAAGATCTAGTTCCAACGGGAGATGCTACTATGGATGCTCTTGCAAAAGAGAGAATCGCAATTGAAATCGCAAATGCTACTAGGAATCAAGAAAGAAGATTGCAAAGGAGAGCGCAAAAGGCCGCTGCTGAGGGAAGACCTTTGGGGGAGAAGACTACCATCAGTCATTCGAAGACTGAAACCAAGGTGAGTGTTCTTTGCACGAATACAGACATTAAGGCAGAAGACCTCAACTACAGAGGCGAAGGTTTCATTCGAGTCGACTGACCATTCTATCTCTCTCCTTCTTCTCCCTTCCTCTTCTACCAGCGAAAATGTGGACGTTGTGGGGCCATCGGCCACATGTCGACCAACACCACTTGTCCACTCTACAATCCAGAGACAGCAAAACCTCGTGGATCTGGCTCATCCGCTCAACAAGCTCAACAGCAAGCAGCTTCCACTTCTCAACCTCAAGCCCAAGCTCAACCTCTACTCAGACCTTCGATTTCAATGGGAGGAGGCTTCTTCGGAGGGGCACCAATGCAAAGCCCTATGAGCGCAGGTCCACTCAATTCAGTTCCTTATCCAGCTTTTGGAGGGAACGCTATGGGTCCACCTCAACAACCTCAAACTCCAACTGCGTCTTCCCCTCCTTTCAGCTCTGGTCCTCCTGCCTCTTATACAACCAACTCTGCCGCTTCTCCTCCAGCTCAATCTCAAGCTTCTAAATTGAAGATTAAGCTCAAGCCCTCTTCTGCTTCGTGAAGTTGATCCACTGTCATTCTCTTTCCTCGTCCTAGTCTTTGTCTCGTTGTAACATTAGATTGTATTTCACTCGTAAATGAATGTTTACTTTTTTGTAAAATCTCTGGATGTGAAATCATCGCAATCAATGCAGATGCAGTCAAACTCAGAGTTGAACTCACTCTCATTCGTCGCCAAGTCGACTTTGATTTGTCAAGGGGGCGAGTGCTCTTGGAACGAGAGAAGGGAGAAAGGAGCTGAGTGACGCGACGCGAAATGAAAATCTTGGATGATGATGAGAGTCAAGTTAACAAAAATACAAGCAGAAAGAAGATGTTGTTACAAATGAGTCATATGCGAGGGGTAGATTAAGGAGAGGCGAAATTCATCAAGCCCACATCTGAACTCTATTCCATTTCTGTCAACCATCTGCCTCCGACTAATCTCTGTTTGGCTTTAACTGGAGGTAGTTCCCATCCAGTAGGAGTGATATCACTCTTTCCAGCATTGTAATTCGGAGTCAAATAAACCTCTCTCTCAGTTTCCGAACTTGAGCCTCCGACTTTGTTCTGCATGGATTTATTAGCTCTGATCTGTTCAGCTAAATTCTTTGTCGACATATTACTACTAGTAGAAGCGTTACTTCTCGGTAACTCCGTAGGTTTAGAGAACGAGCATAAAGTTCTACCCAGTGTAGAGATCCAGCTTGGATTAATTCTAGTGATGTTCTTTAACCAAATATTCCTTTCGACCTCTCTTTCACCTTTTACTTCAGCACCTTCATTTCCATCTTCATTATCAATCGCTCTTTTACTATTGCTCTTGACTGCCTCTTGCCAAGTAATCCACTCAGGAGGTTTTCCGTGAAAGAAACCACTTCCAGGATGAATGAAAGCGACTCCACCAGGAATTCCAGCTGCTAGATAAGGAACACCTCTTGTGGAGGACATCTTGGAACCTTTCCTGACAGCTCCATTCTGACCTCCTAGAAATAGAATCTTAGGATCCGAAGAGAGAAGATCGGCTCTGACAGCTATTTGATCAATGAAGGAAGCGGAAAGAAGTTGACGAAGAACTTTGAGCTGGATCTCTGTAGGACGAGCTAGAGAAGGAGATAGCAGGGAAGATGATAGACTAGGCGAGACAGAAAGAATCAAGGAGGAGAGTTGAGCTCGTAACTTGTGGATTTCTTCCATCGCCTGGAAATGGAAAAGCAAAAGCAGAAAAGAAAGGAGGAAAAAAAACCGGGGTCAGCAAGAAGAAAAAGCCCTTTTGAGCGGAGGGGACTCAAGAACCAACTCACCTTAGGTCTCAAGAAGTTGTCCTGGCAGAACTTCAGACTACCTTTCTCGAACTCATAAGCTCCAACAGCACTCAGCAATCTGAAAGTATCGCTCATCCCATTTCCCAAAGCTTCAAACTTTGCCATAGAATTAAAGAACCTTTTCCTCTTTGCCTTTTTCTGCTCCTTCTTGACCTGATCCGAGTTTGTCAAACCTTTCAATTCTTCGGGAAGTGATTCATCCTCATCTTCTTCGTCGTTTTCGTTCAAGACCTGTTCTCTTATAAAAGGATCTCCAACACTTAAAGCTGCAACTAGCGCTACAACAGAAGGCATGCAACCATGTTGATCTCCTTGAGCTAAAAGTTTCGAGAACCTTGGAGTAACAGGATAAAGGTTCATGTTCTTTCCAATTTCAGTAATTCTCAAATTCTCAACGTTTCTACCATTAGATCTAACTTTGACCAATTCTAAAGCTCCTAAATTCTCGAGAAGAGTTTCAGCTTTTCTAATAGCATTCCTATCTGGAGGAGTTGGGAAAGGGAAATTAATAACGTTATCTATATTCATAGACTTCATTTGAAGAACCAGACCGTCAACTGGAGTTCTTAAGATTTCAGGATTAGAAAATTGCTTGAAATGATCCTCATAAACTGCAGATGAATATAATCTATAACAATGACCTGGCCCAGTTCTACCAGCTCTTCCGGATCTTTGATTTGCACTTGCTTTGGAAATCCAATTGACATCAAAAGATTGAATTCCAGAGTTCTCATCATAATTTCTCTCTTTTGATCTACCACAATCGACGACATATCTGATTCCAGGAATGGTCAAAGAGGTTTCAGCGACGTTGGTCGCAACGACTACTAGACGAGTGTTCTCCGGTGGGTTCTCAAAGACCTTCATCTGTTTATTTGAAGGCAGTAGGGAGTAAAGAGGAAGAATATGAAGAGGGATATCGGAATCATCTTTGAATTGGTCGGGAAGTTCTGAATCATGAGTCTTGAATGTAGAAGACTCGTCGTCGGTATCCAAAGCTTCTTGATCGACTTCTTCTTGATTCCCGTCGTCGACATCTAAAGCTAAATCTTCTTCGTCTTTGGTTCCAAAGTCGAAGTCCTCGGCTTCTACATCACCTTCTTTAGAAGAGAATTTGACCTTGAGTTTTGTCGCATCTTCTTTGTCCAATTCTTCGTCGTCGTCTTCTTCGACCACTTTCCCTTCATCTCTCCTCTCTCTTCGTTCAGCGATTTTGGCTTGATCTCTTTTTCGTTTCTCAATAGCTTTCTTTCCATACCTTCCTTCGAGTCTCTTACAGACTGTTCCGATCTCTTGTTGACCAGTCAAGAACACTAGGATTCCACCAGGAGGCAATCTGGCATGGATCTTCGAAACTTTCTTCGTAGCTTCAGTTAAATAATCATGCGAAGTCTTTCGATTGAAGTGTACGGTGACTGAATGTTGCCTAGAGTCAATGTTGATGACTGGAGGTGGTTCTTTGAAGAGTACTTTATTTGAAGTGAAATCCGAGACTTTCAAGGTAGCGGACATGATAATGAGTCTTAAAGGTTTAGGTCTCTCAGTAGCTTTGCTGCCTTTAGCTTTCTCTTCTTCTTGATTCCAATTCATCCATCTCTCAGCTCTGAGTTTGACCACTCTACTCAAAGTTCCAACCAGAACATCGGTGTTTAAACTTCTTTCGTGAGCTTCGTCGATTAGAATGACACTGTATTTCTCTAACAAGAAATCTGTTGACAGCTCTCTTAACAAGACTCCGTCTGTCATGAATTTAACAGCAGTGTCCTTTGAGACTGTAGCGTCGTAACGGATCTGATGTGAAACCTTGTTGCTCGGTAGTGACAACTCAGAAGCTACTCTTGAAGCCATCGACAAGGCTGCAACTCTTCTTGGTTGAGTGATTCCAACCATTCCTGGATTGTCTGTTCAGATGAAAAGGAAAGATAAAATGGAAAGGAGTTGATGAACAGTCAGATCTCCTCTTCTGTCCAATTGAAAGCGATCATAAACTCACCACTTCCTTTATCACCAAACCCTCTCTCAAACAAAAATTGAGGAACCTGAGTAGTTTTTCCGGATCCAGTTTCACCACAAATCACGCAAACCATATTTTCCATAATCATCCTAACAACTCTTTCTTCTTCTTTAACCACTGGTAATTTCAATCTCTCCTCTTTCTGTTCCTCACTCCTTTCCACATGAACATTCTTAACCAACCCATCTTTCTTTTCCAATTCGGAATAATAAAACTTAGAAAAGGGTGTTTGAGAAGCCGTAGTTTCCGGATTAGAATCTCCTAAAGGACCTCTTGCAATCCCATCTTGAGGACCTAAATCTCCAACTCTTTGTTTAAATCCTTGAATAGGTTCTAAAGTGTAATGATGGTCATCTTCTTGATTCGAAGGAGTTTCCTTAGTTTCACCAAATCCTAAAGCTTCTCTAGCCCAATCTTTGAAACCAGATGATTTCTTAGTTTTTGCTATTCCCCTTCTTTTAGATCTTTCTTCCTCTTCTTCTTCAGATCCACTTTGAGATTCTTCGTCTTCATCTTCATCTTCGTCTTCATCTTCTTGATTCTCGTCCTCATCATCTCCATTTCGGTCCTCTTCGACGTTCGGATTTTCATCTTCAAACCCTTCCCAAGGTAGAGAACCTTCTCTCTCCATTTCTTCAATGGCCTTTTCTTTTCCTTTCCCTTTAGAATCAACTTTAAAAGACTTTCCATCAGGTAATAGACCTCTTTGTCTCATAGCTTCCATAAAGATAGCTTCTTCATCTTCATCAGTTCCTTCATCATCCTCTCCTCCTTCTGAATCTTCATCAGATTCACCAGATAAATCTTCTTCATGAGATAGAACTTCATCTTCATTCGAAGAAACTTCTTCCTCTCCCTCTTCTAGCTTCTGATCCAAATCCATCTGATCAGAAATCTCTCCCTTAATTTCTTTCTCAACAATCCCTTCCTCTTCTTCATTTTCAGATTCCGAAGAATCAAAACTACTATCCGAATCAACCTTTTGATCCTCGTCTTTCTTCTCACCTTTCCCTAATCTACCCCAAGAAGTTCCACTCCCAGGATTTCTACCCTTTTGCTTCTGCTTTGAAGTCTTCTTCTTTTTTCTCTGTTTCATAACCGGTAACATGATTTGACCATCCGGACCTCTAGCCAAAGCAGATCCCAAAACCGTATTATTAGAAGAAGTTCCAACCAAACTTTCTTGAGGTTTCGAGAATTTAGATAAAGCTTTTGCGATCTTAGATTGTCTTTCATCTACTCCCTCCTCCTCTTCCCCTCCTTCTAGCTCTTGATCTATTTCCATTTCTTCATTTCCTTCTTCTTGATCACTTTCATCCAAATCCCTATCCTCCTCATCCTCCTCTCTCTGTCTCTTCAATTTCTCTTCCACCTTACCAGCCAAACCTTTTTTCTTCCCTTTGCCTCTAGCATCTCTCCTTTCTTCAGTTCTAGCTTCTTTTCTTCTACTAGATTTGTCTATCCTATCGCTTCCAGAAAGGGCTTTCCCAGTCCCCAAAGTACTTGCACTTAACAATCCAGATCGATCTGAAACTTCGGCAGAGGATTTTGCTAGTTTTTCAATCAAGGAAGTGTGATTCTCCTTCTTTAAACGAGATTGAATGAAGTTGTCTAGTCTTTTACGTTTCTTGGAGGAGATTGGTCCGGTTGAGGTTGGAGTTGAGGCGAGGAGCTGGGTAGGGAGAGAAGGTGGAAAGGTTAGGCTTTGATGGAAGGGGGAGCTAGGAAGTGAGGACTCTCTCCCTTTTGCCTTGCTTTACCTTAGGCATAATGGAATTTCAACGATAAATTCACTCAACTGCTCATCTTACAGAGCTAACAGAGTGAAGGGAGAGTAGAATTCAGATCGCTCCATCTCAATTCTTCTCATTCTCTCTTCCACCATCTTGTCTGCCAACGCTAACCCTCCCTGCCTCCCTTCACACATCTGATCTTCCGTTATCCAACCCCATGCTACTCACCTGTTGCCTCTGCCTATTTAATTCTTCCCTTTTCTCTCTTTCTTCTTGAGGAATGATGATTTCAACATTTGAATCAGTTTCATTCTTTCTTTTGACAGCGTTTGATTTCTTCTTCTTGTGAGTTGAACCACCAGCTGTGGATTGTCTTCCTTTGGCGTTGTATCTCTCTTTCTTTGGTGGCATCCTGACTGATGCAGTGATGGGTGAGGGTAATCAGGGATGGGGAAGGCGGTGCTAGTTTTCAGTAGAAGATTCTCTGAATTCTCTCCCGAAGACAAGCCACCCATACAACTAACTGGATCATCTTCTCGAATTCAAGGAATTGGAACATCACTGATCGAATCTCTGCCATGCCAGTTTCAACTTCTACGACAGTCAGTTCAACCAAGCGATCAGTAGTCAATCCAACTTCTCGCTCATCTTCCAATAAGCGTCAAAAGCTATCATCCTCCTCTTCTTCTTCCACGTTCTCAGCCTTAAAGCTATCACATCCACTAGGAATCAAACCGTCAGGTAATTCCTTCTTAGCAACTTCCTCAGCCAGACCAGGTTTAGGATATTTCCAACTTTATTCAGATGATTTAATCCTTCATTTCCTATCTTACCTTTCCTTTGAACAATTACTCTCTCTATCTCTTCTCTCCCATGCTTTCCACGTTTTCACTAATCAAGATCACTTGTGGAAAGACATTTACATTTCAACTTTTAAAGGTGCTTTAGATTCTTGGGAAGGAGATTGGAAGAATACCTTCTTGACAAAGCAGAGAGGTAGAGGCACAGGTGAAAGGAATCTTGAGCATGACTGTCAAGAACCGATTAGAACCCCTGATCTCTACTCAGACACTTTGTTTCATAACTTCAGAATGAGTTTCAGTCCTTTAAGCGTTGTTTATAGTCAAGATTATCCTTCTGCTTCAAATAATAATCATTCAAAGAACCATCTACCAATCAAAAGAATCAAAGTCAAAGATTATTCAATCTCAAAGTTCACTCAAGAATTCGCTCAACTTAGTATTCCATGTATTATGATCTCCAATTCCATCGACTCCAATCCTCAAAAGAATCGATCCTGTCTCTCCTACACCTTCGATTCTCTATCAACCAAATACCCAACCAATATCTTCAGAGCAGAAGCCATTACTACCGATTTAAAAACCTACATTCAATACTCAAGAAGTTGTGAAACTCATTTCAAGAGAGGTAGAGGAATTCGACCTTCAAGTTTGAGACCTCCAATTCCAATTTCAAAATCCAATAGACCTTTTAATCCTTATGCTATACCCGATGATTCTCCTTTCTATCTATTCGATTCTAAGTTCCCCGAGGAAATGGATAAGCAAGGGGAATGGTTGATTCCTGATTTGTTGGAGTTTTCCAGGGAGGTGGGTGTAGGTGAAGGTGATGAGGAGACTGGCAAGGAGAGAGAGAAAGAGAGAAGTAGAATGGAAATGGATCTCTTCGGACTCTTGGGAAATGAAAGACCTGAATATAGGTGGATTATCGCTGGACCTGAGAGGAGTGGAAGTGGGGTGAGTAGTTCTAGAGGAAGAGGGAGAGAGAGAAGAGTTCAAGAAAGTATGTGTATAACTTAGCTCAACTTGTGGTTATATGCTGAGATAAATAAAAAGCAAGCGAAAAAGTAAACTGAGGGAAGGGGAGAAAGAAGAGTCGAGTCTTTCTCTTTCGATTTTCGACGATTGATCCCCCCCATCGAAAACATCCTTCTCAACGTCAACCTCTCAATAATCCTAATCCCCTTCCCTCTCTTCCCTCTTCTCTCAGTGGCATAAAGATCCAAACTCAACTTCAGCTTGGAACACCCCATTGACAGGTTCTAAAGCTTGGTTACTTTTACCTGGTCATCTCACGCCCCCTGGAATTTACGTTTCTCAAGACGAAGCTGAAGTCACTTCACCTCTAAGCATCGCTGAATGGATGTTAGTTTATTATGAGGAAACTTTGAAGAAACATGGAAAAAATGGTGATGGAATGTTGAGGGAAGGGATTTGTGGAAAGGGTGAAACCGTTTATGTTCCTAGAGGTTGGTGGCATGCTGTGATTAATTTGGAAGGTGAGTTTGAAAAAACTTTGGGAATTATTGTGGCTGGTATTTGACCTTCAAGAAAAATTGGGGGCTTGAGTTGGAGAGAAGCGAATTCGAATTCTAACCCTCTCTTTCTTCTTTCGCCACTCCCCTCCTCGTAGAATCAATTGCTTTGACTCAAAACTTCATTTCTAAATCCGAATTACCAGAGGTTTTGAACTTTTTCAAAAACAAGGAAAATCAGGTTTCTGGGTTCAAGAAAACTTCTAAACCTGAGGTCGAATCTGAAAGTGAACGAAACAAAGGAGAAATCAATCAAGTTGATCAAGAGGTTGAAGATGACGATGAATCTTATCAAGGTTTGTTTCAACTTTTCTCTTCTAGATTAAAAGAGTTTGATCAAGATTTATGGAAATATGGTATGGAAGGAATGGAGAGATTAGAAATGGAAGAAAAGAATAAGTCTTTAGCTTTTTGTCCTCTTAATGGAGCTAAGAGGAGAAATGGCGGTGGGTGGTGGGAGAGGTTGAAGAAGTCGAATGGAGAAATTCGGGCGCCAGAGGGATCGGGAAGAGGCGAAGTGCTTGAAAACAGGGAAGAAGAGCAGGATCATCAGGTAGGCTTTGGATTCGGGTTGGATTTGGACGGAGAAGAGTTGGAAGAGGTCCCTTGGTAGGAAGGAGAAAAGCTCTCTCGCATGGCCCTTCATCTCATCTTTGTATCATCATCACCATCAACTTCAATTCCACGCAACTTTGATTCTCATGCTGACTTCAATTTCACGCAACTTTGGTTTTCATGCTGTCTTCAAAACCCGAAATTAATTGGCAACAACAGTGATTCGAACAAAAAACGGACTTTGGAGAAGCGAAAGAAGGGGGGGGGGGGAGCAAAAGGCAAACGATTCTTCGGTCAGAGAAAGAAAGAGGTAAAGAAACGAAAGGGACTTGTGAAAGTACAAAAGGAGAGGAAAGAAGTGAAACCAAATTCGAGAAGAGAGACCATAGGAGAGCAGACTGTTCTTGATTTTTTCTAGAGTTGTTGAGTCTATCGTTGGGGAAATTTGACGAGAACTGGAAACTGATCAGTCTACTTAATTGAGGGTAGCTTGATCTGGTACAGAGAGGAAAGAAGAAGGAAAGAAGACTTGGTCAGAACGAAGATCTATTGAAGGGAAAGTAGGATTCTTGTGCCACTCACTTCTAATAGGATCGTTCATCTTGGTGATGTAGACACCCTCAGTACCTTCTTGAGCTTGCATTCCTTGAGGTGTGATGAGAATGTACTACAAAGGAGGAAGGCAAAGAAGAAAGCGTTTGGTCAGCAAGGAGTCTCTCTGAAGTCAAAAGCGTCGGAAAGGGATAAGCATCTTTGAGACTCACTTGAACTGCATTCGAAGCCTTGGCGTTGAGAATCTGGAGAGAGAGAAAGAGAGAGAGAGAGGGGGGGGGGAATGAGAAAGACAAAAGGAAGTGGAGGTGAGATTTTCTGATTCGAGCTCTGTGAGTCCGAAGGGAGAGACTTACCATCATCTCCATAGCGATTTTACGATTGACAGCATCCATGAAGACATCAAACTCATCCAAACAACGAATTGGACAGCCGATTGCCTCCCAAAGGGAAAGCAAGAGACAGATTGTAGAGAAAGATTTCTCTCCTCCAGAAAGAGAAGTTGGATCTTTTCTACCCTTCTTGTGGTTTTGAGTCGCGTTTGGATCCTCGGTTTGAACCTGGATGGAAGTCAAGGTAGGAACAAGGAGAAAGGAAGGACAACATCAGTATGGAAACCGGAGAAAAGAAGAAAAAGGGGACTGGATCCAGGCAAAAGGCACCGAAGACTCACCTTCAACCTCAGTGTCTGCTTATCGTGATCAAAGATCAGCTTTCCATTGTATCCTCTGTTCTGCAAGTGATACATGAACAGCATCTTGGCACGAGCAGCGATGCAGGTACGGAAAACATTCCATTGTGTTACACGCATCTTGAGCGAAGCCTCCAGAGCCTTTGAAATGAAAAGACGTGGAAAGTGATGAGAAAGAAGAAGCGGAGAAGAGAAGGAGGCTCCAAGTCCTGACTCACCAGGCGAAGATTGTTCATCTCCTCGAATTCCTTTTTTGCATCGTCGGATCGTTTTGCTAGAGCTCGCATTTCTTCCACGATGGCTTCCATGTTGGCTTCACCACTACGACACAGAAGAGACGCATTCGGAGAGGGAATGTTAAGACGAAGCGAAAAGATCAGATTTATTCAATCCAAGGGAAATGGGGACGAATAAGGCCACTCGCCGACGACTGTTCTTCTTCTGCTGATTGAGGAGAGCTTCTTTTTCCTGAGAAGAGAATCGAGGAAGGTCATGGGTGAGAAGGTCAATCTCAGTCCACATAGGGAAGAGAGAGGGAGATGACCGGTGAACTTACGATCACATAATCGTTATGAGATTTCTCGACTTTATGACGTTGCCCGTTGCAGTATTCCAGAGCTTGCGCAGTCCAGGCCTGTCAGGAAGAGAGAAGAGAACGCCCATTCAGTCTCGACCGCTGGAAAAACTTTGAAGGAGAGATAATGCTCGGCTTAAAACTCACCTTGACCTCTTCTTCAGTCTCGTCAATACTAGCTTCAAGCGTTCTAACCTGAGGTTCGAATTTGTTGATCTCGGCGGTATGGTGATTCACCTTATTCTGAGCTGTGAGACGATGGGAGACAGCTTTTTCGAGGATTGCCTGAGAGATGAGTGGGGTCGAACAAAAAGGAAATTGAGGACTCGGTTGGTGAGTTTCCCTTCTGGAAGGCGAATTTGACAAAAACGAAGCCCGAAAGAAAAAAGTCAAAGAAGGAGATGAGGCAGAGAGGGAGCTACTCACAGCAACGTCGACGAAAGAAGATTCGATACCTTGTATTTGCGCTTTGATAGCATCAGCTTTCCTGTCCAGAGGCTCGATCTCCGACTCGATCTTCTCCTTTTCCGATTGAACCGCTGAGAACTTGTTACCCAGTCTCCTCAATTCTTCTTCAGCATCCTGAGCAATTCCAGAGAGTGGATTAAGAAAAATCGAGTTGTTTTGAAAATGGAAGGAAGGGACAAGTTGTTAGCCAATCAGCACCGAAGGAGTAATCTCTTGCCTATCTTTCTAACTCCGTTTCGAGAAGCTCAGTCTAATCTACTAAAATTCTTTGAGCGTTTCTCAGCATCCCGATGAGGGTAAGCTGTCCCTATGCGTTCTTGACATCCTTGCTACTCGAGCCAGAGTCGAGCCTTTCTGTGCGAACTGAGAAGAAACTCACTCTCTTTGCAGACTCCAAAGCAGAAACCTCGATCGGAGCGTCCTCGTTGATGTCATCTTCGAGAGCTTCCAACTGAGACTTCAGAGAACGCATCTGCTTGAGGATGATAGGATGACGTTTCTGAAAGCAGCAGGAGAACGGTTCATTTGAGAGCGAAAAACGAAATGAATTCAGTCAGGGTCTTTCTTTTCCTGACGAGAGAAACTTCAGGGGTGAACTGACCTTGTGAGCGTTGAGAGTCTTCTCCGCATTTTGCCTCTCGCTTCGGACTGCCATGAGCTTACTGTCAGCTGCTCTCAGTTGATTGCTTAAAGACTGAATCTCATCAGCAACAGCTCTAGATCATCGTACAGCGAGAAGGAAACGAAGGGCAAAGAGATGGGAAAGTGAGAACTTGCTCATTAGAGAAAGAGAGGAAAGAATTTTTCAACTCACCTCAGCTGATTTGAAGTGTCTCTACTCAATCTAGGTGGATTTCTAGACTTGTTGACGACAATACTTGAGGTTTCCTTGCTACTTCCGGTGACTTGATAGCCATCCATCGTGTAGACATTCTTGACGTTTGGCGTATTCCTTCTAACCAACTGAGCTGCTTCGTCTCTAGTCGGAATGAGCACGCTCTTTTCGACGTATGTAGCGTTGATTAGTTGCCGTTTGATGAATTCGTCGGAGATCTGAGAGGAGAGATGAAGAAAGCGAGGTGAGTTTTCTGAGAAGCGATCCGGTCCTTCTCCAACGACTTCTTTCTCTCCGCTTTCGATACCCACCTCTAAAATTCTCAGAATCGTGACTAGATCCTCCGATGGAGTTCCATGCTCGAAATCGAATAGCTCTGGACTTCCAGTGATGACACTGGTATTGTGAACGTTTTGAGTCTGTCTGATTAGTTGTTGAAGTAGAACTCTGTCTTGATGATTCGTGACACAGAAAGCATTGAGAACGTTTCCGATAACATCTTCAAGAACTTGAGTCCATCTCTCATCCTTGACCTTGATGAAAGTACCGATCGGACCAAGAGGTTTGTTACGCCAACGTTTCTCACTGTTGATTCTGCTTACGAGATCTGGAATCTTTCCACCATAAGCACTTAATCGGTTGTGAACGGTTGCTTGAAGTTGACCTTGATAGTTCTGTTGCTTCTCGATGTTTCTTCGGATGTCATCTCGATCAGCAACAGCCTGTTGCTCTCTAGCTTTGATT
The DNA here is from genome assembly GCA_012976225.1 of Golubevia sp. BC0850. Taxonomy (NCBI): domain Eukaryota; kingdom Fungi; phylum Basidiomycota; class Exobasidiomycetes; order Golubeviales; family Golubeviaceae; genus Golubevia; species Golubevia sp. BC0850. The sequence goes on along the minus strand of JAAVVG010000019.1, from coordinate 169,741 downwards.
TCGTCGAGGCAAGTCCCACAAGATCTAATCTGTTCGGAGACTTCTGCATTCTCATGTTGTAAGGTATTGATTTCAGAACTGAATCTAGTTTTGTTTGCTTCGTATTGATCTCTTTTCGCTTGCTTCTGTCTATCTCCTTCGATTCTCTTGTTGATTTCTTCTTCGATTGATAGTTCATACTCATTGATTCGAGCTTTCACTGTGGAGTAATCTTCATTGATACGATGCTCTTGTTCCTGTATTGGTAGAAAGGATGTGAGCGAAGTCAATTTCGAGCTGTCGAGATCTTCGATTCGCACTCTCGATCGCCTTAGCCGTTTTCACCCTCGAGCTGTGACCTCAAAAACATACTCACCAGTGTTGAAGCGAGCTTGGCCTTGTATGTCTTGGCTTGATTCAGAACCTGCTGACGTTGGTTGACCAAAGGAGCGGTCCTCTCGTGAGCGCCATCTCGAACAGTTTCATTCTCCGTAATCTTGGCTTCTGCATTCTTGACTTGTTCCTGAGAGTTGATAAAGGTGTGAGAGTGCAATCAAAGTTAGATTCTAGCCATGTCGAGTGAACGTAATCGCTGTGTGAGGAACGATTTGGGGACAGCGGGACTCACCAGAGCCAGTTCAAGTTCACGTTGGTGTTTCTCAAGTTTGTACTTCTTGGCGCCTCCGTCTTTGATGAGGGCTTTAAGTTCCTACTCGGAGAAAGGAGAAGGAAGCAAGGTTGTTCAATAAGCAACGTCAGAAGTTAAACTTTATCACGCTGGTCAGCACCGATTCCAGATACTTACCCCTTCCTTCTCAGCGACTTGACTCCAAACGAGAAGCTGGTTGATCTCTTCAATTCTTTGCTGCTGTCTCCTAGCCTTCTCAGCCGTCTTGTACTTGAGTACACTATCTGCTTTCTTCTGTTCCAGTTCAGGCAACAATTCCTCTTGTCTCCCCAAAGCGGTCTTGATCCTGTCGATCACCCCTCTAACTATCTCGTATTCGTTTGCTAGTTGAGTCAGCTGAGTTCCGCTCAAGAAGAAACGATATTTGTCATCGGCCTTGGAGGAAGAGAGGAAAGATCTCGCTGCGTCTTGAGAGAGAACGTTTAGAGGATTGTCGACCTAGACGAAGGTGAGGGTTCGTAGGATCAGAGAAAAATTGAGCGCGTGTTTTGTTGAATCATCGAGTAGCCGGGAGAACCTCCAAAATACTGACTTGAATGTTACAGTGATCAGTAAGAGCATTCAATTCCTCCTTCTTGGTAGAGATGGTTTTACCTTCCGAACTCTTGATTTTCCAATGTCCACCGCCATCTGAATTGATTCTTCTTTCGATTATGACTTTGTCTCCATATACATCAGGCTTGAAAGCCTCTTCTCCTTCGTTTCGAAGGGTCATAATCACTTCCGCAGAGCTGGTTGCGAGCGATCAAGTCCATGAGGAGAGATAGGGAGAGAAGAGGACGAAGAGACAAGAAGTGATAGATCAGCAGTGAAGAAATGACGTCGAGGTGAAGAGACGGATCGACGAAATACCAGAGAAGGGGTGGGATGAGCGAGAGGAAGAGGAGACTCACGAACAGCCTTCTCTAACAAAAGCCCTGAAACTTTGACCTCTAGAAGTGGAAGAGGCTTTTCCTCCGAGAGCGATTGTGATGGCTGTTAAGAAAGCACTCTTACCACCTGGAAAGGTGAGGGAGGCGGGGCGAAAGGAAAGGAGAGCAGGCGGTTAGTAAAGCGATAAAGGAATCTCAAAAGCGTGAAGAGCCGGAGACCGATGGGAACTCAGGTTTTTTTGGACCTCCTAACATTCTGGAACGCAGTCTCAAAGTATTTTGACACGCATACATTCGACTTCATTCCACCTCTAGGCGAGAGAGCTCAGTCCCTTCCTGTCTACCTTTGTTCTCCACGCCTTAAAGGGACTGTACGCGTTCCTATCTCCAATATACCTCCTTCAGTCTCCATAAGCCAATATTCCTTAACTCCTTCTTCCTGCTGCTCTCAGTCGACTCACTTCCATTGTGTCCAATCAAGAAATTCAATTGAGGACCGAACTTGACAGTCTGACGTTTGTGACACATGAAGTTGGTCAATTCTACTTTCTGTATGACACCAGACTGAGCGATTGCCTGAAGTGGGAAGGCCGGGAGTGAAAGAGGCGAGGAGAAATTGAGAGAGGGAGGGGGAAGGGAGTGGAAGTGGGACCAGAGAGTCAGAGAAAGAGAGCGGTATCACGATACGAAAGAGGCATCATGCAACTGCAAAGAATGTATCTCATGATCGACAAGATTAGTGGGACAAGAGGGGCAGAAGTACTCACTCCTTGCTTCTTCGCATTGGCCTCAATGTCCTCTTTGATTTGCAGTTCCCCCTCATCAAGGTCATCTCCCTCTTGATCATCAATTGCATCTTCATCTGTTTCATATTCTTCCTCTTCTTTATCATCTCTAGCTCTCTTCTTTCCCTTCCCGTTTGCTTTGCCCTTTCCCTTGGATTTGACTCCTTCGTATTCCTCCTCTTCTTCATTATCTCCTTGAGTTTGTTTGATTTGATCTTCTTCTTCGTCTGAACCATCGTGATCCATTCCATTGCCTAGCAGTGAATCTTGAGTTTGGACGTTCTGACGACGACGTTTGGACTATGGAGAGATGACAGCAAGAGAGGATGGTCAGCTGCTGAAGGAAGTGGATAGAGCCAGAAAGTGGCAAATGGTATACTGACTGAACCGGATTCTACTCTTTCATCTTCATCTTCATCTTCATCTTCTGAAGCGGTGGCTTCATTGCCTCTCTTTCTGGACATCTTGAGAGGAATGAGTGGTTGGTGGGGAAGGAAGATAGGAACCAACGCGTTTTGTTTTCTACGCGTTAGAAATCGAAGATATGGGTGGCAAAGACGATCCAGATCAAAACACTAGCAAGTATACTTGATCAGTCTTTGAGCTTTTGACAGCAATGTTGGAGTAGATGAATTGACAATTTTGATTCTCTCGTGCGGTTTCTGCCCCTAGAGGCAGAAGCTGTAGCGCATGAGGAGACCGGAGGAACTACCAAGGCGTGGGTAGGTTCTTGAAGGAAGTGAGATCAGGGACATTTTCAGTCCTACTGGGGTAGAGTCAGTAAGAGATACAGCTTTGAGCGAGTAGAGTGAGAGAAACAAGAGGGGGCAAGGAGCTAGAAGGTTCATGCGTTGACGCGGTTGAGCGCTTCTATTCTAGTCTCAAACTTGGATGACGAGGGTCAGAAGGGTTGTTCGTCTTGTTGAGCTTGAGAAGGAAACTTGGAAGTAAGGAGAGCGGATTCTCTTCAATTTTTGGCGAGAGAGAGCTCTCCTTCTTTGGTACGTCTGGCACTCCGCTTCCCTTCTTGGAGCTCTCTGGCTAGAATTTCAAACTGCTTGCGGCATTTGACTGCCTTTTGAATTTGAGCTGGTAACAACTCGAGAATTTTCGTGTTTGTCCCTCGTCGGTGGTGTTGAAACCTTCATTTCTTCTCGACACGCTCTGATAGCGACGGAAAAGTTTGTCTCGCAGTTCGTGACAAAGAACACAAGTCGACGAAGTCTTCACGAGATTTCTAGACATCTATCAAATAGGCACTTTTGATAGAAGCTGAGAAAGAAAGCAAGCTGCCCTTCACCAATATTTATCCCAGCGTCGACCTCCCGTGCCTTTCATTCCAAGTTTTAACCACCTCCTCCGCCACCTTTTTATTCTTGAGTTGAGGAGCTACGTACTTGAGTTTATGATCCTTTTCTGTTCCAGCTTTCTGTCCAAGCTCAAGAACATCTTGTACTTGAAGAGGTCTAAAAAGTTCATTCTCGTGACACTCTTGAAGAGCAGGAAAAAGATGACTGAGAGAATTGAACAGCGGTTCGTGTTGAGCACTGTATCTTTTGAGGAAAGGAAAAGAAGCTAAAGAAGGAATCGTCTGTTCCAAGACCATAGCTTCTTTCAGGCAATTCGAGCTGTCAACCGAAGAATCTTGATAATCCAAGGTTTTTTCTAGAACCTCTTCTGGCATGGTCGTTTCGTCGAGCTTCATCTTAATTTTGGGAAGAATGGAATCAGATGGCTATGTGGTCTTGAAGGAATCACCCAAGTTCAACTTGTAAGCTTGTACGCGTCGCGCTTTGAGACTCCAGCAAAATAAAATCTCATGGCCGATTCTAATCTCCGGCCATATCGTGATTCGACCCTTCTCGGAAAGGCTCTATTACATACACAGAGCTTCTCAAACGATCAAAAGGTTGTTTGAATCAGGTAAAGAGTGATGAAATCTTATATGTCTTTGGAGGGCTTGATCTTCAACAGTTTGATCCTTTCCAAAGATATCGTCTTCCAGATCTCTCGTTGCTTTGGCTAGACCTTGAAATTCTGCTTGTTTTCGTTGAGAATAAGAGTATGTTGTATCTCGTCGTGTCCTTGGGAAGAGAGAAGATATCTGGCACACATGCGTTTCGATCCATGCTCTGAGTTGAATTGGAACTTCCTTCTACAGAGTCTACAAGGCTCTGAACATGGACAGAAGTCTTTAAACCGCGTTCCTGTGTCCAATATTCGACTCGTCGTTTTGGCGATTCAAAACAAGATGGTCGATCAGAATCGAGCAAGGGTCGCGTTTCGAGACACGCTTTAAAATAAGAAAAATCACGTCGAGAACTTTCTCTTTCCTACCACAACCATCTTTGATCTTCCTTTTCTTGTTATCTTTGTTCTGAAAATCCAACAGATTCTACCACTCTCATCATCATCATCTTCACTCAACTCAAACCCTAGCCTACCTCCTAATCTTCTTTTGAACCAGCAAACACTCTCGCTGTTCTTCAACTCTACCTCAACTCATCAAACACCACCTCCCCTACCCTACCCTCCTCTACTCCAACAATGATTTACGTCTACAAAAGAGGTGAGTAAACAGCAGACAGCTACAATCAACTTGTTACTTTACCCGTTCCTTCTCTCCTCTCCTCATCTCCCAACTCTACCCTCCCCTCAACGCGTCGCCCTTCTCAACAAGCATTCCCTTACTAACCGCCTTCTCCATCTTCTCTATCTTTCTCTTCGCTCTCAGATGGTCGCAAAGAATCTGTCAGATTCGACAAAGTAACTGCCAGAGTTTCAAAGCTCTGTTATGGTCTCGACATGAACTACGTTGATCCAATCGAGATCACTCGTAAGGTGAGTCCCAACATCCCCCATTTGCCCATCTACTCTTCTCATCCCAATGTTTGCATTAAAAAAAGAAACGGAAGAAGGGAAACACGTTGGAGAAAGAAAAAGAGGGAGAGAATCACGTCGTGTTATGTCCGACCCTTCCCTCTTAGAAGTGGTTCCATTCTCCCAATCCTTCCTTACCTCTAATTCTACTCTTTCTAACCTCTTGCTCTCGTCTCCTTCTCCTCTCTCCACGCTTCTCCCTCTTTTCTTCCCCTCTCTCCTCTCTTTACCTCCCTCTTCAGGTCATCGATGGTATCTACGAAGGAGTCACTACTGTTGAATTGGACAATCTGGCTGCTGAAACCGCTGCTTATAAGACTACTACTCATCCTGATTACGCTGTCCTGGCTGCTAGAATTGCCATCTCAAATCTTCACAAAGAGACTAAGAAGACTTTCAGTGGGGTCGTACAAGATTTATTTGACTATGGTGAGTAAAATTGAGGCGGGGTTGTAGAATCAAATTGGGAAAGGAAAGGAAAGAGGAAGACAGGAAGAGAAAAGGTCGCGTTTGGAAAGTGGGAGGAGGGGAGGAAGATGACTGAGCCTCTTTGAGGAAGGAAGAGATCTCGTTTCTCTTGGGAAGTGCTCCACAAGATAGAGAGACTTGTTCGAAAGAATTTTGGAATTCTAAAGTTGCTAAAGCGAATTCTCCCTCCCATCTACTCTTGTCCTGCCCCTTCCTCTTCTCCCTCATCAGTCAACCCAAAGAACAACAAGCACTCTCCAATGATCAACCAGGTCACCTACGATGCTATCATGAAGAACAAAGATCAGATTGACTCTGCTATCATTTATGAACGTGATTTCCACTACGTGAGTATTCAATTCCAAGAATGCGTCCCACTTTCCACCCGACGTGATTCTCTAACCTCTTCTCTCTCTTCCTCCTCTCTTACAGAACTTCTTTGGATTCAAGACTTTGGAAAGATCTTATCTTCTACGTATCAATGGAAAGGTAGCTGAACGTCCTCAACACATGTTAATGAGAGTAGCCATTGGAATCCACGGAGAAGACGTGGAGAAAGCAATCGAGACTTACAACTTAATGTCAGAAAAGACTTTCACTCATGCATCTCCAACTTTATTCAATGCTGGAACACCTCATTCTCAAATGTCTTCTTGTTTCTTAGTAACAATGAAGGATGATTCTATCGAAGGAATCTACGACACTTTAAAAACCTGTGCTATGATTTCAAAAACTGCTGGTGGAATTGGTTTAAACGTTCATAACATTAGAGCTACCGGATCTTATATTGCTGGAACCAATGGATTCTCAAATGGAATCGTACCAATGTTAAGAGTCTACAACAACACTGCAAGATATGTTGATCAAGGAGGAAACAAACGTCCAGGTGCTTTCGCAATTTACTTAGAACCTTGGCATGCAGATGTTTTCGAATTCTTGGATTTAAGGAAGAATCATGGTAAAGAAGAAGTTAGAGCTAGAGAGTTGTTCTATGCTCTTTGGATTCCAGATTTGTTCATGAGAAGAGTTGAAAAGAATGAAGAATGGAGTTTACTATGTCCAGGTGAATGTCCAGGTTTAGCTGACGTTTATGGAGAAGAATTTGAAGCACTTTATGAGAAATATGAAAAGGAAGGTAGAGCTAAGAGAACTGTCAAAGCTCAAAAACTTTGGTACGCTATTCTAGAAGCTCAAACTGAAACTGGAAACCCTTACATGCTTTACAAAGATGCTGCTAACAGGAAATCCAATCAGAAGAATTTGGGAACCATTAAATGCTCAAATCTTTGTACTGAGATTATCGAATATTCAGCTCCAGATGAGGTCGCCGTTTGTAACTTGGCTTCAATCGCTCTTCCAACTTTCATCGACGCTGCTACCAAGACTTACGATTTCGAACGTCTTCATTCGGTCTCTAAGGTTATCTGTGGAAACTTGAACAAGATCATTGATATCAACTACTACCCAGTTCCAGAAGCTAAGAAGTCCAACTTCCGTCACAGACCTATCGGAATCGGTGTTCAAGGTTTAGCAGATGCTTTCATGATTATGGGTTATCCTTTCGACTCTCCAGAAGCTAGGAAATTAAACGTTCAGATCTTCGAAACCATCTATCACGCTGCTTTGGAACGTTCTATGGAATTAGCCGAATTGGAAGGTCCTTACGAGACTTACGAAGGAAGTCCAGCCAGTCTCGGTGAGCTTCAATACGACATGTGGGGAGTCACTCCTTCTGATCTTTGGGATTGGTCAAGTCTCAAGGCTAAGATCGCCAAGCACGGTTTAAGAAACTCTCTGTTACTAGCTCCAATGCCAACAGCTAGTACTTCTCAAATCTTAGGTTTCAACGAATGTTTCGAACCTTACACTTCTAACATCTACTCCAGAAGAGTTTTGGCTGGAGAGTTCCAAGTGGTTAACCCATGGTTGTTACGTGAATTAGTTGAACAAGGTTTATGGAATGATGCTATGAAGAACCGAATCATCGCTCATGGAGGTTCTATTCAAAACGTTCCAGGAATTCCAGACAGAATCAAAGCTCTTTATAAAACTGTTTGGGAAATTCCTCAAAAGAGTATTATCGACATGTCTGCTGATAGAGGTGCTTTCATTTGTCAATCTCAATCTTTGAACATTCATTTATCTGCTCCAACTTTCGGTCAATTGACTTCAATGCATTTCTACGCTTGGAAGAAAGGTCTCAAAACTGGAACCTACTACTTAAGGACTAGACCTGCTGCTAACGCTGTTCAATTCACTATCTCTCAAGAAGAACAAGCTGAAGCTAAAGCTGCTAATAAAGCTGGAATCAAGAAACCAATCGTTACTGGTAACTCTGCAAGTCTGGCTGCTGTTGGTGCTAGAGTGGGAGGAATTGAAGCCCCTGTTAAACCTCAAGTTCAAGTTGTCGCTCAAGAATCTACAGAGAAGAAAGTTGAAGATCTAACAAACGGCGTTGGAAGATTAGGAGTTGATGGAACGATTACTAAAGATGGCCCTGGAAATGGTGCTAAATCTCTTTCGGCTATCTCTTCTGCTTCTTCTTCTTCAAGTGAGGAAATTGAGAGTGCTGCTACTACTCCTAACAAAGTAGCTCCTCAAGATGCTTCTCAGGACGAAGGATTCAAAGCTGCTTTGGAACGTCAAAAGCTAAGAGAACTAGAAGCTGAGAAATTGGCTTGTAGTTTAGAAAACAAAGAAGCTTGTTTGATGTGCTCTGGTTAAACCAATGGTCTAATCAATGAGTTTTCTTTCGATCTTTTCTCAGTCTCTCTCTCTTTTACCCACACTCTCTCGCACTCGGTTCTCTACTTTGTACTACTAGCTCTTCTCATTTCTAAAATTCTCTTTTCTCTCATCCCCAACAAACGAAAATACAAAACTTTAAAAAAAATGCTGTCTTTACATCTACAAAGCTTTTCTCTTATAAATTTCGTTTCGCTGTTTCAGGACTCTCTTCATCTCGTTCTTGTTCTTTCCCCCTCTCTTCTTCTTGTTTCTTAAGACATCTATTTTGGCTTTTAATGAAACATAAATGCTCGCTCTCTTTCAAAGTGTGTCTGCTCGAGAAGCCACCTAAGTGAATCACAGGAATTAGTCCTCCGAGACTCGAGTTGGGACAAAAAAAACCCTTACAAGTGAAGGAGCTGGAGCGAAGGAGAAGATGACTTCTTCGTCCCAATAGGAGACAGTTCATTTGAGGTGAGAGTATGCATGGATGTCATGATTTGAGAGTAGGCAGGAACTCTCTCACCAAATATTGACTTCTGCCGCCTAGGCCTCTTACCCCCAGAGTTCCCACCTTCCAATCACTAGAATCGAAGTATCCAGACTCCAAGCTCCAGCAAACGGGATGTCTGATAGCGTCGAGCCCTATTTGACTCTTCTCCCTTTTAATTGCTTTACCCCTGTTTTCTGCTCTCGCCTTTCCATCACTCGTGTTCTCCTTCATACTCGATTTCGTGTTCCACATTCCACCTGCTTAAGCTCGCATGAATCAATCGCTAGATGTTCACTGCAAGAGCCACTTTTGTGTAGAATCTCAGCTCGATGTCGAGAAGGGAAAAAAAAAACCAGAAAGATGACGCTACGAAGCGCGTCGCGATCTTTCATCAATCTTCGGTCTTCCCTTTAAAGTGCGGATCACTTCTTACAATGCTCTCAGACGTTGTGTTTTAACGGCACCCCCATAGTATGATCGTCGGGATGATCTCTCATGCCTCAAAAATGAAGGAATCGAGCCCCAGCAGAGCTCTGAACCGGACCCTCTGTACGGTTGCACCCCTGTCAAAGGAACGCTAGCTGATGCGATGATGCATTTTGATAATTTGATGGATAATGTTCTCGCGATGAGGTTTTTTGGTTCGAAGCTTGCGAAGCGACGCGCGTGAGGGAGGCTTGTCGTCTTCAAGCCTGAACCACCGTCTCAACCCAAAGTCAGCCTGCTTGTCAGTGGTGCACATTTGCTGAAAATTAGTAGTAGATCGAGAGTGTTATACCTTCCCCTCAGTAGAGAAGGAATGGTATTTAAAGCCGGCCAGCTTTTTGACTATTTTCTTCTCCTCACACTTTGTCACTTCCTTCCTACTTCTCCTACTTTAGATAGCCGGTCTATCCTACCCTTCCATCTACCCTTACCATATCTTCAAGCAGTCTTAACATGAAACTCATCTTTCTAGCTCTACTTTTCACCATCGTGCTGGCCACCTTAAGTCTTGCGGCCCCGGTGCCTCAGTTCAACGATCTTTCCTTGAAACCTCAGATCAGACAGGTTCAAGCTCAGGTGAGTGGAGAGAAAGAGACTTCTTCTTTTTTTTCTCAGAACAGGAGCCCTTTCCCCTGCTTTTTCACAGTCATCTCCATTCGAGAGTCGTAGAGTCATTGGACCGGCTCCAGTCGGTAGGATTAAGAAGTTCTTCAACTGGGTGTTCAATCGTTACCAAAACGTGAGTCTGGAGAAGGATTCGAATCTTGGGGAAGCCTAGCTGACACTTGCTGTTTGTTTTTCTCTGCACCCCTGATGTCTAGCCCACTGCTGGCACTCCCGTGAGAGTCGAGACTTGATTTGTTGACGGTTGTTGACGGCTGAAATCTATTTGTTTTGTCGGCGCTGTCTTTTGTGGAAGCTGCGTTTGATGTTACTTCTACTTACTTCTGCTCTTGAGTTTGGCAGCCGAATCCTACTGAATCAATTGACTGAAAGGAATTTTTCGTTTCTACTTCGAGTTGTTGTTGCAAAAGTTCTTTTGCTAGAAATTATAGAGAACATTGAAGACATGATGTGATGGAGGCTGATGAATGAATGAAACTAGATATGATGAATGATAATAGACAGTTGAGTTTCGGTGATGGTGTTTTTATTTCTCCTCTCTTCTACTCCCCCCCCAAACCCTCCTTCACAATCAATGAGCCCACCTACTCCCGCCCACTCCCTTCTCCCCACTCACACTCCCATTTCCGCTTTCCGTACTCTTCCTTCTATACATGTCACCTCCACTCCCTTCCAAAAATCGATTGTTAGAAAGTGGCATGCTATTAGACCCAGTAAGAGCTGTCGTAGTAGCTCTGTTACGATGACTAGAAGGTGAAGTACTTCTCCATGAAGAATTGGATCTTGAATTCGAAGGAGGGGAAAAATAAGTGAAAGTTTGATGAGCATATTTGCTACTTGAAGTTCCAGTTGGTTTCAAATCCAAAGATCTTGTAGAAGTGGGGGAAAAGCTAAAAGATTGATGATTTGAACTTGAATGTTGCGACTCCTCTTCATCGATTTCCATTCCTTGATCATCTCCTTGAGACTGCTCTTGATCTTGATCCAATAGACCAACCATTCCATTTTCTCTAGAGTCGAATTGATCTTCTTCTTCCCTTCTGCCTATCCAACCATCCATTTGAGATCCCCATTGTTCAACTAGATTCTCAACGATCCTTCCCAACTCTTTAGAATTTCCTGAAAACCTTCCAGAATTGACTTGAGCCGCGCTATTCCCACCCAACAAAGTAGTCAAGGAAAGCGTTCGAATCCCTTCTACTTCGGCGGAAGTTCTTGCGTTTGTATCGTTCGAAAGAAAAAAGACTTCATGACCAGAAGTTCGATGAAGAAATCCACACAGATGAATGATGTCTTCATCGTTTCTCTGAGAAAGGGGTAGAAAGCAAACATCAGTGATTGAGGGAAGCAAAGAGAGAGGCTTTCGTCTCGAATCTCCCAAAAGCTAGTCAACTCACAGCTCCAGCATCTCCGACATTCCTCATCACTTCTTGCATGTTACTTCTATTCTGAACATGTAAAGCCCATCTACCCTCATCCAGTTTCATTTCTCTAATCCCATTCCCATCTCCCGGATCCACCTTCACGAAGACCTTTTTCTGAGTCTTCAAAGCAGCCAATAACCAATGATTAGCTTTTCTAGCATCTATACCAGCTCTATTAGAAGTTTTGAGGCCGTCTAATTCTAAGAGAACGGTGTAAGGGATGATCAGAGTGATTGGAGAGGGAGAGATTTCGGAGGTGGAGGCTCGAGTGTTGAGTGAAAGTAGACGTGCGAAGAGGGATTCGAAGAAGGGTAAGGCTGAAATGAGAGTATTTCTTGGGAAGAATATGAGTGGGGAAAGGATGTCAGAAGAGGGGAAGCAAGTTGCTTCAGTCCAAGCTATCAAGCTAAAGTGTGGCCTCCTCTTCTTCTTCAGCTCCCTGAACCCTATTCAACCTCTGACTATACTCACGTATCGATCACGAGTAAAGCAGGTTTACCACTCCAAGTGTGCAAGACACCTTCGCCTATCGCTAACCTTCCAAAAGTAGAATCCTCTGAAGCTTCCGATTCGATCTGAGCTTGGTCTCCAGTAAGACTGCCTCTCTGTTTCCCTTTTCCTTTCCAATTTCCGTTCAAGTATAAATCGTTTTCAATCTTTAGATTTGGATCGGGGTAAGTAGCATCCTGATCCCGATCCTGATCTGTAAAAGATTGATCCATCTCCATAATCTCTTCTGACTCCCATCTCTCTTCATAAGTGAAGTTGCCATCTGAATCGACAATGTAATCTCCTTTTTGAATTGTTAATCTAACTGGATTTGAGCTTGAGGATGCTGTTGATGGTCTGTTCTGGTTGAACCAGTCAGCATAGGTGCTGCTCATTATGGTGGTGGGAGGGAAAGAGCAACACTTCGATCTTTCTCGCTCTCTCCTCTTTTCCGAGCTCCAAGCTTCATTAGACATCTTCTCCAACAAGCTATCATTCTTCCAAGATCGTCACACAACCTCCAAGTGGGTCTGTATATCAAGGGTCATCATTCGAGAAAACAAAGGGTTACGTATTGACATGAACATGTTGGTTGGTTGGGTTTATGAAGATAAGGAAAGCGAGCGGGTGTGTGAAGGTAAGGAGTTTGGATGGCTATAATTGATGAGCAGAAGAGAAGAAAAAGGAAGAAGGAAACTTGAAAAGAGAGAAACTAGAAGTGATAAAAAACTGAGGATCCCCAAGTCCATTCGTTTCGCCAACATCTAGTTATCATCCACCAACTTAGTATCATCATCATCTCTAGTACCCTTATCCTTCTTACTAGCATCATCAACAGCCAAATTAGCCTTTCCTTGATTTTTACTTCCAGTAGGTTTTCTAGCGTAATATTCCTTAATGACTTTAGGATTGATACGATTCAACATTTCCTTTGGCATGATTCTCAATAAACTCCAAGCGATATCTAGAGAATCGAAAATGGTTCTCGTTTCATAAGCACCTTGTTTAACGAATTGGTTTTCGAACTTATCCAAGAATTCAAGTGACAACTTGTCTTCTGCTGAAAGAGCTTCTTCTCCTACAACGGCTTTCATAGCAGCTGCATCTCTACCAATAGCATAATTGGCGTAAAGTTGATTTGAAACATCTCCGTGATCTCCACGTGTGTGTTTGGCTCCGATGGCGGATTTCATTAGACGAGATAGAGATGGTAGGACGTTGATGGGTGGGTAGATTTGTCTGTTGTGTAAAGCACGATCAACGTAAATCTGTCCTTCGGTAATGTATCCACTGCGGATTGGTTAAAGGGAGAAAAGGTGTCAGGTGGAAATAATAGAAGATGGCGAGACAAAAGCAACTCCAACGAAGCTTCTCTCCCGAAGATCGGAAACTCACGTCAAATCAGGGATAGGGTGAGTAATATCATCGTTAGGCATGGTCAGAATTGGAATTTGAGTGATCGATCCATTACGTCCTTGCACACGACCAGCACGCTCGTAAATGGTAGACAAATCAGTGTACCTTTGGGGTGGGAAAGAAGAGACAGGTTCAGTCAAAAATTCTGGAATATTTCTCGAAAGCATTCAGTTTTTAAACCCTTCCTAGCTAGAGATCTTGAACTGAGACTCACATGTATCCCGGGTAACCACGACGACCTGGTACTTCTTCTCTAGCAGCCGAGACCTCACGAAGAGCATCAGCATAAGAAGTCATATCAGTCAAGACTACCAACACATGCTTCTCCAATTGATAAGCATAGTATTCAGCAGTGGTTAAAGCGAGACGAGGTGTGATAATACGTTCGATACTGGATTGGATACGAGGGTGAAAAACAAAGAGTAAGCCTCCTTCTCCTTCATCCCTTCGTTTCTCTCAACATCTTCTGCTTTTCTTCTACTCACGTTGGATCATTAGCCAAATTCAAGAACAAAGTGACTCTATCCAAACTTCCATTCTCCTCGAAATCTTGCTTGAAGAACCTAGCAGTTTCCAGATTGACTCCCATAGCTGCGAAAACGATCGAGAAATTGTCTTCGTGTCCATCTTGAACTCCCTTGGACATTCCTGGAGCTGCACCACGTTTAACCAATCCTGCTTGACGACAAATCTGAGCTGCGATCTAAGAAAGAGGGGAACAGAAAGATGATAAGGACCAGAACAAGTCAGGAAAACTCCACAAAGTCTCTTCCGCCAAAGCTTTATTGTGCTCTGATCTTCATGGATCGGAATTTGAAGAAGGGAGGATCAAGGGAGTTTCTGGTTGAAGATCGAGATCTCGATCGAGCTCGCAGCAATCGAGCTTTCCACCTTCTCAGCTCTTTCCCGACTGTTCAAACTCATTGCTCGAAGATACAACTCTCTTTTGTCCGGGCAACTCACCTTGTTGTGAGGCAAACCAGAAGCAGAGAAGATAGGGATCTTCTGTCCACGTGCAATCGAGTTCATAGTATCGATAGTTGAGATACCAGTTTGAATCATTTCTTCAGGGTAGACTCTTGAGTAAGGGTTGATTGGAGATCCTGATTTGCATTGAAGATCGATCAGGAAGATGGGGAGAGGGTGGTTTAGAGAGGAGAGGAGAGGGATAAGGTGGTATCAGTAACTAGGAGAGCAATTAAGCCACAGTCTTGAATCTTAGTGGTTGCTTTGAGGTTGATAGCTGAATTGTCAATATCTTGAAGAAGGATGGAAGGAAGCCTTGCTTTCGAGATAGATCTGTAGAAAAGACCTGTGAGGACCTCCTGAGATGAAGGACAACTGACTGCTAGAGAAGTCTAGTCAAGCATACCCTCCAAGGTCGACAACTTTCTTCCAAAAACTATTCCACAATTTCAAAAAAAAAGTTTTCATCACCTTCCTCCCAAAGCAGATCCCCTCTAGAATCCTCCCTCCTCTCCTATCACCTACTACTAACCGTTAATGTCTAGATAATCCTCAGCGAAGACCTTTGGACCTTTATCAACAGGGTCACCAGATCCGTTGAAGATTCTACCCAACATATCCTCAGAGACAGGTAACTTCATAGAAGAACCAGTGAATTCGATGTGGGTGTCCCTGACATCGATTCCGGATGTCCCTTCGAAAACTTGAACGATGGCTTTTGAACCTGAAACTTCTAAGACTTGACCTCTACGGTTTGAACCATCCGGTAGAGTTAAGGATACAATTTCATTGAAGGATGGGAACTGAGAGGGAGGGAGAGGGGGTGGAGGATAGAGGAGAAGTAGATGGTAGAGGGAGGGGAGGTCAGGAAATGAGCATGGGAGTAGTTGAATGTGAATGAATTTATGATGAAATTCGATTGAATTAGCTCACCTTAACGTTATCTAGTACGACCAAAGGACCGTTGATAGCAGAGACAGTTCTGTAATCCAACCTTGGATCGACTGAATAGTTCTTGACTGCAGCTTGAGAGTTCAATTTGAACATCTCTGCATCTGACATACGTGCATCTGTCATATTGAGCTAGATTAGATTTCAGGGTTTTAAGATAAATGGGAGAGTGTAGGGAGCGAGCAGGAGGAAGAGGGCTAACTCGCTATAGCTTTAGGGGGAGAGGAGAGGAGAGGAGAGAGCAGAGAGGAGACTAGCTGATGACTTGTATCGTCTGTTCTTGGCCTGAAGGTTTGTCTAGCTAGTTGAAGAGTGAATCCAGAAAGAATTGAAACAAACTTTCTGAGGTGATGGCGGTAAGAGGAAAGGGGTGGGTCTTTGGTGGTGGGCCTATTCTCGTTCTCGCAGCTCTCTGCTTTACAGGCCAACCGTTCCCTTCCCTTTTATTCTTCATCCAATCTCTAAGACCAAGCTGATTGTACGACGTTCAAATCACAATTCCTCAGCTCTTTAGAGTAGGAAAGGGAATCAAGAGCTCTAGAATCGTCGCTGTGAGTATCCTTCCGTCTTCTGTTCGTTCTTTACCGCTACTTACCCTTCTCTCTCCCTCTGTAGCCACCCTTAGATCAAAGACATGACAAGCAGATCTAATAATCCTTCAAACGACAGGCTTCCACCGACGATCAACCCATCTCTATCCATTTCATCTTCTCTAGATCGTCGTCGCTCTTCTTCAACTCGTCCATCAGATTATAGAGCTCACATCAAATCTCAACTTTTCAGCTCTTGTATTTGTACAGTGTGGGTTCATGAACCACCGAACTTCTCTTCAAAGGATGTAGTTATCAATCCAGAGGTTGTCAATTCTTTAGGTGGAGTTAGTGATTCAACTGAATTGCTCGAACTTAGAGTTAGATCTCCAGTTGGAGATGTCAATGATGATTTCTACAATGATCCGAATGATTCTATTTTAAACTTGAACAACAAGAATGTAGGAGAGATCAACTCTAGTGGCAATGGGAATGGAAATTTCAATGAGAACTCGAGAAAAAGAAGGAAAGGAAATGGAAAGAGCAAGAAAACGGATCAGAAACTGGTTTTCAGAGCTATTCCTGCTATGGCTGATCCTGAACTAGTTCTGAAACAGCCTCAATTTCAAATCAGCGTTTCTAGAGGAATTGCAGCTCAGCATGGATTCCATAATCGAATGGAAGTCATTCTCGCAAAGGTGAGTGAGATGAGTCGTGCGAAACCATTGTTCTTCAACCTTACTGATGTGTTCTGACATTTCCACTTCGTTTAACAGGTACCAAGAGCTCCTCATACCATCGATCACGTGGAACTCTACTTTAAGGATCAATACGTTGGAAGAGCTGACATGTGGAGAGTCACGAGTCTTTTGGAAGACACTTGCGTTCATGTTGGTCAAAAGGTGGCTTTGGCTGGCAGTGTCAGAGCTACTGTCGGTCGAATCTTCATCAAAGAAGGGAAGGTGAGCTCATCTGAAGACCTCAGTCCTGTCTTGGTGAAGTTTCTGACTCTACCATCCGGATTCTTTTCGACAGGTGACTTCAGGCTACGTTTCTACTTCAACTAAAGCCATCTTCCGATCAGAATCAGCAAAGTACGATTTGTTTCTTCAACTCTCCAAAGAGATGTGGCAATTCGACGAAGATGGAGAAATGTACTTCGAGAAAGCGATTCAAGGTTTCATTCCTGAGCTTCTTCGACGATGGAGATCAGTCCCTACAAATCACGTCGTTTCAGTGGTTCTTTTTGCAAGGGTTCATTATGAAGAATCAGAGCTTCATATGTTGGAAGATGGAATCATCACAAGCGGTGGTTCTTCCTCTCTACCTCTGCGACGAGAATCAGACGGTCTCAAGAGATGGTACATCGATTACTATAAAGTAGTGGTGGATTTAGAATCAGATTGCAATTGGTCTGATGTTTTTACTATGTTGAAGGAGGAATTCTTTCGGTTTCAACATGATATCCTTTTGCTTAGAAGACCCGAAAGTGGACCTTCTCATTTAGCCAATAAAGAGGAGATTTATTCAGATCTTTTGAGGGATAGAACTATTTTAGCGGGGAAATTAAGCTACTCGAACGAGGGGAATGTTTTGGAAGCTATCAACTTAGCTCTGAATTCTTTCGATGAACATTACATCGATCGAGATCTCAACAGGACTGGATTCTCCATCGTCTTCGTAACTGCCGGAACCGGACATTTCGAAGTCGACAAGAGACTGTTAAGAATCACAACTGAAAGGATGATCGACAATGGAATAGGATTGGACTTGGTTTGTCTTACGAAGATGCCTCTGCATTCGGTTCCTCTCTTCCACTTCAGGAGCCAAGTGCCCGACAAGGACGAAGAAGCTGCTGTCAATGCATCGCTATCCAACTCAACTGGAGGTCTAGGAAACAATTCAAGACCTCGAAGAGGAGCTTCCTTTAGAGCGAGTAGTGGTCAAAACCAATCTTCTCGACAGGCTTCAAGTTCTGTTCCCTCTTCAGCCCCTCCAGATCCCCTCTACTACGACTCCAACCGGAAGGACACCGGAAGTGATGGAGAAGATGGATTATCGGACTTTTACTCTATGCCTCACTGGATCGACTGCTCCTTCTACAGCTTACAGCAAGACAAACCTTTCAGAGCAGATCAATTCGTACCGAGATGTAAGATGCACGAGGTTCAAATGATGGGAGTCATGGAGAACGAGATCAGCGACATTGTGATTCCTTATTTGGATGACAGTGTCTATGCCTCTTCCAAGAAGAGACCTCTCTCTACTACAGGTAGTAACGCCTCTTCTTCCATGGTGGCCTCAAGGTTCGCAAGTGGTGGTGGGAGCGGATTCGGAAATTCTCTGGAGCAATCGCTGGTTGGTATGAATCCCAAGGCCGCTAGGAGACTAGCTAGAGAAAGATTCGACAGCAACACTCTTCGAGACCTGGACTTTCCTGCACCAAGACCTTCCGCTAGATCTCAGCTTCTTCGAAAGAGTAGCATTGGAGGCGCTGGAAGTTCTCTTCCTCCGAGTCCCACCAGAACGACTTCTGGAATCAGCACAGCAGGTCCAAGTATAGCTGCCCCATCTCTAAGCATCAACACCTCCGAATCTCCAATCAAGCTTTCGAAACCCTCGAGGCCTTCTCAGGCTGGGAGGGAGAGTAATCGATCCTCCATCGTTCTCGAATCTCACGCCGAGCATCCCTCAATTCTCGATGCTGACACTCCGGAGTCTCCAGTATCAGCTCCAGCTAGAAGACTTCGAAAACGAACGAGCACGGATGAGGCGGCAAGAGCTCTCAAGAACGCTCATCGACACTCTCAAGCTCTAAATGAAATTGGTGCTCCGAGCAGAGACCAAAGTCAGCCTCCTTCTCCAAGGTTTGCTTCTCGTCCAGTCTCCAGAGCTGGCTCACTTCGAAGTATCAGCACCTTCTCTAGATCAGGCCTTCTTCGACCACTGGAACCTATGGGGAAAGCTCCGGCTCTGGTCGCTGCTTCGGATCCCACGTTGAGCGCCGCTGTGGAAGAGTACGCTTCAACTCTTTCTCCTCCAACTCAGGCTTCGGACGGGTCTCTACCTCCTCCTTCTCCTGCTCGATCAGCTGCTACTTCTGTTTTGACAAAGCATAGCAGTCTGAGTAGAGCTTCAAGTCCTTCTAGCAAGAAGAGCGGTTATCGGCTGAGTACATGGGGAATCTGGTCTTCTTTGACTCGTTCGGGAGGTGGGACTAGTGGGAGCGACACTTCTTCCTTGGCTCCTACTACGCCTGGCGGATCTACTTCGAAGGAGTTGGATACCTCAGCAACTGCTGCTTCCCGTAGGATTCAAGAAATGCTATCTGCAGGTGGAGCTTCTAGGGGGCAAACCACCTCTGTCAGCGGAGCTTCGAGCCAGGCAGCAAGCACTCTCAATTCACCTACAACCAGGAGCTCTAGACCATCGGGAACCGATCTCTCTCATCAAGGTCCAATCTCGATTCCTTCTCAAGCGGTCCCCGGATCTGCTCCAGCTCACGTTCGTCTCGATAGTGAAGCTGAAGCTCAAGTCATGAAGGAGCAAGAG
This sequence comes from Golubevia sp. BC0850, assembly GCA_012976225.1. Lineage (NCBI taxonomy): Eukaryota > Fungi > Basidiomycota > Exobasidiomycetes > Golubeviales > Golubeviaceae > Golubevia > Golubevia sp. BC0850. The sequence continues at coordinate 150,411 of JAAVVG010000019.1, read as the reverse complement.
GCTTACGAAGAGCGATTAGAGGAGGAAGAAGCTAAGGCAAGGTATGCTCAGAGAGCTCAGGTCGAAAAACAGACCTTGGTAAATCCCTCCAATCCAAGGAAGGGTACGACTATGAACTCCAGTCAGCTGCTGAGGTGGCAGCATCTCTTCCCTAGAAGGCTTAATCGACATGCCGTCAAATGGAGAAGTATGACCAGTCCAGCTTGTCTTCCTTTGACAACTCTCTACCTTCCCTCAGAAGCGGATCTGGCTGCTCATTGGCAAGAGTATCCTCACACTCTCAGTGTCAGTTCAGAGATGACCAGCTTCTTGGTGAAACGTCATCCTTCAACACCTCCTGCTCTTGCGATGCTTAGGGAAATGGCTTCTCAGCGTCTAGCTCAAGGGTTCCAATTCATCGTACCTTCATTCGACCCTTCCAACGTCGTTGGAATGGCCGGTGTCGCCTCGATTCGAAGTATCGCAAATCCTCGTCAATTCGCATTGAGACACCCTTCGGAGCTCTTCCAGCCTGGAACGCTAGCTGCTGGTACTCCGATCTTGCTGAGTATGTCTAATCAAATCCATAGGATCTCTTACAATCGAAGCGCAGGAGCAATTGATGTCAAGAGATATGTTAGGAAGAGTCGTTACGCTCTAGACGCAATCCAGTATTCCTGCTGTGTTTGGCCAAGACATCTTCCAGGCTATCAGGTGGTTTCTGCGAAATTCTCTTATCCTGATTCCAGCGCCTACAATTGGACCTACCTGGATTCTCTCATCGCTGGTTACGCCGAGGAAGAATTAGTGGAAGGTCTTAGGTACTGGAGAACTCGATTCGTCTTGGTGCCAGCTGAAGGCAAGCCGCCTCCTATGAGAGCTCCAAGCGGAGAGAATCTAGATGATGAAGAGATTAGACTGATGGGAACTGATAGGCTAGCTGAATTATTCGCTAGAGCTAGATGGCATAGACCTGCTCCTGGAAGTTCAGAAAGAGGTCATCATCATCATCACCGTACTTCCCCTCATCCAGTCTTCAGATTCGTTCCAACAAGTCTAGATCCAGCTGCAAGTATGGGAGATGAAGGTTTCTTGAAACAAATCGCTTCTGCTCTTGCTGAAGATGCCGAAGCGGATGCTCAGAGAGAAAGGAACGCAGCTGGAAATTCTGGATCAGGATCTTCGACTTCTAGACAGAAATCGCTTTCAGATCAAACTTTGGAACAAATAGCTAAAGACATGAGATCTGAACAAAATGGGATTGAAATCATTAATGATAGATCTTGGCACAAGATCCTTTACGCTGATACTTTTACTGGAGGAGATTTAGTCGCCTGGCTCTGTAGGAATTTCGCTGACGTGAGGAATAGAGATGAAGCTGTTGATTGGGGAATCAGGTTCCAGAGAGAAGGTCTCTTTGAGCACGTTCATAAGTCTCATGGCTTTTTGGACGGACACTACTTCGTGAGTGATAATTTCGTCTGCTGGTGTTGTTTACTTTTTGCCCCCGCTCACTTGCTCGTTCTCTTTCATCATCCCGCAGTATCGTCTTCGTGGTCCTTACGCTCCAACACGTTCAAAAGGCTGGTTCAGGTCTAATCAAAATTCTCCAGCCACGAATCTCAACGAGAAAGAAACGTTCCCGACTGTCTCGGCAAGGAACAGTCCAGCGAAGCAATCTTCATCATCTGCTGCGACCTCTGGAGGGCAAGCTTCTCGTCGTGGTCAGGTTGGTGAAACCCCAGCAACTCCGGCTCCCTTCCAGATCCAATCTAGACGAAGACACAAGATCAAGATGAGTAGGTCTGTGATAGTCGATGTCGACCCGAGCAGGAAGAGTGACAGAGCCGAGGTTGCTTTCTTGCATCACGATGTAGCTCACAACCCAGGTGAGTCAGAGCTTTCAGGAAAATTCAAAAAAGACTCGAATCCTTTGCTTTTCTCTGACTTTGCGAATCCTTCTGACTTCATTCTTCTTCCCCCGAACGAACCTTCTTCGTCCCGTCGTGCAGCCAACGGATTTAACTTTCAAATCCACTGGCTTGGAACGACGTCTCGTTTCATCGAGGACTTAGTCCAAACCTGGACTCGAACGGTCGAGAAATATGGCCTTCGATTGATCGAAGCGCCAATCGGACAAATCAAAGACGTCTCATCTCACAATCCTTTCCAGGCTCCTTTGCAGATCCAGCTCTCATTGGCTCCACCTCCGCCTCCGACTTTCGCTCATAGGTTACCAGAAATTGGAATCGCTTCGGCGATGGGTTATTTCGAAGCTGCTTTGTTGAGAAAGTTTGGCTTCGTCTTGGATCAAGAAGCAGGGAAATCTTATCCGAACGACGTGGAGATTGACTACGAGAGTAGACCCAGCTATTTTGAGTATAGTCAATATGTTCATAGATCTGGTGTAGCTTTCGTTCAAGTATTGGGCGGAAATGCTGGATTCCTTTGGTGAGTATTGGAAACTTTCGACGTGCCTGCGACTGTTTTCTGAAGCGATTTTCCCTTCGTTCTTCCTCCAGGCTCAACAATCGACTTTTCAATTCCCATCTTCAACCTTCTCACAAGCGAGAAAGAGATCGAGAAACTCGTTCTGGATTGAATCACCATCCTTCTGCTTCATCTTCATCACCACCCCCGAGCGCTGAGAAAGTCAGAACCGAGTTCTCAGCATTTTGTTCCAATGAATTGGCATTGGAATCCTTTTGGAGGGAAGTAGGAGAGGGACTGATGAAAGATTCAACTCAGAGGGAAAGGGATAAGGAAAGAGCGGCGAGGGACAGAGAAGAATGAGAAAAAGTAAATGACGAGAAGAAGGCCAGGTTGGGGAGTTGAGCGGCTGCTTTGGTGTGTTAGTAGAAAGAGTAGGGAGATATACATTTGTCTTCATCCGCTCAGTATATCATCGTGCACTCCTCGAACTCGGTGGACAAAATTCTTTCCCTCTCTCTTCTTCACCACTCCACTATACTCCACTCCTTCTTTCTTCATCTTTCCTTTCTTTCTTTCTTCGACATCCATCCCCTTTTAGAATCCTAGATTTCACTCCTTTTGCCTCAAGTAGGGTATATAACGTCGATAGATTCCAATCTTTCATCGAAGTTCCCTCATCCGCCATGAGATCTCTACTCTCTCTTCTCTCCATTATCTCTTTTATAGCAATTGCTTCTCCGATTTCACAATCTCAAGATCAATCTAATTTCATCTCAAATCCTCAATCAAATCAAGGATTCATCGCACGTAGCACTTCCAGTGGTTCTTCCGCTACCCCTTTCAACGGATTGCCATACGACACCCTCTCCATCTCCGACTTCAAACCCAAGGGAGGTGCAACTAAAGCTGGCTCTTATTCTTCAAAGCTGTGTTCTTGGATTGGCGAGAATTTTGAAGTTCTCGCCTCTCAAAACATCAGCAAGATTTTCGGACAGGTGAGTTTGCAAAACCTCGCCCCTCTTGTCAAAAGACATTTGCTGAAAAGACTCTCCTCTCTTCTGTTCATTTTTCCTCTTTAACTTCTGGTAGTACTATCCTGAAGGGTCTAATCCAAGCTTGGAGCTGCTCTCTGCAACCTATCCGCCAGGTGTCATTCCCGCTGGCACGGACGTACCGGTTAGTGTCCGCAAGAGATAGAAGTTGCAAAGCATATTCGAATTCGAGCTGATACTGACTCATCAGCTGTTCATTCAGACTATCTTGAGTTCGGTAGGACCTGACATCGACATCACTCAAGACTCTTCTTACGGCCTACAGGTAAGAAACAGAGAGAAGATAAAGCGATCTACCTTTTCTGTTCGCCCCTGACTTCTCCAAAATTTCTTTCTCTCTGCAATTCTCCATGCCACAGGGAAGAGAAGCTCAACACGGTCCGCTTGGAGGACTTCCAGCGTTCTGTCGTCTGGGAGGGTCGATCGCCACATCCAAATCGACTTCAGTTCTGTTTGAAGTCTGGCTTCCTCTCATCTCTGATCCTTCTATCGATCTGGCGTATACCAATTCTACCGACTACCCAACTGACTCGACCCCCATCGAACTAGCCACGGATGGATCCTATCTCAAAGGCCCCCCTGACTTGATCGCCTCCAATCCTAGTTCTTCAAAACGCTCCTCTCTCGTCTCTGCCGGTAATTTCGAAAAGCGCTCAGACGGTTCTATCTCTGGAGAAGAACTTCTTGGCTCCTCTTCTGGATGGAACAAGAGACTTCTTTACATCAACAATGGCGGTCAGAGGTGAGTACTGAATTGGAAGCTGAGATGGCGCCAGGCAAAGGAAGTCGCTGACGAATCTCCAAACCCCGCCACTATCTCTTGGGACAGAGGATTTGTTCCTCTACCGGACATGAAACAGCAAATGAGCCGCCACCGATTCGCCGTCGCCGCTTCTAACGCTGGTCACTTCTCGACTGCCGGATCGTCTACCTGGGTCAACGGAACTGACGAGCACTACTTCAACTCTCTTTTAGATTGGTCCTCTCGTGCTTCTCACGTCAGCAAGGTGGCAGCTGAAGAAGTCATCAATCTTTTCTACGGAAACGAAGCTGGAGCTCGAGTCAAGGAGACTGGAGACAAGAAGAAGCTAGGAGTCAACACCGTTCAGTCAGAGAGTCGTATCAGAGCCTACCTAGCAGGGTGCTCGGCAGGAGGGAAACAGAGCTTTGGAAGCGTTACAGAGCACTTTGACGACTTCGATGGAGTGATCGTTGGCTCTCCTACCCTCCTCTTCAACAGACTTAATCGAGGCCAGGTCCACACTCAAGTCGTTCACCGTCAAAGCTCCGCTGGTCAAGGCTTCTTCAATATCACGTTGATGCCAGGAGCTATTCATCAAACCATTCTCAAGCAATGTGATGCGCTCGATGGAGTCAAAGATGGTATCATCGTCGATGCAACTCAGTGCAAGCCTCGATTCGAAGAGGAGCTTCTCTGTGGCTCCCCTGACTCGATGTTTGGAGGGTCCTCTAAGACTTGCATGACTCAAGCTCAGTAAGTTTATAAAATGCATCGTCTCTCCAACATTCCTCTGACTCGAGCTTTTCCTTTCACTCTCCCCTTTTCTCCCCTTCCACCCTCCCTTCAGAATCGACAATCTCAAGACGATCTATGAACCTACTGTGCTCAATGGAACCTTCGTCTACGACCGCTACCTTCCAGGATTGGAATCTCAAGTTCTGACTTTGTCAGGAACAGCTTCGAAATCGAGTCAATATACACAACTGGCTATCCTCCGATACCAAGAGCTTGACCCTGGTTATGACGTCTACAACAACTTCACTCTCGGTACCGTTCTACTAGGAGAGCGTGAGAATCCAAGTGGCAGCAATCAGGATGTTGCTGATATCTCTCCTTTCTTGAACGCTGGAAAGAAGCTGGTGAGTCGAAATCTTTCCGACTCAGACGCTGCTTTCTCTGCTTTCTCCTTCCTCGTGTTCTATCTTTCTGATGTTCTCGACTTTTCTCTTCCTCCAACTGTCCTCAGATTCACTACCATGGACTCAGCGACATCACTGTCAGCCCGGTCGCCTCTATGAGATTTCACAATCTGACTGTCGAGGCGAGCTCTCCAAACCTGATCAGTGGAGAGGTTTCAGACGGATATCGCTTCTTTCCAATCCCTGGAATGAATCACTGTCGTGATGGACCTGGAGCTTGGCACTTTGGTTCGGTCACTCAAAATGTGAGTTGAGATCGACGCGAACTCGACAACAACACCGCCACTGACTTATCTCTTCTCTCACGCAGGATCCAGGAAATCGTCCCCTCAAATGGGATTCCAAACATGACATCATCCTTTCTCTCGTAGCTTGGGCCGAACGTAACGAAGCTCCTGACTTCCAGATCGGAGTAGGCTACAACTCAAGAGAGAAGGTTCTACCTAGGTCCTCTAGCATTGGAGCTTCAGACTTGGACTCCCTTTCAACCGTCTTTCAATCCAACAAGTATGGAGTGACTCTCACTCGTAAGATCTGTCCTTATCCAAAGAAGGAGGTTTACAGAGGAGGAGAGATAAACGGGACTCAAGCCTGGGAGAGCTTTGATTGTCTCTGATCTTACGTCACTTCTTTTAACAGACTTTCTTTTCTCAAATATAAAAAAGCTTCCAAAATCTCTTCTTCCAAACCCAAGTACTCAAGTGCTCTGTCTCCTGCTTTCCAGTTAGAATCTCGTCTTGTCGACCCCTTCCTCCTTCTCACCTTACTCTACTTTGTCGATTTTTACTTTTTACTTTCTTTCTTGCTCTACTTTACACTCTCTTTTTTGCTCAATCTAGATAATGACATTCGATTCCCGCTAACTACGAATTTCTGCCTCGCATGTGGACGGTGGGTACAAGTCGAGCGTGAGACGCATTTTGCAATCTTGCCTCTCCCTTCCAACACCTCCGAATCTTCCTTCTACCTCTGACTATCCGAAGTTCTCATCGGTTCTCAATCTTCTTCAAATTCTGCTTCGTGTTTGACGCGATTAGGTTCCATTGAGTCATGAGTGCTCCTTCTCTTCAAGACTGATGCTCACCGACTCTCTCTTCCCCCTCCTAAACAGAAAGCTTTGAAAGCATGGTCGAGTCATCAACCTCTTCGTATGACTCTAAGGTCAAGAAACCAAGAACCTCTCTCAAACTCGCTAACGCAAAAGCGAATGCAAAAGATGAGGATGAAGAAGACGTTTCAAGTGCCACCATCTCATCAAAGGCAGAAGCTTCTAAGAAGAAGAAGAACATGGAGAACGAGCAGATTACTAGTAGCACCAAGTCATCCTCAAAATGACTTGAAACGCAATTGAAAGAGGCTCTTCGAAAGCTTGCCGAGTCAGAAGCTTCACTCAATGAGAAGACCAGGGAGAGCAAGCAACTTCTGAAAGAAATAAAAAACTCTTCAAAAATCATCTAGCAAAAGCATGGGACGTATGCAAAGAGACGGAAGATGAGCTGGTTGATAGAGAAACTGAATTGGATGAAGTCGAACATGAATTAGAGGAATGTCAAAAGAAAGTTGAAAAAGTAGAGGAACTAGAGGAAGAAACAGAAGAGAAGGATGAAGAAATTGAACAAATGAAGGAACAGATTGAGAAGATGACTGAAGATCTGAAGGATAAGAGATTGACTATCAAGGAACTTAGAAGGAGTCAAGATTATGATTACGAAGGACTGGAAGAAGAGAGACGCGAATTGAAACGTAAACGACTAGTGACTTTGTGAGTCTGTTTGCTACTTGAGTGACTACTTGAAAATGCTTGAGGTCGTGGTAGCAGGGAAGAGACAAGACGTGATTTGACCAGAAACGGATTGGAAAGATTCCAAGATGAGTTGGATGAGTGATCGATCTGGATAGTGAATGGAAGAATCGATTGACGGATCCAAGGAGTTGGATGGAAAGAGAATGGTAAGAAGTTGAAAACCCCATTTAGCCAGAGTTTGGGAGTGGAGATGAACTCGTCCATGATGAATGGTTGGTTAAAGGGATTGAAAGGAGATTTGGAAAAAAAAAGAGTACTTTAAATAGCTTTCCCGAACGAGCCTCTCAATTTGGAGTCAGGGAGGTCGAGGTGACGAAATTAAGGGGTCTGGGATCGATTTCCTCTCTAACCAACTTCAAGGAGAGAAATCAGACATCCTCCTTCTGTCTTCCTTCATCCCCTTTCCGTCTCCAAACGCTACTCAGTTCAAACTTTCTACCACCATGGATCTGCTTTCAATCGTTCTTTTGCATTCAAACCATGTAGGTCGGCCAAGGGATGAGCGGTAACTGAAGCTAATCACCTTTTTCGTTCGTTTTCCCTAAAATCTCTTCATAGAGAATTCGAAGACCCGGCTTTGAAGCTTTGAAGCTAGTAGCTTATTTGCTTCGAGTTTGTCGCCGGAATTGACCTTTCTTGCAAACTCCTCACCTCTCAAACAGACTGAGGAAAGACGACATGAAGCGTTCTCCGAAGTCAGCAATGTAGAAGAAATTGAATTAAAGAGAAAACTTGAAGTGCAAAAGAACAACGTCGTGATGGACCGAAAATCTATGAATGTTGATTGGAAGCTTGATTTACAGTGAAAGTTGAACTGAAGAAAAGATCTGGGTTTCTAGACTTTGGCTTCTCCTTCGGGTGTTAGATACTGAAGGTCAAAATATTCGAATTAAAGGGCAAAAGAAAGTTAGCAAGAAGAAATAAAATGTTTGTCACAGCTCCTTCCCAATCTGTTCAGCCAATCCGTTTCACCCTCTCCCATCGCTCTCCTCAGACTCACCTTCCCGAAAGCACTCAACCAAGCCGCCTTCCCACCTTTCTCAATCACATCTCCATGACACATAACAATCCTATCGAAATCCCAACTTGCAACGATTTCAGCATCTTTAGCGAATCTGCTCCTCCTTTCAGCGGTAGTTCCTCCATTTTTTAGGCCTGGAAGCGCTCCTTGAGCTCCGGCGTTCCAGAGGAATGAGGAATGAAGGGAGGAAGTTGGGACTAGATATTTTGAGAAATGAGTCAAGAAGGGGATGTAGGAAGTTGGCTTTTTGGATGGAGTTTTTGAGTACTGAGGGAGCATAGGGTAGAGGGGATTAGTTGGGGAGTGAGAAGGGAAGAGGGACAGATGAGAAGAGATGAAAGGTTAGAAAGCGGAAAGGCTTTCTTGGCCCTGGGTCGCTTGGAAGTGTAGATTGAAAAACTCACCTGCTCATTAGCTGGCAAGTTGAATAACAAATCAGCTAGGATCAGAGTTCCACTTTCTTTGTGACAAAAAGCTACATCTTTGTTTGCGAAAGATGGGAAATATTGAGCTGAGATCTGTTTGAAAAGGTTGTAAAAAGTTGAGGGTTCCAAGTTTTAGTGAAAAGAAGGGAAGGGAAAAGAAATCAGTCGAAAGATCAAGAAGTCGATCGAAAGAGAAAGCCGAAGGAGATCCCCAAGGCATTGGAAGTGACTTTACACACCTCTTGTTCAAACCCATACTGAGTGTCCGTAGGATCTCTTCCGTAAACTGAAAGATTGGAAGAACAGAGAGGGTAGGCAAGAGAGTCAGCGCATCGTTCCTTTGAGCTTTTCTACATCACCCTTCTCATTGAGCAAGGGCTCGAATATTCTGCTAAAATGAAAGAGTCACTCACTTCCAGTCCATTTAGTATCTTTCCTCTTTTCTTCTAATCCTTCCACTCCGATGACCTGTTGAGAGAGAGGAGAGAGATAAGGAAGAATGTTGTTTCAAAAGATAGAGACAAGGCATTTTGGTTCCAGAGACTAGTTGAGCAGATAGTTAGAAACTCACCTTAGCTTCTGGCCATTCGGCGGAGTACTGTGACGAGGTAAGGGAAAGGAAGGGGCAGAGGGCAGAGGTTAGTCAGCCGTAGGTCCCAGACTCAATGTCTGAGAGAACAGAAAAGAGGTAGCTGTTCACATGGCGGTGAACTGCCTTTGAGGGCATGGTAAACGAACTTCAAAGCTTCAAGAGTAGTGCTGAGTAGAACCAGAGCAGGTGAAAGACAAGCAACAAGTTGAGTGTTGTTCTTGACCTCCACCTCTCATTCAGTCTCCTGGAGGTGGTTCCCACTCATCGCTCATCTGCATTCCTTGCATCTTCTGGCTCCTTTGCCTTCTTTTCCTTTGAATCGATTGATTGATTGATCGACTGATTGACTCTCTTATCAGTTTGGAATGCTTGTAACATTACTCACATCTGAAACGTAAAGGTGATGAACAACATCTGGAGCGATTATCCATTTAACGTCCCCCAAACCTTTTAAACTTTCCTTTGTCTCTTTATCCAAAGGAGTTGAAGCCAATAACCAAACTGAAGATTTATCTTTTAGCTGAACTGCCACTGATCTACCACCAACTGGGAAAACGTTGAATCTGGCGAATGGACGTGAATAGGTCGTAATCGAGGAAGAGAGAGTGGAAATTAAAGTTGGAGGTGAAAGAGATGGAGTGGATGTCATTGAGAGCTGATAATGGAATTGAGATTCAGATTCGGGATGAGCGGGGTGAATGAGGAGACGGGTAGAGAAGTGGGGATGGGTAGAGATTTAGAATTCGATGTCTTGCGACAATGTTTTGAATCAGCACCAGCCATCTTACTTCTCCAACATTCCGTACAACACAAGGTTAGACGAAACAAGTGCAGCTTCAGAAACTGCAAAGTCAAAAGAGATTGTCAATAGAAAGAGACAAGGGAATTGACGAGAAAGAAAAAAAGACAAGTCAAGTTGTAGTTTCGGAAAAAAGTATTTATCAAAAGAGAAGAACAAATGGATCGTCAGGAAAGTTTGAGAAAATTGAACTAGAATCAACCAAAGTAACGGGAACCCAACCTTAAGGCGACGGGAGCCACTCCTTCGTAAGTCAAGAGGGGTATTGAAATTCGATTGTTATCTTTAAACAGCCACGTAATCTGAAATACGATCTGATTGGAGTGAAGAAATCAGAGGATGAAAAGTCAATATTGCAAAGTAGGGTCCAGAGTTTAAGCTTTCCAAAAGAGACAAGAACCCTTCAAATTGTAAGAGGTGGTCTGAATGTGACTCCTTGAGGAAACTCACCTCTAGCTCCCATACTCAAACATTCAGCAATCCAAGTGATAGATCTAACTTCTTGTTCCTTCAATTTCATGAAGGAATAGAAAGCAGAGAAGGTGAATTGAGTGATTGTTAAGATGCGATTGACTGTGTGAGAAGGCAAGAGGGGGAGATTGGGATGGAATAGAAAAGCAATGGGCAATTCAAGAAAGTGCAAGTAGAGAAATATGGGAACCAAAGAAACGTCAGTAAAGAGGGATAGATGTATTTCAACCCTCAAGAGCTCTAAAGCGTCCTTGCCAAAATCTCTATATCCTTCTTTAAACTCACGTTGAACCTCCAACTTGAACATCCTATCCTCCAACATTTCAGCACTAGCTTCACCTCCAGCTTGATTTCCTTCAAAGAAACCCTTATATTCAGGTACAGCCTCACAAACTCCTTTAACCTGTTCTAAATCATCAGCCTTAGCCAAAAGATTGTTTCCAGCAGGATACAATCTACCGATGTTTGGGAAAAGTTTAGCTCTCTGTTCTTTAGTTAAAGAGGTTCCAAAACTATTGATGGTGATATTTAAAACCCTTCTATCAGCTTCGAAAGCTAAGAGAGCACACATTTGAGTGGAAGTCTCTCCTCCTAGAGTAAGACAGAAAGCATAGAAATCTTCTAAATAGGCTTTGTAAAGTGTGTTACGAATGATTTCAATGTTTAATTCATCTAGGTCTGAAGCTGAGAGGCAGTTTCGGAAGTAGGGAGCTGGGAGAGAGGGGAGGGGAGAAGGTTAGTTATTCGGATAGGATGATTACGTAGGGTCGTAGAGTTGAAAAGTCTGTTTCCTTATCTCTCTGATTTCTTCTGATCTTTGAAGAGAGCCTTGGAGTCAGAGGAGAGAGAATCGAGGGACGAATAGACTATCACCCTATCTTCCTGATTCGATCTCATCATCCCCTGGAGCTCTGACCCTCCGAGCCTTGCTTCCACTACCTCTAGCATCTAATGTGAAGATCATACTGACTCTGAGAACCTCCGTTCTTCACGGAAAGATGCACAATCACCTGTGTCCCACGCAGCTCAGCTCCACTATCTACCTGTCCTGTGTCTCACATCGAGTCACTGTCCACTGTCTCCACAAATCATTCACTCACCCAAAGGAGTCTCGACCAAGACTGAATGGTAAAGTTCTTCTACAGTGTTAGCTACGCAAAGAGCAGGCATGGTGTCAAAGATACCTAGAGGGTGACAGCGAGCCAATAATTCATGAGTATCACGTTCATGTAAAGTTCCAGTGATTAAAAGAATGACATTGTCGATCATGTATGCGTAGCTGGCGGTTGGGGAGGAGGAGGAGGAGGAAGAAGGGGAGAGATGTCAGGGGGGATAGGGATAGGAACAGCTTGAACAAGCCTCCATCTCTCTATCTATTCTCTATCTTCCTTGTACCTATATCCATCTGAACACTATCCGTTCCAAACAACCTACCACTCTCTCTCTCTCTCTCCCTGGCCACTCACGTCATATAATCTAAGAATCTACTCAGAGGTTTTGTAGCATTGGATCTCAAATAATCGAATTCGTTAACCAATTTCCTTGTAGCTTTCTCTGCGATTGTGCTCGTTGAGATTGGAGAAGGCTCATTGGCCAAGAAGTTACCATAATCTGTTGCTTGCAATTGCATTCTGAAATCATCTAAAGTGTCACATTGAGTTAAGGAAGCGTAATGAGATGGGGTTAATAAACCAGCTCTATATCCTCTAACGATTCCCTCTAAATATCCATTATCAATGTTGAAAGATAAAGGGGATGACATGATTGATGATTGAAGATAGAGGAGGAGGGGAAAGAGGAGGGCTTGAAGATAGAGAGATGGTTGCTGTAGGAGGGTAGGGAGGAGAGGAGGGACTACTGAACTGAACGACACTACTCTCTACTTGGTTCCTTCCAAGTCACCCTAACAGCGATGAATTCACTCAACCTTTCTAGATCCATTCCGATTTCAACGAAGTTAGTACGACGATCTCTCCAATCTCAGAAGCAGCAGCAGAAACGGCCAGCTTCCACTTCTTCCACTTCCACTTCAACCTCTTCATCTCAAATTTCTACCTTGGTGCAATTGTCCGATTACTCTTCTTACCTAGCACACTATTTCTATCCAAGAAATTTACAACCTCATTACTTAGCTATAAGAGCTTTCAACTCTGAATTGGCTTCTGTAAAGGATTCCGTCAGCTCTGAAATCTTGGGAAGAATTAGAATAGGTTGGTGGAGGGACGCTATCGCTGGTGCTTACGATGTGAGTATCGAATTCAGAGATCTAGGATCAATCACAGAAAGCAAAAGCTAGGCTGGAAAAGGTAGACTCGGAAGAATGAGAGGCCAGGAGCTCTAGGGTGGCGGTCAGAAGCTTTGCTTTAGTTAAGCTTTCTCTCTCTCCCTGGTTTCAAGAAGAAAAGTGGGTTGCAAGACTATGACGAACCTTAGAAAGTCTCATGTTAGCCTTGTCCGACCTACCTCACGATAGCTCTTTAGCCTCATGGAAGTCTGATTTGAAATCAAAGCTTCCAACTTGGTCAAGAGGTTTTTTCAGTCAACCTGTTTCTCGCTTTCTTTGCGAAATCAGGAAATACTCTTTTTTGGAATTTGGGAGTAACGAGCTACTGTGCAAGGAGAATAAGGAGAGTAGCTTGAGTAAGAAATTGTGGAACTGCTTCTTCCGGTTGGCAATTAGCTCCTCTTCTGCTCAGGAAAGCGGTCGACTTTGGTTTTGAATCCTCTTCATCACTGGATGACAATCGGTTTCTCGAACTTGGGAAAGATGATGGGTAAGGGATGAGAGAAGAGGTGATGATTCAGAAGCAACACATAAAGAGATCTGGTTTGAAAAAGGTGAAATGGGTAGCGTTCCTTTGATCTAGATCTGGATTTTCAGATATTCTTTTCTTTTTGGATCTTCGATAGGGAAACACTCATTTCTTTTCGTGGAAAGCGTCTCCAAGTAGAGGAACACCACCCAACGAGACTTTGGGACTTCAACCCCCTCGCAACTTCTCCCCTCATGCCCTCAAGGATCGAACGATTTCCTCTCTCTCTTCTCTTCAACTCCTAAAGAGGAGCTTAGAGATACATAGGTTCAAATCTCAGCTAAAGTTTCCCATTTTAAAGGGGCGTATCAATGTCCTGGGGCTGACCAATTTTTCTTTTCTCTTCCTGAAACTTGACCTCTTTTCTCCTACCAGAATCGACCTGCAAAACATCCAGTAGTGTTAGCTCTTAGAAATGCAATTCATGATCCCTCAATCTTATCCTCTGGAGGTTTAGTCGAAGATCATTTTTTGAGAATCATTCAAGCTAGAGTGAGTTCACTTCTTTACCTTTTCCTTTCCCATTCTCACTCTTCACGAATTTTCTTTTCCAAAGCGGTTCTTCCTTATGAAAACTCTATGACAGGTGGCTAATCGATCGTTTCCCTTCCCAAACAACAGGAAGATGATCTAGTCTCCCCGTTCACCCCACCCTCACTATCAGACCTAGAAATCTATTCAGAAGCAACTTCTTCTCGACTCTACTACCTCTACTTAAATCTCTTAGGAATATCATCTCCAATCTTAGATGAGTTATTCTCTCATCTAGGTAAAGCCAATGGTTTATCTTTGTCACTTTCTTCAATACCTTTTCATGCTCAATTACTTCCTTCTCAATCACCCTCCTCCACTTCTAGTGGACCTGGACTTAAGCCAGCTCCTCGAAATACAATCACTAAAGGTCAAAGAAGATTAATGATCCCTTCAGAATATCTCTTCAAGAACTCAGTTGTTGAAGAAGAGGTCTATAGGAAAGGAATGGAAGCTAATGGGTTTAGAGAAGCTGTATTCGAAACTGCTACTAGAGCCAATGATTATTTGATTACTGCTAGAACTATGATTAAGGAGGAATTCGGCGGGAAAATTCCTCAGGGGGCGGTCGGTCCTTTGGTAGGGGCGGTGAGTTTGAATCCTTTTCCGCTGTTCCCTTCTGTTGAGAAGCCAGTTCAAATCCTTTTGCTGACTTCGCTTCTCTTTTTGGACTACATTTGGTTTTTAAACCACTTCGTTCTTTCAGGTACCAAGTAAATCTTTTCTACAAAGATTGGAAGCCTCAGATTTCGATGTCTTTGATCCAAAGTTACAACAGAGATATTGGAAGTTACCGTGGGAGATGTGGAGGGTTAGTAGGAATAGAAACATCTGAATTGATAGAGAATAAATTTCTTCTCAGAACGCAAACATTTGTAATCATAAGATCCTGTTCAATCCTCAAGTGGTTTCCCATCATCTACCTCTGGTGTTCTCGGATTTTCTGTTCGGCTTCTCTTCTATTCCTTCTACAAGCAGGTTCGATTGAGTTCAAAGGAAAAAGCAACACACAATAGTTGAGAACCTGAAAATCAGGATCCAACTCCATTGTGATGTTGTCTACCTCTAGTAGTCCACTTTTCACCTTCTTTTTTCTTGCTCTGAGGCCTGTCTTTCCGGTCTCGCAATCTTAGTCTTGTAGCTGGATCCTTTCATCAACCTTCCTTCCACAGCCTTTATACCGAACGACTTCTTCTGATCTTCCGAAACTCAAAAAGTCAAGGCCCTTTCTCGCAACATTCCGATCCCATTCGTTTCTCTCGTCTTCAATTTTTGATTTTCTTGCCGACTACCCCTAGCTGCTCTCCTTATCTCAAGTTGTTTCTAGTAAGCAAAAAAAAGAAAGAAAAAAAAAAAACTGTTCCTTAGGCTGATGAATTTGGAACTTGCTTCCATCACAGTATGACATCAAAGTACAGGTGTTTCAAGCTCGTCGATCTTTCACAACACCAACCAGCCTACCATTAGTGAAGCGGCCAAACAAAGTACCTGTGACGTATGAGATCGCATCGAAGTATTGCTATCCTCTCCTTCTTCGGACTCATCTTCATACTGAGGTTCAATCGAAACGGTGGTAAACTCCACCCCAGTCTTCGTTGCATAAAAGGCAGACCTCACAGATACCAGGGAGGCAGTGTAGGCTGCCCCTAAGCTTCTGTAGGCATCGGAATCTCTGCGGAGTAGTATGAAATGGATAAAGCAGGTGTGAGACGATGCAAAAGACGCTCCGCGAACGATTGAACCTTTCCCTTTCAGACTTACGTTTCAGCGGCAATACTGGCGTAAACGTCATACTCCGTATACTTTCTCGAAAAGACACTAATGGCTCCCATTGGATCGAGTCCTCCATTGAATCTCTGTTCAGAAATGTATGCGGCTGCATCTTGAGAGGCCAAGGTTGAGGCCAAAGATTCGATCTTTTCTTCTTCAGCCTGTCTGAGGGGACCGATTCTGTCCTCCGTGAGATAGATTGGATCTCCATCTACTCTAAGACCTGTGTCGTCTGTTGAAACAGAGGTGAGAGTCAGTCTGATTGGTAAAGCGTGGGGATTAGCTCGCTGTGACTCACATCGGATTGAGAATGGAGTAACTTCGGCTTGAGGGACAGCTACTGCTAAACAAGCAAAGAGAAATGTGGTTAGAGTGATACAGAACCTCATGTTGAGAGATGAGGAAGGAATGGGAAGAGGGAGATTCGAGGCAAAATGAGACTTCCCTTGAAACTACCTGACCATTGAGGAATTCGATCTCAGGCGGCCTAAGGAGTTGTGATCGAAAGGAACCATGTACATACAGTACATGTATATGCATACGCCTACCTCAGATCGAAAGAGGCTACACAAGTGGACCTTGGATCTTGAAAATCCAGGGGTCGCTGCGTTGGCGCGCGCGGGCGGCCAAAGGTCTTAGGTCTTGGCTCACAAAATCGGTATCAACACCAATGTCCTCTTGAATCCGTGAAGAGAGATAGAGCCCTTCGAACGACCTTTAGCTAAACGCAGTGTGTACCCACATAGAAGAGAGAGACTCGAAACAACTCTTTCCTCAAAAAGGGGTAAACAAACACTTCACAGCGATCGCCAGCAGGGAGGTGGATCTCAGATCTCATTCCGTTCATTCAAGAAGCATCACCCTCTTACAAAACCATCAACGCGCCTAGGATTGTCGACAAAAGCAACATCAAAATTGGAGCCTGGAATTTGAGAGACGAGTCTTGCTCCTCGTTCTGAATCCCACTCGAATTCACATCTTGCTCTTCCTCCTGATTCTGGGTCGGCTGAGCTTCACCAGACGACTCAAATACGAACGTTGCAATCGAGGCGTAGTACTGTGATAAGCTTGATACGAAAGACGCGGTGAACTCAGCTCCTTTCCGTGAATATTCCTCTGGGTCGCTGCAGATGAAGGAATGACAAACGAAAGAGCTTGGTGAATCAATTTGGAACATGGAGAAGGTACCTCGAACTTGTCCAAACTAACCTTTCCCTGGCTATACTAGCCAAACCGTCGTAGAATTCATATCCCTGGGACAAAAGACTCCTAGATTCCCAACCCCTGATTGTGGTGTAGCTTGAAAGGTCGCTATTATACTGAGAGAGGTAAGAGACGTGATTCGCAGATGCAAGATCTGAGGCTAACGATTCTACTTTTTTGCCTTCTTCAGCTGCTTGCTTCAAGGCGCCTAGAGCGTCTTCTGTGAGAACAATCTCTTCACCAGCCACATTAATTCCGGTGTCATCTGAGAGAAGACAAGAGAGCGTTTCAGCTTGACCTTTCAGGGGAGAACAATTAGGCTTTAGACTTACATTTGGTTGGAAGCGGGGTGATTTGAGCTTGAGGTGCACCAGCTACCAGCATGGCAGTACTGAGAGAGAGATAGAGAGAAATGCCTTGGATTCTCATTGGTGATGGGGTGAGAGGGTTAGAAGGAAGGAAGAACCTCGACCTTCCTTTTAAAGCCTTTCTCACCACCGGCCTTGTATCTAGAGGGGAACTTCAATCTCCGGCGGCCAACGATCTAGTTCAGCTAGGGAGAACCATCTGAGATCTGAAATCTCAATCTGAGAAAGATCTGTGTGCACATCTACCCAGGTATGTATAGTACATGGGCGCATAGGGACAGCTGACTTCAGGGCTCAAACGGTGGTAGGGGCGTAGATTTTCGCATCTCAAAGTTCTTAGCATTCTCCTTGCCCTTACATTCCGCGGAACCTTTTCTTTGAGTAGCAGAGGGAAGAGGTCTCTGCCCTCTGGTTCGCAGTCTAAAGTAGTCAGTCATGTCGACGGGAAGGTTGCCTCTTGAAAGTCAGAAACAGTCAACTTCCTCAAGTGGGAACAGCTGCAAATTACAAAACCATTGAAGCACCCATAAAGGTGGACAACAGAAGAACGAGAACTGGGATTTGAAACCTCAAAGCAGAGCCTTCGTCCTCGACTTCGAATTGAGATTCGATCTCAACGGAAGTCAGATTTGATCCAGTCTCTGCTGCGTAGAAGGTCGAAATGCTCGAAACTACATCAGATGTATAAGAAGCGCCCAGGCTTCTGTAAGCCTCCGAATCACTGTGGAAGAGACAAGGGGTAAAAAGTGAGAAGCTCATTCTGTGCTTGTCTTTGTCTGTCACCAACTCACGTTTGCCGGGCAATACTAGCAACTTCACTGTAGATCGAATAACCTTCATGGATATAACTGCCACTTGCAGATGAGTTCCAAGTGTTGCTCAGATCTTGTTCCAACACCGAGAAAAATGAAACATGTTCACTGTCAGCTCGAACAGAAGCCAGTGATTCGATGTTCTTTCCTTCTTCGGCTGCTTTTCTGAGCTCTCCGATGGCATCGACGGATAAGTAGACAGGTTGACCATCGAGTCTTAGACCAGTGTCATCTGAGGGAAACAGGAGAGTGAGAGGTTGATGAGTTGATTCTCGGTCTGTCACTGCATTGGAACTTACACTGAGTCGTGATGGGAGTGACTTCAGCTTGAGGTGCAGCCAATGCCAAAGAAGTGAAAATGAGAAAATTTGGTAGAAGAGGGAGGAATCTCATGATGTATTGGATGTATGTGGAAAGAAGGAGCAGGGACTCGAAGATCTCTTCCCAACTCGTATTGTACGTAGCATCGAAAATTCAATCTCAGGCGGCCAACTCAAGTCGCATAAGGTGCTGTTCAGGAGAAGATCTCCAGGGCGTCGAATCAACATTACAATAGTTGGTGGGAGCGCAGAGACAACGGTCTTAGCAAAACGTGACCTGTAAAGCTGAGGTGAAGATCTCCATTTGGTCCAGTTCTTCTTCCCTCTCTGAAGAACTTCGAGTTCTTTGCTTTCTATCAGAAAGAGATTCCAACTTTACAAGTCCTGGAGGGTCGAACAGAGCCCGAGAGAACAAGAGTCAACTCGCAGTCACCAGTTTGTTCAACCTGCGGCTGGGCTGGCCACATATCTGATATTCTGGCCGATCTTTTGAGCTCCATAGCATATCTGAGAGCACACTCCATGCCCAGCGTGTTGTCGATATATACAGTACAGCGGGAGGGGCTGTGTCGCTTTTTGGCCGAGTGATCCGATCCCTTCAAAACAAAGTGAGTCATTCTTATCTTCCATCTGAACCTCTCATTATCCTTTCGAAAATGGTGAAGCAAGCCACCTCTCCATCTTCAGAAGTTGACTGGAAAACTCTAGGATTCGTAGAGAGAGACTGCAATGGACATATCGCTGTTACTTACAAAGATGGGAAGTGGGGTGAACCAGTTTGGAAGAATGACATGAACATCAACATCAACGTAGCAAGTCCTGCTTTGAATTATGGTCAGCAGTGTTTTGAGGGAATTAAGGTGAGTACCATGATATCAGGAGGCGTTCGTTTGAGGAAGAGAGGGAGAAGTGGAGCGGAGGTTTGGAGGAAGATTGAAGAAGAGGTACCGTAGCTACTAGCTGCACAATCTATCCTCTGCTTGCCTACTGCCTGATCCTTCATGCGACAAGGTATATATACTCCATCCAATCTTCAAAGGCTGCTGGCGTAGTCTTCCGAAGAGATTGGGCTGACGGGAAGGAAACCAGCTTCTTGTGGTCAGTAGCTCAAGGTCGGACGGCTCCCTAGCCTCAAGTTCGGATTGGATGAAGGCGATGATATCTTGTTTTAGCGCATGAAGGCTCGGAAATGGTGCCGCTCTGAGCATGAAAGCACAAAGAGAGGGTCGAAACCTTCTACCTGCTCCGCTATCTCCGCCAGATTGATAGGAATGAGATCCTCTGTCTCTATCGTTTCCACTTCTATCTTGACTGATCTTTTCCCCTCGCATATTCCCCATCCTATCTCTGTCCTTTCCCCCCTTTCTTCTTCCCCCAACCTCTCTCTGTCCTCCCCCTCTTGTCCCTCACTCCCTCGCCAGGCTTTCCGAACCTCTCAAAACTCAGTCCACATCTTCCGACCTCAAGAAAACTCTCTCCGTATGAACCTTTCAGCAGGAATGGCTTCCATGCCCGAAGTCCCACAATCTCTCTTCCTCTCCTGTCTAACTCAGGTAGTAGCCGGAAACCTCGCCTTCGTACCTCCCTACTCCCCTCAAGCATCAGCAGGAGCTCTTTACATCCGACCTCTTCTAATCGGTACAGGTCCACGTCTGATTCTAGACTCTCCAGATGAGTTCACCTTTCTGGTTTGGGTTTCTCCAGTTGGTAGTCTTTACGGAGGACCAAACAAAGGGATACCAGCTGTAGATGCCTTCGTTCTAGATAGTTTCGATAGAACTGCTCCAAAAGGTACTGGACACACTAAACTTGGAGGGAACTATGCTCCTGGTGAGTCAAAGAAGCAAAGAGAGGGGAAGAGAAGGAGCATCCTCCCTTAGCCAAGCTCAAGATCCTTCAGAGGGTTCCCCGTTCCTCTGTGATAGAATGAATTTAGAAGCATATAGCTCAACGCTGGGGGCGAGGAGAGGATTAAAAGGGCTGAGACGTAAGAGGGCTAACTCCAATTCATCATCACCCCCTCCCCTCCCATGTCTATCTTCTCTATGTCTCTAGTCTTCAAGCCTACCAAAGAGAAGAAGAAGGAAGGTTACCCAATCACTTTGCATTTAGATTCGGGAGAAAGGAAATACATCGATGAATTTAGTACGAGTAACGTATTGGCTATTAAGGAAAATGAAAAGGGGGAGGTCACTCTGGTAGTTCCGGAAAGTACTAGTATTTTGAGAAGTGTCACCAAGATCTCGATTGTCGAGGTGAGTCTGAAGAAGAGAAGCCTTGACTCTGTCTAGTCTTTGGGTCCCTCGCACCAACAAAAATCACTACTTCGTCGATCGGACTTTCATTTAGCTGACCCCCTTCTGCACATTTCATCGCCCCAATCCTTTCCTCAGATCGCCAAGTCTCTTCTCAACTGGAAGGTCGAGCTACGCCCCGTTGAATTCGAAGAGGTGAAATCTGGAGCTTTCAAGGAATTCTTAGCTGCTGGAACTGCTGCTGTCAGTATCTCTTCTTCCCTTTCCACTTGTTTCCTCTGACCTTGACTACCGCTCTCTGTATCCATCGTGTTTTCCTAACCTCCTTCCTCCTTTCTTCTTCCGTTGCCTTTTGAACTCTTCTCTCTTTCGAACAGGGAATCACTCCAGTCAGATCTCTCTCCTACAACACTCATGCTCCAATTCTAGCAAACAACACTCCTGAAGAACTAGCGAAGAACGGTCCAGTGTGGAAACTTCCAGAAGGAAACAAAGTCGAAAAGATTGAGTTTGGTGATGGAAAGGTTGCTGGCGAGGGAGCTAAGAAGCTATTCGATCAACGTGAGTTCCAAGATAGAAAGAACAGGGTCGTGAAGCAGCGATCTTTCATGACACAGAAAGAAACCTGAAGACCGGCGATGCAGAAAGCTAGAGGCCAGGTTGTTCTTCGCTATCTGACGTTCCACTTTTCCCGTCTTTCCCTATGACTTCACGATTTCTCCACGCTTAATCGACCAGTGACTTCCTATCAATGTGGTGATCAAGAAGACAAGTTTGGTTGGCTCTATCCAGCTGAGGGAATCGTCGCTGAGATGGCTCACCCGGATGCGAAATGAAAAGCGCCGAGTATTTAAGTAGGGAATCGAAACTTCAAAAGCTGTATGACGATAAGATAGATATCATGCCGAAATTTAGATCAAAACTTCATTTCAGATACTTTGGCGTCAAATTGCATTTGCTCTCGTGTGCGCGCTCCTGATTGTTCAGCAAAGAATTCCAAGTCGATTCAAATGTAGCGATAAATAACACAACCAGCTCCACCTTTTTGTTAAGGGAGCTCGAGATCCAGAACCCATCCATCTTTCAGTCTTTCATTTCCTTCATTCAGACCACCTTGGATAACGATTTGACAAGCCTTTTCAGAAACTGGTCTCACATCAAAAGCTAGCCATCCTCTTGGCTCAGGTTCTTGATCGACTGAAGACTTAGTCTGAATTGGTAACCAAGAGTAGGATGAGTTGGAAGAGACCTGAAGAAGAAGGTAGAAGTCGGAAAGGAACTGCAAAAAAGCGAGACGAGAGAAAAGAATGCCAGATGAGAAACTCAAAGGCTCTAATTGATGGTAACTTGGAATTTGGACTGCTCGGATCAAAGAATGTGCTTCAAATGCTCACCTTTCCAGCTCCATCATGGCCCAATTCCTTAGCAGCTCCAGTCCCTTCTCCCATTCCCAAAACCGCCACTACTTCCTTCTTCTCTCCGCCAATTTCTAGAACCGGCTGCTTGTTGCCTTTGACTGAAAATGGAGCTAAAATGTGGACACTTCTCTTTGGAGGTTCGACATCTCCAGATTGATGACCTGATTCGATTTCAGCTTTGAAGGATTGCCATTTTTGAGTGGAAGGATCATACACATCCAGGGGACCTGCTAGCTCCTCTCCGCAGAATCCACCCCATCGGATTAGCTTGGAGTCTGGAGTTTTGCAAAGAACTGTTCCTCCCCTAGCCGGATCTGGAGCACTTGGAAGAGATTTCCAAGTCAAGGTGGAGAGATTGAGAGAGTGTAGCGTTGAAAGTCGGCCTGGGAGAGTGCGGAAGGGAAGGAGAGTTCCGAAGAGCCTTTGTGAGATCAACTCTACTCGGGATAAGTTGAAGTATAGGCAGCGGGAGACTTACCAGAAGTGGGGCAACCTGCGTGCAGGTAGAGGTTCTCTTCGTCTGAAGTCATCGTGTGAAATGACCTGTCCTCTGGCCTTTCACCTGAAGTCGCCAACATCTCCCATTCTTGCCTTTTGGAATCGAACTTCCAGAGGTCTTCCGAGGAGGAATCCAGAGGTTTCATCTCCTTCCCTCCACGTCCGCCCCACAAGTACAAGTGCTCTCCGTTTCTAACAAATGTTGCACCGACCCTCGCGCATGGCCAAGATCCGCTCTTTCCGGAAGAAATCACGATTTCGGGGTCAGATGAGCCTGAGAGGACAGAGCGAACGTGGAGGGAAATGGAGGAGTCAAAATTCCGGACATGGAATGATTGAGTTGGTTGGAGAGACTCAATCTGAACAGAGAAAACTCACCATCTAGTGGGACCTTTATCAATTCGCTTCCGATTGGAGTTCTAGGTTTGAGTTCGCCTCCAAAGAGATACGCAGTATCGTTCAGGATGGCGAGAGAATGAGAAGATCTTGACAACAAGCTGTTCAATGAGGAGAACCTCGCCAAATCCAAGGGGCGCCAGATTGCTTTGATGGAGGAAGACATGATGTTGGATGTTTCAAAGAAGGTTGATGTCGTGAGAGAACTTCATTTAAAGCTTTCGCAGCCAAGACGAGCGGGGTAATCCTCCAGTGACTGAGGAGGTTTGCACGTTAAGTAAGCGATCTGAATGCGTCCCCTTGTTTTGAATAGAGATTCACAGTAAGATAGATGTCTTAAACTTTGAGTAGAGCTCAACAAAAAGGGTGAGAGGTCCAAGGTGAAGAAAACCCTAACATTTTCTCTTCGAAGCTTCTTCCTTGGGCTCTACGGACGAAGCAAAAGACAGCATCAAGCCATACAAGAAGCGATGTTACAACAAGCATTGTTTGATTCTATTTTACATTGGGGCGATACTGCTCTTCTCTCTCTACCCCTTTCTTTCTTTCGTTCGAAAGCTCCATCAACTTTCGATCCTCATAGAGTTCAAGCTTTCGATAAAGTCTGGACTTGCTTCTCGTCTGTCCTCTCGTTCCTTTCCATCTTGAATTTCATAGTTTTTGGACGCCAAGTCCTCCTTCGCATGACCTCGATCCACTGAGACAGAACTTGAGACTTTATCAGGAGTTTCCCCACCGATCTGAGCTTTGTTTCTTGGCTTTGACATCTTCTTATCAGTTGTAGAATCCATATTCCTAACGACCTTTCCTATGGTATTTGGAGAGCCATCGAATCGTCCTGGACTTTTGATAGTTGTCCTATCTCGAAGAGATCTACCATTAGATGGAGTATTACTCAAACTTGAATCTCCATCTCCATCTCCATCTCCAACCACAATCGAGCTCACGCCACCTTTTGAATCCTGATCTTGATCCTTACAAGCATCCCATAATATCTCAAAGGTTTCAAAAGTTCTTCTCAACCAAGGATGACCTGTTTCTAAAGACTTGGGGATCTTCAACACAGTCTTTTGACTTTGATTTGAGTGGTAAACCGGATTCTGTAGAGTCAAGAACTTCTTACAGAATTTTTCCATGACCAGTAGATTTTCGTTCGAGAATTCCTTTCGATTCTCCACTTCGTCCAATCCTTCAGCTTTGACTGAGTCCTTTCCTTCTAGTTCTCCAGCTTCGCAGAAGCCATCCAGTAAGCTCATAATCCCGCTGCTCAGCGCTCTGTCACTGTATCCCCCCTCCAAAACTCCGACAATCTTTCCTTCGCAGAACTCGTCCGCTAGCTTGATCGAATCTTGAGTGAAAGTTCTGTAGAAAGAAGTTGGAACATTCTTCTCGTGTCGCTGCATTCCAGGTAGCTCGTGAATTGAAGCGTCAAAACCGGCTGAGATGAAAATTAAAGACTTTGATGGGTCTGGAGGCAGAGAAGAAGATCCAGAAGGCGTCGAGGCGAGGAACTCTCGAGCCTTCGACAGAAGTGTCGAGTATTTCGATGAGTAGAGATCCTTGAACGATGAAGAAGAGTTCGAATCATACGTTTCCAAATGAACTGAGACCAGGTTGGCAGGTTCGAGATCAAGAGAAGAAAGAGACTGTCAGCTACGTTATGGTGAGCATCTCGCCTTCTCCCCTTTTCCAATTGTTATTAGATTCATTCCGCTCTCCCCTTTTCCCCCTCCAAATTCAGTAACATTAAACGCTGATATATTCGATCATGAGCCTCCCTCCTTTCTTTGAGTAAGAACGTCAGGTACTTCGGACCTTTTTCCATTTTGAAAGAACGAGAGAAGAGAGTTCGAAGGTTGGTCAAACCTCCAAACCCTTTTCCTCATTCCCTCACATCATAATTTGAGATTAATCCATAAGTTCCACCTTATTCCCAAGAGACCCCAGAGCTTCAAAACTCACCATTCCAGATCCACTGTCCGTGATTCCCAGCAATACAAGTACTAGCATCTCTAATCAAATCTGAATTTCCATCTTCACAGGGATAAGATTCAATATCATGTAGAGATCCATAGAAAATCTGAAGTGGTTCTGCCTCTCCATTTCCTCCCATCATCTTCTCCGCCTCTCTTCTAGCTAACATTTCCCCTCTAATTCTCTGACCTTCGTCATTGATCCTCCAAGCTAAGCTCTGACTTCCATTTCCATGATGTAAATCAATATCCAAAACCACGATCTTGTTAATCCCATGTTCCAGATGAGCATGAGCCGATGCTACCAAAACATTATTAACCCAACAGAATCCAGAAGGTAGAGAAGAGTTCGGAGCTTCTGACGAGTGAAAACCTGAGCCACAGTGATGTCCTGGAGGTCTTGTTAGAACGAAAGATCGAGAAGATGGAAGTGTGATTGGTTCGATTGAAGATGTTGACGAGGGAAGGATCAAAGATCCATGAAGAGGTAACTTGATGACTTTTGAGGATTGTAGGATTAGATCATCTGTTGGAGATTCTGTTGAAGTTTTGTTTCTCTGGAAGGATTGAAGATGGTTCTTGAATTGAGCACCCCAAACGATTCTATCGACAGCTTCAGCACATGAACCTAATGAATGTCTGATCGCTTCTGAAGATCCACCTGAATCTTCTTCTGACACTTCATCGTTGATCTTGTTGTTTGTTTTAGGACCTCTGAGATAGAGATCGCCTTGCGGTAGATGAAGAGGAACTTCAGAAGGGTGATAATTTCCTTCTTCTTCATCTGAGGAAGAGGAGGAAGAAGACTCATCTGATGAAACGGAGGTTGATGTAGATCGTTCCTTTATTTTAATAGTAGATTTCTTGGCTTTATGTTTGGTTCTTGGACGAGGAATTGGAGGAGAGTGAGGAGCGTCGGAACATAAAAGTCCGAGGTATTGAGAGTGAGAGACCATTTCTGGAGCTTTGTTTGGGTTCTTCTTTTCTGGAATCGAACAAGATTCTTCATTCAAGTTGATCCCTTTAAGTACTCTTTCTAGTTGAAGTTCTTCGTTACTCTCAACTTCTAACTTCTGCCCCTCTTCCTCTCCCATTCCAACCCCTCTCGTCTTCCCTTTCTCTTTCGCCCTCCTTTCCTTGTCCTTCTTGGTACCCCGAATTGTAGGTCCGGGCTTCGGAAACATCTCATCTTGATGAGCATGAATGTATGCGACAGAAGGATGAGGTGGATTCAACGATAAGGATCTGGTAGTCTTCAGTAGATGGAAAGGCGACGTCGATTGACTGATGATGATCCTTTCATCTTCTTCAATTGATGTTGATCCTGATTCTAAACTGGAAGAGCTTGAAGCCTTAATTCTTGAAGAGTTCCTTAGGATTGCCTTCTGTTCCATCACCTCTCTACCACCACTCCCTCCCTGACCTCTGTTCTCTCTCTCGACTTGATCCCTGGACCAAGCACTTGCTATTCCTAACAGAACAGCATGGATTCTCTCCGGTCTTTCCACTATCAAACTCTTATCGTTTGATCTGACGAATTGATGATTTAGAACAGCTGGAGGAAGTAGAATGTCTAGAGATGCTGGAGATAAGAACCTTCGAGGCTCACTTGAGTGAGATTTGGATTGAGATTGATATTGTTGATGATTTGGTGAGAAGAAAGAAGAAGTTGGAGGAGAAGAAAGTGGAGTCGTGGGTGCGATTGAAGTTGAAGGTAGTGATAAAGAAGGTTCGGCTTCAGCTTGATTTAATTCAACCGCTGATGAGTTATTTGTTTGAGAAGGAGATGCTGATTCTGTGCCGTTTGGATCCTTGTTCTTGTTGGGGATCTTGATGATGAACACCATGTCGATGGTAGGTCAAAAGCAATGCAAGAGACAAGCGTATTATAACAAACTCACGAAGGAGATTCGTTGCTTGCTTCAAACATCAACATCTGTTTCGACTGAACCTGTCAGATTTGATAGATTGAACTTCGAGGTAAGTCTAGAAAAGCTTGATTTGCGGTAGTGAAAGGAAGAAAGACGTCTTGCTTAGAACCTTGCTTCCCTTTCTTTCTGCGAATAGCCACATAGCCAGGATCACGATGAAGCTCAAATCGATCTCATCAGAGAAGCAGGTGATGACAAGGCTGTCAAACTTTGCCAGAAGATCTCGCTGTCATTATAGTCCAGTCCATTCGAGAGTGGGCAAAGGTGGAGGGAAGCCCAGACGAAATCCAAAGGGGAAGGAAGTGAGTATTTGATCGGTGATGGACAACGAAGGTCTTGATCAGTTGTTCTGAATGAACAAAGCTAATCATATCCTTCCTTCTAACAGAGCAAGGGACTCTACGCTGAGCAGTATGATCTTAATCTCGAGCAAAGCCAGGCGGTTTTGGAACGAGTGTCTTCTGACGAACGTAACCCTCTCAATTTCAAACCTTTACTGGTTTGAATCTCCGCTTTATCGAGATCCAAGTGGATATCGTGGAAGTTTAATCAAAACAGTTCACCTCCTTCCTGGAATAAATCTTTCTGACTTTGATCAGGAGTGGTTAAGTCAACTGTCAAGAGGCTCGACGCCAGCAAGTAGAGAGCATCAAATAATCGAAAGAACAATTCTAATCGTCCACAGATATTCTTACAGCTCAGTCATCTTCAAAGTCTCATTATCGAAATTCGACAGTTTTCTTTCGGTTTCAAGGAATGCATTTCTCAGATGGACAACTCTATTTTCCCCGCTTCCTAACTACAACTCTTCAAAAGCTTTATATCCCACTTCCTGGTTCTCCCAAGTGGGCTCAATTCTCGGGTAGAAACGTGGCGTGGCTTTCATTCTTTTGTCAACAGCTAGAGAAGGTGGCTTTGGGTTTCGTGTTCAGCAAACAAGACTTCCAATACTTCTCCGAATATCACTCTAACTATGAGGGTCGCTCAAGCGTCAAGGAGCTATCCCTTCGTTTCACTTTTGGGTTTAGAGACGATGATCTGCTAGCTTGGAGTGGATCGCCAGAATGAGAACAAGGCTGGAGAGGTGGGAGCAAGAAGACGGAAACATTTTATAATCTTTTACTGGTCACAAACAATCTAAATTCCATCGAGCTCAGCTATGAAGGAATGCTTGGCAATCCTCAAGATACTTTAAGCCCTTTATCCAGTTGCCTCTCTTCTCTCTCTCGATCTTTCGCTTCACTCATCCACCTTCGATTATTCGGCCTGGAAGTCGATCCTGAAAATCCTTTCTCTACAGATCATACCGCTTTCAGGAATTTAAACGTTCTTTCTGCCAACACTCAGCCACTATCTGTACTGGCCACCTTCAATCAAATAAAGCTTCATTCTAACTTGCAGACTTTTATAATTCCTTATTATTATGCTGGCAAGTTGGGAGATGGACAGAATGTCTCCTTTCCGGAAGACTTCCTTTTAACAATTATTTTGAGAGCCAGAGATCTACCAAACCTGAGGGAGGTTATCCTTCCTTCGGAACCAATTCAAGGAGACGGCACTTTAGTTCAGATAGACACGGATAAATGATTGAGAACCAGGAACGAGTTTAAAGAGAAGAGATATTTAAGAGTGGGAAGGTAAAAATCAGAGAAGTGAAGGTTGGAGAAGTGGGTGAGTGAAATTGAAACTACGTTCTAGCTGAACATGAATCCTTTTGCTGATTTCTCTCCATCGGACCCAATTTTTTTCTCTTTGCAGTCGGCAACACCTCAAATGGTGAAAGCGTCATGGCGACTCTCGATGGCTTTCTCGATCATTTGAAAGTTTTGTTGAATGGTGCTTGAGGGAAGAGGTGAAGAAGGAAAAAGAGAAGAGGAGGTCAAAGTTTTCTTTCGCCGATCTACAGTATATCTAGAGAAGACTGAGTCCAACAGACCTCAGATCCCTTCTTAGTCGCAATGAAAAATCAACTTTTGGTACAGCTTCTATCAACTATAAATTTACCCGATCTTCCACTGTCCCTTCTTTGAAAAGAATTCAACGCTACTCCTATAATGTCGACGACGTGGAGAGGAGCTTTGGTCTCCCCTCCTCTCCTCAATTGAGATTATCTAGGATCTCAAATACATCCAGATCTCAAACATTATCTCTTGAAGATCACGAACGGTTAAACCACCTTCATACCCTTCTAAGGCTGAGAGGTCTCCTTGTTTAGTAGCCTTGTGGCGCTTGGAGCTCTGACGAAATTGCTTTCAAAGGACTGCCTGAATCCTTGACTTCAGTCAAAGTGCACTCTGCAAGCAAATGATATAAAGATGAATGAAAGAAGGGAAAAGGGTCGTTCGTTAAAAAGGATAAATCGAGACAAACAGTACGTTGGACAAGAAGGATTGAAAGGATGAGAAAAGAGAAGGCGAACATGCGAGAAACTCTGAATCGAGGACTAATAAGTGACAGAGAAGATCTTGTAGGTGTCCTGTCCGCTCTTGACGAGAGTTGGCTTACCTCCAGAGATGACCAGACTGTTTCCACTCTTCGATTCAACGATGCTGTAACCCTTTCCGAGAGTAAGATCCTGGAACTTGAAGCTGCCAGCTTTGGAAGCATCGGTAGTGAGAGTCAGACTAGAAGTGATGTAGTTGGAAGGAGAAGCAGCGGTGGAGATTGAGAAGAGTTGATTCTTGGGAGCACTGTCTTGTTTGCGGAGAATGAAACGTTGAGAAGCGGATGAATGGTCGGACGTGGTCTTGGAGACCGAGAGAGTGCTGCCAGAGTAACTCAAAGCTGAAGAAGCTGTTTCGAAAGTCAAGTAGCGACCTTCAGATGGGTTTCCACGAAGAGCTGGGGTGAAAGGTCAAAGGAGAAGGTAAAGTCAAAACGCAGGCAAGACACACAAGATTGAGAGTCAATTTGATTTCCAGCAACTCACCTTTGAAACCCTTTTGAGT
Source organism: Golubevia sp. BC0850 (assembly GCA_012976225.1). NCBI lineage: Eukaryota > Fungi > Basidiomycota > Exobasidiomycetes > Golubeviales > Golubeviaceae > Golubevia > Golubevia sp. BC0850. The sequence continues at coordinate 120,658 of JAAVVG010000019.1, read as the reverse complement.
AGCCAAGTTGTTGGTCTGGTTGGTGTAAGGGATAGGTGGCTCCTTACCACCGTACTTCGAATTACAGATAGAAGCTCCGTTGTAGTTTCCGTTACTGTCTTGAGAAGCAGCTCTGACCTTGGGCAAGCTTGGGATCGAGCTGTCCTTCTGGGCGAAGTTGAACATCTTCGTCAAGTCAGACATCTGTTGACGTCTCCATTGAGTCATCTCCTTGGATTGGAAAGGTTTTCCGACTGCTGAGGCCCAGCTCTCTAGGAAGAGAGTTTGAGACTCGTGAGAGGATGGCTCAGTGAAGACACCTCCTTTGCGAGTCCAGGGGGAGACGACTGCGAGGAAAGGGAAGAAGAGGAGGGGACGACTCGTCAGTCAGGTGGAAGGCGAGGATTTTACAGTATGAAGGTGCGAAGTCATTACAAGGCTTAATATTCTAGGAGCACTTACCAGTAAAGGGAACTCTGAAACCGGGACCCATTGGTTGAGATCCTAGACTTGGAGTGTAAGGATCGGTTCTGTATTCTCCCGTGGTTCCAGCAGGTGGCAAAGGGCTCATAACATGGTCTCCGAATCCTCCCGTCTGTTGGACAAGATAGAAAAGTGTAGTCAGAGTGAGAGAGGAAGCTGTCAGTAAGAAGCGAGAACCTCGATGAGACAGTAGTTCTCAGAAGTCAGAATCCTTTACTCACCTCGTCGTAGGAGATCATCAAGACAGTCTGTTCCCAATTCTTTCCACCAGTGACAGCGCTGACGATCTGCTGTTGAAGCCAAGCACCATCTAGAGGGCCGTAAGGTGGATGCTCGCTCAAGTCGGCGGGTCCAATGATGTACGAAACCTCTGGAAGGTTTCCATTCTTAGCGTCATCATAGAACTTTTGAAGACCAACGAAAGACATTCCTTTGTTAGCGAGAGCTGATCCCTTTTTGGCGTCTTGGAAGCTCTGGAAGTTAGACAGACCGTTGTCATCTGGCAGAATGGATAACAGAAGTAGCGATCAGAAACGAGAAAGCGAGGGACGGACAAAGGGGTCAAGCTCACCGAAGTTGTCGGTATTTTGATAGACTTGCCAAGAGATGTCAGCATCTTCAAGATATTCCTGAAGAAAAGGAAGAAGGGGAGTATCGAGAAAGAGAGTCAGGGTCAGCTTTGATCTCCCAGTTGACGAAAATGACATCGATTCAACTCACAGGCACGGCTGAAAGAGAAAGAGAGAGAAAGAAGAGTGAGTTCAGAAGTCATCGATTCGAAGAATATGTTGAGCTGACTCACTTTTCCACTTGTAAGGGTAGCAGCTGTAGGTCGAACCGTCAGAGCTGGTTTCACATCCATCAGATTCGTGGTTGTCGATGGCAGGCTGGGTTTTGAGAAGGTGAGAGAATTGAAGGCAGGTCAGAATAGTTTTCCAGAGCGCCTTCATCGATGTACAACTTACTCACCCCACCCAAACCTGAATCATGTTGAGTAACACCGGCAGTTGCTGATTGCCACGAAACTCTGTTAGGGTTGGTACTTGCAATGACCGACTCATGATAACTATCTGAAATCAACCACTCTTCAGCGAGAGCGAATTGGAATGGGATATCGTTCTTCTTGTAGTAACCGAGAGAATAAGGAGTATTCTTGATGGCCCATTGATTGTTGTTTCCATTGGCGTAGGCAGCATGGTTTGGTTGCCATCCATTTGATCCGGCTAAAGCACATTGATAACGGTCGTTCGCATCTCCTCCAGCGTTGTTCCAATACCAAGGAAGTAGCGTAGTGACTCCAGAAGGTGGACCTTGACCTGACTTCATCTTAGAGGCGTCGACTGGACTGTAGAAAGATGGCTTCTTAGTGTCGCTTGAGATGACAACGTTTGGGTCTGCGAATCCACGGACACCAGCCATGGTTCCGAAGTAATGGTCGAAGGATCTGTTCTCTTGCATGCTTGAAGAACGAACGAAGAGGCAAAGAAAAGTCAGTTCTCAATCTCAAGACCCCTAGTGCGATAGAAAGACTTACAACAAGACGATGTGCTTGATAGAAGCCTGAGATAGAAGACGAGTGGGAGTCAGCAATGCTTTGACAAGAGAACCCTTAAGAATGGAACTCACCAAAGAGTCAGTAGCTCTCTCGACTGGAGGAGCACCCAAAACTCCAGCTACTGCCATAGCAACTGGAGCTAAAGCGAAAAGAGCGTTACCGAATGGCATGATGAGGGGGGAAGGGAAGGGGAAGGAGCGGGACGTTGGGAAGAGAGAAAGGAGGAGAGGTTGGGAAAAGAGCGAGATAAGCTATTCCAAATTGCTTTGTTTTAAGAAGGCTCTGATTGGGATTCTGAGTCGGAGTTGCCCCGGAAACCTTCATGACCCTGGCTGTCTGAATAGTAGCCACGTTTCGATCTTCCACCCGACCCGGTTCGAAGACCGTGAACCTTGTTTCTCTGACGACTGCTGCACAGGGAAATAGTCCACTTGTATCTTCTTGGCCGAGGTAAGAGAGTTATAGAACTGTTAGCACGATTACAGAACGATAGTTGAACGTGGTTCGGAGGAAGCAGAGAACAGTGGCAACGTTTCCCAACCTCGCAAGAGTGGATTGACGAGAAATCATCGAAATCATCTTTCCAATTTGATTGACTCACGAAATCGCAGGCTTTTTATGTGCACTAAGAATCGTCATTGTGGTATTGGATTGAATGACTACTCAGAAAGAGATGTTACAAATTGATGGGAAGCGTTAAAACAAGAGTAAATGTGATGAGAAGAAGAAGAGAATTGTTTTCTTGATTCTCGTTTTATTTTGCGAAAGGTCTGGTTGAAATTGAACCCTCCTTAACATTCTCGCATGATCGTATCTCGGGTTCTCAGCTTCTACCTAAGGACCTTCTGAAGCCTCCCCTCAAGCTCCTTCCACTTCGGTAAATCCTCTATCCTTTCATCCTTCCATTCTATCTTCATGAAAACTTCTCCTTTGATCCTACCTTCTCGTCTAACATACTCTCTAATCAAAGATCCTCCAGTCTTCGAACCTTCATGTTGAAGCTGCCAAACAGTTCTTGAAATTCTTTGACTATCCATCAAAACCAGCTGCTCTTCTTCTCTCGTGCTCCCTTCCGATTTAAGTGACTCGAGTGACTCAACGAAGATGACAGAAGGACAATCCGTCCTACCAGATTTGAAAAGTGGAATCGGAACTTCATCGACCTTCTCAAAATCCGGTCGAGAGTGTTTTGAAAGAGATCGTTTATAGGCTTGCTCTTTGGAACGAGTAGAACTGTAGCAGATAAATTCAAGAGAAGATTAGGAAAAGGCATTGGAACGAGGAAACAGATGTTGAAACGATGAACAGCTCAATGACTCACTCTTTTGAAACCGAAATTTGCCAGTCATTCAGCGCCTGTGATGATCTCAAAGCATCGAGGTTTGCGGGCAAAATCTTTGAGCTCGAAAGTTTGAAATCAGTAGAACTGAAAATTTAGAAAAGAAAGGTAAGAGCAAAGAAAGATCAGTTGAAGGATTAAGGCTACGAAAGCCATCGAGACTTTGGAAGGTGTGATCAGACTCACCAACTTGGCATCAAAACCTCTCCCTCGAATCCATCTTTAATCCAACGAGCTTCCACCAAAGAAACTTCGACTCTAACCTCAGCTTCATCCTTCGAAGCACTCGAGTTTGACGAAAATCCCCAATCTTCATCTCCATCTTCTTCTTCTATATCTGCTTCTTCTGCTTCTTCTTCAAACTGATCCAAGATTTCCGAAGCTGAAACTTCTTTTCCACCTGAAGATAATGAAGCTTGAACCAATCTTTCCTGGTACTCCAAAATCAACTTCCAATTGCCACTCCCGGCCACAGATTCGGAGTTCGATCCATAAACCAACCTAATTCTCTCCTCTTCTTTAACTTCACCATTCCAATTCAACTCCTTTAAAATCTGAGGATGAAATTCTTGAGCTAATTTCTTTGATCGAAAGAATTCGGCATCGGGCTCGTCCCAGCCAAGTGATCTCTTATGGTCAGCGATTGAGCTTGACCAAAATTCATTGGAACTCATGGATGAAGAAGCTAATTTGTTAGCTTCTTCTAGTTCTAGGTCCAAATGTCTTAAGGGTTCTGGCACAGTTGGGTTGAAGAGTAATGACTTACTAGCTTGAATTTCGTTCTCTGAGTTGATGAACTTTTGAATCTGTTGAACAGAAATCGCACCTGAAAGAGGAGGTCTCAAAAGCTTCAATAGAGGTGAACTCGAGGCCGATTCAACTTGATGAGAAGAGTTTGAACTTGAACTTGAGGCGGAGTCCCTGTGCAACAAATCCCCAAAAGTTGCATTGATCTGATATTTTCCAGAATTAGAGTCCAAGAAGGGTAGATTCAGATCTTCATCTTTTCCTAATTCCTCCGAGTTCTTCATTAAGAAATCTTCAGCTCCTGAAAATGGGTTTGCAGACCCACTTGGTCCAGTCAGCTCCAACAAACTCGAACTTGAGCCACCATCTTTACTCTGCTCCCCCACCAATCTAAACCAACTTCCCTCTCCACTTCCAACTTGACTCCAACAAATCTCCTCACCCGAACTATAACCATCAAGCCTGAATCTGAATCCCTCTTCTGTTTGACTCAACATCAGTTTTCTACTCCTCTGGTCTCTCTCTAACCAATTGAAATAATCCAAAATCACTTTTCTAACTCGATCTGAAGTTTCAAAAGTTGTAGAATGAATCGTAATCTTTCTCTCCTCAGTTAAATCTAGATCCGAAGACGGAACATCCAGAAACACTCCAAATCGATTTGAAATCTCCAACACGACTGAAGGAGGTAGAAGAGGTTCAGAAGGAGAAGGGTTGAGCATGGATTGAATTGATGAGGGAAGGTTTGATAGGGAGAGAGTTTGGGAAGATTTGGACTTGAATGAAGAATGAAGGTAGGTGAAGAAGAAAGACAGAGAAAGGGAAGGAGAAGACAAGAGAAAGGGAATCAGTCACGAGAAATAGAAACGTCATTGGAATGGAACTCTTCTACTGTACATGTCTCCTTCCATGATTGCAAACCTTTTTCAGTGGACATAGGTTATCTTCTCCGCATTGTTAAAGGAAGAATCCCAAAACGTAGGTAGAATATTTTAGCAGTTTTAAAGGTTTTTCATCATTGTTTGTGATTTTATTCCCCTTCCCCAAGAGACTACGATTCTCTTCTTGGTATCCCTCAGAAGACCTTCTTTTTAAACATTGCAAAGGAGACGTTCTCAAAAGCGAGCTCTTCTTTCAGAGGTGCTTCCTTCTTTACCTCGAGTCCGTCACAGAACAAACCTCTTCAAGAACCTGATCTTGAACACCTGAAATATTCACCTTCTCAAAGATTCTAAACCATTGAGAGATCCTCTCGATCCCCTTTATGCTTCCTTCCAATCTGAGTCCAAACCTTTCCTCCTTTTCTGTTCCCTTTCCCTTTCCTTTGACCTTCTTCAGCTCCTGTCCCTCCTGCTTAGCTCTAACGATATTGACTTGAACTCCCAATCTATCCGCCAATGATTTACCACCGATTGCCAATCCATCTCGTCCAACTTGATTGTTGAAGAACAAGAAAATATCCTCTCTGCCTAATTCTAAAAACCTAGTTTCCTTGATCTCTGCCTGTTTGTTCTCTTTCTCCTTCTGGGCTTTCAGCTTTTCAGGATTCTGTAATTTGAATCTTTGTTCACATATCTTATCTATCAGATGTTTCTTTGTGTAACCTTTCTCAGAACTAGCTAAGTCTGATAGTTTTGCTAATTTACATAAATTGTAAAGTTGAGGTTTGGTGAAAGATCTACCAATCAATTTGAAAGTTCTTTCATAAGGTGAATCTGATGGAGAAAAGGGTTTCAAAGTTCTCTTTGCTTCAGAAATTTTCGAGGGAGCAGAAGTTGAAGGTCGATTGGAGGGAGCTAGAAAATCTAAGGCTTGTAGATCAGGTGGTGCAAGGGGATCGTACAAGTCGAAAGAGAGTTCAGATGAGGAAGAGGAAGTTGATGGAAAGGGTCGAGAATGAGATTGAGATTGAGGAGGAGAGGTGGTGGAAGTAGAAGAGGTTGAAGTGGAAGTGGAAGTGGAAGGGTTGGAGTAGAATCTCCTTATACTTCTTCTACTGCTTGATGCTGATGTTGAAGAAGTGGCTGACTGAATTGAAAAAGTGGAAGATAACTCATTCTTGACGATCAAATGCCCAATCCTACCACAAACCATGTAGAATGAATGGTCGATGAGTTGGGTCCAGACATGAAGCATGAAGCTATAGTCGCTCCTTGGTCATGAGTGGTGGTGAACAGCTCTGAGCGAATCTTTGTACTGAGTCCAGTGCAGTCACTCAGTCGCTCAGCCGCGGAAGAGAAAAACTATAAAAGGGAGGTCAGAATGCTTGTTCAAATTCTTGTTCTTTCACCTTGCTCTTCACTCATCTGACGAATGTTCGCCCATCAACCTCATCCTCACCACTGTGTCCCTGCCTTTTGCTTCGGCCGCCGTGGCTCTTCTCATCATCATCGCCATGATCTTTCCAGAGGCGAATTAGGAATTGGCTCCAAAGGATTTGTAATGGGAGTTCCAGGAAGAGGCGGAAGGGGAGAATTTCATTTCCATCGTCATCCACATCATTTGCCACTACCTTTAGGACCTCATGGACTTGCTGGATTCGGTCCTCCTCCATTCACCCATGAATTTGAACCATTTGGAAGAGGTCATGGTAGAGCAATGAGAGGAAGAGAGAGAGGGAGAGGGTCAAGAGAAGGGTGCTGCACAGGCAATAGAGAACGGGTGGTAATTGTCGACGACTCTGACTCTGAGTCCGACTGGGAAGAGCTGAGCGGATCTGAGTCTATTCAAGAAGGTTCTTCATCTCCGAATCCTCCTCATCGTAGAGATCGTCACCCTAAGGAAGGTCATCATGGACCAGGAAAAGGTCTTGGAGGACGTGGAGGCGGTCGTCATTGTCATCACTACCACTTCTTCGAGAGACCAGCTCCCCCTCCGCCACGTCGCTTCTGAGCCCCACCCACCCCTTTGGACGGTACAGTTGGAGTCAACTTCGGAGCAGGAGGTCGTCCAGGTGCTCGTGAAGGTATGCACGGAGCAATCTGCTCCTCCACCTCACCCACCTCAATATCATCGTCACCGCCACGAGAGACATGGAAAAAGCCGTCGTACTCATCAACGAATCAAGAGAGAGATGTTTCTCGGAAAAGTTTCCGAAGGGAAGGGAGAAAGGATTGTGGGAACGCGGCTTGAAGGAATGGACCATGCTTACGTTCTGTAGACACTGAATACCTGAGAATTTATGAAAAAAGTATTTCGATCCATCATCTCATCGTTTAATTCATTTGGGTGACTAGTGAATCAAGAGGGACCTGGAAGAATGAACAATATTGTGAGACTGAAGAGCTACTGGCTAGATGAAGGAAGGGTCGATCTCAGATACAAGAGAGAAGTTCTTCAAAAACAAAAAAGGACAAGACGATTTCTTTTCTTAGAGATGATGAAGTCCCTTAAAGTCCGCTTCCCGACGCTTCCAGAAGGGAATAAAGGGATCTGGGGAATTTTCTACTGTCATCTCGGGGAAAGCGGATCGGAGTTGCGAGAATCCCCTTGATCTTCCTTCTCCTCTTTTCTTCTTCCCTCAATCACTCTCCCATTCTTTTTCTCTTTCCTCTCTTCTCCTCCTGGTCATCGTTGTCCTTCCAGTTTTCTCTATTTTCGAACCTTTCCTTTCCATTCAGCTTGCCCCAACTCAACAAAAATGCAACCTTCAGAAACAAAGCCCGAATCGCTGAAACAAGCACTGCCTGCTGTTTTGGTGGCTGCCTTTGCAGGTAAGTTGCCTTCCGATCTCTTTTACTTTAAACCTTGCCATGCTCGTGGAGAGCCTGGGAGAAGAACATCTCGTCGGGAGGTTTTTTGACCTTTCTTCTTCCCTTGTCCTCTTATTCCCTCCCATCACCGCGCTTGCAACTCAACTTACAGGATTTGCGGGAATCTTGTCTGGAAAGTATCCATCTATAATTAAATAAGAGATCTGTTCCAATCTACCTTAGAGGATCTGAACAGCTGAGAGCTAATCCTTTCGGTGTTCGGTTCGTCTTCCCCTTCTCTTTTGGCTCCTCAGGCTGGGACACCGGAAACATTTCAGGTATCATTGCCATGGACTATTTCAAGTGAGTCTCTGTTTCATTGTTTTGCCAATCTTCTCCCACCTTCCATGCTAATCTATTTCACCATCATTCTCTTCGATAGACGACAGTTCGGATCAGAGATCTCCCCTGGGGTCTACGATATCACTACTTCTCAGCAAAGTTTGGTGGTCTCGATTCTGTCTGTTGGAACCTTCTTTGGTAGTTTAATTGGCGAGTAAAGGCTTGACGCTTCGGTAGCGAGCTTTAGTCTCACCTCCCTTCAAATCCTCCACTCTCACAGGAGCTTTCGCTGCTGACATCCTTGGAAGAAGATGGGGAATTCAAGTAGCTCTAGTAGTATTCGTTGCTGGAGTTGCCATGCAGGTGAGTCTTGACCTGGCAAGCAACAGACCTCCTGCTCTTCACAGTTTACTGACATTTTCCCCATCTCCAGGTCGCTGCCACCGAGTTTCCCCTCTTCAATGCAGGACGCTGCTTTGCTGGCCTGGGTGTTGGAATGATTGCATGCATCGTGCCACTTTATCAGTCAGAGTGAGTCTTTGTTCTGAGGTGCTTCGAGATTGCTCTGTTGCTCACAGACAAGCTCACTGAGCTTGGTCCTTCTGATCTTTCTTTCATTCCTTCGAAGGTGTGCGGTGAGTTCTGACTCTGGTTTTGTTTGAGTCTGTTAGCGCGAAAGGTTGTGTCAACGTTTCAGATGAGACAAGCTGACTTTGTTTCTTTCACTATTCTCTCTTGGGTCTTTCCTGTCTTTCTATCTTTCACTTCAAAGCCAAAATGGATTCGTGGTGCTTGTGTCACTGGTTACCAATGGAGCATCACCGTGGGTATGGCTTGCAGAGAAAGAAGCTGTCTCAAGAAGGGCGGCGTCATTCGTCTCCCCATCTCTCCTTCTGCCTTTCCATTTTCATCCTTTCTTCTTCTTCTTCACAGATCGGTCTGCTTCTGGCAGCTGTTGTCGATGAAAGATACAAGGATGTCGATGACAGTCGTAGCTACCGAGTTCCAATCGGTATCCAATTTGCTTTGGCAATCGTCATCTCTGTTGGTGTTTTCATCATTCCTGAGTCGCCACGTTGGCTTATTAAAAAGCAGCAGGTTGAAAAAGCAGCTCTGGCTTTGGCCAGACTTAATCATACCTCTCCTGATTCCGCTCTCGTCATTGCTGAGATCGCAGACATCCAGGCCAACTTAGATCTCGAGCTCACACTTGGAAACGGGACTTACCTAGATTGCTTCAAATCAAACGAAAGGAAGAATCTTCAAAGAACAGTCAGCGGTATGATTTTGCAAGCTTTCACCCAGCTCAGCGGAATCAACTTTATCTTCTATTACGGAACCATCTTCTTCCAGGTGAGTAGTCTGGTAAATACTGTCGTCAACTTTCCAACCTGACTTTCTTCTATTTCTATCCGAATTCCAGTCTATCTCAACCGGGAATGCCTTCGTTTTCACTATCATATCAAATGTTGTAAACGTCGTCACAACAGGTAAGTCGAGAAAGTAGGAAGACTTGAAGTGGGAACAGAGATAACAGTGACATGTTGCTCTGGCTGACCTGATTTTCTTCTGCCTCTGAAAGTACCTGGAATGTACCTTATGGAGTACTTAGGAAGAAGAAGCATCCTTCTCTATGGAGCTGCTGGTATGGCAGTGTGCGAACTCATCGTGGCAGCGATTGGCTCTGCGAACATTGGGGAAGCCGGAGGTAAGGCTCAAATTGCGTAAGTGTCAGCAGTCTGATTCAAGGTTTGTTCTCACGCTGAAACTGACCTCACCATCCTTCTTATGTTATCTAAAGCTTCGTTTGTCTCTACGTTTCGTTCTTTGCTAGTACCTGGGGACCGGGTGGTTGGGTCGTGAGTAGAGCTGAGAGTAGGGTGTAAAACAGGGGTAGGACTGACCCGCTGACTCACCTTCATTCGGATCTTCTCAGATTTGCGGTGAATCTTTCCCTTTGTCGATTCGCGCGAAGGCGTTTTCTATCTGTATAGCTACTAATTGGCTGTTCAATTGGGCCATAGGTAAGAGAAATAAATCAAGATCGGTCCCTTGGGTCTTTCAAAATGCTGAACTCTTGTTCTGTTTCCTCGCAGGTTACGCCACTCCCTACCTCGTCGCTGCTATTGGAATCAACGTCTTCTACATCTGGTTCGGTTGCATCACTGTAGGAGGGATCTTCGCCTGGTTCTGCATTTACGAGACAGCGAACCTCTCTCTCGAAGAAGTCGACGAACTCTACGCTCAAACCACCGCTAGAAAGTCCAAGGCTCTCAACGCTCAACTTCGAGCTCAAAGAACCGACATGGAGTCCACAACCAGAAGTAATCCTGTAATCGGTTCTGCATCATCTCAAGATGATCTGGACAAGAAGCCTTGAGAATCGAGACTTTCTATCTGTCCCCTGTTCGTATACGATCTCCGAAGACATTTACAAATCTCACGCTTCTTCTAGACACATTTTATTTCTTTCATCTCTAGTGACCGCTTTTCAATTCAAATACACCCAACACTTACGAGTTCGAGTGATCCTGTTTTCAGCTCGGATTCTCAGAACCCAAGCATAGAAGCAACAAAAGGAGACGAAGTGAGAATTGCTAGAGGCCAGACGAAAATAAGTGTCTATAATAAGAATACAAAGTGGGCCAACTTGAAAGATATTAGCGAAAAGGAGTGATGCAACACAAAGACGGGAATAGGATGGCGAAAGGCGAGACAGGTTTTGAAATGGTAGAAAAGAAGAGCACAGGCGAAAATCTCAGGCAGTTTTGAGTCTCTTTGCCTCTTTTTGACCAGCCGAACGATAGATGTCTTTCATCTTTTCTTTCTTCTTGTCGGCCTTGATCAATTCTTCCTTGTTCAATTTCTTTTGACGTTCTTCTCTTCTTTCGGTTTGCTTGTCTTTCCTGCGAGAGACAGAAGGGGAGAAAACGTTAGATCGTCAAGGAAGAAGAACAAGAGAACCTTCAATTTGCTCGTCATCAAATCGAAACTCTTTTGTACTAACCTCTTCTTAGTCTTATCCTTCTGAACAGCCTTCATCTGCTGCAACAAAGCAACAGCAGTCCTTTCATCTTTCTCCATAACCACAGCTCTTTGATTCATGTAAGTCTTCTTCTTCTGAGCTTTCATCAACTTAGGTTTAGAAGCGAAAGGCAGTTGAGCTTGCAAAGATTTAGGAACTCTAAGAGGATTGAATTTTCGATTCTCGGGTCTTTCAATTGGTTTGTAGATTGAATTGACTGGTTTTGGAGTCTTGATGTTTTGAGATCGTCGAACTGCCCCTGTCAATCTCATTCCTCCCGACCAAGTTGTTGTACTTCTGTCGGACAAACTAGAAAGTAGAGACATGACTGGATTGTAAAACTTTCGAGGGACGATGGAGTACCAGGCTCGAAGGAAGACGATGTCTAGAGGGGTGAGAGGAGTGGAAACGAGGGTTAGCGATACCCTGGGGCCTCAAAAAGAAGCGAAGAGACCCTCAAGTAAAGATAAGGCGTACTCACCACTCATCAAAATCTTGTCTTCAAAAGCCGCTCTAAAATGACCTTCAGGTTTACTGAGCGCTTTCTTAACCTGTCCTCTAATCCCAGAAACAGTTCTAATATGAGCACCTTCGAATTTAGCCACTTCCAATTGAGAATTGAACATATCTTTAATAAAAGCAGTATTCTTGAAAACCTTACTTGGAGTACCAGTCAATTTCAACTTCTTCACAATCTTAGAAGCCTTGTTTCCACTATCAACATCCAGTACTACCCCAGTTGCAGAGATCCTAAAGCCAGAAGTTTCATTGCTTAACGAATTGAAAGCACAAAAAGGAGTTCCAGGTCTTGAAGAAGGAGCCCAAAAAGTGGCTAAACAATGCATGTGTTCAGGAGTATATTTCAACATTCTATTCCTAGAATTATCATCTAAAGAATAGATTGGAGTAGATTGAAACCTTCTCCAACCAATTGAAAGGATTAGAGGATCATTGGTTTTCAAAATTTTGTTATGCCACCTATGTCTCTTAATTCTGGTTTGAACGAAACCCATGGATTCTTCATCTGATAACAAACCTCCTAAAATCAAAGGGAAATTTGGAGAAAAATGTTCAATCAATTCAAAAGGAATGTTTGAAATTTCACATCTCAGATAACTTCCTGGTCTATAACCTTCAACCAAAGCTCTAGTTTCTAAATCTTCACTTTCAAATTCTTGTTTATTAACCAGAGCTTGACGAGCCAATTCAGCTTTTTGAATTTCATACCAACTTTCACCTTGATTTTCTTCATCTGGTTCATCATATTGTTCATCGAACTTTCTTTTAAGATCTTCTTTTTTCTTAGCCAGGTTCTTTTCTTTCTCCTTCTCTAGATCTTGATCTTCTTCTTGAGGATCTTCTTCTTCCTCAGATTCATCAGAATCATCTTCCTCTCCATCTTCCTTTTCAGCTTTCTTCTTCTTATCAGCTCTTCCACTTGGATTTTCATCTTCCGCATCATCTTCACCAGTTATAAACAAATGTCTGATAGAATCTAAAATCTCCTCACTTTCCCATTTCTTCAATTCATCATCTCTATAATCTATCGTAAGTTGATCCGGAACTTCCATTGAACCTTCTGAATCTTGATTCGAAATTGCCTTCCCTTTTCCTTTGTTAGATTTCGAATCTGCCAATTTGAAGAAATCCTCCTCACCTTCCTCTTCTAACTCTTCTTCCTCATCTTCCTCATCTTCATCCTCTCCAAATTGACCACTGACAATCTGTTCTGGAGTCCTATCACTATCATAGATCAATTTCATTAAATCGACTTTCCTATTCTTGAGGTTTCTCTTGATCCTTTCTTCAGCTTGTTCAGCTAGGTTCAATTTCCAAGGAGCAACCTCAGCTTCTTCATCTTCATCCTCTTCATCTTGGTCTTCACCGAATCCCATTTCCGAATCACTATCAGCGAAAGCGATATCGTTCCCATCTGCAACTTCATCTTCATCATTTTGATTCCTTCCATTATAACCTGCATCTTCATCTTCATCGTCCATCAATTCATCTTCTCCATCATCGTCTCCATCTCTCTCGCCATCTTCAGCTGCCATCTTAACATCATCGAAGGCAGCTCTCCTTACTCTACCACTCCTACTCTTGCCCTTCCTCTTTCTTTCCTCTTCTTCGACCTCCATCCTCTCCAATTCCTGCTTATCAGGAGCCACCAATTCTCTATCATCTTCGTCGAAAAGTCTAAGATTTCCTTTAGCAGCTCTATCATCCAAAGTAGATTTAGCATCTTGTAAATCCATCACCATTTTCTCTCCTTCACCCTCTCCTTCTTCCTCACCTTCTTTCCTACTAAAATTTCCAGGAACATTGATGTAAACCGCATCTTTATCAAAGATAACACCTCCAACATCACTCATAGGAGCATGAATCAATTTGTGTTTGTCATTCAATTTCCTTCTTTTCTCACTATCCTTAGTAGCTAAAGGACAAGGATCATTTAATTTCTCAACTCTCTCAATCATCAAATCTCCAACTCCTGGAATATGAATTCTAGAATTTGAGGATTTCAAATTCGTTCCTCTTAGATAACCATAAAAGACTACTTTCCTATCTATCTTTGGTTGAGTTCGAATGAGTTCTCTAGAAGTTAGATCCTCAATTCTATCAGCCAAAACGTATGGATGAGAATTCCTAAAGATTAAAGGTCTGAATTTCATTACTGAGATAAATCTGGAAAGGTTTGCAATTTCAGTATCTGGATATCTTCCATTGATAATTCCTGAAAGATAGAAAAGTTTGGCTCCGGAATAGATCTCAGTCCAAAAACGAGATTTCAATCTCTTTTTCGTAGCTCGTAGAGTTTTGGGTTTCTTGATTAGATCTAGATGAGTAAGAACTCCCATCACTTTTGGGAAACCGTGAGATTGTAAGATGTTGAGGAATTCCATCGTTTCCTGAAATTAGAGATGGTATTATTGGATAAGAGTTTGGTCTTGTTGAGAAAGAACTCTTTGGCGGAAGATTGCATTCTTCCCGAGCCCTCAAGTCTCTTTGAGGGAGCTTTTTCTTTGAACTTTGGGAAAGCCCCGTTCGAGAGAAAGAACAACTCACCATTTCGAAACCGAAACTTCCATCGATCATCAAGAGCACCAAATCAGCGATTTTTCCAATGTCGATCATCGAATTCAGATCATTGTTACATTCGATGAATGTCAATCTTCTAGATTTGCCTGGAGAAGAGAAAGAGCGAGAGAGGTTGAGAAGATTGTCAGAATCTTGAGCTCGATTTTGTCTGAGAGATTCTCCCAACATGGTGACTCTTCCCCAGTTCAAGCTATTAAACAAACAACAAGTCTCATCAGAGATCTCCAAAGAAGAGTATACCAAATTCTAATCTCTCTTCTCAGCATCCATCTGTCCCATGCACCATCCCATCTCAACTGCCAAACTTCTGCCTTGTACTCACCACTAACTACCGTCACAGGTCCTTTGATATCAGCCAAAGTATGCTTTGTGAATTTCCTAACTAGACTTCTCAAAAGGGTGGTCTTTCCAACTCCTTCTGGACCTACTACTGCTACAATGATTGGAGGAGCTTCTTCTTCATTCGTTCGATTCACCAATGGGACGTGAAGTTTCTGTTGATCTTTCTCTGCATTTCTACGAATTTGTTTCTCTGCTGTTCGAGGATTGGAGGAGATGAAGGCCTGCAGAGGGAAGAAGGGAAGAGATGGGAAGAGAGAAGAAGAGAGAGGTGCAGGTGGGTAGGGTTAGAAAATGAACTGGATGCAGACAGCAGGCTTACTGGATGGATGCAAACAGAGCAGAACTGTGGATGGAAATTGAATTCACCAAATCAAACTGTAACTATTGCTGAACTGACCTTTGCGTTGTTACCCTTCTGTTTCTCTGATGATTTTGCCTCTTTTGCCTTTTTTGAATTTGGACCAGCTTGAGGGGCTCTGTGAGCTTTGTGAGTCCTTTCTGTGTCTCCCATCCTTGCCACGAATGACTGACTAGAATCGAAATAGAAATAGAAGGAGAATCGAAGAAGAAGGGAGTGTGGAAGAGAAGAACCCACAACTTTTTTGAAGTTCATTTTTCGATCGGTAATCTTCTCCTCTTCCTCCTCCCCCTCCTCCTCCTTCAACGATTTCTCTTCCATCCAATCTGAATCCAGGATGACATCAACTGCATCTACTTCAACTACCGAATCAATCCCGAATGGATCATCCTCAAATTCTTCTGCTCCAGACCGACCCGAACCAAGTACATCACTGTCAGCTCGATTAATCTGTAATTTATCCAGTCATGTTGATCCAGCTTGGTCTTTAGCTTGGAATCCAACTTCAAGAATTTTAGCCTCATGTTCAACCGATAAGAACATTAACCTCTACAATTACACTTTCCAATCCAGCTCCAGTTCTAGCTCCACTCCATTTCCAACTTTCAATCTAACAGAATCAATCCCTTCAGGACATAAAAGAACTGTAAGAAAATTAGCATGGTCACCTTCAGGTGAAACTTTAGCTTCAGCTTCATTTGACAATACGGTTGGAATTTGGCAAAATGAAAATTCAGATTTATTGGAAGAAGAACATCATCATCATGCAAATGGTCAGACTTGTAATGATCATCATGATCAATCTCCATCAGGTGGGAATCAGTGGGATTGTATAGGTACATTGGAAGGTCATGAATCTGAATGTAAAAGTGTTGCTTTCAGTTCGAAGGGGAATCTATTGGCTAGTTGTAGTAGAGATAAGACGGTTTGGATTTGGGAAGGTGAGTTACCTGTTTCATGAACATAGTGGAAAAGACATTTTCAGTAAATCTGTCGTAGATAGGAAAGAGAAAAGGATCTAGGAGTGAACTTTGGGTGGGGAAGATAAAGAGAGAGATTCAGAAGATTACCCAAGTCCTACAGATCAGTCTGCTACCAAAGGACCTTTCCTGATCGATCCCCAGCTTCTGAAGGACTAAAAATGACTCAATATCTTTAAAGAACATCTTCCGGTTCAGGCCCTAACTCCAAATTGTCGTCGAGAAACATCTTCCTTATCTTTCTAGCTCACACCACCCTCTCTCTTCCATACTCTTCTTTCCAATTCTTTATTGTCATATTTTTAGTTCAACCTGATGCAGAATTCGAAACCTTAGGGGTCTTGATGGAACATTCTCAAGATGTCAAAACAGTAATTTGGCATCCTAAAGAAGAAGTGAGTTCTCCTTCGATAAAGGTCGCTTTCAATCAAGTTCTTTTCATTCCCCGAGATCTCATCCAAAATTAAATTCCGGCTTGCTTTCAAAAAAGCCGAAGTCACAAAGATATGCGAGGAGAAAGGCTTTCTCCTAACCCCTCCCCCCTTATTTTTCCTTCTCCCTCCCGTCCCCCAGCTCCTAGCCTCAGCCTCCTACGATGACACAATCAAACTCTACATAGATGATCCATCCGATGATTGGTTTTGTTTTCAAACTCTTCTAGGACATACCTCAACAATTTGGGATTTATCCTTTTCACCCTGTGGTTCCTATCTCTGTTCAGTTTCAGAAGATACTACCATTCGAATTTGGAGAAGACTTAAGAAAACAGATTTAGAAAGGTTAGATTTGAGTCTTAATGGTTTGAATGGTTTATTACCGGGAAGAGAAGGTGAAAAATGGACTTGTACAAATGTTTTGAAAGGTTGGCATGAGAGAAGTGTTTTTAGTTGTGATTGGACTAAAGATGAAGAAGAATTTGAAGGAGGATTGGGTAGGATACTTACTGCTGGTGGAGATGGTAAAATTTGTATTTTTCAGGTGGTGAGTAACATTCCCTTCACTCATGTTCTTCTCTTTCAGTTTTCTCCTTCTCTTTTAAGACAATCCCTCCTCCAAACCTCTCTGTTCTCACCAAAATTCTCCTTTTCTTCCATCTGATTTTTACTTCGATCTCAAAGACTCACGATCCTTCCCCAAAGAAATTGGCACCCAAAACCACTCTTCTCTCTTCAATCATCTCAGCTCATGGTTCTTCAGACATCAATTGCGTTACCTGGGCTCCTTCAACTCTTCAATCTCCGACAGCAAATGATTCAAATTCTTTAATCGAAGTTGAAGAGGAAGAAAATCAAAAATCTATGAGGAACGTTTTCGCTAGTTGTGCTGATGATGGGAGTGTCAAAGTTTGGAAGTTAGAATAGGGAAAGGTTTCTCAAGAAAAAGCAGCAGGAGATATTCTGTTGGTTGGGTTGATCAGAGATCTTCTTTTCCCTTCTTGTCTCTCATCTATCAAGCATGCAAAGCTCCTTTTCGTTTCTGTTCCTTTATTTATCCTCTCTATCTTTAATTTGCTGTCACTTGTTCCAAGTTTGCTTCTCATCACATCTGAAATAGACAACCTTCAACAATCAATAGTATTTCGAGTGAGACCTGGGAAGACAGAATTGTTGGGGGCCAGAGAAAGGGTAGTGAAGAAGTGAAGCAAAGAGACCAAGAAGACCATTTCGAGAGGAGGGAAAAGTCGATCTGTAAGTGAGGAGAGAAATTTCTACATGTTCATATCGAAGGCTGTCTTGAGGATCTGTTTGTTGAAAAAGAGGAAAAGAGGTGGAGAAGGATGAAAGAGAATCAACGTCAGATTGGAGCGCGTGAAGGCTTCTATCCTTCCGATACACCCCTTTCACGACACATCAACACTAACCAAGTTCTTCTCAAATTTCTGATAATATTCCGGAGCTTGATCTAGGGCAACTCTGTGTTGAACGAAAGACTTGAACAGATCTGCGTTCTTCGAGAGCAGGTCAAGAGAGGGCTGAGAAGGGAAAGTGGATATTTTGTCAGATTCAGTGGACTCATGTCAGCTGTCAGAAGCTGCCAGAGGTTCCTGATTTAGGTTCCATCTCCTCGGATCTCTGCTGTCATGGTTCTGACTTACCTCGAACACAGCCCGGACAGGGCATCGACCGAATTGGAACTTCAAGTTCTTGTTGTAGAGATCCAATCCCTTTAGCTGAATTCCATGAGTATGAATTCCACAGCTCGAGATAGCTCCCCATGGTCTGGCAATGTCGATTCCCATCAGTAGAGCCTTTTCCACTCCCACAACCTCGCAGACAGCGTCTGCTCCTCTTCCCCCAGTCGCTTTTTTGACAGCTGCTACCGGATCGTCATCTGTTAGATGAAGAGCGATGGCTCCATGTGATTTGGCAACTGCTAGCCTATCTGGGATGGAATCGATTGCGTAGACAGTCTTGAAGAAATGGCGGGCCGAAGTGATAGCACAGAGGCCTACTGGACCACAACCGATTACCACACAGGTCGCATCTTTCCTTTCTTCTTCGTTCAGCATTAGCCAAGCGTTCTGAGCGACAAAGTAACCTGTTCGTAAGGAAATGAGAGGACAGGAGACGAATGAGTCAAAACATTCTCTCTCTCGAAATCTGTTTCCTCTCGAGGCTCCTCCGAACTGCTCTTCATTGCACTTCTATCTACTTACCAGTAGGGAAAATGTCGGCCATCAGTAGTAGAGTTTCCTCATCCACGTTCTCAGGAGCTTTGTAAAGAGTAGAGTCAGCCAAAGGGACCTTGACGTATTGAGCTTGAGCACCATCTAGAGGTACAGAACCGAAGACCTTTGATTCAACACATCTTGAAGTTCTATCTTTTGTGCAGAAGAAGCATTTTCCACAAGAGATTGTGAAAGGAGAAACTACTTTATCGCCGACCTTGAAGTTCTTGATCCCACTTCCTACAGAGTGAATTGAGCCTGTGAACTCATGTCCAAGAGTAAAGTCGTAGCGAGGCGTGACTTGATGACCACGATAGATATGAAGATCGCTTCCACAGAGACCGGATAGACTGAGAAGGTGGGTGAAGGGGATGTGGGGGTATCAGAGAGAAAGATCTTGAGAGCTTCCCTCCTTCACTTGCTTCCTCTTGCTCTCTCTCTCGACAGCTCGAAGTTGTCGCTAACACAAACGAAGCTCAGTCCACGCATCTTCCAGTATCCATCTACTTCTCTCCATCGTGCCCAATCAGCTCCACTCAGTCTCCATTTGCTACCACAGGCCACAGCAAGACTTACCTGACTTTTACAATCACAGAACCTTCATCAGCAACTGGCATTGGCACCTCCTTGACCTCAACCTTGTAAGGTTCAGTGATGACGAGGGCTTTCATAGTTTCAGACATGGCAAGGATAGACTGAGGAGCGGGAGAAAAGGTGGGGTAGAGAAGGTTAACCAGAGCTCTGGTGGTGGCATGGTGTAGAAGCGATTGAGGTAGGACAAGAGATGAATTGCTACTTACTTCTTTGATACTTTGGAGGTGTTAAAGGTGGAATGTTGATGGTTTCGAGAAGAAAGTGGCTAAGACGGGAGGATGGCTGGTTTTGTAGCCATTTGCCGAGTCACACGACACCTTGACAGACTTCGAAATCAGAGACGATTTCGATCTCGGAAACGGTTTTTTGAGATCAATTTGAGCAGATTCTTGTGCCCAGAATGACGTTTAAAGAGGTAGTGGAAGGGGTACGATGTACGAGGCTGCAACGCTTTCCCAAAGGGATTGCGGTGGCAATGGATTTGAAGGGGTAAAGCGAAATCTACAAGGAGAAAGCGAAATGGCAGAGACATGAAAAGAAGAGGCTAAAACGGCCGAGAAAAGAGCCAGAACCAAAGAAGTAGCTAGAAGAAGGAAGGAACGAAGTTCGGAGTAGAGAATCACCTTCTTGGGGCAGTTGGACGATTCTAAAAGTGAGGAAATCAGACCTTCTGTTCATCTCCCTTGGAAGAAATTGAACCCACATGAGGCATGGGTGCGTTGGCGTACTCAATATCAGTTCTTTGAGCCCTGAATTGAGCGTTGAGAGCTTTGGACTTTCTTGCGGTGGTTTGAGCGTAGAGTTCGTCGACTTCTTCGAGAGAGAGGTTGGCTGTCTCAAATATAAACAGATAACTGTAAACCGAACCGACGAGAATGCTCGCAAACCTAAGATGAAGTAAAAGAGAAATGAATCGAAAGAAAGGAAGCGGTCAGAGACACTGAAGGGATCGGACAAGCATTGGAAATGTCGAGTTGAGGCCAGTGCACTGACCAGATAAAGAAAACTTTGATTCCGATGGCATCAACCAAATAAGGAGTGGCGTACCCTAAGATCAAAAGAAGAGAAAGAGAAAGGTCAATGGTCTTGAAGATGCGAAGGGACAGCGACACTAGAGTCTTACTTACCTATGGCCCAGTTGAACAGCCAATTCGTGGCAACACAGATGGAGAGAGCTTTTGCACGAATAGCCAACTGATTAAGGCGAATGATTCAGGGAGGAGAGATGGGAATCCTTTAGCAAACAGCCTCTCATGTCGACAGCAGCGACTTTTACTCACTGGGAAAGATTCTCCACAAATAACCCAGGCTGCTGGTCCCCAAGTAGAGGCAAAACCGGCTATTGGAGGAAGGCAAATGCACCGTGAGGTAAGTGAAAAGGTTCAGAGAGGTGTTGAAGCGGAGGGCTGACATGGTTGGGTCAAGAGAGAAGGTCGCAGCCCTCCCTCTCACAGCTAGGTGATTAGTGACTGCTGCTGAAAAGCCGGAAGACAAGCCTTGAGCTGATACTCGCCCACATATATGCACACGAAACTTTGAAGAGAAAGGAAGATAGGAAGGAGAGTGAGGTCACTTTTAGTGTTGGAGAAGCTAGACCCAGACTTCAGCTGATACTTACGCAATTTGAGCTTTAGAACCCATCTCCCGAGCACTTCCTTGGAGGTCAGAGACTCCGATACTCGCGACAATCAGCTCTGTGAGGATATCTCGAAGTGTCAGCGGTAGGGCGACCTCAACGGGAACTTCAGCCAGTCGACTCACCTGCGCAAGCCATCCACAGAGCGCCGAAGATCATGATGTTCCTCCTTCCGGCCCTCTCGATCATGTACATTCCAGGCACTTTGAGCATAGGAGAGAAGACAGAAAATTTAGTCTCTGGGTTTTTGGTTGCAACTTCAAGTCTTCCTACTTTCTTAATTTACCTGTCGTGACAACGTTTACAACGTTAGAGATGATGGTGAAGACGAAGGGATTGCCGGTCGAGATAGACTGGGGTTCGGATAGAGATGGAAACGTCAGTTTTGAAGCTGGCGATAAAGCTTTCGATTGACGGACTATTTCGAGAATTCTGGCGACCAGACTCCCACTGCTAGACTGTCACTGCTAACTTACCCGGAAGAAGATGGTGCCGTAGTAGAAGATGAAATTGATTCCTGGAGGAAGAAGAGAGAGAGAGAAAGAGAAAGAGAGCAAGTGGGTTCAATACGAGTTGTTCTCTTCCTTTGAAATGAGCTATACTCACCACTCAATTGTTGTAATGCATGTAGAGCCATACCAGTGAGAGTACGTTGGAGGTTTTTCCTAGAAGCTCGCGCGAGAAAGAGAAGAGGAATGTTCAAATGAAAGGAGAGAGTGGAAGTAAAAGCTGTTTCTGGTGAGCAGCGGGATCAAGCCTCTCATCAAAGAATCTTCAGGACTGACCTTTCTCCAGTCTTGAAACAGTCCAAATAAGTTCCGTTTCCGAGGGTCATTTCAACGTCGAGATTGGTTTGGATGTTTGAAATCTCAGTACGAACGAGTGGAGAGTCAACATCCGTAGAGTTCAGACGAGCTAGAGCCATCGCCGCTTTCTCGACCTGTCCCTTTTTGACAAGATGGCGAGGACTCTCGGGCAGAAGAAGAAATCCGACGCTGAGGATGATGGCTAGAGCGAACTGAAGACCGATTGGAATTCTGTAGCTACGGCTGTCGTCGAATCCAGATGTACGCTCGTCCACAACTGCTGCAAGGAGCAAACCGATCTGCAAAGAGAAGAAAAAGGAACCAGAAGGGAATGTCAGAAGTAGAGATTGGCAGACGTGTCAGGCAGCCCTTCAAGAGAGAGCTTTTTTCACTCTAAAAACGATACCCACAGTGATACACCATTGGTAACCAGTTACGCAAGCACCTCTAATCCATCTTGGCGCGCATCTAAAAAGAAAAGGGCAAGATGAGACGAAAATAGAATCAAAGTCAGCTTGCCTCATCTCTGAAGCGACCATCTTCACACAACGTCTCCCTCTAGCAAGCTTGAAGCAGAACCAAAACTTAAAGAGGACAGAGTAAATACTCGCTCTGACTGATAAAGAGGGACTGGGAATCGGAGTGGGAGAGGTAAGTAGTCAGAGCAAAGCCGGGAACAAGGGGCAAGGGCTGTTTCACTACTCACTGATGGTGCTGATGATTCCGACCCCCAAACCTGCCAAGCATCTTCCAGCGTTGAACAAAGGAAGTGCTGTTGCTGCCACCTTAAGGAAAGAAAGGGAGTCACAGTGAGGTGGCCATCAGTCAAGATCTCGTCTAGTCTTGCTCAAGCTCGCG
This sequence comes from Golubevia sp. BC0850, assembly GCA_012976225.1. NCBI lineage: Eukaryota > Fungi > Basidiomycota > Exobasidiomycetes > Golubeviales > Golubeviaceae > Golubevia > Golubevia sp. BC0850. The sequence continues at coordinate 98,155 of JAAVVG010000019.1, read as the reverse complement.
TGGGCTTGGTGCCAGTTAAGATCGATATTTCCCTTTGCCTCACTCACTTGCATAGCAACTCCAACGTTGAAGACGACAAGAGCGGCTTGGACACCCCCTTTTCTTCCTAGCTTGTCAGCTGCGTAGGCACCTGTCGACGAAGAAAAACAAGGGGTTAGAACTACGGATCACTCGACACCGACTCTGGCTTTAGACGCACCCATTAAACAACCGAAGAAGGTTCCAACAGAAAGAATTGATACAACCAAACTCTGTTCCGAAGTAGACAGATCGTAAACGCCGGGAGAGATCTCGTTACCGAATTGTCGTCTGAAAGAAGGAGAGACAAATCGAAATCAGAACTGAGAGACGAAACTCTTCGTACCATTTAAGGTCACCTACTTAAAATAATCCATGGCGATGATTCCTGAAATGTTTCCAGTGTCCCAACCTGATGAAGAGAAAAGAATGAATGAAGGTTAACGATTTGATCAGCTTCTTCCTCTATCCCCGTCCAAGAAGATAGTTCTTCTTCTGCATCAACCGATGCTTTGATTTGAACACCAAATCAATTTTATACTAACCATACAGGATACCACCAAAACCTGGTGAGCGTTGGGAAAGGGTGGAGTGAGTGACGGGAGAAACGCTGCGACGCAGTCACTGAGTACTGAGCTCTCAGTGATAAACTCGAAAAGAGAGGTTTCATTTGAAGACAACTCACCCGCAAAAGCGACGACTAAAATTGCAGGAATGGCTTCTCTGACTGAGACCGGCTTTGTAGAAGGAACAGTCTTGTCGACCTTCTCGATGAAAGGCATCTTCTTCAAAAAGTGCGGATGAAAGAGTTGGGTTGTTGAGAATAAGCGTCTGGAGGGATGAGGAGGTAGGGAGGAAAGAACAGGGAGGCAGAGAGATGGATGGAGTGGGAGGACGAAGAAAAGGGATTCAGAAGAGATCCTTCTGGTTTTTAATATTGATCTACTATCAGACTGGAGGATCTCTGAACTTCCCCAGCTTTTCTTTTTTCAGAACGAGTGAAGGAGAGGGTTGAGTCCCAAGGATTAAGACGGAGAACTGGAGTACCGAAATCCTTGTACTAGACATACCGGGATTGCCGATCTGCAACGAGATTGTGCTCGAGCTGAACTGGTGAAGTGACTGAACTTTTGATTACTGGAGTCGATTCCATCCAGTAGTGGACTAGAGAGGATCGCTGAGAATGATAGGCGATCTACGTTCACAACTTCTCGAGCAAAAGCAGACCTCCAAGGACCCCTCTTCCCTTCTCTCTCTCTCACTTCTCCTCTTGAAGTCAGATAGAGAAGATCAGAGAAGTCTCGGACTCCCGAATGTTGTCCAAAGGCCCAAAGGGTGCCCTGGGTCGGTAGAGAAGAGAATAAGAGAACCGATACCTCGTTCCCGTCGAGTTGAACCTTCGTGTGCCGTTCTTGAGAGAGGGTAGGAACCCCATCTTGATCTTGAGCCTATGTTTTAGTTGGAAGGAAGGAACATTCGGGAGGGATGAAGTTCAAGGGGGGTTTGCTATTTCTGGTCCAGGTAGACAGACTCACCACCTCACAGGCCTTTGAACGTCTCTCCACCCAACAACTCAATCTTCCTAACAAAATGTCAGCCGAAGAACAAGTCACTACTCCAACTCCAGCTGTTGATGCCAAAAAGGAGGACTCATTCTCTGAAGCCACCCTAACCAAGGTGAGTCTCCATCTCTTCCATCTCTTCCTCCTACTACCTTTCTAACCTCTCCAACTCACCAACGCCCAGTACAAAACATCTGGAGACATCGCTCACAAAGCCCTCCAAAAGGTCATTTCCCTTGCTGTCGAGGGAGCCACCATCCTATCACTATGCAAGGCTGGAGATGAAGCTGTTGAAGAAGCTACCAAGAGCGTCTACAAAAGTGACAAGAAGATGTCTAAAGGTGAGTCTTTGTGGCCAATAGCTCACTCTAAGATATGGGGAGTCTATCGGAACTGAATCATGGTTCTTCCTGAAGGGCAAGAGGGCCACAAATGATCGCTGACTGATCAGAAGGCGGAAGACGAGAAGGAGGAAGAAAGCTTCAGTAGGCAGGAAGAGCTTCACCTTGGATTCGCCTTTGGCTGTTTGTCTTTGAGGAATAGAGGAGCCGAATCAACTAGCACAATGGTAGCTTCCATAAGTGTCCAGGGGCTAGCATGCTTGACAGAATCTGTTCGAGCTGCGTGAATCGAGCTGTGCCTCCAAGAGGTCGCAGCGCTGAAGATGCGACTTGGTCACAAGAGCTCGCTTTATGGCCTCTAGAGCTTATCACGAGGAATCTCATATCAGTTCAGGAAACCAAGCTGCATTCGAAGTCTCTCTATCGCAGATGTCTATTCATCTATCCTCTTCTCATTCCTCCCTTCTTCCTCCTCCTCCTCTTCCCAGGTTCTGCTTTCCCAACCACCGTTTCAGTCAACCACATCATCTGCAACTTCTCCCCACTTCCAACTGAAGCTTCTTCATCTCAAGCCTTAAAGAAGGGAGATGTAGTCAAGATCCAACTTGGAGCTCAATTAGATGGTTTCGCAGCTGTTGCAGCTGAAACCTTGGTTGTCGGTGCCACCAAGGAAGAACCAGTCGAAGGAAAGGTTGCTGATCTGTTGAAGGCTGTTCAGGTAGCTAGCGAAGTTGCTCTCAGAGTCATGAAGCCAGGTGCTATCAGCACTGAGGTTGCTAAGAAGATTGAAGAGGCTGTCAAGGAATTCGGTCAGTATTGGGCAGTCGGAATGAGGAGTTGGCAAGGAGAGTCTGAAGGCAAAGAAGTAGAATAGAAGATCAGCTCGGCAGTTAGGAAAAAGTTTGAAGTAGCGCACCTCAGTCGATCCTTTCTCTCACCCCTCTCCCTCCTACGCACCTATTTCTCACTCTTTCTTCTATTTGCCGATTCTTCCCTTCAGGATGCCGCGCCGTCGGTGGAATGCAATCCAACCTGATGGAGAAAGATGTCATCGATGGAAAGAAGAAGATTGTTTTAGCTGCTGTGAGTATCAGTCTTCGCTCGGCAGCAGAATCCTACACCTTGAGCTGATTTTGTGCTATATCGCCCTCTCTTCACCACCGACTTTTAGGATCCATCCAACAGACCTGAGACTTGCAAGCTCGGTAAGTTCTTGAGGACCAGAGCAGTGGGTAGCTTGTTCGCCGAAAGACTTACTGACTCTCCCTCTCTTTCCCCTCTTTTCGACTTTTCAGAGGAAAATGAAGTCTATGGAGTAGATCTATCGCTTACTTCCAGTGCTGAGGGAAGCGTGAGTTGACTGTTCTGCTCTGCAGCTTTCTGCTCGAATCGCCCTCTTATCATTCTTTCTTCTCTCTCTCCCCTCCTTCTCCTCGCCCTATCTTATTTTTCCCCTACAGCCCAAGACCGATGAACAACGTACCACAATCTACAAGAAGACGACTCAGACATACCTCCTAAAGTCTGCTACTGGACGCAAGACCTACTCAGAAATCCAGAAGAAATCCGGAGCTTTCCCATTCAACATCCGACAATTGGAAGACGAAGTTCGTGGAAGATTGGGAGTCAAGGAATGTCAAAACCACGGACTATTGGTTCCTTTCGATGTCCTCTATGATGGAGAGAAGGATGCTAAGACCGTCCAGATCTTCTTCACCGTTGCTATCTCAAGCAAGGGAGCCATCAGGTTAACTCCAGGTAACTCTTGGTACAGTGCCGAGAAGGTTAGATGCGAGAAGAACGTTGAAAGTGAAGAGCTCAAGACACTTTTGGCTACCTCCGTCAGACAGACCAAGAAGAAGAACAAGAAGACTGCTGCTAACGGTGAGGCTCCAGCCCCAGCTGCTGCCGCTTAATCTTAGTTGGATCTACTGTCTCCAGGTTTCAATTTACAATTCCAATGGTTACCATCACAACTCGCACTCTCGTTCTTCATTCCCCCCCCGACTAGTTTATGTACAACTCTTCTCACCAAAAATCACCAAAAATGCCGACTCCCTCTGTTTTTTTCTCTCTTGCCAAGAGTCTAAATTGTAATTGTTAGCGACTGAAAGAATCACAACACAAAATGAAACAAGAAAGAAAAAAGGAAACTGTTGTGAAAAGCGAACGAGATTGTAGGCTCGCTCTGGTGCCTGTTGCTCCTTCTCTCCATCCCATTAACTGTTTTCTACCAACTCAAAGAAGAAAGTCGAGACGCAAAGAAAGTACATATCCAGATCAAAGACAGCTCAAATCAAGTAAAAGAATAAGTCTTCCAGACTTTTCTATCAACTTTCCAGCAGCAGGTGGGTCTAATCTCAACCTTCTTTTGGCTATCCAATCAAGATCCATCAAGTCTTGCAACCCTAATTCAAGCTCCGATTAGAACGATGCTTCCAGCCCAACGCAACAAGGTCGATGTCAGTGTGAGTATGTATGCAGAGGATGAGGTAGAAGAAAGGGAAGTAAGCAGAGGTCGGACTGATCTCAAGAGTTGCCCAGATGTCTCTCTGCTCGGGCTACCTTCGCCTGGTTGCGTGCGGGACTGCAATTTCGCAGAACTAGGATCCTCATATAGCTACTTTGAGCCTTCATTACTTCTTGCGGTCAACGATGGGTTTTGATGTAGCAATCTTCCACTACCTAAGGGTCAAAAGGGAGGCTCGCTTCCCTAATTGGATACAGGCAACCTTCCTCTTCATTTCAACTGACTAAAACATCTCGGAAATCTTTCTTTATTCTGTCTGTTGGTTCTCTTCGGTCTCATTCTTGGTGGCCGCTCACTTGGTCAACTTATTGCTCGTCACTCAATCCAAAACCCACAGTCCCTGACCGAGGAGGAACAGAAGCTGTTCCGTTTGTACGGGAAACTACCAAATCGTAAGGATCTACTAGGAAACAAATTGAAGGTGAGTATCCTTAACTCTATGCTTTCACAATCATCGATGGAGCGGAAGTGGAGGGATCACAGGAGTTCTTGCTGTGTTGCTAAATAAAGATTGCATTCTTGGGAGTAGAGTTGACAACCAGCTGAAGAATCAAAAATGAAAAGGATAGATATTGGAAAAATGCTATAGTCTTCAAGCTCAACAGTCCCTTAATGTGATAGGGCAGGAGGAGGGAGGGGAACCGCGGGAAAGCCAGATAGGATTGTGTCTCTGTCCTCTTCGATCCCTCCCCAGATCCGGGGTCGGATCTTGAAGGATCAAATGGAAAAAGTTGCACGAGAGTGCTGTGATCTCCAATCAGGAGTTGAGATCGCAGCTCGAGGATCTGGAGCTCTATCGCATACATTCTAACCCAACATCCCTCTCTTTCTCTATTGTCCCCCCCCCCCCAATCGAATTTCTCTACACTCTACTTGGACTCTCAGGAACGCAAATACTTCGATTCCGGAGACTACGCCCTCTCCAAAGCTGGAAAAGCTCCTCAGCAAGACGTAGGAACCGCCATCCCAAATCCTGAAAGCATTCCTCACGCTTCTACTGTTTCTTCTCCTGGCTGCAGTGGTTCAATCCCAGCTTCTTCTCCATCCAACCCTAACGGAATGGGAGTAGGAGGCGTCACCTCTCCTATCAACATGCCTGGAAGAAGCGGTTCTGCTGCTCAAGTCTCTGCTTTCCCAACTGCATCCGGAAATGCCGGTAGTCCTTCTAAGGAAGGTAGCAGTCTTGGAAGAGAAGAAGTTGGAGCCAATGATCAAGAAATGACCGAATAAGGATCTACTCAGTCATTCGAGGGGAACAGAACTTCGAATTGGGAGGAAGAGAATGGGTGAGAGGAAAAGAGCAGTCGGTGGTCTCAAACGATGCTCTTGAGAAGGATTTAGAAGAACCAGAGATTATTCGGAAGAACACAAGAAAGAAAGAAAAAAAGAAAGAAGAATCGAATGGGAACGAAACAGAAGGGAACAGTGGCGGAATCGAATTAATCCAGCTTCTGCTCAAGGATCAAGAAAATTAACAATCAAGAAAATCAACAACTATAACAACAACCAACCATCGTCTTCCTCCATGAGTCTGTTCTCTCCAGTCCTAACACGGAGAGAGGTGGAGGCTTTAATTGAACACAGAAGCCAGTCAGCAATCATTCTAAAATCTAGATCAAATCTCTTCTCATCCCATTTCTATCCTCAAGATGTCAGAGATCCGTGCTTTATCTAGATTCAAATCCCACAATTCCATTGCTGCTCTGAAGAAGGACAGAAATGATGAGAATTAACAGAATGGAAGAAATTTCTAGTCTGGTATTGCTCTAATTCCGTATTTTAAAGTACTATGAAGATTTAATGAGGGGTAGCGTAAGCTTCAATCCTTCAAGTGTCGATTGCTCGATGAATCAGTAAGAGAAAACAAGAAAATTCAGAATCGAATAACTGCCAGTGCTAGTACTTGCAATTCTTCGAATCCTCTTCAACCCCTCACGCCAACTCCCCCCCCCCCGACTCTTCCAACCCCTCTCGCCCTTCCAGAATAATGCAAGCTTTATCAATGTACTCTATTTTTTTCTCCCCTTTTAGTCTAACCACGCCAGTTCCAACTCCCAAATTTTCCAATTCCTCTCGTAGATCGCTTTCGTATTGGCCTTTTTTGTTTTGTTTTTACTTTCCTGGGTTCTCGAAATGTCAAATGAATATTCAGACACGAGAAATGAGACTGAGAGAAACCAGAGACTATAATTCGAGATGTGAAAGCAAAAGATACCGTACTGAGTACAAAAGGTTGAATGGGTGCTACTACAAAAAGTGAGAGGAAAGAATGTGAAGCGTTTACTAAAAGCACAAGCTGAGAACTAAAGACTATTTACATTTGAATTGACCATTTAGATTTGTATCAAGAATCAAACCGAAGGCTTCCAAGGACACGGGCAAGGTAAAACAGGTCTTCTTTCTCTTTCCCTTTCATCAGGAAGAATTCCTCTATCAAGTAAAGCCAAAGCATCATCAACATCTTCAGTTTCAACATAAAGTCTTCTTCTTTTATTCCCTCTGTCTCTTTCTCTTTCTTCAGATAAATCGCCCATTGAAGAAGTTTCATCTCCATCATTTCCACTTCCATTTGCAGTTCCATTTCCTTGGTCATTGCTGTTGATTCTGTTCCTATCAGTTTCAACCGTCGAATTCAAAGGAGCCAGTTTCAAATTAGGATCCAAGTTGGATCCAGTTCTTGAGATTGAAATCTTTCTTTGTAAAGTCATTGAAGGTCTTTTAGAAGTTGAAGTTGAAGTTAGATTTGAATTTCTTGAAGCTTCAGTAGATTCGAACCCAAATCTTTCACCACCATCAGCATGATTTACATTGATTCGCCTTGAATCTTTTGAGGGAACAGGACTAGATCTACCACTAACAACCTCAGCCAAAAGACTCAAACCTCCATCCCATTGATTGAATTTAGGATGAGAACGAATCTTTTCCCAAGCTTCAGGAATGGTTTCTTTTCTATGAGAATGGATTGTAGAAGGTGGCGGTAAAGTGAAAGAAGGTTTTTGTTGTAGTGTTGATGTTGATTTTGAAGGAGAAGAAGACCACAATTTACTGTTATTAGAATTCTCAGCAACTTTACCTTCTTCTTTCCTCCTGATATTAATCTTAACTGAATTCCCAACGTTGAAAACTGCAGGTTCTTTCAAACTACCGTTTAAGTTTCCATTGATAGCTTCACAGAAAATAGCTAAATCAGGATCTTGAGAACAAGCCGAACAAGTTGAAGGATCTCCAGAACACGGTAAAGAGGATAATGAGAAACCGTTTGGTTTTTGAGTTTGTTGATTTTGGATTGAAGGAGAAATCTGTTTCGAATTCAAATTTGAAAAGGAAGCTGGAACTATAGACCATAATTTTGGTTTCTTCTGAACGTTTGGACTTGAAGTAGAAGAAGAAGCTTCATGAATTTCCCATAACTTAGGTTTCGACTTCCTTTCCCCATTCAAACTTGAAGGTTTGATCAATTTCCTGATTGCGTAAGCAGGTAAAGGGGTCGAAGAATCCGGACCTAACAAAGAGTTAACACTAATAGCAGTCGTAGTTCTCTCTCTGATCAAATTTGAAGAACTCGTACTACTTGTACTCAGATCAACTTCCATATTCTCTTCTAAATTCAATTCGGCTTCACCAGCACAAACACAAGGACTACTTTCCGTACAAAATCCACAATCCCTATCTGAGATTTGACATGCCATTGGGTTTAAACTATTCGAAGAAGAAGGTTGATTCAAATTTGATTTGACTCTAAATCTACTTGTTGATGAGATTGGAGATTGATTGCGATTCTGATTTGAAGACACCGATTTACCAGAAGAAAGATTGGATTCCAAAGATAAAGATCTTAATTTAGAAGTAGAGCTTCCCATCCCATCCAAAGGGAATGATTCTCCTTGACCTTGAAAGACATTGACATTCCCACTTCCATTCCCATTCTTATCCGGCCTCTTATAAACAGTAGATAGATCTCTTAAACCGATTCTATAATCTCCATCATCATCTCTTGCTTTTTCATGTGTTGGAGCTCTACATCCTCCATCCCTATCTCTCTCCTTATCTACTTCTCGGCTTTTTCCATTCCCTTCTCTAAACCATCTCAGTTCTTCTCCTATAACTCTACAATTCTCCTTCAATTCTAAATTCTCAGATTTCAACCTCTCATTTTCATCCCTCAGATTTCTAGCTAATTTCTGTAATTCGACTGATTTTGTCACTTCTTCATTTTCGTAAGCTGCTATTTTTTGTTCTAAAGAGGTTACGTAATCCTGTTTCCTTTCTCTGAAAGCTCTTTGAGATGCTCTGTTCTGAGCTTTACGTTTCTGTGTGAGAGGTGGGGGGTGGCTGATTAGTAGCTGGCTACGTTTGCTGATCTTTCGCTTCTTGGCTGATTCAAACCCTCCCTTCCGAACTCGATTCAACTGACTTCTGTTAGGAATTTTGATTGATAGATTGGATTACATTACTCACAGTTGGAGGTTCCACAGTACTGGCCTTTCTGCCCGGTTTTGATCTTTTTGGAATTTCCCATTCCTTCGAAGGTTTCGCCAATGAATCACCTTCTGAATCTTTTCTTTTCCCAGAAGAGGTAAGCTTGATTTGTGCACTAGATTCATTTGAGATGTTACTGGAAGAATTAGGCCTCAGACCTCGATTGACAACAAGATTCGCAGCCTTTTGATGATTAGAATCTGGAGGTGAAGTTGAAGGTGAGCTAGCAGATCCTGATCCTGATCCTGAAGCTTGAGAATCTGAATTTGAATAACTTGAAGTTAAAACAGGTTTTGATGCGATTGAGATTGGTATCGTCTTTCGAGTTGAAGAAAGTCTTGGTTCAAGAACTGGGAAAGAAGAAGAAGATGGAGATGGAGATGATGCTGGTGCTGGTGCTAACAGTCTCATTGAACTTAACGTTCTACTTCTATTCGACATTTTACTCTTTCAACTTGATTTTGGAGAATAGAAGGATCAACAGGGAAGAAGGAGAAGGGGATTTCATTTTGCTTGGAGTGACCGGCATCTGTGCTGGATCAGTGACAAGATTAGATCCAGCACACTTGAGACCAGATTGCGCGGACAGGAGCTGATAGCGCACTTCCAATCACAATTCCCTCTCCTCATCTTATCAGCTAGCTTTGATTAATAACCCAAGAGCTAACCTTTTCTCCTCTGCTGGCCTTATGAGTGTGAAAACACTCTGGTCCTCGAAAGAGAGCCTACTTTTCAACCTCATTTCAGAACAACCCTCCCGATGTTACGCTCTTGTTTTTCCGAGATCCTTTCTTCCTCGAACAGCCCGTAGTTCTGACTCGAAATCAAATCGAAAACCGTAAAGAAGAGTAATCGACTTGGACGGAATTTCAGGAGTGTCGTTGCCACTTGTCACTACAAAAGTACCGACACAATCTCCAACTTTTCGTCACCCAATTCTCCTCGCCCCTTGCTTTAACCTTCCAACTCCCACTCCCATCTTCTCTCCCCCTTCCTACCATCATCCTCCGCTCTAATCGGTTCTCCCTGTCCACTCAAAACGAAAATGTCTCTTTCAATCCATCTAGCCTTAATCTTCTCTTCATCTCTCGTCAAAGTTCCAGGCTTCGGTCTTTCAACCAGTAAGACGGTAGAAGTTCTAGTAGCATACCAGTTCTCACTGATCTGAAAAGGTGGGATCAAGATTGAAGATTTCATTTCCTGACGAGAAGTGATGGTTTCAACTGTTGAGGTTCTGGAGTTGTGTTCAGGAGATCCAAAGAGATTGATCCCATCCGAGATAGCCAAAGAAAGGAGAATTTGGAAGAAAAGAAGCAAAAGAGATTTGAGTGAGAACGGAAAAGAGAAAGCCTGATCAAGGACCAATTTGGCAAGGGAATTTTGCATCGTCGGTTTTGTTCACAAAAACTCACCCCAAGATTCCAAAGAGCTCTTCTATCATCTTATCTTCTTCAAAACCTTTTCCTTGGATATCTAAATGGTCTTGTAGAACCTTCTCGAAATCTAGGTTTCCTTGATTGACCTTCTCCCATCGATCATCTAGAACTGAATTACTTAATCCACAACTCTCACAACCAGTTTCTATCTGTCTAGTCTGATTCATTTTATCTCTATTAATCTGATTCTCAATCTTTGTATCAGTAGAAGGTACTGAATAAACTCTACCTCCTTGATTTAAATCCAATCTCTTCGCAGAAGGGAAAGTCACATCATTCCTACCATCTCCTTTTTGATTCTTAACTTTTTCTTCTCTGTTACTTAAGTACCCGATTTTGACCTCTTCCTCCAAGTTTCTAGCCAACTCTCCAATTAACAAATTGAATCCTGGATATTCATCCGATTGATTTGACACTTTTTCAAGATAATCTTTAGCTTCCACCTTACTTTCATCAGGTTTTTTCTCATCGATTTGTTCAATCAACCAATCTTTAACCAAACCACCTCTACTTCTATAGTTTTCAAGACCTCTATCTTGAGGTAAAGGAGGAGGTTTGATCTCGGTAAAGTTGGTTAAAGCACCAAATTTACCTGAAGAAGTGATTCCTAACCAAGTACCACCTCCTGATGTATCTGAGTCTATTCCGCTTAGTATCCGATTCCGATTAGAAGAGGAGAGGGAGAGGGAGAGTGAAGAGGGAGAAGATGAAGGAGATTGTTGAGATTGTAAGATTTGAGTTGGAGTTGGGAAGGAATGCCATTGAGAAGATCGAGTGGAACGCTTTAAGAATTCATCTCGGTTTGAAATTAAGATGAATTGATAGATTGGATGAGAAATTGAGAGGAAGATGCAACACATTTAAAGGTTGGCAGATTTGGCAACGTTGGGAGGGAACGAAGAACTTCTGAAACTTCCAAGGGAACTCTATCCCTCTTCTTATGCTCTCCTTCTCCTTCTCTTCTATTCTTCTTCTTCTCCTTCTCTTTTCCGCCCAACGTGTCACTTTCCAAGACCAACTATTCACGAAAGGAGTCGCTTGAGCTATCCCAAGCAGAGAGTGGTTCCTTCCTACCATCTTCTACCTCCAATTCCAATTCCAAGAAGTCATTCTTCGGATCATCAAAACGACGAACTTCACCACCTTCTTCACCTTCATCTTCAACTTCATCCAATTCAACCTTTTCAGCTTCATCCTTACCCCCAGCTTCTTCTTCAAGATCCATAAGATATTGCCATCGAAACCGACCTTCACCTTCCAAAATGTCGATAGCCAGATCCTTATTCTCTGGAGGTTATCGTAAACTTCTGCTTCTCACACTTGCTTTATTCACTTGTTTATGGTTATTAGGTCCAAAAGATAGAAGGAAAGGTGTAGTAGATTACGTTGAAAATAAAGGAAATCAGGTTTTGGATGATTATCTTAGGAAACCGACTGGTTTGTTGGAGATGGTTAGGATGCCACCTCCTTTACATCAAGACCCTTTGTTGACTACTAGGTGTACATTGGAAACTCAGGATCCAAATTCAAAAGATAAGAATGGCGGTAAAAGACCTTTGGTTCAATATGCTGTGATGATTGATGCTGGAAGTTCGGGTAGTAGAGTTCATGTTTATAAGGTCAGTGCCATATGAGAGATTGTGGAACCCCGCCAGTAAAGCTTTGAGGCAAGTCTGATCGAATGATGGGTAGCTCCATCTCGATCTACTTTCAAAGTTGAAGAATAGTCGATCAAAGGAGAGGAGAGCTCGGAAAGTCTGAAGTTCCACATACTGAAACCCAGCTCTATCCTCATCTTTCGAAGTTCAATTTCTGTTCCCCAGCTCCAGAATTAGAAGACGAATATTTCCAAATGATTCAAGGAGGTCTATCAGATTTCGAAAACGATCCATCAGGAGCAGCTTCATCTCTTCGACCTCTCTTAAATTCAGCACTTTCCAAAATTCCAAAAACTCTTCGATCTTGTTCTCCAATTCAAGTGAAAGCAACTGCAGGTTTAAGACTGATTGGACCTACAAAGAGCGATGCAATTCTATCTAGCGTTAGAAAAATGTTGGAAACTGAATATCCTTTCCCAGTGGCTGATGGAAAAGGCAAGGGAGTCGCAATTCAAGGATTAAAAGAAAACTCTGTTGTTGGTAATGGAAATGGAAGTGGAAGTGGAAAAGGAATCGAAATCATGCAAGGTAGAGATGAAGGAGTTTTCGCTTGGATCACAGTGAATTACCTTTTGAATCGAATTGGGAATGGTGGGAAGAAATTCAAAACTGCTGCTGTAATGGATTTAGGCGGTGGCTCTACTCAAATCGTTTTTGAACCGGTTTTTAAAGGTGGTGATCAAGGGATGAGAGAAGGTGAACATGTTTATAAACTTGAAAGTGAGTTGGTTTCTTTTCCCCTTCCTTCTTTCTCTCTCCGAATCTCTAAGTCTCACTTGACCCCCACTCTCTTTCAGACTTTGGTTCCTCTTCCTACACACTCTATCAAAATTCATACCTAGGTTATGGACTCATGCAAGCCAGAAAATCAATCAACGCTTTAACTGCATTTGCCTATTCTTATTCTAAACCTTCAGCAGTTAGAACTGGTAGTGCACCTTCAGAACTTAGTGGTGGATATTCTCAAGGGGTTAGAATTCCTTCTCCTTGTTTCGCTGAAGGGAAAACTAAGAAAGTTGAAATTCCCCAAAGTGGGAAAATCGATGAAAATGTGGAAGTGATAATTGAAGGAACTGAAGGTGGATTTGATGCCTGTAAGAGGCTCGTTGAGGTTATGATGAATAAAGATGCGTGAGTATTCTGAGATCCCGAGAGGTTGGAGAAGGAGAATCGAGAGAGCTTTAGAGTTCTGTGGGAAATGGAGCTGACGCAGCTTCAACTTTTCCTTCTACCTCGCCCTCCTCTCCTCCTATCTTCCATTCCCAACTCTCTCTTCATAGTCACTGCGACACAGGACAATGTTCTTTCGCAGGAGTTTATCAACCATCTCTAACAACCGCTTTTGCTCAATCCCCAATCATAGCTTTATCTTTCTTCTACGATCGATTGTCTCCTTTGGGTTTCACTTCTTCTTTCACAATCTCTCAATTAGCTTCATTAGCTAGAGACGTTTGTTCAAGTCCTAAAACTTGGGCTTCAAGGTTTCCGGAGGAGAGATTTCCGGAAGCTATCACACTTTTGAAAGACAAACCTGAATTATGTTTGGACTTAACTTTCATGCATGGTTTATTAAGTTTGGGATATGAATTGGATGGAGAGAGAGAAATCAATGTGGCGAAGAAAATTGGTGAGGTTGAATTGGGTTGGTGTTTAGGTGCTCAATTAGCTGTGTTGGAAGAAGATGGAGGGATTTGTAAGAGGTAGTATAGATAGATATGGATTTGAAATCACTTAGAACTGACTTGACTTATAGAATCTTTGAGAGAGATCAAGGGGGAGGTTGAAGAAGAGTGAGTGGGAAGAAGCCGTGGGAAGAAGCCTTGTTCAACGTTCAACGTTCGAGTCGAGTGACTACTCCCATTCAAATCGTTTACTTCGTCGCTAGCAAGATCTTGTTCTCTGATTTAGTGAGGTAAAGTGATAGGCTAGTAGAGGAAGAGAAGAACTCTTAGCGAACTTTTCTGCTCAGCCTCTGCCGAGTCACAGCCTCCAGCGCAGTTCCTCAGTCGTGGACGTGGAAGTGAAAAGCTATAAAAGGGAGACCACTTTAATTCATGCCTCAGTTTCTTCACCTTTGAACTTCACTCTCTCACAATGTTCGCCCATCAACCTCAACCTCACTACTTTGGAGTCCCCCCCTTTGGCTTCGGCCACCGTGGCTCTTCTCACCATCACCATCACCACCACCATCCTTCAAGAGGTGGATTCGGAGCTGCCTCAAGAGGATTTGGAATGGGAGGTCCAGGCAGAGGTGGAAGGGGAGGATTCCATTTCCATCATCACCCACATCAACAATCTCATTCACCACCCTATGGACCTCACGGACGTGCTGGATTCGGTCCTCCTCCATTCACCCATGAATTTGGATCATTTGGAAGAGGTCCTGGTAGAGGAATGGGAGGTGGTAGAGGAATGGGAGGAAGAGAGAGAGGGAGAGGGTCGAGAGAAGGGTGTTGCAGAGACAGTGGAGACAATGTAGTAGTTGTCGACTCTGACTCTGAGTCCGACTGGGAAGAACTGAGCGAATCTGAGACTATTCAAGAAGGTTCTTCATCTCCGAATCCTCCTCATCGTAGAGATCGTCACCCTAAGGAAGGTCATGATGGACCAGGAAAAGGTCATGGAGGACATGGCGGCTGTCGTCATCACCATCATCACCATTTCGAGAGGGCAGCTCATCCTCGTCCACGTCGCTTCCCAGCTCCGTCAGGACCTCTGGATGGAGACTTTGGAATCTTTGGAGCCGGAGGTATTCAAGGGGCTCGTGAAGGTATGCACGGAGCGGCTTTCGCTCATCCGCCTCATCCACCTCACTCTCATCATCACCACCACGAGAGACACGCAAGAGGTCGTCCTCCTCATCACTGATTCGAAAGGTAGAAGGTTTCAGTAGGGATCAGGAAGGGAAGGAAGGAGAAACTGTGGCGAATGCGGCTTGAAGGAATGGGTTGTAGATGCTTGAATCTTTGCAAAATCAAACAAGAGAGAGTAGGAAAGTACCTAAATAGAATTACATTTTCTTCAATTGGCGTGAATGTGTTCGTTTAAAAAAACAGGACTGAGCCAGGTATGGTTCACATGTGATGCTGGTGGCTTCTCTCTTGTAGTCTGTCTCTTCATTGGTTCCAAGCCCACCATACCATGACTTCCGAATCTACATCTAATCCACCTTCCAATCCAGCTCGAATAGCTCTTTTACGTCAAGGTTCAACTCCATCTCTAGAACCGAGTTGTCCAGCTTTAGCTACAAGATGGTTACATTCAAAGGAGAAAGTGTGGAAGCCTTTCGGCGTTCTAGATTCCAAGAACCTCGATTCCGGATTCAAAGAATGGAACACTGAGCTAGAATTGAGTAGAGCTACTCAGGATGATAAGGTTGAGATTGACCAGTCAGAGAAGGAGAAGGAAAGCAAGTCGAAGGGGAATGGTAAGGGAAAGGGAAAGGACAGGGTGGAGGAAGATGAATTCAAGTACATTGAACCGGATCCTTTGGTTGACCTTCCAAGCTGGAGAGTTCCTTGCATGCAGGATAAGATGTATGAGGTCGATTTGAGAAGAAACAAGGTGAGTCCGGGTCCTGAACTGGAAGAGTGATGATGGTGGATAGAGAGATCGGGTTCCAGGCTCTATCTTCGCTTCGAGGACTATGTCCTTCTCTTGAGAACGAAGCAGAATCTGGAACATGGCTTATTGAAATCAGATCGGTCTCATCGGGACTTGGATTCGGGAGCTGGTAGGCTCCCGAAGGGGACTCAATGTAGAGCGCAGCATGCTAACTAACCTTTCTCTTTACCTTCTCATCCCTACCTTCTTCGTCGCAAAGCTGAACTCAGTCTTCTGGAAATCAGAAGAGTTCTCAATCACTCTGGGTTCTTGGTTCTACGATTCCAACAAGCTCACTCCCTGCTCCACTGCTCTAGCTCTCGAAATAGAATCTCTCTACCAATCCATTCAACCATGGACCTCTTCTTATTACGCCGAACTCAAATCATCCATTTCAGTAGGAGTAGAAGGAGAGGAAAAGTTGAAATGCGATTTGAAAAGTTTAGAAGGAAGCTATCTAATCTTCATCGGACCCTTCTTGGCTAGAGTTTATTCCAAAGATCTAAGTGGGAGGATCAAGAAAACCTTTTTCACCGCCATCAGTGGAGAACATGGAGGAGGGATGCTGTTAGTTAGAGGATTTGATAATACTCTACGACTGCTCAAAAGCAGGGATTCTACCACTTCTTCTTCGATATCGTCTCACTCCCCATCTTCTTCAAAACACGAAAGAACTTCAAGCACATCTTTCTCATCTTCCAATCTCAATGACAAGCTCACTAAAAGACTCTCAGCTCATCTAGGTAGATCAGTTCGAGACCCAAGCGGAAGCAATGTCTCCATCTCCTCAAACGATTCGGATGGTAATCGAAGTGGAACCACGACACCTACACGATCTAGCCGAGAAGGAGCTGAATCTCCGCTACCAAAGGGAGCTGCTCAACCTCAAAGCAACAAGAAGCCTAGGTCAAGCTCCTCCGGATCTCTACCAACACCGAACAGTAGCACTTCCTCATCGGATCTCTTCAAGACCTTAACTTCTAGGATTGGTTATTGGGGACTAGGAGCCAGTGCCAGTGAAGATCACGAAGAAGCCAGAAGTAAACCTGATGCTACCGCTGCTTCTATCGCAAAAGAGGCTTCAGATTCTCAGACAGAGCCTTCAGATCTAGACGAGGAGAATGGCTCAAGGATTCAAGAACAGTCAGAAGGAAAGAAATCGCCTTCCTTCGACAGCGAAACTGAAGAAGAAGAATTCGTGAGAGAGTCAGAGGAAGAAGATAGGCCTGTCGAAGTGGTCTTGGTTTATCACGGAATAGGACAAAGATTAGCTACCATGTCAGGGTGGAAATCACTCGACTTTACCATCGCTGTAAATGCATTTAGATTGTTAGTTCAAAGTAGAGCCAACTTGAACTCTCCAAATGAGATCGGCGGCGAAGGATTTCCTGGTCTTTTAGATGGGAAAAGAGTCCAATTTTTACCGGTTATGTGGCGGAGTACTTTGGAAGACTTCAAACCTACCAACGATCAAGATGACGAAGATGAAGGAGGCGAAGGTTATACGAAAAATGAGTTCGAACTAGATGATATCTTGGGAGAAAGTGATTCGATTCCGCTGGTTAGACAACTGATTTCAGGCGTTGCTTTAGACATACCTCTTTATCTATCTCAGCATAAACCTCACATTTTATCCAGAGTAGTACGAGAATCAAATCGCTTACATCGATTATTCATCCAAAGGAATCCCAAGTTTAAGGAGAATGGTGGGAAGGTTTCGATTCTTTCACACAGTCTAGGAGCTGCTCTATCGATCGACATCCTGTCCAATCAGCCGACCAGAGTCGACAGACCTTTCGGAAAGACAGATGGGTTTGGGGACAAACAGCTAGAGTTTGATACCAACGTTCTAATCTTAATCGGAAGTCCAGTGGCTCTCTTCCTTTGGTTAAACAAGGAAGCTTTGGTTGCTCGAAAGGGTAGAGAGGCTGGAGACGGGAATTCGAAGGAAGGAATCTCTCTGGATCAAGTGGGGAAGTATGGCTGCCTTGCGGTCAATCGAGTGGCCAATGTCTTCTTCACTTCGGATCCAATCGCAACAAGACTTAATTCAACAGTTTCGTCGAGCCTCGCCAAACATTTAGATCTCAAGGCTTTGGACGTGAAGAAAGCTGTTCATGCCGTTCTCAGATGCCTACCCGGTGCAAATCAAGAGGGTACAAACTCCAGTTCTGGCTCTAGATTATTTGGATGGAACAAGTCGACAAGTACCAAGGGTGGAAACAGTGAAGAAGGAGAGGAAGAAGAGGATGGTATGGGTTTTGATGGTGCTGAAGGTCTGTTCGGCAAGGAGGATCTGGAGACTCCTACAGAAGAAGTGAAGGAGAAGGAAGAGAAAAAAGACAAAAGTTGGGTACCTAAGTTGACTTCTAGGAAGGGAAAGTACGCAGACAGGCCTTCAAGTGCTTCAGTCGCTGAAGATAAGAAA
Source organism: Golubevia sp. BC0850 (assembly GCA_012976225.1). NCBI lineage: Eukaryota > Fungi > Basidiomycota > Exobasidiomycetes > Golubeviales > Golubeviaceae > Golubevia > Golubevia sp. BC0850. The sequence continues at coordinate 80,100 of JAAVVG010000019.1, read as the reverse complement.
CTGAAGAAAGAATGGGAAGAAGTGGTGAAGCCTGAAGAGAAAGAAGGGTCCCAGGAACGAGAGATAGAGGAAAAGGTTGAGAGAAGCAAGACTCCGCAAGATTCGAAGAAAGTAAAGGCTGGAGTCGAAGAGAAGAGAAAGGCGTATGACAGGTCTGAGGAGAAAGTCAGAGCTCAAAGCAAGTTCAATGCTTTGAATCCTCTGGTGAGTGTCTTTGGCTTCTCTATCAGCAGATCTGCTCATTTTGGCAAGCGAGGCTCTCCACTGACCACTTTTCTCTCTTTTTCCATCGAACAGGGAGTCATCGACTTTTCGATCCCAGTCTCTTCTTCCTACCTATCCCATCCATACCTGGAGATGTTGTATTCCCATGGAAACTACTGGAATGATGCCAGCTTTGCAGACTTCACATTGGCCATGCTGTTCGCAAGCGATGAGCAGTTGGCCAAAGCTAGACAGAATGGGAAAGGTTGGAAGTGATGGAAAAGTAGCTAATTAGACGTGTTAATTGTTCGCATTGTTGCTAGATTGGTTCTGTCATTCATTAACTTGTAAATTAGATTCACTAATGGTAACTATACACTTATACCAATTCGTTTCTGGGGTCGAAAATCGCAAGGACGAGACGAGCGAGACGGAAAAAAAAGGTAGGATCTTCCTCTTTTTTTTTTTTTTTTTTTTTTTTTTTCTCCTTCTGCCTAAACCCATCTCAACATACAATGTCAGAACAACATACCATCACTAACAGAAGTTCGACTCACACTCTTCAAGCCATCCTGCAACCCATCTTCAAAGAAGAGATTCAAGATGAAGAAGCATCTCAAGACGCTAACCAATCTGATCAGCCCTTCTCGCTGCACAATGATTCTCTCATCCTTTCCTTCTCATCTCAAGTCAAACCAAAAGGAAACAAATCTTCAGTTTCTGATTCTTTGACAAGTGAAGAGATCACCGGTAGTGGAATCGCCAAAGTAGTCAAAGGGTTGATTCAAAAGGTGGGTGAGCAACAGGAGATGCCGGAAAAAGGTTCTCGCACTCATGAGACTTTTTCTTTTTCTCTCTCTCACAGAATCTTTATAATCTGAATTTGAGAAGAGTTGAGGTGATCGACTCGGACAAGATTAAAGGAGACGAAGAAGACGACGTGGAGTGGGATCATGGGAACTCAATGACTTGTAAGTCATAACTTTCGACCACCACCATGGCATACAATCTACTCTTCTTGATCTCAGAAGCTTCTAGGTTCACTATTCTATTATCTCTGCATTTTTTGCTTCACTGCAGACCGTTTGACGTCCAATGGTCTACAATCTGGAGACGCGAATCAGACTCACGGAGATTCATCGCAACCAGCTTGTCTTCTGGGAATCAAGATTCACTTGGCCTGGTCTCTGAAGACTCTCAAATCAACTTCAGTTTCGAAGTCAGAGAAACACAAGGAAAAGGTGATGACTTCAGATGCCTCTCAAGAAAAGTCTCAGCCCGACGGTCAAAGCCAAAGTCAGAGTCAAGGTGCTTCTTCACAGTCTCCAGATATGCGAAAAGAAGGTGTTCGTGCTGCACAAGAAGAACATTCAAGGAATGAAGGTGAGACAGTCGTTCTTGAATCCACTCGTGTCGCTTGAAACAGGTGGACTAACAATCTTCGCGTTTTATCCAACCACTTTCAGTTTCTTTACGATCTATCCTTTGCGCTTCGACTCTTCCCCCACCACTTCAGTCTTTACTTTCGACGTCAATTACCAGGATCCTCAGAGTTCATCTGCTACAAGCCTACGGCTCGCTCTTCCACGGAAAATGGTGTCAGGTAAGTAGGACCATTGCCTCTCAATGTTTCACGTGTGAATCTACCCGATACTTATTGAGTAGCTTTATTGTTTCTCGTTTTAACCTCCACAGCGCCGCGTCCAGCTCGAACCTTACTTGGTCAGCATCTCCAACTCGCTAGCTACGATTGCAACCAGATCACTGGCTCGTGCTCCAGACACCCAACTCGCAAATTGCTTAGAAGTACGCTTTGAAATCTCTTGTGTCCCTGACTCTCCCTTTCTCTCGAACAAAAGCTGAGCGACCAACCCTCATCTTTCTCCAGCGCCTCAACCTTCGTTTTCAAGACATCGATTCTTTGACACCCTCTCAGGCAGCCTCTGAACTTGATCAAGTCGGAGGCTCCCAAGACACCGTAATGGTTCAAGACCCTAATCAACAAGAGCTCGCTGCTGTCCCTTCCACTCAGCAAACGTCACACTCTCTTCTCAAAGCCATGTCAGAGCTTGATACAGAAGAGATTGGATTCTCGAAGGTCAACGTGAGTGATGACAGCTGATCTTTTCTCTTTCTCTTCATAAATCCGCAATGAAGACGATCTCAAGCCGAAGCTGCACAGCTAATCTCTCCACTCCCCATCACTTTCGCAAAAGTCCAAGTTCTCAGACATAAAAGCAACTCAAAAGGCTAAGAAAGGATCCGTCTCAGAACGTCAAAAGTCAATCGAATCTACCATTCAAAGCGACTCTGATTTGGAGGATCAAGAAGACGAGATGTCTGATTCCATTCTCGACCTCGACTCGAACGCTGGTCTCTCAAGAAGGACTGCTCAAGATACTGTCATTACGACAACCAGCAGAAGAGATTCGAAGACCTCAGCTTTCGAAGACCTACTTTCGGTTTCTTCAAAGAGCAATTCTGACATAAATAGAGAAGATGAGGGCAGAACCTTAGTCGAAAAGGATCTGATGGAATTGTTGGATGAGTTTGACGAAGGAGAAGATGACGGGGAAGGATTGGAAGAGTACGAAGAATTAGAAGAGCACCAGGAAGGTTCTGATGATGGAGAGGATTCTGGAAGCCAGGGAACGACTTTGAATGGGTCTCTCGATGAGGTAGAAGCATGGGAAGATGACAAAGATGGTAGCGGAGAAGAAGAAGAAGACCTGGTCTTTGAGGTTCAGGACTTTGGGCAATGATGTATCAGAGAAAAAAAAAGACTAGGTGAAAGTCCGTTGCTTGTTGTTTGAACTGATCCTTTCTATAGAGGCGTGACCATCGCCAACCCCTTCCCCCTGACGAGGCTTGAAACCCACTTGCCTCTTTCTCGCGCCATCGGAAGACATCGAAGCTTTCTGAAACGATAACAAAAGCTTCAATTTCAAGAATTAAAGTTGCAGAGAAGGAGGTGTATAAGAAAGTGAAGATGATCGAATGTCCGTTGGGTGAAAGGTAGGAAGGAAGAAGAAAGAAGTTCAAACGGTCTTGCAATTTAATTTACTTCTAGAAATGATGATCTGATGGATGTTTGATGTAGACTAGGATAGAATTGAAAAGAGAGTGAGTGACATTTGAGTTGAGGGAGAATTAGTTTTTTGAGCACATTGAGAAGGGAGACTTTCAAGATGGGGCAAAAAAAAGAGACTTTGAAATAAAGAGAGAAGAGTGTTCGAAGATAATGGACAATGAGGGAAGGAGAACTCTGGTTCGAAGGATGTCTCGCTCAATTTAAAGAGCAGCAGCGGCACCTCCCATGAGAACAAGGACGATCATGGAGAGACCAGCTCCAGGTAGCAAGCTCATGGCTCCAGAGGTGCTCGAGGAAGAAGCAGACCCGGCGGTGTTGTTAGATTCTCTGGAGGTGGTAGTGGCAGAACCACCCTTCTTGGTGGAGGCGCTCATGGTGGTGGCGGTTGATGCTAAAGCGGCTGCTGAAGAAGAGGCAGCTTGCGCTAGAGAGGCGATTCCGTTCGAGATCGAAGTTCCGGTGGTGCAACTAGAGGAAGCTGGGATAGAGTAAGCAGCTGATGGAGTGGCCTGGAGAGAGATAGAGACATTGAGATGATGAGGTCAGTCCTGATTTTTGGTCTCAATGGGTCGATCTCAGTTTGATTCAGGTCACTCACCTGGGTTGGAGAACCGTTGACGAAGGTGTGCAATCCTCCACTTGGGTCAGTGTAGACTGAAGAGTAGTACTGCTGGAAGGTTGAGGTGGATCCATCGGCTTGAGGGCTGAGAGAATCGAGTTGGGAAGGAACAGTGAGAAGATGAGTACTGGACAAGGGGGAACGGGCATGCTTTCTCCGGTTCTTCTCCAAAAACACTTACAAAAGTCCAGGTGGGTAGGCAGCATCGGCTAGACAGCTGTTTGAAAAGAATGGCAATACGATGGTCAGTAAGCAGCGACGAAGCAAAAGCCCTGAACCTCCTCCGAAGAGACTCGATTTTGTCCTCAAGTACCGGAGATCAAACTCACGAGTCGAATACATCGTCGGTGTAGCTTCCTGGCATGACCCATTCACAACCTAGCTCATCGATAGTGTGTTGACATTCTAGAGGAGTTGGAGCAATGTCGGATCCGGCAATGCAGACTCTGATACAGAACTCGTTGTAAGAGATGTAGGACATCCATTCTTGGTAGTGCACATCTGATCCTGAGACGTTGGAAGTGACGTTTCCTCCAATTGGGTTACCTGAAGAAGCAGAGGGAGAAAAGATGGAGAGGCTGGGTCAGTAAAATAGATTTGCGTCTTCGACCGTCGTCTTCTCAAAGTCTACTAACCCATTTCGGTAGCTCCGTGAGGGTCTAATTCTCCTCCTTCATCACCTGGGACAACCAAGATCTTTGTAAAGTCTCCTAGAGCCATGACTTGAACGTATAGAGGAGTCTTGACGAAGTGAACGGCAGAGACGGTTCCATCGGGCTGAGAAAACGAAGAGAGAAGGTTGAATGTCAGCAAAGCCGCGAACGGTGGCGGTAAAATCTAGACCATTGTCTCTACTCACAATAACTCTCGCATTGTTACGAGGCTTGGTACACCACTATCGGAGGAATTGAGAGATAGAGCAAGTTTAGCAAAAGGGGCAAATCGATCTCCGGTACACAGCCAAAACTCACGGCAACAGTCTCTCCTTCGATGTCAGCGATGACTCTAGAAGTGTCCGGCCCAAAGAGACACCAATCATCGATAGAGTTGACAGAAACAAGTCTGGCATCACTGGTTTGGTTGATAGGAGTTCCCAACATTGGTTCGGCAGGGTTGGTTGGTCCCATACTTCCTTGAGCGACTACACCATTTGCTGAAGTGGAAGGAGTCCCATAGTTGAAAGCTGGGACAGAAGATTGAGCTGAAACTTGGGACAAAGCTAGAGATCCCAAGGCGATGGAGGAGATGATACTTGAAATCATTGTTTGTTTGTTGTGTTTGATGGGAGTAGTTGAGGAATTGGTCTTGATGAGGGCGAAGAAGACTGGAAAGTGATGAAAAGGACGAAACTTGGAAGTGCAAAGGAAGAAGAGAGAAGAGAAGAAAGGAAGTAGATGAGAGGGGAAAGAAGAAAGAAAAGAGAGAAGGATATGTGACAAGAGCGATTTTGGGGAACGATTGTTTTTTGAAGGGTTGCTGAATTGGAGCCGCTCCTATTTCTGATTGAAAACGGCATCCTCGGCTCAGGAGCCAACCGCCGGCGTGATAAATTTGAAGCTCAGCTCGTACCGTGCCTTAAAAATTGAAAAAGACGCGTTCACGGAATTTGGGCACGACGAAGAATCGAAGACTCTCGTTCGTCCTCGATGGGTCTCCAACTTTCTGACTTTGGTATGTCAAACAGTCCATCGATGGGTATGCGCAAACGATATCGTTTTCATTCGAAGGTGACTGTGTGGGGTCGAGAACGAAAGAGAACAAGTTGATTTGCATAGTTCGATTGAAGTTTGAACCTCTTATCTACTCTCTCTATCCACCACCTCGTACTCTCTCCCAATTTCTAACCTCTCGATCACAGCCTTTGGCATACAGTAGACAGGATCGATGGGGGCTAGTTCCTTGTTTCCAAGCAACGAAAGCGCTTCGATTTCAGAGAGAGGGCGGCAAAGAAGCGAATTGATGAGAAGGACAAAAGATTAGAAGACAAAGTCAGATGCAGGACCCAGAATAGGGGGAGGGGAAGGAGAAGGAAGCTAGAAAATGAAAATCAGCCCCTTTCCAAAAAAATAAGGAACTCACCCGCCACTCCAAAGAGAGTGTGAAACACGTCGGTCACGTTTTCTGGTCTGTCTGCTATCCCTCCTCCTTCTGGATCCTGGGGATGATGGGGAGAGGGCGGGAGGGAGAGGAGGGAGGGAGGGGAAGTGAGATCCCGACAGGCGGGAGAGTATGAATGAAATCGCTGTACTGTGACTCACCTGAGCAGATAAAATAAAACGCCGAAGCTTGGTTCCATCTATCCAGTGTAGTCTTCCTAGGATCGAGAGTGATGAGAGAACCCACCAGGAGTAGCAGACCTGTACCGAGAGCGGAGGGAGTGGAGGGGATGGGAAGGGAGGGTCGCATAGAAGAAGACGAGGCGGCTTCAGAGACGGTACACACAGGAGCTGGGGTCTTCAAACGAGAAACTTGAAGATAGGGCAGAATTTGAATCTCTTGAGGCGGAAGGGAAACTCACATCTTCAAGTTTCTGCGGTCTTCCGTTCAAGCCTCCATGATTCATCTGTCTCTCACAAAGCCACCATCCCAATTTGTCTTTGTCTATCCTATCTAAAGAATTCAATATCGATAGAGCTCCTACACAGACCCACACTATTAAAGAGAGGAAGGAAAGAGAAGTTTATTAGCTCTTGACTCTTCGTTTTGTCGAAATTTCAAACCAATCTCACCTTGAGCGGCATGACTTTCACCTCCTTCACCAGTACCAAATCCACCATCGAAATTTTCACATCTCAGAATGTGATTCACTGTTTTGTCTTTGTCTAATCGATCTAGAGCGTTGAGATGAGATAGAGCAGAGACCGAGCAGTAGAGGAATCGAGTATCTTCTTCCCCCCATTCATCTCCTGTGAAGGCTCCTGATTCGAGTTGCCTTGAAAGAACGTCTAGTGTAGAATGGACCATAAGACCGATAGCCAGATGGATAGAAGAAGAGACGAATCAGCGTTCGAAAATGGCTCGAACCTTCGTTCTCTGGCCTACCTCGAATCCTCAGTCTCAGCTCACATGATATGACCCTCTCTTTGTCTAGAGAAGATAGAGCGTCCTTCATTGCTAGGATTTGGATGGCAGAAAGTGTGGATAGGAGGTGGGAGTCATGTCCAGGGAAAGGTCCAAAGCCACCTGATTCGCGAGAGAGAGAAAGAGAGGAGAGCATATCGAAAGAGGAGTCCGAGAGCCAGGAAGATACGAGAGTCAATTAGCGCATTAATCTCAAGACGTTATACACCATAGACACGTAGACACGGAGGGAAAGGAGGATCTAACGCACCCGTCTGCGGATTCCAGCAGCTCATGACGAAGTCTACAAGATCTTGTCTCGGGAGAACGTCTGAATGATTCATGATTTCGAGAGCTGTGAGTCCCCAATAGACTCCATTCATTCGAAGATGAGTAGTCAAGTGATAGGCCAAAGAGGTTCGTTTCTGTTTTGAAGAGCAGAGAAGTCAGCAAGGCAGAAAGAAAGGTGAAAGACTGGTCAAGCGAAGCTGACTTACAGCATCGAGAGCTTTGATGTAAGCAACATGCAAAGGGATCAGAAGGGTTGTCGGATCAGAAGAATTAGAAGATGTGGTCATCGTTGAGTGTTGTTTCTGGAGAAAAAGTTGAGAATTCCAATAGAGAGTGTTGCTCTCTCCCGAGTACCATCAGCCTCTCAAGTATCATGGCCCCTAAAAAGTCAGATAGTAGCGCAAATGGAATGAAAACGATTTCATCATTCTTCAAAGCAAAACCTTCTACTTCAGATCCCAACTCAGCGTCAGCAGCAGCTCCATCTGTTTCTAATCTCTCCAAAAGATCAGCTTCAACAACTGAAGCTGTCGCTTCTACATCTGCCAATTCAACCTACTCAGAACCCTTAGCCAAGAAGCAAAAGTTCAGCGAAGCAGAGATTCTTTCGAGAGAGGAAAGAACAGGCAAATGGAAATACTCAGCTTCGACTTCTGCTTCTTCTCAACCTCAATCTCGAAGAAATCCAGCTGAACAGAAGAGACATGATGCATTCAGAAAGCAGCTACTGGGAGCTATCTCAGAGGTCTTTTCAAGAGGAGCCACCCGAGAGGTCACTCCAGAAGCTAGTACTTCTGATCAAAGCAGGGCTGGTGAGAGTACTTCGAATGGCAACGGAGCTGAGGCCTCTGGATCTGGATCTGGTTGGCAAGAAGGAATTGTCATTGATTCAGAAGATGAAGAAGATGAAGGTGTTGGCGATAAGCTTTCTCAATTCAAATCTCAACGCAGTGCTCCTACTGCGAAGGGAAAAGGAAAGGCCAAGGAGAAAGCTCCTGCCCTTACAAAGGGAAAGGGGAAAGGAAAAGCTAGTGATGCTGGAATCAAGTATACCCCTTTGGAGAAACAGATTCTGGATCTCAAAGCCAAACATCCTGGAGTTCTGTTGATTGTAGAGGTGAGTTGACTTTTTTGGTCAGCAGGATGTGGCAAGAGCTCTGTCCTCCTCACCTGATGTCGACTCTGCTTCGATATGTCTGCTGACAGGTTGGATACAAGTTCAAGTTCTATGGAGATGATGCGAGGATTGCTAGTAGCGAGCTTAACATCGTGAGTCCGATCTACCATTTTCGATGCGTCGCGTCTCCAACTGGAAGGAAGGATCCTAAGAAGGTGGCCATGGAAGACGAAGGTACTGCAGTCAGATCTTTTCTTTACAGAAGCTTGTTCAGTACCAAAGGAACTGCCACCGAGAGAAGACGACTAGGGAACAAACCTCCACCAACCCCTCCTTCTCATTCTCCCCTCACAGATGTGTTTTCCAGACAAGAACTTCATTTCAGCCATGATCCCAGTTCACAGAATTAGTGTTCACGTCAAGAAACTCATATCTCTTGGTCATAAGGTCGGAGTAGTCAGACAACAGGAAACAGCAGCTCTCAAAGCAGCCTCGTCTTCTTCTTCGACACCTTTCGTCAGAGAGCTCTCTGAACTCTACACATCTTCGACCTACGTAGATGATGATCTTACGATTGGGCTAGATGGAGAATTCGGAAACCCAGCTGCTGCGAACAGCTTGGTTGCCTTAACAGAGAAGTTGGGAGGTGGAAGTGGATCCGATGAGATCGTAACGCTAGGACTAGTTTCTTGTGAAACGAGTACTGGATCTGTCGTTTATGATCAATTTACTGATGGGATGATGAGAAGTGTGAGTGTTCCTAGGTTCTAGCTTTGATCTCGAAGAATCTTCTCCATGATTTCTGATTTGACTCCTCCCTTCCCGGTTTATTCACAGGAATTGGAAACCAGACTCGCACATCTACAACCGACAGAACTCCTCCTTCCTAAGAACCTCAGTAAACAGACTGAGAAGCTTCTCAGGTTCTTAGCCGGCGGTAATGGAAACGAGGAATCGACTTCCACCAAGCAAAAAGCCAGTCAAAGTGGTCAAAAGATTAGAATCGAGAGGATCGAAACAGTTCCATCTTACAATGAGGCCCTTTCGAGAGTCACTAAATTCTATGAATCAGAAGAAGAAGGAAGAAATTCTCACTCGATAAATGAGACTGGTGAGAAGGTGTTGGACAAAGGAGACTCACTTTCTTTGGCAATTGCTTTACCTCATCAATGTTTGCAAGCTATGAGTTGTTTGATCACTCACCTCAAGCTCTTTCAATTGTCCTCGATCTTCAAATCTACTTCTAACTTTCAGTCCTTCTCGAAAAAGAATACCATGCTGTTGACTAGTAACACGCTGGCTAATCTCGAGATCTATCACAATTCTGATGACGGAAAGGAGAAAGGAAGTTTGGTTTCTTTAATCGATAAATGCAAGACTGTGATGGGGAAACGACTTCTTAGACGATGGATCGGGAAACCTTTGACAGATTTAGTTTCACTAGAAGAAAGAAGAGATGCATTGGATGAATTGATTAAAAGTAAAGGTGTTTTGAATATGATTCCACAATTGGTCAAAGGTTTACCTGATTTGGAAAAAGGTTTGGCTCGAATCAACTATGGAAGAATCAAACCGAGTGAACTGGCTACTGTCTTACTCTCTTTGAATAGATTGACTACTACACCTGAATTTGAAACTTTCGACAAGGATGGCAATGTGGAAAGCGATTTGCTTAAGGGATGTCTTTCAAGTTTTCCCAAGGCTAGAAAGGTCGCTACTGAGTTTTATAAAGCTATCAATGTTAGTATGGCCAGACAGAACAAGATTGAAGACATGTTTACTGATTCTGAAAAATACAAGAACGTTCAAGAAGTTAGAGAAGTCATTGCAGTGGTCGAACATGAATTGAATGATCATCTGATTGAGGTGAGTTATTTAATGAAGATCAGCCTCGATTTTGAGTTCGACCTCCAACTGAAATTGTCTTCTGGGTCTTTCGCTTCCTCTGCAGCTTCGCAACATGCTGAAACGTCCTAACCTGAAGTACATCGAGAAGTCAGGAATAGCTTATCTCGTCGAAGTCGGAGTAGCCGACGCCAAAAAAATGCCTTCCGATTGGCTCAGAATTAGTGCAACGAAAGATTTTGTCCGCTTCCACACTCCAACTATCATAAAATTGACTAAAGAAAGAGCAAGAGGAGTAGAGACTCTAGCAATCGAAGCCAAGAAAGCCTTTCATTCGTTCCTTCAAGACATCTCAACTCACTACCTAGTTTTACGGAACGTGGTTGCTTCTATCTCAACTCTAGACGCTCTTCTAAGTCTTGCAATAGTGGCTCAATTTCCAGACTATTGCAAGCCAAGCTTCAATGAAGAAGGCAGGATCTCGATCGAAGGAATGAGGCATCCGGTTATTGAGGCTGCGAACGTCGAACCTTACGTTCCGAATGATGTTGAGCTTAGTGGAGAAGTTCAAGGGCTTCTCATCACTGGTTCGAACATGGGCGGAAAAAGCTCTACTGTCAGAACTATTGTGAGTTGAGATCTTGGAGGGAACCCAGGAAGCCAAATGCTGATCTCTTTCATGTCGTTTCTACCTCAGGCTCTTACGATACTTCTCGCTCAGATTGGGTCGTACGTTCCAGCTTCATCAGCCAATCTCATGCTTCATGACTCAATACTCACAAGAATGGGAGCTTCAGATCTCCTATGGAAGGCTAAGAGCACCTTCATGGTGGAAGTAGAAGAAACAGCAGAAATCCTTCAACGAGCCACTTCAAAGAGTCTAGTAATCTTGGATGAGTTAGGTCGAGGTACCAGCTCTTTCGATGGATTATCAATTGCTTATTCAGTTCTTCAACATCTTCTGACAAGAGAACAAGATCGAAGACCGATTCTTTTGTTCATCACTCATTATCTATCTTTAGGAGAAGTAGCTGCAGGTTCAAATGGAAGGTTCAGAAACATGCATATGGGTTATATCGAAGAAGGTGAAGGGGATGAAACTGAGAAAGATTTGACTTTCCTGTACAAGTTGACGGAAGGACTCGCTTCTAAGAGCTTCGGTATTCATTGTGCCAAGCTGGCTGGATTACCGAATGAGCTTTTGAAGGTTGCTCAGGTTAAAGCTGATGAACTGGAGAAGATTAGTCAGGTAAGAGAGAGAAACAGATGGGTTAAGAGAGGGAAAGAAGTGTTGGGGTTGTTTGGAAAAGGAGAGGAAATTGATGAGAAGGATTTGAGGAGGATGAAGGAGTTGGCCGGATTGATTGTAGATGAGGATGGAGATGCAGTTGAAGATGATGCGATGGAGCTCGATTGAAGGAAATGGAAAAAGCTGCAATCCTTTTACTCTCGGCCTTCCCTTATTAGTCGGCTCTCATGTCCTCTAACTTTTTCTCTTCTTCTCAAACAATGAGCGGTTCTTCTTCTCTGAGCACCTGACTTGAATGTCGGCTTCAATCAGCTCTCAAGCTTGTCGACGTTTTTTAGCCATGCTGTTCTTGCGTGTACTGTTTGCGTTCTTAAAAACCCAAGTGTAACTACAAAAGACGAAGCCCAAAGACGAAAGGGAAAGAGAATTAAAGGGAGAACAAAAGGAACCGCAGCGGAAAGAGACAAGTATCAGGAACTCTCAACCTCTTGCAGTTCGCACAACTTCCTCGCATCCCTATACACATTGCATCAACCCTTCTGTATTGAAAATTCTGCTCAATTCTCAGAGAAATACTCCAAAAGCTGTCTAATTTTAACATCAAGTCAATCTGCTGATCTCCAGTAGAATTTGGATACCTGACATTCCATAAACAGGATCTGTAATCATCAGTAAAGGAGTCGTCAAAGTGTACCGCTTCAGTTTCAGGGAAGGGAAATCTAGAATTGGAGGAAAGTTGATGGCAGTAGAAGAATCATCTTTCAGTCCGAAAATCTCTAACTTTGCCAGATTTGGTCCGTGGGATTCTAGAAAGACTGTGATTACGTCGTAGACTTCTATAGCATTCTTTAAATTCCAGATGGACAATTGAGAAAGCTTCGGAGACTCGATGGCTGAGAAGAATTCAAGAATAGGTAATCCAGTGTTATCTGAAAATCAAAGTGATTCTAGGTTTGGAAAGGATTTGGAAATTTCCATATTTATTTACAAAATTGAGTAATCTTCCAGGTTAGCATGTCCGAGATGAATAGTCTTGATGGTTTCTGAGAACTGGAAAATGATGGAATCGAACTTGATTGGGTCTTCATGCATGCACAACAAAGTGAGCTCTTCCAGTTCGTTTCCAATCCACCTCGATAAAGTATCCCATGAGACATGATACCAATTAATCACCAAGTAAAGACTCTTGAGATCTGTGACTCCTTCTAAATTCTCGACGACATCAGAAAAGTACGTGTTAGGATGAAGATGGGTCTCTCCGTTGCAATGTTCTGGTGCGACACTTAAAGAGGTTAGATTTGGGCAGTTCTTGACAAACGCGCTTAGTCTTGTACCACCAGAGTACTCTATTTTCGTGAGATCTAATTTTTAAAGGTTCAATTTGGAATCCATCCATTCTTCCAAAACAGCTCCAGCCGGCACGTCGACGACGTACGAGTCAACGTCGAGGATAAACTTGACCATCTTTTCTCCCACAAAGTCTTTAACGCTATTATTCATCAAGCTTGGGATCTAGCCATCTAGATTCTTAGGAGATTCTAACAGGTGAAACTCTTCGCTGTCCTTTGTGTTATCTGAGATTTGGAAACTTGCGGATTCTGGTCTTTATTCAATTCCAGCTTTCAAAGACACCACAGAAGGAGCAGTAACTGAGATCTTCTCGAGGATTGGAAAGTCTTGCAGTTCGTCCATAAGTGAGCTGACAAAAGTCGGAAAAATGTTATCAACTGCGTGTCTATTTCCTGAACTCTTGTTCCCGTCTACGACCACCTCGATTTCCTTCGGAGAATCGGACTTTACTAAAATTGAGAACAGACTCTCCCAGTAATCTTCTGGAGTGTCTTTATTAGATTTGTGTCTGAGCTCTTGATTCTCTTCATCGTCCGATTCCCAATCTTCTTCTACATCGGAATCTTCATTTTCCGTATCAGAGTCAGAAGGCCAGATATATGATCTACCTTTATAACCATCTTCATAAGCATATGATCCACCTTCAGAACCATCTTCACAAGCATGACACATTTGTTTCGATTGACGCACCTTGACCCAGAAGCGAGTGAGGTTCAGAGATACCTTAATCAGCTTGTGTTGGGACAAGGAAGAGAGACGATAAAAGTTTTCTGCGACCTGCCATGAAGGAAGATCGGCTTTAATGTCTGACGAATCTATCTCATCAAAAAGACGTAGATTGGAATGTAAAGCGTTTCTCCAGGAAGTAGAAACGAAGGTTGAGTGGGCGATGGAAGGAGATGGAAGAAATGAATGAAGATGACCGAAGATTTCTTCTGGCAAGAGGAGAAATGAATCCTCAACCTCCTTAAGCCCAGTTCCTTGCTGATGAGGTGTCTGAAGGTTTTAGATCTTATACATAGAAAGAGAGAGAGAGAGATAGAGAGGGAGAGGGAGGAGAAAAAGATACCGAGTATTAGTGCTTGAATGATTTGGGGACTCAATCGAAAGATATCGAATTTCGCTGACTTACTCTGGTCTGAGTTGGATTTTGTTCTTACAGACTAAGATTTCAAATAGGAAGAGCCAAAGAGAGAAAGACGAGGCAAGTTGAAGATGAGGTTGAATGTTACGGAAGAAGAGAACGTATGAACGTTTTGGGTCGTTTCGCGAAGAAAGTTTCACCTTCCCAACATTCGCCTCCATACAAGAGCATCTTTTATCACCAATCTCGTTTTCGAGCCCTCCCGAAGACACTCTGATTCAAAAAAAGTGATCATCGAGGACATTTCAGTTAGGGTACTGAAGTGTCCAAAGAAGAAGACGTATTGCCTACCATGTATCTACAGACAGATCAGAAGAAGTGAGAAGAAGTGAGGTGCAAGAAAGAGATCCTCAGGTTCTGATTCCGACATTACGGCCTGCCTTGATCTCTCTTTACCTTTCCCCTTGCCTTGTGTGAAGATGCTAATGTCGACAACCAGGTTCCAGGCTTTGGGACAGAAGCGGTACCACAAAATTCAAATGGGGAAGTCCCAGAGTTCTTTGCAGAGCTTGAGTCGTTACGATTAAAGGAAGAAGTAGAAACCTTAGAGAAAGAAGTTGAACCTGAAACGCAATGGGTCATAGTTGGTTCTCATTTAAAGTTGACGTTGAAGATTTCTCTGGTAAATACAGACTTTACGTGGCTTCTTGTTCTTGGCTGCCATCTATCTGCAAGAAGAAAATGCTCCGTTTCCTAGAATGCATCTGAAACGCTTGAGCCTTTTCTCGAGGGCAGGATCAGAAGAAGACGAGCTGAGAGCGGAAGTAGATGATTTTGACAAAGAGAAGGATTAGGAGCTGGAGGTTTGAAGCGCGACAGAGAGTCATGACTTTTTTCTGTGATCTAGAAAGCCTGCAATTCTTTTAGCCTTATAGTTGAAGAGAACTCACAGGAAGTTTCTTTTGAGAAACTGCTTGAGAAGTTGATGATGGTCTTGAGTTTGAATTGAGACCACTTATACCGGGTTCACAAAGAGATTCCTGATTTTGAAGCTGTACCTCTGATCCCAGCAGAGAAAATGAATAGTCTTGGGGTAGATTGGTCTTCTTTCTCTTCATAAAGAAGTGTTCTCAATAAACTTTGACTTTCTTGTTTGTTCTTCCAGACTGACGAAATTCCTTATTTGAGATGTCTAGACCTGTCTAGGGATCAGGTGAACGAGGCTTGGATTTTTTCTCTCTTTGATAATAACCTTCAACTCCCTTGCTATTCTTTCTCTCCTTTTCAACTTTTCTTCTCTTTTATCCGATTCCCATGCTCTCTTATTCGTTCCCTCTTCTTTCTTCCTTGATTCACTTCTCAGTTGATACAGTTCATCTTGAATTGCTTCAATGTCTCTTGCCATACCCTTGATAGTGAATCTCTTGTCTTGAAGGTTTTCGGTAAAGCCTTCAATTTCTTCATCTCTAAGTTCATCCCACCTCTCTTTCTCCTCTAGTTGATCTTCCAATTCCTCAATTTGATCTTCCTTCTCTTCGATTTCTCTCTCTAATTCCTCAACTCTTCCTTCTACTTCGTTTACTTCTTCGTCCAAATAAATTTCTCTATCCACCAAAGCATCCTCAGCTTTCTTCCACTTGGTTTCTAGCTCTCCATGACTTTTCGAAAGTTGCTGATTCTCTTCAGAAGTTGCTTGCTCTCCCTGGTCGTCTCCTTGAGTGAAGCTTCTGCCCTGGCAAGCTTTCGAAGAGCCTCTTTCAGTTGGGCTTCAGGAGCCTTTGAAGACGGATTAGTTTGACTGGTGTTTTGCTCGTTCTCCTTTTTCCCCTTCTTAGAAGCTTCTGCCTTTGATGAGATGGGGGCACTTGATACGTCTTCTTCTTCCTCATGTTTTGCATTCGCTTTTGCGTTGGCGATTCCGAGGGAAGTTTTTGGTTTCTTGACCTTAGATTCTTATGAAGAGGTTGATGACTCGCCCATGCTTTCGTTACTTTCTGTTGAGGGGAGAGAGAGAGTCGGTGAGCATTCTTGAAGAGAAGGAAAGGAGCACTCATGGCTCAACGGAATCTAATCGCGTCGAACACGAAGCAGAAGTACTCTTCAAGCTCTATTGGTTTAGATACCGCTACACATTCCTCCTAGACAGCTCCACCCCGGAAGAGAGACCCACATGCGTCCAAGAAGAAGCACTCGACCTCCTCCTTCTCCTCCTTCTCTTCCTGCTCGTCTTAGAAATGGTTCGATAGCAGCGAAGAAATTGAATTCATTTTCGCATTTACTCCCTTGACTTTTTGACTTCTCGACTTCGCTCCTTCCTAGGCAGAGAGCCTCATTACCTACCCTGACCATCTCATCTCTGTTCTCTCCATTCTATACTCACACGTAAAGGTCTCTCTCCGTTTCTATACGTCTAAACGCTTTCGACTGAATATCCGATGCTGCCAATACCACACGTCTCTAATCAGTGTTTCGAGCTGTGGATCGATCGAGACTGGATATGAATGGGTATCCTATACTCGCTGCCTTTCTACTTTCAGGGTTGAGGGGATGAGGATCAGGATGAGGATCAGGTTTGAAGCTTGTAAAGAATTAAAAGGATTGATGGTTGGTACTGATGATGAGTCCGGAAGGAAGAAATGGAGAAGGCGACATCTTGACACTACTATACCCACACTACCCCGCTCGCCTCGCCTCTAATCGATCCATCCAAGATAAGATGATGAAATCACTCTTTGGCAATGGCAGCAGTAGCAACAACTCGAGCAACAACAACTCATCGATCCGACATCCTCAGCCTGGCCACTCATCATCATCATCATCCTATGGGTATCCCTCATCCCCATCCCCATCCCCATCTACTTCTACATCTCCATCTACTTCTAGTCATCCTCATCCTTCAAGTGTAAGAAATCGAATGAAATCTCTATCAAAATCTTCTAACGATTTATCAAAGTACTCTAAATCGCAAGCCTTATCATCAAGTGATGATTCAAATTATCTCTCTTATCAAAAAGCCAAATCCAAATCAAAGCCAGCCACAAACTACGGAGTAGGTGAAATGCCATCAGGTTCAAATCATTCGAACAACCATGCTACTAGTAGTAGTAGTGGGACTGAAACGACTTCTATTTCAACGGGATTGGTCAATTCTTTGAGGAATAAAGGAAAGAAAGCTATAGAGAGATTCGATTCTGCTTCTGCTTCCTCGAATCAGAATGCTACGATGGATCACCATCATAGAGATGATCATCAGAGTTATCCTACTTTGGTGAATGGAGCTGGAGTGGTTAGAAGAGGTAGTACTGGGAGTAATCTACTTTTGAACAATGCGAGTGCGAGTGCGGGGGATCAACCTGAGGATTGGACTGATAGGTTGAGAGAAGGCAAAGGTACCAGAAGTCCTGTTAGCAGTGAGTGAACTCAAAGATAGAGTCGGAGCTGGGTCAAGGCGAGGGCAAGATAGATAGAACAGTTGGATGGGCTGATTGGGACATCCATTGCTCTTAAAGCTTTCGATCTTTGAGTCAAGAGCAGGAGAGTCAAGGCGTTCTTTGATCGTATTTTCCACATCCAAAAGATCTTACAGGAGAAAACAGAGTCGAAGTGTTGATCCCGTTTGCCCCCCCTTCTCTCTTCTTACCACAGGATCCCACCCTCCCACGTCCTACTCTTCAACCTGGAGAACTCGATCTAATTCCCGAGATGAAGCTTTGAATGGAGCTCCACTAGTGGTTCTGGGTGGAGGTACTGGGACCACCACTTCCAAACCTCGAAGTCGACCTTCAAGTGGAGATAGTTCGAAACTAGTTCCACAACTCCTGGACCTTCGAAGGGAACATGTTGATCCTTCTTCCAGAACTATCAACTCTCCTATTGGAGTAAGCACTCATCCTTCAATTGGTGATGGTACCTTATCTCCTTCAACTTCTACTTCAACTTCCGGAATGAGTAGTCATAGTAACATTCAATCAACAACTTCCAATTCAACTTTACATAGCATTTCAACTTCTCCTTCAACTTTTGGACCTTCAACTTCTAAACTTTCTCCAGAAGTCAGAGGAGCTGGAGGTCCTTCTTCTAGACCTTTGAGCTCAATTAGTTTCACTAGTGAAAACGATAGTCCTGTTGCATCTAATGAACATTTAGCTAGAGCTTTCAAAGAAAGAAACCCCTCAAATTCTGCAACTCATAAATCTAGCTTTTCAACTTTGAAAGGTAGATTTGGAACTTTAACAAAAGGATCTGGAAGTAGTAATGGTACTAGTTCACCTAATGGTAGAACTGAATTCTCAAATCAAACTACTAGAAGCCATCCAAATCCACTACCACCTCCAAGTTCTTATTCCTATTCTCAATCCCCACCCAACCTCAATCCCAATCGAAAAGGGATTTTATCAGCTCCAACTCGAAGTTTAGCAGAACAACTGAATGAATTAGCAGTAGCCAATGGAGATGGTTTATTAAGTGATGAAGAATATCGATTGTTAAGAACTTCTTTATTTGAAAGATTGGAGAAGGGCGAAAAGGAAGTTCCAACTGAATCTGCAATCAAGGGAGGTGGAGGTGGTAGAATCATGGGAAGAGATGACGTTTTCACTAAGGATGCCATTTTAAGAGCGAGACATTCTCATGCAGATCTTTTGGGTGGTAGTTCTAGGAATGATGCATTTGGAGGAGGAGGAGGTGCTTCTTCATTAAGAGATGGTTCTACTAGATCAATGAGATCAAGTACTAGTAACATGGCTAGTCTTTTTAGAAGAGCTACTGGGAAAGTATCTAAATCTTCAGTGGAGGTCGATGATGATGAAGGAGGAAATCAATTTAATGATCCAACTTCTCCTGGAAAAAGACCAAATACTACTGGAAGTCTTCATGGGACTCCTCAAAATTATCAGACAAGATCTAGAACTCCAGGTGGATCTTCTTCTTTTGGTGAGAAGGACTCTTTGAGTGGCAATCAAAAACCTGGATCTTTCACTTCTTCATTTTCAAGATTCAAAAATGGTGAGAGCTCTAAAGCTAAAGCTGAACTTATGGAGAAGCATATTTCAGGTGCTAGAAGTGCTAGAAGTCTTCAAGCTACTATGACAAGTGGAAATTCTGGAAAAGGAAAAACTTCAACAAGTTTACTGTCTGCTAATGGAATGCTTGTTGATCAGAGTATTCCTATCTCTGGAAATGGTGATCCTAGTAGTGCCGAATTGAAAGCTGAAATCGCTATCGTTGAAGCTGAAGGTAAAAGACTTTTGGAGAATTTCGTTGGATTGGAACAAACTGCTATAGGGAAATATAATCTTAGTTTCGATCAATTAAGGAAAGCTTATGAATTTGATGAAACTCAAGTTATAAGTCCAATCAAAAATGATTTCGGAATTGAAGATAAGAAACTCAATAAAAAAAGCTCTTTGGGATTTAGTTTTGGTAGGAAAAGAAATTCTGGTTCTGTTGAAAACGGTAATAAGGATGGCTTAAATAAATTGTTTCTAAATCCTCCTCCAAGTTCTTATAGAGGTTCAATGAATTTAAATTCTCCTGTCGACTCTACTAAATCTCCAACTACTCCATCTTCAATTTCTATTACCTCTACTCATTCTCATGATCCTAGATTCTCAACTTCTCTGAACTTCAAAGAAGACGAAGAAATTGAAACTCAAATTTCAAACTTGAAACTGGAGTTGAAAGAGATTTCGAAAAGGAAAGAAGAAATGTCTAGAAGGTATGAGGAGAGATTGGGATTGTTGAGAAGTAAGTTGAGGAGTGCTAGTATTAAGGAATCAGTCAGAAATCGTTAGGACTCGAAAAGAAAAGTGGTTTCAAAGGCTCGGAAATCTAATTCAGCTCGTCAACTTTGACTTGTTGCAATCGCACCCCATATGTCGTTGTTGTATTCGCTTTCGCATTAGTGGTCCCTCCTCCTCCTCCTCCTTCCCTTCTTCTCATTCCTATTTTCTCTGCGATCTTAAGAAGTTTTTGTCAGACCAGTCCCTCGTCTTGGTCCACTACTCTTCACGCTATGCTCTTCTCCTTCCGCCTCCGCCATCCCTTCCCTACTTTGTTCTCTTCTGCTTCTCTATTCCCCTTCCGTTTCCGCTTTCTCAACTTCTCCTTCCGTATCCACTCTCATCTCGCGCCATCCAACCCATCCCTTCCTTCCCTTCCCTTCCCTCCCCCTTTTTGTATTTGGTCTCACTCGAGCTACACTGTAACATTTCTCTCCTCAGAGTTCTCATGCTTAAAACTTTCTTTGATACCCTCATAAATTCAAATACTTCTATCTTGTACATAAAAGGGAAAAATCAGGCAGATTCCAAAGATGGAAGTGTCGATGCCGGAAACGTGTTGCCGTCAGACAAATACGCTAGCAGAGTAGCAGCTGCCCCTTTCCCTTCCTTTCCTCCATCTTTCTTTTCCCTTCTTCCAACAGACTCTTACTTTTTAACGACCCTTTTAACGAACAAGTTTTCTATCACAGAATTCTATTAACTTTCACGAAACCCAGATCAATCTTAACGAAGCCTCCCAACTTGAATTCTTTAATCCCTCAACCTCTCAAACCCCCCAAGTCTCAATCTAACCAAGCTCTTCTCTCTCACTTCAACAAATCAATGTAAGTGTTCTCAATCCGTACAACCCATCCCACTCACTAACTCATCGACCCTTCTCCCTCCACAGAATGGGTTGCGTATTTTCATGTCTAGCCGGTTCCTTCATGGTTTTAGGAGAAGTTTTGGAGAACGTCTTCCTAGCCGTTGGTGAAATCGCTTCAGTCTTAGTTAGAGGTATCTTTGCAATCCTAGTTGGTCTATGTGACATTCTAGCCGCAATCTCTTGTTGTTGGAGAGTCCCTTTCTCTCAAAGACCAGATAGAGAGACCTATACCTATGACACTTTGAACAAGAGAGTTGGCGGAAGACATGGAAACAGAAGTTTGTTCACTGCTCAGGGAAGGATGGAGAAGAAACAGGAGAAGGAAAACAGAAAGAAGGAGAGAGAGTTCAAGGCGTGAGTAGATTAGAGGTGGTGAGGGTCAGAGAGTGAACTCGGAGAGAGCAACGAAGAGATCAAAAAGCCTCTGATGGATAGGATAAGATTCTTAGAAGAATTTCAGAACTATCAGAAAAGATCTTTGGTCAACCATCGTCCAGAAAGAAGCGATCCAACTCGTCCTCTCCACTTGAGAAGCTGCGACCCTCCTTTCCCCTTCTCTTCACTCCCATCTTTCTGACTTGTTCTCACTTTTCCTTCTCCACTTATCTCTCTCATACACTCTCAGCGCCCAAGAAGCAGCCGACAAATCAGTAGACTCAACCACTCCAGTCGTAGAAGAAGCTAAAGTCGAAGAACCAGCCCCTGCTCCAGCAGACCCTTCCACTTCCACCGGTTGGGGGTTCTGGAAATCTTCAAGCACACCAGCCACATCCGCTCCAGCTGAAACTTCAGCCCCAGTCGTTGCTGAGAAGTAAACCGACCAGGCCATGGCTAAAACGAGCTCCGTCTCTCCCTGAACCCTTCTCTTTACGACCTTCAATGATGCCCCCCCTATCCCTTCCCGTTTACGACCTTGTACAAAGCTAATGACATTTTCCTCCTTCTGTTGAACCTTTGGATATCCCATTTTGAACCTTCTTGATTCCGCTTGTTGCACTGTCTCCTCTTTTTTGTATCCGGACTCTTCTAACGTCCTCTTTTCTACCTTAATCTGATATTCTTTCTAATTTCTCAATCACATTCAACTCTTGCAAAGTTTGATTCTTAGGTGATTACATCCTGTCCAAAGACTTCTTCAGAAAAAGATCCACTACAACGTTTGCTCTCTCTGTTTCTCTCTCCCACCACGCATCACCCTCTTCTTCCTTGGATCTTCCCCCTCGCTTCCAGGATGTTATTCTGCCCAACCTGCTCAAACCTTCTACTTCTAGGGACGGATGAATCTTCAGCAAATCAATGGGCCTGTCCAACCTGTCCGTATCAATTCCCAATTCAAAAGCAAATGTCAACCAGGTTGAAACTCAAGAGGAAACAGATAGATGACGTCATGGGAGGAGAAGATTCTTGGAAAAATGTCGATTCTACAGAAGCCAATTGTCCAAAATGTGATGAGAGGAAAGCTTTCTTCATGCAATTGCAAATTCGAAGCGCTGATGAACCTAGTGAGTTTAGAAGAGGTGAAGAAGAGGCAGGATGTAGTCAGGAGAGATGGACGAGAGAGTATTTGGAGTGAATTGGAAGTAGGGATAGATGATAGCCATTGGCAGAGAGCAAATGAAACGGAGAGAGGGAGAGAGAGAGGGTTAAACAAGTTTTGGATTGGGAGAAGAGGCCAGAAGGAAGTCCAACAGGAAGATGAGAGGTCCTACTTAGATTGACAATATGACTTTCTCCAAGCCAATGTCATAGAGAAGAAAAGGCCGAAATGGCAGCTTATGTTACATTCTAGTGGGGCTCGAGGGAAGGGCTGAATGACTTTGGTCCACCACTCTCTCTGCATGAGACACACAAGATCCAGACAAAATTTAGGATCGCTTCAGGGTACTGATGTTGGTGGACACAGCTACGAGAAAGAGATAAGGGGGGGATGGACTCCCCTCTTCCAGGGATTCCATAATTTTCTTAACTCTTCATTTTCGACACCAAAGACGGATTATCAAGCAAACAGACTTGGTATACCAAGCTACTATTCTGCTTTGATTGACCCTCCAGAGCTCACAAGAAGGATCTGCGACGAGAAACTGACTTCTCTCTTCCAATCTTGCGCCTTCTTCTCTTCCTTTCTTCTGTCTCTCAGTGACCACCTTCTATCGATGTTGCAACACAAAATGTGCTCATCAATGGAAAGAAAATTAGAAGAGTCTATAGCAATCAACAGCTCCTCTCTCCCGTTTCAGCGTTTCCTGTTCCTCAGTTTCCTTCAACTGCATTTGTACCATCAATCAATCAATTCAACCGAAAATTGCTTTCGATCCTCCTTTCCTTGGAAACAATCAAGAGAATGAGTTCTTTCAGTCAGCGCACGAGATCTCAGTCCATTTTTTCATAGAAATGGATTTTTATTCACAAGTTTGAACATATCGCACGCATACAGAGATGGGAAAATAAGAGAATATCATGGAGAGAGGATGAAGCCGAAGACCAAGGGAGAAAGGCTTTAAGATCAAGCTATAAAGTAGAAGTAGAAAGAGCGAAAAAGCGTTTAATGAAAGTGAAGGGAGAGATATATAGAATGAGGTAAGTTCAGGAAGCACGAGTCAATAAGGAAACAGAAAGTTTGGGAAAGAGGTTCTTCGAATACGAAAGAAAATTTTGGGGGTTTCGGTCAATGGATCTGAGACTTGGGGTAAAAGAAAGTGTGGTAAGGGATGAATCCTATGAGAGAGAGAGAGGGGGGGGGGAGGCGTGAGGAGTGAAGTCGTAATACAGTGGGAAGTTGAGCCTATAAATCAAATTTGCCAATCTTGGAGGACTTGAAGAGGTTGAAGATTAAGCTCCAGCGGTGAAAGAAGCAAAGGCAGCAGATAGGGCGGTGTAAGCGGACCCGTTATCGTAGGTGAAATGAAGAGCTTCGGTATCAGACCTAGTAGTCCAAGCTTTTTGATCCCTCAAGACCATAGCCTGTTGAGCTCCGAAGTTTCTTTGATCCCTGTCGAAAGCGGTCTTGCTCTGTTCAAGACCATCCGTCAAGATATCAAGATCCTCGATGATCGCAGCCAAACTCTCGATGGTACGAAGATTGAGAGCTTCGCGTTGCTTTCGAGGACCTCCACTGCCTAGTCTTCCTTGTAAAGTCATCGAATTTCGACGAGAGGAAGCTGCAGAAGAAGGATCGGAGGAGTTTGAAGGAAGGACTGGAGCTGGAATCGATTGAACCACTGTGTCGACGATTCGACGAGTCTCGGTTAGGATCTTTAGAGCTTGGGCGTGATTCTTTCTTGAGACCAAAAGGAGACTACGAGTCATCATGTCTGAAACGAGGATTTGGAGTCTCCTTCTCGTGACGACCGGATCGGCCAGCATGGCAGCCTGTCCTGGAGCACCTTCCGAGATTGGATCGTTCGAGACAGGATCCACTTCCATTGTCAAGATCGACGGATTGCTCATCCTAGAGACAGAGATTCCAGTTGCTGCGTCTCTGTATCCGGCATCGATCTCGAAGACCGCCACTTCTTCGATCATCTGTTCGAAGCCGTTTCCTTCGAAAGGCTCGGTATCGGCTAGGTTGAGGTTCTGAAGTCCAAGTCGCTGCATGAAGTCATCAGTTGCGCTGCCTTGTTCGATACCTCCTCCTCCCGGTTGAGGTTTGGATCCAGCCGGTCGACCATTGGCTCTCTCGGAAGGCAGAGGAGCGAGAGCGTTGAAGTCGAGTTCAAGCTCAACGAAGAGCTCCTTAGTCTCACCGAACCTGGTCTCTCCGAGCTCGATATCGACGTCCTTGCCTGTCGCAGATACGATGGCGCCCATCGGACCAGCTACCTTGCGAACACGGAAGTGGTTGTCGGAGGGAACTGAGATGTGGATCTTGACGTCAGTCAAAGCAACCGACATGAGAGAACCCATGCATCCTGCTAAGCATTCACGGAGCTCGTACCATTCTTTGACGAATCTGTGATGAGAGAAGAGAGGGTAGAGAAGAGAGGAAGGAAGAGAGAGATTAGAAACAGTCCGAGAGAGGAAAGAAGAACACTTCGAAGATACTCACGTATAGCTTCCTTTGGTGTGATTGGAGATCAACCATAAAGAGCTTGGATCATGACTCTTTCCATAACCAAAACAGTGGACTGGAACGTTTGCAGCTTCAGCTCGAGCCATGACCAGATCCATTTGACCTCTTCTTGGACCATCTGCAGTGTCGTTCACCAAGAGCATTCCAGTGATTGGATTCTTGCTCTTGCGTTGAAGAACGATGTCCAATCCGACGTTCACGGCTGTGACAGTGTCGGTTCGGTCGCTGGCTCCTCCCAGCTTTGCGAGATCTTCACGGAAAGGATTTTCAGAGACACCATCCCAAGGCTTTCCGATTCCCTCGATGAAATCTCTCAGCTTGTTCCTGCTGTGCTGTTTCGAAGGGTTGAGTAGAGCCGTCCTTCGAACTTCTCCGTCCACTCCTACTGAGTAAGCGATGAGAGCGACCCTGTCCCTTGGTCCCATGTGAGAAACGACAAACTCCAAGCTTGAGCGAATCAATCTGAGTTTGAGAGCAGCTGAAGAGGAGACTGAAGAGCCAGTGTTCCCAGGGACGTTGCTGTTTCCCAGATTGGCCTGTTGGATGACAGACGGAACCGAGATCATGAGGACCAGATCGATAGGAGTGTGAGGTAGCAACTCTGGAGGAGCTTTGGAAGGATCGTATCCACCTGAAGCTGACCATTGCTGATGAAGTGGCACTTGAGCTTGAACTTGAGGAGCCTGTCCGAGAATCTTCTGCTTTGCCAGATTGACATTACGCTTGGCGATAGAGGCTGCAGGAGAAGGTGGTGCGGTGGAAGGAGCGGGAGGAGGTGGTGGAACAGATCCAGACTTGCCGCTTTGAACAGAAGCTCCGCTTGCGCTCCTCAAAGGTCTAGAAGTCGAGGGCGGTTGAGCAGCTTGAGGAGGTAGAGGTGGGATTGCTTGGCTGGGACCTTTGCTACCATCGTTAGAGGAGTCAACGGTGCTGCTGAGATCGGTATGAGATGTTCCAGTCGTAGGTCGATCGGCACGGACAGAGTCGTTGGTAGACGTAGCAGAGTTGGCAGAGTTTCCAGAGACGCTGGCGCTGACAGCTTGCTTGGCCAATTGACTAGCTTTCCTCTGATCTTTCTTTGCTTGAACCAGCTCCGACATCTTGGTTTGCCAGGTTTCGAGTTCCGACCTTTCCTTGAAACGAAGAACGAAGTGATCTAGACTGTCGTCGTCCATCTTGATACTGAGACTCAGCTCTCCGGCCACGCTAGAATCCATGATTCTCCTGATGTGTCTGAGATAGATTCTACCTTTCAGCTTGAGAGCAGGTTTGGGACCAGAATTAGCATTGGTATCTTGCATGGCAGTGCTGCTTCCACTGGTTCCAGAGACCGTACTTCCAGTGATGAAGCGAGCCAGTCCTCTCTTCTTCTCCTCGGTGACACAGAGAAGGGCCTCTCTGAAAAGGTAGACGTAGAACTCTCTGACGACCGTGTCTTGACGAACCGATAAGAAATCGTAAAGAATGAGAGGTCCAAAGTGATCCATGGCGTGTCCTTTCCAATCAGACACCCTAGCCTTGAGATCGTCCATGATGGATTGGAAAGGTCCTTGAGGTTTGGAAGCGGCAGGAGTGGCACCGAAAGAGAATCCAGCGTCTTCAGGGTCGACAGGAGAAGAGCTGCGTTCAGCTGAACGCAGCTCTTCTCCAGCTCCAGCCTCTTTTGGAAGAGGACCACTCTCGTCGACTCCTTCGCTTTCTTCTCGAGCGTGCGAGACCAGACCTTGCTGCTGCTGATTCTGTTGATCTTGCTGCTGCTGTTCTCTCTGACTCCTCTCTGACTCCTCTCTTTCTCTTTCCTGTTCCTCAGCCATCTGCTGCTGTCTGAGTTCCTCCTCCTTCTGCTCAGCTAGCTCGTTCTCCTCCTGATCCGGAATCGTTCCTAAATGATGACTGACGGCATTGAGATCGTTCTCGTAGTCAGGCTCATCAGAGCGAAGAAGAGGTGGAGGTCTTCGACTAGGAATCTCGATCGAGACGACACAGACAACGTTCTGTTTTCCGTTTTGACCAGTTTTGTCCTTGCGATAGATGGTTCCATACTCTGGACGAGCTTTGATGACTGGTCTAACGATGTTAAGATGAGATCTACTCTGAGGGTTCGGAGATTCACTTGGAGTGAGAGAGCTGAGACTAGGAGCTTTGTTGCCTTCGCTGAACTCGTCGTCGCTTTGAAGAGGTCCATCTTGAAAGTTTGAAGGTCCATCGTTTGGGAAAGGACCATCTTCAGAACCCATACCAGTGAGCTCTAGAAAGGGGTGAAGATGAAGGGAGGTAAAGGAAGATGAGAAGGCGGGACTCGGCTGGGGAAGTCGTTCAGAGACGTTTATCAAGGCCTACTCACTGTTGTGTCTCCTTCCTTCGCTATCGCCGAGAATGATAGCTCTCCTGCAGACCCCACACATCCCAGGAGCACTCGACTGATCTCCGTGTCCACCTTTCGCCTGAGCGACTCTGACAGCCTCTGGAGGACCATAAACGGCAGTGAAGCAAGCGTTGTGAAGAGCATGTCCACACACCGGCATGACGTGAGGCCTCTCTCCCGATAGACGATAAGAGAGAGGTTCCAGGCAGACGGGGCAAGAAGCGCTGTCCATTTGAGCTTTGCTCTGGGTAGATTTGCTCTGACCTCCAGAGCCAGATCTTCCTTGAGATTGCGAGAAGTTGTGATGTTGAGATGGCGACGGAGGGAGAGTAGAGAAAGGAGCTGAAGGTGAGGGAGGTCCATTTCCATTCGGGTTGGTCCTAGGATCGGACCTCGAAGGAGATATCGTTCTGGAACGATCAGTAGGAGACTGAGCTGTTGAGGATTGATGAGAATGGTGAACGCCACTTCTTGAAGTACCAGAAGGCCCAGCCATCGCTGAGGTAGAAGTACTAGCCTTGGATGAGTAGGAAGGTCCTGCGCCATTTCCTCCAGCTTGATGAGGTACGTCTTCACCCATCATCCTTTCTAGCTTCGATCTGCCTCCTGGCATCGATCCTTGAGCGTTCTCCAACCCAAGTCCTTGAGACTTGGATCCACCGTTCGGGAATCCATGAATCGAATTGGAGGGAGAATCGGCTTTCTCTTTTCCTTTGTCTCTATCGCCACTACTGTTGGAGTGAGAAGAACTCTTGTCCTTTCCGGTCTTTGGTCTTGGAGGTCCCATCAGGATGTCCAAGCCGCTCATGATTCTAGCTTCATGTTCCTTCCTTTTCTTCTCCTTGTCAGCAGCAGTCTCTTCTAAAGATTGGTTCCCTTTGGATTTCGAAGAGGATCCGAATGGCATCTTCCAGCCTCCGGAAGAATTGGAGCTCTCTCCTTCTTTTCCCTTCGCCATTTCCAAATTGGGTTGACTATTTCCTCTGTTCCAAGGCTCTGGAGTAGTTGAAGGAGTTGCAAATTGAGCTCTAGAAGGTGAAGAAGCTGAAGAAGAGATAGAGGATTGCTGTTGAAGTTCGTAATCCGGTATTGGACTTCTCTCCTTGTTTCTAGATACTGATCTTGGAGGTTCCAAATGAGAACTTTGAGAACTTGAGTCGTAACGTTCCTTGTTCTCCAAACTGTGGTTGCTGTGACTTGCAGCGCCCTTGTCCTTGTTGTGATTTCCAGGTCCACTTTTCAGAGAAGAGAGATCTGTTTCACCAGAAAGAACTGAGTTCCTAGAGCCGTTTCTTCTCAAGAGACTTGAGTTGAATCTCTTTAGGCTATTCTGAAATCCAGATGAGGAGGAAGAGGAATGGGTGGTTTGATACGAGTTGGTTTGATGTTGATGATCCGAAGTTGATCCTGTAGAAGCACTCCAAGTACGTTGTCTGTTAGGTTCTCGACCTGATGAAAGACGAGGGGGAATTCCAGGTGAAGAGGCGGAACCTTCTATTCCCGATCTGGACGAATTGGTAGATGCGAGTCTCTGCTGAAAAGGTCTTGTCCAACTGTTGTCGCCGAGAGGGATCGAATTGGGATAGCTTGGTATCGATGTCGAGTGCGAAGAACTTGGAGTTGTCAGTCCACTTGCTAAGACTTCCTTCCAACTAGCTTGTGATGTGAAGGATCCTTGACTTTTGGGAGGAGGAGCTGGAGGAGGATTGAAGTGTCTAGTCTCTGATTCCGAATTGATTGAGGAGTTAGAGGTTCCTCTTTTCAGGATACGTAAGAGCTTACTCTTGGCAGTAGAAGGATTGCTGAAACTATTGTTCTTGCTTCTGCTTCCTTGACGAGAAGACTGGGCTTCTGCCTCTTCGGTTTGAAGGGCGGGGCGTTGCTTTGAAGAGTCTGTGAAAGACGAGGTCGGTGCACTATTCATAAAAAGTGGAAAGGTAGAAAGTGAAAGATTTGAAAGAAGAGCTTGAGATGGGATTGATCAACGATTATCGCTTTTGAAGGAATAAAGAATGAGATGATGAAAGTTAGAAAAGAAGATCGAAAGTCAAGTAAGTCATGCTCGTCGGCCTTGCCCTTCCCCCCTTCACGAATCCCGGTGGAGTCTGCAGAACCTCCCTTTCCACGATGTTTGAGTCACTCACCTTTCAAATGAAGCTAATATCGTCCAACTGTGAAATGTTAAATGAAAGTGGGAAGCCGAGGTTTCGTTGGAGAGTTCGAGCAGAGGATGATGGGAAGGGGAGTATTGGAGAGAATATGATGTTCAATATGAGTGGCCTGTTCCAATTTGATGTGTCAGAGAGGACGAAGGGATTATCAACGAGAGAGAGAGAGAAAGACTTGACTATAGAGACTTGACTAGCGGTAGAGGTTGTAGTTGTAGAGAGGAGGAAGGAAAGAATCTCCAATCTACCTCCTCTCCTATTTAAAGAGTGTCTGAAAGCATAGCTCTTGATATGTTTCCGATCCCAATCGATCTCTGTGAGTAGGACTCGACATGAAAAGAGAGAGCGAAAGACCCTAGTGATTTTGCCTTCTGCCTCTAATCGAGGCCAATGCGCTACACCCAAGATGTGAGAAGAGATTGCTCGGCATCCCGACCGATGCAAAGCTATGCCTCCACCTACTTTGCTACCAAATTTTTACAGCGAATGCGGCATAGAAGGAAGAGAAAGCAGTGAGAGAATGGGGGCTGGGACGAGGGTAGGACACCCTGTGTGCAAGCTCTTTCTTTTTCTCAGCTTCCAAACCTTGATCACCCCCCTCTTCCAATTCCTAACACTTTTTATGAGAGCTTTGAACAATACTCAGATCATTCAGGCGAGGATAGTAACGTTCAGCTTGCTAGAGCTTGCTTCTCTTTCCCTCTGCTACTCCTTTACACCCCCCATGACATCTTGATCCTCAACTGCTCCCTGAATCAGGACTCACCAATTCCAGCAAAAACAACTCTCTCTCTTTCTCTCTCTCTCTCTCTCTCTCTCGGAAATTCTTTCCCCCTTCTTCCCTATCCCAATCTAGCTTGTTCCCGAAGCCTTCGGTCTCTGATCGCTGATCTTTCTTGCAAGAACGCAATCGATTAAGCTTCTTTCTCTCTTCCCTTGGATGGTGATCGGAGTGATCGGAAGAAACTTGAGGGTCGGAGGAGGTTGATCTCTCGATGTGAAATTCGGGAGAATGTATAGGGAGAAGAAGAATGGAAAAGGAAGGAGGATGAGAGGAGAGAGGTGGTGGGTGAGAAGGACAAAATACCGTTAAGTCTTGATCTCGCTCCGAAACCTCATTTCTCTTCCCATCGATTCTAGCTATGCAGTCTCAACTTTAAATGGTAGTCTTTGAAGCTCTTATCAATCATCCTATTCTACTCTGGAGTAGTCAAATCAGAGAGGAGAAGAGCTAGATGTTGAGTCTTTGTTCCAGCCGTCCCTTTCGGATGTCTTTCTACTCTTTCCAACATTGAAGTTCGCAGTTTGATGAACAAAATAGAACAGATCGAATGAAGAAAAGACGAATATGGATTCAAGGGACAGGAAGTGATTAAGTAGTACAGAGCAGATGATAACAGAAAGCAAAAGATGAGATTAAAATGAAGCAAAGAAAAAGAAAAGATTAACGAAATGCAGAAAGAGATTGTCGGAACGAAAGCGAGATTAGGACACCTAAATTGAAAAATGAGAGCCAAAATGAGAGCCAATAAGGTCTTCAGTCCAACACTGATTGACCTCACTCTTTTGAAATGACCCTTCGATTTCAACAGTCTCGGATGAAAGTGAAGATGGAGAAATCCAAAGAGATCTTTCGAAACCTTGAAATCGAATTTTTAAATGAGTGAATTGACTTGAAGTTGGATTGGGATTGAGAGAATTGTAGAAGATAGATTTGTAAAGATGAAGATCGGAAGTTGGAGATGAACTTGAGATTTGCTGATTTGAATGCAATAATACATGAAGAGATTTTAGATTTGAAGGAGAAGATGAGAGATTAGATTGTTCGATTAGACGGTTCGTTGATTGTAGAAGGGAGGGAAGATATTGAGATGGCTTGAGTGTAGAAAGTGGTGGATTGTCGACGTTTATCGAACTTGAAGGAAGGCTTGGATTCTTGAGCATAACCAAGCCCAATTCGATCAGCGATGGAAACAAAGTCATGAGGTGACCAATCTGGAGGATCGTTTCTTGAAGAGTAGTCGACTGATCTAAAACAATTTGAATGCACGTCAGCAGCGGTGGCGGCTGAGTTGCATTGGCCAAAAGATCTGATGAGGTTTCTAAATCAATCCCAACCCTGAGAATCTTGAGATTTGTTAGATATGTTGCTAGCTGAGTGAAAGTAAAAAGATCAGACAGTTCCAAAGCTTCTAGATTTGCCACTGCGTCAACTGCTAATCTCTCGATTACATCTTCCCCATCTTGACCCAACCTAAGTCTAGTCAAACTGGTTTGATGTCTGTTAATGAAGTCTCGAATGAAGGAATGTGAAATGTGACTAGATGGAAATTGTAAGTCTAAAGAAGATAGCTTTGTATGACAACTTTCCAGCTTCAATCCCGAGAGGTCAAATGAACCCTGGGTTGCAAAGTGAATCTTTAATTCTCTCAATCCTTTTAGATTCTTCAAAGTGTTCTCAAGTTCCGATCCTCCCCAATCTTCAGGCGGATTTAAATGTAGTCTCAGCTTGACGAGGTTAGGGAATTTAGTGAACTGAAAGATTTTCCAACACTTAAGATTGTCCTCCCCCAATGTCAGAATCAAGCTTTCCAAAGTACTTGAAAGATGTATAGCTAAACTCTTCCACGCTTCTCGAGATAAGGATATGATAGGATTGAAGTCATGTTTGTTTGAATTTGAAGCCCAAGAGAAGGATTTAATACCACCTCCACTCTTTGATCTGCATTTGGAAACAAAGGAATGTTTTGACCTCTTTCGATTCGCTCGACCTATTCTCTCAAAGATTTTCATGAGTTGAATTGAAAATTCTTTGGACCTTGAAGTGAAATCTAGAAATTGAAAAATGGATTCATCTGCATCTAGAAGTTGGATTGATTTGCAATGTTTGATTGCGTTGCTGGGCTTGGAAATGAGAGCATTGAGAGATGAGAGATTAGAGACTTGAATGGAGATGTGATCTAAGAGAGTGCAATTGAGATGTAATTGAGTCGTTCTTGAAAGTTGAGAGAACGAAGATTGAGTTGAAAGATTGAAAGTTGAAATTTGAAGTGAAATTTGCAGAAGCATCTCTGGAATATCAAAGGGAGAGAAAGAGGGAGAGGGAGAAGGAGATTGCGGGGCCGAAAGTCGAGGCATCGGATGGGATGGAGAGGAAAGAAAGGGATAGACAAACGAAAACCTAAAGAAAAAGAGAGAAGAAGGGAAATCAGATTAGATGCGTAATCTAAATCAGTCTCTCTGTTGCAACGGTCTGAGTTTCAACGTCGAGCCAACCTTGTTCTCTCTCCTCTTGACGCCGGCTCTCAATCTTCCTCACCTCACCTCCAGCCTACCCTGCCTATCTATTCTTTCTTCTTTCTTCTTTCTGTTCAAATGGATATTCAGCTCACACGATAAAAGCAAGACTCAATCCTCGACTAAAACAGAGCCAGCCAGTTAATTCAGTCCTCCTCAAGTCAATACCTCAGCTCTCCACCATGCTGGTCCCTCTGATTTTAGGAATATGTTCAATCTTGATCTTATCATTATTAGTAGTCTTTTTTTGTCTCTGGGTAGCATTATATCGAGCTCCAGAGACTACAAGCAGAAGTTCATTAGGAAGATCAGCTGCAGTAGTAGTTCTAGGAGATGTAGGTAGGAGTCCAAGAATGTGCTATCACGTAGAGAGTCTGGCAAATGAAGGTTGGAAAGTAGCTATAGTTGGCTATAAAGGTGAGTGAATTTCTAGAATAGAGAGAGAGAGAGGATCAAGGAGGAAAGGATAAACAAGCAAAAGAGCTCACAGCAGCTTCCCTTCTCCTCCTCGATTGTGATCAATAGGTACTAGACTGCCTTCTCCATTGAGAAGATCTTCAGTCAAAACTCATCATCTACCTTCTCCGCCTAAGTTCATTGGTAGATTGCCAAGAGCTGCTTTCATGATTGTAGCCCCCTTCAAGGTTTTACTTCAAAGTGCTGGTCTCTTTTGGGAACTCGCTGCTTTGGTTCAGCCACCTCCTGAGGTCATTCTGGTTCAAGTGTGTAGAATAATAGTCAGAGTGGATGGCCCAGCAATTTGGTTTCATAGGGATGAGTGACATGGCTCTGGTCAAGAGCTGATACTTCAGCCTGCCTCTCGTAGCTCTTCTTTCGAGCTCGGAAGATGAATGAGAGGGTGCTGCGAAAGAAATTTGAATCTTGCTTGGACATACAATTCAAATCTGCTGTTAGAATGCTCATTCTCTATCTTCTCCTCCCTTCGTCTTTCAGACCCCACCAGCTCTCCCCACTCTCTTCGTAGTCAGACTGGTTTCAATCCTTCTAGGGTCTCGAGTCATAATCGATTGGCATAACTTAGGTTACACAATTCTAGCCTTGAGAATGGGAGACAAATCACCTCTAGTCAGATTAGCAGAATGGTTAGAAAAGAAAACCGGTCAAAGTGCCTTTGCACATCTTTTCGTTACTCATGCAATGATGGCAAGATTAAATCTCAAATGGGAATTGAAAGGAAGGAAGTTAGTCTTACATGATCGACCTCCAACTCATTTCAGAAAGGCAACGATTGAAGAGACTCACAATCTAATGAAGACTCTGGCTTTCAAATTGAAGCCTGATTTAATTTCCGATGGCTTCTTTAAGAAGTTTGAATTACCTAATACGACTCCCTTTACTGGTATTGTACCTTTAAACTCGGTTTGGAATTACAGTTCAGTTGATGGAGGTTCTAGAAGAGATTCAGAGAGTATGGAATTAAGACCTGAGAGTCCTTCAAATCGATATTCACCTAGAAATCCAATTTCCAATCAAGCTGGTCATGGCAATTCCAAATCTGAGCTGGTCAGCATTCTAAGAGATGACAGACCTGCTTTAGTCGTCAGTTCCACAAGTTGGACAGCCGATGAAGATTTCGGACTTCTACTCAGAGCCGCCGGTCTATACGAGAAAAGAGCAAGAGAGGTCAATTCCTCTCCTAGTCGAACCAATTCGAGTCCGGAATATAAAGATCCAAATGATGGAAGGTCTTCAAGAAATTCCTATCGCAATTCTCCTCACATTTCAGCTCCACCTCCATCTTCTTCACCTCCTCCGCCTCCATTCTCGGATTCTCCAACGACGTCAAACAATAGCAACAACCCATTCTCTCATTCACCATCACACTCTTCATCCTCTTCTTTCGGAGGACTGAACGCTTCGGAGGCTCGGGAAAGGCAGGAGAGGAACAAAGGAAGAAGACCTTCACTCGGTGCTTTGAGAACTCCAACTCTCTTACCGAATGAACCTGCATCAAAACTTCCGAAGATGCTCATCATCGTCACTGGAAAGGGAGAGTTGAAGGAAAGGTACGAAAGAGAGATTCAACGATTAGAGATCGAGGAGAAGTGGCAGTGGGTTAGGATAAGAACAGTTTGGTTAGAAAGTGAAGAATACCCGGTCTTATTAGGTTCAGCAGATGTTGGAATCTCTCTCCATACTTCTTCTTCAGGTTTAGATCTTCCTATGAAGGTGGTAGATATGCTAGGATGCTCTTTGCCAGTCTGTGCTCTAGATTTCTCATGTTTGGACGAATTGATTCAAGATGGCAAGAATGGTTTAATCTTCAGAGATGCTGAAGGTCTAGCAAGACAGTTGGAAAGTTTACTAGCGACTCATCCAGAAAGGAATTGGCTAGGGAAGGAAATGAAAGAACCTTTCGATATCTTAGGATGGAATGGAAGTTCAAGTAACAACAATTCACCGAGTGCAAGTCCAAGGCTTAATTCAAGAGATTTAGATTATGGAAACAGTTATTTTTCTCCTAACAGTCCGATCTCCACCACTGCTCCTTTCTCACTGCTCTCAAGTCCCATTCTAAGTCCACAAAAAGACATCTCAAGACCAAGAAATCCAAGTTCAACTTGGAGTGGGAATTGGAAAAAGGTAGTTAGACCACTATTACAAGCTGAAGATGTACCTTCAAGTCCAATGGTCTCTAAATTCCATTCAAACCCTAACTCTCGCCATTCTAGGATCACGAGTGGAACTGCACTTCTTAAGACTTTGGTTTTGGGAGAAAGTTTGGTGGATGAACCTAGGACTAGTGGAGAGATTTTGAACAATTGGAATGAGGATGAAGAGAATGAAGATGGAGATGGAGATGAGAGTAGGGATAGATGGAATTCGGAAACTGCGACTGGTAGAGAGGGTGGTGGAAAATCTACCAAAGTCAAGTTAAGACACAGAAGGAGTATTAAGAGACATGGAACCGGAAGTTCTGTTCCAGAGATCTCGGTCTCACCCGCTGCTGGATGATGGACGATCAAGAAGGCAGCAACCTGAATCGGCCTCGATCTTTCTTCAATCACTTGTATTGCGCATGTGCTGCTCAAGCACTCAAATTCAACTACATGTTCTTCACGTCTACATATCTACAAATGCTACTGGGGGAAGAAGAGGAGGCGTGACTGAGAAGCCACGTGGTGGGTGGTGCGAGGCGAGTAGTCGACGTGTCGATCGATGCGTCGTGCCTCCCTGGGATGGGACGGACATTCTTGCGGCACCTTGCCTCCCTTCCTCTGACTCACTTTGGCAGTACACAGCTTTATCTGTCAACTTAGTGGGTGACAAGTGACGGGCTTGTTCGCGCTAGTGACGTCACAGCTTTCTTGTGCTTGCTCGAAGAAGAAGGGGAAGCAGAAATGGAAGTTCGTTCCACAACCTTTCTCTCAAACAACAACAATAGCAACAACATCAACAACGTCAACAACAACAACACCAACAACATCAACATCAAAAACCGACTTCAATTCAACACAATCTGTCTCGTCCATTCTTTTCTCAGTCTCAGTCTTTCCCTCCCTTGAAGACAGCTGATTCAGGCTCGGTGCTGCAAGTCATTTCAAGCAATCCCATTTCACACTATCCTAGTTACAGCTCTTCTGAATGTACTCTCACTCGAATGCATCCCAGACAAATCTCAGCGATGATCAAGTCTTTGCTGCCAGTCGTCAACCTCACGGCCTAGGGTTCGATGTGGAATCCTTTCAGATGGATCACGAAGGTGAGCTTGAGTTCCCGCAGAACAGTGAAGCCGAATTGGATTGAGATTTTATCCTGGAGAGGATCTTGATGGAAGAAGTATGCTACCTGAAGAAGCGTTAAGGAAAGGAGTCGGCACAACTCCCGGGGCTGCTCATCTCACTCACCATGTCCACTCCTTTCTCTTCCAGCTGACCCGTTCACGGATAGTGGGGAATTGTCTATTCCTTCCCGACCCAGAGAGACTACCATCTCCTTTGACTTCTCAGCTCCCATCTTTCAAATGGAGTGGAAGGAAGAACACACCAACGGGTCTCGAAGAGAGGGGTTGAAAGTCCAAATCGTGAGTAAGAAAGTGGAGCAAGCGATAGTTACTACTTCGTGAATAGAAACTGACTTCGAGACGTTCTTCCCTGCCCCAGCCTATCAAGTCTGCCAAGCAAGAAGAAACAATGAGCCCCACTTCGAGCTCTACTGGCTGGACCTCAGAATCTACCTCAGAGTTGCCAAGCACTCCCATTGGTTTAGGAATTGGTTTCGATTATTTTGGAACTGGTCGAAATAGATCTCAAGCTCTCAAGAGATCTGGGTCTCCTCAGCGTTCAGGTGAGCGCTTTTTTCGCATCTCAACTTCTCAACTTCTCAGTTGATGACCTGCTTTTCTGACTCTAATCTCCTTTCCTTCACTTTAGTCCGAGTTGCTTTTGGCCAAATCAATCAATCACAAAGGACTCAGCGAGAATTCGAGCATCTCCCAACCACAAGATTTGACGATCGAAATTGGAGTCCAGCGTGGGAAGTTAGAAGCCCAACCTTTTCTACTCCTACTCTTCGATCAATCAGACCCCTACCTCAACGATCTCCCTCTTTCGCTTCATCTCCTGCTGGTAGTTCTCCAAGCATCCGCGGAGCTCATCTACCCAGACCGGCAACGACTTTCCATATTCAAGTCGAGCTACCCATCCTACACTTACAGAGACCACTGATGGAACACTTTGGAAACTGGTCCTCCTCCGAACTGAAAGAAAGGAGAAAACACCTCAGGTGCTGGCCCCAAACCGCTTCTTCAAGTAGTTCAGTCGTCGTAGCTTTCGTTCAGAACGTCGCTCCAACCCACTTCAATTTCGACGACAAGGTGATCTCGTTAGTTATGGAACCGGAAACTCAAGAGTGTTTCATGACTTGTGAAGATATCACTCGAATCATTGAGATTTTACTGGGAGGAAAATCCTTGACTGGAAGCGAGACTCAGAGAATTGGGAGAATGATGTTAGGATTCAAACCTCAAATGATTCAGAAATCCATTATTGGGAAAGAAGAACGAACGAGAACTGAAAAAGTGGAGTTTTATGATCTTTTGTCAGGATACGAAAGACCAAAAGTCACTCATATGAAGGAGAAGATTGCCATCATGAAGTGGATCAATGTTCAACCCTTTCTAGAGTTGGTAGTCAAGACGTGGAGAAGTTGAGGTGTCTTGGTTCTGATGTTGACGTTGTCGCTGCTGTGCTTTTGATGGTGTTTTCCTGCTTTTAATACCCCTGTTGTACAAGATGCTGGCCTTACATTTCATCTTGCCTTTCCTTATACCTGTTGCTACGCTACTTTGCTTTTCTGTTGTACTTTCTAACTATCGAAGGGGTGAATCTGTTTGAATTTCAAGTTTGTATATAATGAGCAAAAAAGAATGATAAGGAAATGAAAAGAGATGTGATCTTGGGGATTGAATTTTGGTGAATTGATGGAACAACAACAGACAGAAAACTCGACTTCGGGTATGGTTGAGGGACAAACGATAGAAAGCAACAGAGGGCAGTGCCGGTGACGACAGCAAAAGGAGTACAAGAGATAAAGGATCGGATACGAAAAAAGTGGGGGGATGTGGCTCAAAATGAAGAGAGCTGACATTCCCAAGTCATCCATTCATCATCATCATGTTCTGAAAATGTTGCATGAGATCTGAAAGCTGGTCTATACTGACTCTGAGATTGAGCAGGTGAAGCAGGAGAAGAAGAAGTAGAGGTAATTGAACTGAAAGATTGTTTACGATTGAAATTTGGATCCTCGTATGTCTTACTACGTCTTGGTTGATGAGATGTCAGAGAACTGTCTTCTTGATGTCCGGCATTTGGCATCTCAATGGAAGAATGGGAATGAATGGCTCTTTTATTCGAAGAGGAGAATTGAATTGCGTGGACTAGACCATTCTCTTCGTCTCTTTCTAATCCTCTTCCATACCTCTTCGGAGAATCATGAGATTGGTCGTTCTCTCCGTGATGTTCTTTCAGAGAAACCAGACTTCTTTGAGACACCTCTCTTTCTCTTCTATTCTTTGCTACTCTTCTGTCACGATGATCTTTTTGATTGACTTGATTTATCGACCAATCCGATTGAGGATGGGGTCTCATGTTTGCTCTATCTCTACTCGAACCGGAGGAAGATCCAAAAGAAGATGAAGAGGGAGAATTTGACGACATTAAGTTGATCGAGATTGGAGATGGAAGTGGAATGGAAGGACAAGATGGAGAGTGGTCATTCCAAGAAGGAGAAGTGACTCTCGTTTTGACGGTTTCCTCTGGCGATTTGCTTCTCTTTCTGTTCCAGGATGGCAAAGGAGGGGGAGATAGGTAACCTGAAGGGCTTTTGGGAATCTTCTTCTCCTCTTGGCCGTTTGAGACTAGCTCTTCAGGAGACAGGTTGAAATTGAACGAAAGTAGACTTTGGACGCTGGAAGAGGTTGGAATTGAAGAAGCTTTCGAAGAGAGGTATTGACCAACATATTGAAGCGTACTACTAGCGTTCGAAGTAGCAGTCAAAGGGGGTGTTTCCAAATCTTCGCACGCGATAGGTCTAAATCCTATTTGACTGGTTTTGAAGTGAGTGGCTTGCTCGTGGGTGTCGATAGAGAGAGGAGCTAATGGCGAGATCGGCGAAGGAAGTAGCTCCTCGTGAGAGTAGACCCTCAGAGAAGGTTGACCAAGATCTGTATTCAATGTGAGAGGTTCACCTGCTTGATCTCTCCATCTTGCCGGAGTTGAAGCAATTCTGCTTGGCCAAGCTTGACTTCCACCACTCAGAGTACTGCCGGAGTTGAGAATGGACCTGAATCCAGCTAATCCGCTACTGATGGTGTGGCTCTTCTTCAATATACCTCCAATCGTGAGAGGCTCATCCTCTTGATCCTCCTCTCCATTCCTTCCTCCACGTTGATAGATCGGCGAAGTAGGCGGGCTCAAAGGAGGGAGCGTTGAGCGGCTTCTGAGCAGACTAGTGGAAGCTGAATTTGACCTTTTGAGAGACTCTCTGTCCAGCCTGTTTGGAGAACTGGAGGAGGGTGGGAGGGGCTCTCTGAACTCTCTTGGCTTTGTTGCATAAGAGTAGGAGCTCCTAGAGAAGTTGGAAGAGCGGGAGGGAGGGATAGCCGAACTACTTGGGGCTGAAGGTGCAATGAAACTGGTACTTCTGTAGCTCTTGATCTTGACCTGTTCGTTTACTTTCCCACTGGATAGTCGAGGTCTAATCTGCGAAGCTGCTTGAGTAGTGGTGCGTTGCCTTTCCTGACTTGCCTCTCTATGCTCAGCCATTTCCTTTTCCCTCTTCAGCTTTGCACTAGCGATTCTCCTTTCTCTGATGGAAATGGTTGAAAGAACTTTTGGTTGGAACTCTTCTCTCATTCCACTGAACTTGCTTTGTTGGCTAAGATGAGCAGAGAGAGAGGGGCTCGGTCTCAAAAGCATCTTCTCACTTTTGGGCTGATGAGTGCTTCCGAAACTGGATCTTCCAAGACTTGCACTCCTTGCATCGACTAGATTTGGATTTGAAGGCAGATTGTAAAGGCTGCCACTTCGATTGGATTCCACTCCGATCTGCTTCCCAAACAACTCTCCTTCGCCATTGAGACCGCTTCTAGGAGAGATCATAGCACTGCTATTCCTACTTTGCGGCTTTTCAACTCCCAAACATGATCCGGTAAGTCTTGCTCTCATTTCGAACCTCATAGCAGGAGCTATTCCGACCAAAGAAGTAACGTCAGAAGTAGTAGCACTTCTTTTATGACGATTCTCGAAGCTATGAGCAGTTGGTAAGCCTGAATTCCCTCTGCTTGAAGGTCTAAAAGAGGGTGAAGGAATGGCTTTATGAGATGTTATCCTGATTGACGGAGAAAGTCTTAAATTTGAATCCCCTCCCATGCTCCAACTTCTCTTCCTGTTTCCATCGTCTCTCTCGGCTTCTTTGACCTTAATTCCGAAACCCTTTCCTTTCATGCTATCGACCCTTCTCCTAGCCGCATCTTCCTTCAAGAAGATATGAGCTTGAGCTATCCTTAATTCTTGTTCAGCTATCGATGAGAATGGGTTTCTGAAAGGAGCCTTAACGTTCAAAGAAGTTGAACTTGAAGAGATACCTTGATTGTCCTTGGAAGTGGAAGGAATGATTGAATGATAAGAAGAAATTGGAGATTGAGTCTTCGAGAAATTTGATACTCCAGTTGCTACAGAAGCTGAAATGCAAGAAGCAGAAGCTCTGGTGATGGAACTAGTGACTGTAGATTTCAGACCAGTAATTGAGATTGTGGAAGGCTTGGAGATAGTTCTCGGTTTTGAAAGGATCGAAGATGAAGATGAGAGAGATCTGGAGGATGATTGAGAAGACCTATAGTGAATTGGCAGAAAAGAAGCGATGCTACAGGATCGACTTCTTCTATGTCTCTTCAGTTCAGATGGAATGGAAGAAGTTGTGGAAGTTGAGGTTGAGTTTGAAGAAATTGAAGTTGATCTTTGAGATTCACCATTCGATTGTTCCTCCTCTATGCACTCTGGAAACCCACAAGTCCTATCAAATAGAAGAGTACTATCCATAACCAGCTTACTAATAGGTCTCAAAGTTTGAAGTACTGGGCCATTGGAGTGTCTTATCTCTGACTGATTTACTCGCAGTTGGTCTAGCTTTTCATCGGCTTCCAAGCCACCGTCTTCCCCCTTTGAAGTTGAGGTTCCTCCGTTCCCAGCTGTGCTAGTTCCAGTCATGAATCCGCCGAGCCATTCACTGGCCATTGAGAGTGGAGAAGTCACGATGAAAGAGACCGGACTTTCGAAAGGTAGAAGACTTGACGAAGAGAAGTAAGAGCTATCAACATCATGTTCAATGACTGTGTACGTGTTTGAGATATCTCTCGATTTTTGATGGATTGTGTGATTGAGGTTGAAAGACTTGGCAGGAGACGAAGGTAGAGATAAGGACATTGGTATCCGTGTTTGTTAGGTCTGGAAGGGAGTGGTCGTTCGACGTTGCCTCCTAGTTTGAATTGTGAGTGGATGAAGTGTTGTTGAGTGATTTACTTTAATCAATAAAATAAGATGCAGAAAAGAACAGAAGATAGATTTAGAAGTCTTGAGGCAGGCTTGTTGAAGCTTGAAAGTTGAAAAATGTTCTCTATCCCCTTGGATTGAAGAAGAGGAAGGAGAAGGAGAGAAGAAAAACAGAAAAGAGTCCCACCAGTAAAACCCAAAGAAAAGAGGCAAAGTAGAAGAAGAAGTAGTTGGAAATGAAGAAGACAAAAGATGTTTGACTTGAAAAGGGATTGAGATCCGGTGAGTGAAGAAGGGGAAGCTACTTCAACCGTCTCCCTTGCAATCCTTTATAAAGGTCCAGTCCCAGGAATAAGGTTTTTGAAAGGAGCTATACTGGTTTGCTTGGCAGGCTTGAAGGGAGAGGGGGAGCTGTCAAGAGATGTTTCATCGAGGAATGCTGGCATGGGCCAGTCCAGATTGGAGCCGGGAAGGGAAATGTCAAAAAGCTAGACTGGCTGACAAAATCCATTCTTGAAGCTGTTGATCCCCTTTTTGCTAAGAACAGCTCGAAAAACGAGAACTTTTGAAGGAGATCTGATGGTGGAAGGAAAGCGTGGAGAAGAGGTGGACTGTGGACAGCTTGAGAAATGAGACTGAGATTGCCTCTCACATCAAGATCGAAGCTAATCGCAACCTTCTACATTTTTCTAACCCTACAAGTAGAGCTTTCTGAACCCTCTACATCTTAGTCAGACAGTATTGCTCCACCATGTCCTCAAGCTCAATCCCATCAGCCTCTACGATTCCATCACTTTCAGCTGAAGAGTTAACACCTCTTTTGACTCTTCTAACTCTTCTACCAACTTCAATCTCGAGTCGATTGTCTCAACAGTCAGCTCAAGCTATATCGGATCTTCCAGTGGACGCTCGACCTAACTCATACGATGGTTTGGTAGACGTAGCAAGGTTCTGTCTAGAAGAGGAGCCAGGTCAAGAGCACTGGGACCTGGACACCAAGCTCAAGCTTCTATCCAGCGTGGCAGAGGAGATCAAGAGTCAGAGCTTAGCTGGAAAGATGCACCAGCTGGGTGAAGATGCGGATGAAGGAGAGTTACAGCGTGAGTACCAGCAGTGGAGGAAGCAGGTGGACGAGCAATGAGATAGGCAGACGTTCTATGCAGCTCCTTTGACAGAGGGATGTTCCATCTGGAATGATTTAAAGAGAGCGGTGGTTCTGATTCTATGGCCCAAACGAGGTCAAGCATAGCAGCTCTTATGCTGAAGCGTCTAATCCCTTGCTTCCCCCATGCAGGTCT
Source organism: Golubevia sp. BC0850 (assembly GCA_012976225.1). Lineage (NCBI taxonomy): Eukaryota > Fungi > Basidiomycota > Exobasidiomycetes > Golubeviales > Golubeviaceae > Golubevia > Golubevia sp. BC0850. The sequence goes on along the minus strand of JAAVVG010000019.1, from coordinate 37,334 downwards.
ATCGCAGCTCTCCTCCCTTTACCAACAGCGGTTCCCATCACTCTCCTACCTTCCTCCAACTACGGACTCATGGAATTCCACACTATATTCAGACCTCTCAAGCATCCTCGGACCAACCATCTCAGCTCTAGCAACCGATAGCAGCACACCAACTCTCCCTACTTCCGATGTCTTATCGCAAAGCAGTCCGGAATACGAAGCGGAAATGGAAAGGAATTTCGAAAGCTTCTGGACGATAGCAGGAGAAAGGGCTTCTAAAATTACATCTGGAGAATTGAGATTCCCTGAACCTGCAGCCACCATCACGACTTCTTCACCAACCTCCGAAACTAAAGCACCTCCTGTTGCAGTCGGTCAAGACGTACCTTTCCTATCTCTAGCCACTTTCAGAATGCTGGTCCTTTCGTCCCCAGTCCTGGAAACCTTCTTCGAAAGAGATCTAGCCTCTTCATTCATCTTAACGGAACCAGAAAGATCTGAAACTGGGGGTGTTTTCGCTTGGCATTCTGCTGCACCAGGTGCTAATCGATTAGTTCCAGGTTCAAAAGAAGCTCTGAATTCTAAAACCTTTTCTTCGGACCTATCTTCAGAATTAGGGGTTGGATCTGGGAATTATGCTTATTCTAAAGATGTGACTCCGGGAGCTAGGGGGAAAGCTTTGGGTTTCCTTGGTGGCCTATTAGGTGAAGAAGGGAAAATGAGGATGAATCAAATAGTAGATAATGTTGGGCAAAGATTACAAACTACGACGGTCGTTGGACCGAAACCTTCTTTTGGGAACAACAAAACCACTTTAGATGGGAATCGAATTGATACGGATGAAATCAAAATGAAAGAAGAAGATGATGCAAGAAGGAATGGAGGGATTTCTGGTTTGACTAGATGGGGATTAGGTGCTAGATTAGCCGACGCTGTTAGAGGTCAAACTGGTACTGCTTCGTCGACCACTTCAAATCCAAATTCACCTGCTCCGAGAGGTAGACCTGCTCAAAGAGTCACAACTCTACAATCTCAAGCTCAAGCTCAAGCTCAAGCTAAAAGGAATTCGCTCAGAGGTTTGGACCTTTCAAGTTCTGGACCAGCTGGCGCGGCCGAAAGTTTGAGAGCTGCTGCTGCTGCTATTCAAGAAAGAAGTCATTTCGTGATCGATGAGCCTTCAGCCGCTGAGGGAGATGTTACTCAAGATGGAGAAGGAGATGAAGTTGAAGATGGTGAAGGTGAAGCTTTGTTGACTGAAGAGAGAGCAGAAGAAAGAGGTGAAATCACTGGGAAGGAAGCTCAGATGGCTAAAGGTGAGTTGAAAAGCAAGTCGACTGCTCGCGTTTCTACCTTAGTGAACGACAAAACCGGTCTGACCAATTTCAACCCCTTTCTGACTTTACCATCAGAACTTCGGACAGCGCCCGCTCAGCGCTAGATCACCTCTAGTCCTACCTTGTAAATTCAGATCCACTTCATACATTCGCCTTTCAATCCAAACGCTCCAATTGAACTTTAATGGATCACTACAGTTCGCGACTATCAAGGAAACCGAATTTTGCCCAGCGTGAAAGACCGCGAGAAGACAAGGGTCAGTCGACTCACATTGGCATTAGAAAGAGAGAAAATGGTAAAGCGTTGATTCGTTAATAAGGAAAGATCTAGACAAATGGCATCCAAAATAAAATGACGAGGTAGGAAGAACGAAAAGAAGAAAACGTGTAACGAAAACTTAATAGGTGACGGAGAAGATCTTGAATGTGTCTTTACTCTTCTTCTTGAGCATAGCTTCCTTTCCTTTAAGAACCAGACTCTTCCCAGTCTTTGATTCCGTGATACTGTAACCCTTTCCGAAAGAGAGATCTTCGAACTTGAAGACGCCAGCTTTGGAAGCGTCAGTAGTGAGAGTCAAGGAAGAAGTGAGATAGTTGGAAGGAGAACCAGCGGTGGAGATGGAGAAAAGCTGGTTCTTAGGAGCATCATCTTGCTTGTGGAGGACAAATCGTTGAGATGCAGCAGAGTGGTCAGAAGTCGACTTGGAAACCGAGAGACTGCTGCCGGAATAACTCAAAGCTGAGGAGGCTGATTCGAACGTCAAATAACGACCTTCAGATGGATTTCCGCGAAGAGCTTATTGGAGAAGGAAGAAGTGAAAGTGGTCAACTTAAGAAGTTGGTGAGATGAAGATGGATGGCAGCGATCATGGACGGACGTACCTTTGAAACCGGTCTCGGTAACCAAGGCGTTGGTCTGGTTTCCGTAAGGGATAGGAGGCTCCTTTCCGCCATACTTGGCAGTACAGATAGCAGCTCCATTGTAATCGCCATTCTTGTCTTGAGAAGCAGCTCTGATTTGAGGCAAAGCTGGAACACTGCTGTCCTTGTTGGCAAAGTCGAACATCTTCGTCAGGTCACTCATTTGCTCACGTCTCCATTGAGTGACCTCTTGAGATAGGAAAGGCTTTCCGACAGCAGCGGCCCACTTCTCTAGGAAAAGGGTCTGAGACTCGTGAGAAGAAGGCTCGGCGAAGACTCCTCCATTACGAGTCCAAGGAGAGACGACTGTCGAGAGGAAGGGAAGGGATGAAAGAAGGGCAAGTTGAGCGTGGAAGAGACAAAACGAAAAAGATTAATGATACAAACCAGTGAAAGGAAGTCTGAAACCTGGTCCAACTGGTTGAACACCCAAATTTGGATTGAAAGGATCGTTCAAGAATTCTCCAGCAGTTCCTGCAGGTGGCAAAGGGCTCATGACATGGTCTCCAAATCCTCCCGTCTGTTTTCAGAGATTGGCGATAGTAGAAGGATAGTTTCAGTCATCACCGAATAGCAAAGTCGAGAGACACCTCTAGGAGAGCTGAACTCTTTTACTCACCTCATCGTAGGAGATCAACAAAGCGGTCTCTTCCCAATTCTTTCCATCGGTGACAGCGTTGACGACTTGTTGTTGAAGCCAGGCTCCATCTAGAGGGCCATAAGGTGGATGCTCACTCAAATCCGCAGGCCCAACGATGTAAGAAACCTCTGGAAGATTTCCGTTTTTAGCATCGTCATAGAACTTCTGAAGACCGACAAAAGCCATTCCTTTGTCCGCCAAAGCAGATCCGTTCTTTGCGTCTTGGTATTTCTCGAAGTGAGCCAAAGCGTTATCACCTAACAGAGTGAGCCAGAAATTTCGAGAGAGAGAGTCAAGAGTCAGAAAGATTGAACGAGAAAACAGAGTTGACTCAGTACCAGATGTGCCTCTTCCAATCCCGACTCACCAAAGTTATCAACGTTTTGGTAGACTTGCCAGGAGATCTTAGCCTCTTCGAAGTATTCCTGAGTAAGGTGAGCGGAATGGGAGGGAAGTCAGCAGGTGAACTTCAGCGAGAATGGAAGCTCTTGCTACTTACAGGAATTGTTTTCCACTTGAATGGGTAGCACGAATGAGTAGAGCCATCTGAGCTGACTTCACAACCATCAGTATCATGATTATCAACGACAGGCTACATTTGGAAACAAATAGAACTTCGAGTCAGCGTTGGAACTTACTGGAGGAATCTCTTCCCCTGTCTTTACCGACTCTAGAGTGAACTACTCACACCGCCTAAGCCTTGCTCGTGCTGAGTGACTCCCAAAGTACCTGAGAACCAAGAAACTCTGTTAGGGTTGGTCGATGCAATGACGGATTCGTGATAACTATCAGAGGTGGCCCATTCTTCAGCTAGAGCGAAGTGAAGCGGAATGTCGTTCTTCTTGTAGTGACCTAAGGAGTAAGGTGTGTTTTCGATAGCCCACTGATTGACCTTTCCGTTAGCGTAAGCGGCATGGTTCTCTTGCCATCCATTTGATCCAGAAAGAGCACATTGATAACGATCGTTAGCATCTCCTCCGGCGTTATTCCAATACCAAGGTAGTAGCGTAGTGACTCCAGAAGGTGGACCTTGACCTGGCTTCATCTTTAGTGCGTCGACTGGACTGTAGAACGATGGTTTCTTGGTGTCGCTTGAGATGACAACGTTCGGGTCTGCGAATCCACGGACACCAGCCATGGTTCCGAAGTAATGGTCGAAGGATCTGTTCTCTTGCATGCTTGAAGAACGAGAAAGAAAGCATGGAAGAGTCAGTAATGAGTCTTGGTTCACTCGAAAGTCAATGAGACTCACAACAAGACGATGTGCTTGATAGCAGCCTGAGAGGAAATGAGTGGTGGCGAATAGGGGTCAGAATCAAGCTCTTCGAGGAATGTTTCCCAAAGAGTCGAACTTACCAAAGAGTCAGTAGCTCGTGGGCTGGTTGGAGGAGCAGCCATAACGCCAGCAATTGTCATGGCGACTGGGGCCAAAGCGAAAAGAACGTTACCGAAAGGCATGAGGAAGGGATGGGAGGGGTACGGGAGAGAGAGAAGTGGGAACTAGGATGGATAGGGACGGAAGAAAGGAGAGAACGACAAATGCTTGGTTTTAAGAACCATCTGATTGGGAGCACGGCAGAGGGTACCGAACATCACGACCCTGAGGACAATGTGGTCCCTAGCGCCGAACGTGTCCAGAGACTCTTTGAACCTTCTCCCCCAGCCACCCCCCTTCCCTCTTTCCTCGAGATTCCGACTCGCTTCCGAAGAGACAAACCAGTTCAGAACAGGAACCGTGACCAGCCGGCGACGTGTTACCGCCGTCGGTTCGTGGGAGACACGTCAAAGACAAATGGGTGGCAACGTTCTCTTCTTCAAAGATGAAAGAAGTCAGAACCACACCCTTTTTCAAGCTTATTCCTTTCGAAGGTTCCAAGATCGCTTTGAAAGGGATCATGAAACCCCGCCCTGTCGGGGATCAAGGGGCTAAACTTGCTGATCTGAGTCCACAGTTTCTTGGAGTGACGAAAGAGAGGATGGAACAACACTATCTGTTGGTTCTCTTTCGTCGCCACGATTCCGACATGTGCTCATCTCCAGCCTCCAGCTCTGAAAGACATGAAAAACTACCAAGCAGATAGAGTTTGTCTGGTTTTAGACACGCAAAAGAAATGAAACGATGACTTCGGAACTTGCCGCCCTCCTTCTCCAACACAACTCCAGAACCTATAGTGATAATCGATAACGCTCTCTAGGAAATCCCTTTCAGAAACGATAACGATAATTTGCCTGCAGATCGTTCGGGAGTTGTCATCGGCTTGTCCAACTGCTGCATTCCCAATCTCAGCCTTCTATCTTCTGGGCCACTCTCTCGCTGGGACCGGAGAAACAGGTTTCAAAATCCAAATCTGAACCCCCAATTCAAAGCGAGATTCTTTCTTGAATTTCTTCTTTGTTTCGAATCTGCCTCTGTCAGAATATTTCAATCGAGGTTGAAGCTGTGAACGTAACTACCTATTCTTCGATGGAAGTCGAGCTTCTTTTCAATCGCAAAGAGTTGATAGACACTGGTGTTTTGCGTGTAGGCATAGAAAGTTAAGTGTTGTACACATAAAAAGGCTCACTGACTCGCTTACTGTTCATTGGTATCTCAGATTTTTGACGACCGGCCAACTTCTCTGATGAAATCCTCTCACATTGAATGGAGTTTCACATTCTTGTTCAATCCCAGATTCGGTCTCTGTTTTCGAAGTAATGGAAAGAAGGAGTTGATTTAAAATGAAGATTACCTTGACTCTGTGAAGATAGAACTCACCAGCTTTGACGACCAAATGAAAGCTGCCACTTCCCGCTTCTCCCAGGATTCTTCTGTCCCATAATCTCCATGCCCATCTATATCCTGAACTCTCATCTTCAGCATCATCTTTCGTGATTCCACAAGCTTTAGAAGCAGCGTTTCTTTCAGGAGGTAAGACGTTTGCTGATCTCCAAGATGTTAAAGGTTGATTCCTGGCAAAGCTTCTAATTTCAGTTTCAGTTGGAGTTTCCCCTTTGAAAGATGAAGTAGAGATTAGAAGGTATGATACTGTAGAGATTGGATGACCTAAATCGAAACAAAAGACAGACGGAAATAGATGAAACTTTCGTAAGAGAATCCGAGTCGAGGAGAACGTAAACACTCACCATCAGTCCCAGTAGCATAACCTCTAATCAAACTTCCCTTCTCAATTTTTTCATTCTCCTGCGGTGAAACCACATAACTCCCAACTCCCATCCTCATAATCGGTCCATGTCGCTTCATCAACTTCTCTCTAAATGCTTTATCTTTCCCGCCACTCTTGCCTTTTCCCATGACTCTCTCTATCCAAGTCTCTCTCTTTTCTTCCTCTCCTTGAGGAGGTTCCAAAACCTTATAATCCAAAGCCATTCCAAAACTTTCACTCTCATCTTCTCTAATTTCGATTCGATTCAACCATTTCACCCATCTAGCACCCACGAAACCAGGTGCTACGACTCTTAATGGATAACCATGTTCTTTAGTTATCGATTGACCATTCATTCCAAATGCTAAGGTGATGTTGCAAAGAGGATGCAGAACTACCGATAGAGGAAGAGAAGCTCCAAAATGAGAAAGTTCGAAGTTCTCGATTGAGATTTGATCATTGCATTGTGAGGCTTCTGGAGATTCACCTTCCCTTCCTAAAAGTTCTTTTCCTTCAGAAGACTCTTGAGAGGAAAAGAAATGAACATGAAGTTTTGAAGCCCATGAAGAGCAAGTCCTCGTTGTTGAAAGATCAGCTGAAGTTGGAGGAGATGCAGAGTACGGATCTGGAAGTCCTAGATCTAGAAGAAGTGATCGAAGTGAGATTCCTGAAAGATTGGAAGTTGAGATTGCGCATACGTTGAGAAGAAAAAGAAAAGCTAAAGTCTAGGCTGGTCAAGAGGTCAATAGCATCGACTTAGGCTACCTCTCCCCATTGTTCTATCCCTTCTCCTGTTTTACATTCCCAGTTTTATTTAGATCTCGATCATAAAGAGAGTGATGTGATTTGGAGTCTCACCTTGCCAGACACAGCAGCCCAACACACCTGGACCCCATTCTATTCCCTCTGCTTTGAGATCATCGTCTTCCTCAGTGCCTTCGTTCTGATTGAATTCAGCCCTTCTATTGCCAGCACATTCCAAGGTAGCTGCGAGTCTCTGTTGAGGATAACTGTCTTTGAGCTGAGAGAGAGGTAAGTTGAGGGTATCACAAGTGGAGGATGAATTGTTTGAGGAAGAAGATTGAGGCATCTGCTCTCCTTTGCTTTCAAGTTCTGATTCTTGTTTCCAATTCCAAATACATCCTAGCTTATGCTTGAGATCTGAAGGCAATGAGAGTTGAAGTTGATAGTCTTGATAGTCTTGACGTCGAAGGGTTGAATCGAAGGGAACTTCATCGTGATTTCGGTGAAAGAGTAGATTGGTCGGAGTTATAAAGTGAGATGTCAGAGATGATAACTTTGTCTCTACATTTAGAGGATGCTTTTGATGAAATTCCATGATTTGAGTGTAGTTCGATGTTCTCGACTTGAATTTCTGAATTCTCCTCTTTGCCTCTTCTTTCTCGACCACTCGCATCCGTTTCGCCATCTTTGGATTTCCCACTCCAGATCTACTCATATAAGAACAGAATGGACAATCAATTCTCAAGGATCGAAGCAGAAAAGGATGCAATTTTGAGAATTCAGGCTGCATTGGATAGATGTGACTTCAAGACGGCAGAACGGATCTGTACGGAGGTGAGTCTGTTCAATATTCAATGAAGGAGTCCAGCATCTTTAGGATTAGAGTGTATCATAGTTGATACTCTGAAAAACCTCGAAGCCTCCTTTCTAGAAGTCATGAGCTCATCTCTTGAACCTTACCTCCCGAATCCCGATGCTGCTTCACCTTCAGTTCATTGCTTCCAATTCCAAGCATTCAAGCCAACTTTCTTTTTGTTTAGAAGCCTCAGTTTGAGAAGAGGTGGCCAATTCAAGGCTGCAGTTGAAGACATAGACACAGCTTTAACGAAAGATCAAAGTCGTGAAGTGAGTCTTCTTATCTTCTTTGCATTCGGATTGAATTGCACGAGCAACGGCGAAGCTACCTCTCAACTGATAACTTCATTCTACAGACTCACACCAGTGCTGTCTTCACTCATCTCGCGCTAGCGCTCCATCACTCAAAGCTAGCAGAGCAGAAAGCTCTTCAAGAAGAGACGGAAGCTCCCTTACCTAACGGAGCCAACTTCATTCTAGAAAAGCTAAGACAATCTATCGAATTCTCAAGTAGTCTAGAAACAAACAGTCCTTTTAGAAAGATTCCATGGGAATCCTTCAAAAACATGCTCAATCACTCCGATGCTCCCTTCTTTAGTATCGTGTTCTGGGACCTGCAAAATCTGGAGTGATTCAATCCTTTCTGATTCATCTCTTTTCCAGACTTTCGAAATGGAAGGTAGAGCTGAGAGTATTTCAAAGGGAATTGAACTATTTGGGAACAGATGTGAGAATCAATCCAAGAGATTAAGCTGAGAATAACGGACAGAGCAACATGCAGCTCAAGCGAACCTCAACAAATCCATCTTACGTTCCAAACGGACTTTGAGAAGTCTTTCAGCTGCTCATCAAGGAAGTGGCATGGGAATGAGTTTGGTTTATTTGGCTGCTGAATGCCCTTCACTCTTGGAGATGGTCTCACAAAGACTAGGTCGAGAGAACGAGGTTCTTATTCCACCTTTGAGGAGGCAGATCTCAATGGGACAAGAGTGCCACTTCCTTTCTTCAACACGATTAAGAAATTGCATCCAACTACAGGTGATCTCGATCATGTTGATAATCTGGTGTCAGCTAGGACTACAATTTGGATTCTTGTCTTCTTCTACCCTCAAATTCACTCCGCAGTCATAGGGTTTAAAGTCACCGTCATAGATGACTTGATGTTCCTATTAGAGTACAGTGACACCTTCAAAGGCAAGTCCAATGTCAAGAAATTGGCTATAAGACCCATCTTTCTTTGGAACGATTTCATCCCCGACACTTGGTGGGATCTTGAAGACGATGGCCAAATTGACTGGATGGCCGTCGAATCTCAAAAGTCAACAGCAGTTTCATTGTTCCTGGAAGTGACGAACCAACTTGACTCCCTCGAGTTAACGTTCACTCGCAGAGAGGGTGATGAAAGCCTGGTTAACGTGACGTGTCTTTCTAGCTTGAAGTCTTCATTCGGTTCACTCAAACACCTTCGTCTAGCTGAAAGTTACTCTGACCGTCATCAGTTAATCATAAATGAGTTTGAAGTTTTCAAATCACTTAAGATTTTATCTGTCGATTGGAAAACCTTGGGGGCTGTACTGGAGGTAGATTCGTTTTTGACGCCACTGAATCTTCAATGCCACTGAATCTTCAAATCCTATGTTTGCTTGATTACTCTCCACCCAGTTTAGGTGATCGATACCAAGAGTTTCATGAAGAACGTGCTTTAGCCACCCTCCTCAAGAAAAGAGCTCCCGTAAGCTTGAAAGAAGTGGTGGTTCCAAGTCAGATCATAAATCTCGGTGGTTCTCTTGAATACACAGATGAACAATTGGAACTTTGGTCATCTGCAAGAAAACTTTTGTCAGAACATGAGGTCTTTAAAGATGGAACGGTCAAATTGAGACTTTTGAAACGAGGAGAAGGTGGTGAGTTTCGAGCTGGACTCTCCCTGGCAGCGTATCGAGACGGCTTGGAAGACAGTACAGGGTCAGAGGACTTTGATGAGTTCAGAGAATTCGTCGAACTGACTACTGACTCGTCTTTTGCTCTCTCTCCCTGACATCAATTCCTCCCCTCAGTCGGCGATGCCTCAGATGGAGAGGTTCGTCTCTCACTAATTGGATGGATCTCTCCTTTCCCCATCTAGCCTCAAGACTCAAGATGCAGATGTTAGAGAAGAGGGAGTTAGAAGGGTTCCTACGAATCACAGAAAAGGAAGAGAAAGATGAAGAACGATGATATTGATTGGACGATGAACAAAATGTACAAGACAGATACTGAGAGAATGCCAAAGAACACGAGTAAAAATGAAATCGAAAGTGAACGAAAACGAAAACGAAGGAGGAGGTGATTGATTTCAAATGGCGTCAAATCGCTAAAGATTGACCTCTAGCCACGTTTGAAAACAGCAGTTGCGTCGACTCTCTCTTTCGGTCCATCCACTAAGGCATGAATAGCCTACTATAGCCCTTAACCTCAGTTCTACAGCAAGGACATAGAATGGAAGCTCCACCAGTATCATTGCTTTGATACATGAATCCACTCTGAGAAGGTCTTGAAGCCAACGCATCTCTACAAATTTCACATAAAGCTAAACACTTGCATGGCCAGAGAAGGATAGTTCTAGAAAGGCGATTAGAAAGTAGAGAGATCGGAAAATCCATGAAAAGTCAGCAAACATAGACTGAATTCATGGCCCGAGAACTTTACTTTCAAACTCACCTCTCATCAGTACAACAAACCACACAAGTTCTCATTCTTTCCTTTTCATAATCCATTCCTCCAGCGGCATCGTTACTACCCAAGGGGATTCTTCTAGCTCTCATAACTTCAATCAGATTCCTCCTATTCTCTTCTTCAATCATCCTTTGATTTCTCTCTTGAAGTTGATGAGAAGAGAAAAGATTGCCAGCACCTCCAATCGATAATGTTTCCATCATATTTGAGGTAGAAGCAGCAGAACTGGTACTAGCAGAAGAAGAAGCTGAATTGCGTACCAGAGCCGAGGAAAAAGAAATTGGATTGAAATTCGAGCCTTGAGAGATCCTTTGTTGATAATTTCTTCTAGTCAAAGGATTTCCAATTGGATTTGAGAAATGAGCCAAGAAGATTTCAGAAAAGTTTTGGTTTTGGCTGGTGCTACAAGAAGAGCCTTGATCAGAAGTAATGAACCTGTTTCTCAATCCTTCACTGGAATCATTTCCGCCAAGTTCTCCATTACTCATCATTCTATTGAAATCTGATCTAGCTAGCTCGACTAAAGAATTATAATCCGGTTCTTCTTCGAATTCTTCAGGTCCGGGAGTTGGAGAGAACATTCTTTCTCTTCTGTCCTCTAGTCCGTCATCTTCAAGTTCATCCTCACTTCCCTCTTCATCCCAATCCTCATCTTCATCTTCATTATAGTCTTCATCACCTTCAATGTGATCCTTGATACTGTTAATTGGAGCTTGGTTTCTCCTGAGTCTAGCTTCATCTTGTATTCTTTGTTGCTGTATCCTCTGTTCTAAATCTCTCTTCTCTCTCTCAAGAGCCAACGTCCGCTGAGCTCTCATTCTTTCGTCCCTAGCATCTTCACCTTTTGTTCCGTGCCAAGCAAGTCTAACCCATTTAGCACCTCTCCCTAGTGCTCTCATCATGATGACCCACGTTCTCGAAACCAACACCTTTTTAACAAAGCTCAAGTTCAAGAACCATTCGTAGCTGGTCAAGATAACGAACTTGAAGAGATCGTAAATAGTGATGAAGAGATTTTTAATGTGTCTCGATCTTGAAGGTGAAAGAATCAAAGTTTGAAGGATAGAAGCTCCATTATTTTGACGTTGAGCAGATTTATCATTTGGATCATAAGCTTCAATTCCAATGCCTCGAATCCTTTTGATTTCATTCTGTAAACCGTTTCCAATTATCCTCCTTCCAGCTTGTTCTTTGACTTGAACCTCACCTCCATCAATCACTTCAACCCAACTAGTCTCTCCGATTCTAACCTCCAAAGGAACTTCATTCAACATCCCATTCATCCTAGAAATTTTAAGACAATTGATCCCTAACTTAAGTAAAGCTGAACTGAAATCATCATTCATATCCGGAAAGTTTGAGGAATGGAAAAAGATTCTCGAGAAATCCAACTTTTGAAACCTCTCCACCAGTTGACCTCTCAAACCACCGCCTCTTTCCCTTGTCCTAATCAGAATGAACTGAGTCAAAAGGTTCAGAAAGGCAGTCAAGGTGATTAGACCCAATAGTAAAACATCGGGTAACCTATTCAAAGACCAAGCGAAAGGTAGATAATCTTCAGCTCTAGTTGCGAATCCCCAAAGGTATTGACCGACAGCCAAGAGTGAGAAGAAAGAGGTGATAGGTAATTTGGTGTTTGAATTTCGCTTTCTAAATAGATCAGCTATGTTTAGACCTAAGACTTCTCCAACGATTAGGATTAAAGAAAGGAAGAGTTGGATTCGATGAGATAAGAGTTTGTTGATCTCTTTGATGATGTGTTCAGGTTGAGGTTCTGCTACAAGATAGGTAGTACGAGATTCTTGAACAGCCAGTTGTTGAAATTTAGGAGTTTGTTCGATTGAGATTGAGGAATAAGCAGTGGTTCGAATGTTTTGATGAAGTAAGAGAGCCCAGAATAAGAGATTGAAGGAGGGAGGTTCTAGGCGGCTGGCAGAGAATGGGGAGAAGATGATGAGAGAGTAAAAATAAGTGAGCTCGGGAGGCTAACAGGAGAGAGCGAAGTATGGACAAAGTTTGTTCGAGGGATAGCTGAGAGACCGTCACAACCTCCTTGTTCCTATCCTCATCGTCTTCTTACACTCTTAACCTCTATCAACTCTCATCAGGAAACTCACCTAGCCTCCAAATTCCTCAACAAACTCTCACTAACCACACTAACGCTCACAGCCATCAATCCGACGAAGAACATCATCGAATCATCTTTTCCATTCCCCTCATTTCTCCCACCTCCACCCACTAAATCCTGTAAATTCCTTTCTAGAGAAGTGACTCCATTAGTGTTAGAAGTGTCGAAGAGATGTTCTTTGTTTGATAGATCTAAAGATCTGAACCTGATGGCCAAGATTAGATGATAAGAGAATTGAAGAAAGACGTAAAGGAGGAGTAGGATTGAAGGCAAGAGGATGAAAGTTCTTTTTAAACCTTTGATTGTTGTTGCTCTGCCTGTTGGTCTGCAGATGTGCTGGAGAAGGGAGGGAGAGAGGGGAGAGACGGAGTTAGAACTGAGTGAAAGGAGATTGGGTCTGAGACTTCAGTGACACTCTTTCGATGCTGCGCAACTGCTTCCCATGACCCGAAGGAGAATCTGAAGAGCGTCTAGATCAATTTGATAGCTCCAACTGAGCTTGGCCTCCGATACGGCTCATCGAGAATGCTCCCCTCAATTCTCTCTCCCAAGTCCTCTTTGAAACTGGCTCCCCTCATCCGGATTTTGGACTAATCAATACTATATCTCTCTATCCGCTATTCCAAATCCAGCCGCTTTCGTACTCTGCCTTTAATCATTATCTCCGCCTTGCATCTTTCCCCCGCCTCTTCTCCTTCCCTATCACTCACCTGAATTCTGTTAACGATGAAAGCCACCAGTATCAATACAGCCGAGTACTTTGAAGTCATGAAAGGGAAGAAAGTGTCTGCCAGAGTGACATGACGAGTTGAAGGTGCATTCTCAGGGGAGGAGGATGAGTCGAGAGTGTTGCTGGAGATGGAAGGATCTGCTGATGAAGAGGCACCATCTTCTACGCCATCGGTTAATGATCCGAAGGTATCCCCAAAGTTCAATTGTAAATTGAGACCTTCAAACCAAGTTGATGGGTTCAGGTACTGTTGAGAGGCTTGTCTCAAGTGAGTCAACAGAGATTGGCTACTCATCGCTCCTCTTGACTCTCTCTTGCTCTCTGCTCTCCCTCTCTCTGACTTGAGACTGGCGATGGGCTGGAGTAGCTGTTGCTTCTTTTTTCTTCTGTGCTTGGTTAATCTTTGATGTATCGCGTGATGTGAAGACCAGTACTGGTAGGATGTACGAGAAGGGTGGGTGGTAGTTGGTACTCTTCAAGTTGCCTTAAGGCTCACCATCGCATCCCAATCTATCTTCTATTCCTCTAATTCCTCTAGTCTTCTCTCCAAACCTTGGTCTAACATCCTTCAATAACAATGGTAAGCTTTTATCTTCCACTTATGCCTTCCCTTGGCTTCCCTTACAGCTCACATCTACTCACCTCCATCTTCTCATCCTCAGTCAGAACTTCGATACACAGCCAATTCTCAATTAGAACATCTTCATTCAAGATACGTTGGTACAATCCATCCAGATATCACAAAACATGAATGGTTAACTCATCAGCATAGAGACACTTCAGCTTCAATCATCGGCAATTCTTCTTTACACAGTTATCTAGCTTTGAGCGATGGAGAATGTAAGGAGAGGGTCAGGTTCGAAGTTTGTGAGGTGAGTAAAGTAGCCGGACGATGAATAGCAAAGCATGAGGTAGAGAGAAGGAGAGATAGAGAGAAAAGATAAGAGAGAGGATGGATGATTGGAGAAGAGAGAGACAGAGAGAGGATTCAAAGCTAAGGGCAAGATATCAGGTGCAAATTCTTTAACAGGTGGTCATGAGTGGATCTTAACAGTGAAAAGAAGCTCTGTCATGGGGGACAGACTCACGGATTTGACCTTCCATATTGCAAGAGTCAAAGGCTGAGCTCTTTCAGCTCTTTCCATTCGAATCCCTGGTCACTTAAGCATCTCCTAAATGAGAATCAAGTACTTGAATGAAAGCAATGTTCTCTGTTTAAGGAATTTCCAGCCCCTTTGAAACTTTACTGACCTTTGTGATTTTCTCTCTCCCACTCTCTCCTTTTCCTTACCAACCATGTTTTTCCTCTTACTACCTCTTTTCCTTTTCTCTTCTTCTCTTCTACCTCTTCTACTTTCCTTCTACCCTTTCTTTCTCTATCCATTCTTCATCTGTTCTCCTCTTCTACCTCAAAACTCTTTTTCTCAACCTCCTCAAAATCATCTCTTCTTCAATCTCTTCTCAAAACCTCCTTCTTCGACCACCTCACAAACCCTTTAATCGCAACGTTTAAATCCACTCCCTTCAAACCTCCATTCAAAACTCTCTTCTACTTCAACTCTTCCTTCCGTCGCTCCGAACTCTTCTCAAAACAATCTTCAAACTATCAGAAAATGCTTCAACCTTGTGGTCCACCCCCTGAACGAGAAGATTAAGAAGCTGCCACGAAACTTTAAGTGGGGAAGGTCGTATTTGGAAATTCTCGAGGTTATTTACATAGTTGCTCGAGAATCTTGATTATAAGGGTTCTCGAGACTTTTTCTTGTTTCTCAAGTATTTGTTGTACTTTTATTTCGGTCGTCTAATGGGAGACCACGTTCAATCATTTTGCGGGTCTAGAAGTTCGGGCTATTGATGGGGAGGGTCAGAGGAGATGACATGAGAGAGGAAAAGAGACAAAACACGAAGCTGAGAGTCACAGGAAAGAGCAAACAGTGTGAAACAGAAGGTAAAGCTTCCCTGGAAGAAGAGTCTCGGAGAGTCCATAATCAAGCTAGAGAACAGTTGTATTGAAGTTATGTAGAAACTCCAATCTGAATCTGGAAAGTGATTGGTTACATTCCCTTAAGAGAGACACTTGGACGCAAGAGAGTCCCGAGTCCCTTATAGTTGTTCCACTTGCTCCTCCTTTTCGCTGGAAGGTTAAGAAGACCTGAGGAGATAGTACGAAGAAAAGGCTTTTAACGAAATCGACGTGAGGTGTTGAGTTTGATAGAAAGAATGTGTGTGCGTGAGAGAGAGAGAGAGAGAGAGAGAGAGAGAGAGAGAGGGGTAGTTCGAATCCTATAAACTCACCGAAAAGAAAATTCAAATCTCAACTTCCCAAAGCTCTGGCTCTGAACTCCAATCGACGACGTCTTCTACCAGCTCTCTCAATTCTTCTAATATCTCATCGGAGAAGTATTCGAAGTGGATGACCAGTTCCTTGAGTTTCTCCACAAGTAAACTCCTCAGCATCCCTTTCCAGTCTGAAGGAAGTGAGAGTCTTGAAGAGAAGAGCGCTATTGGGCTGGGAGAACGGAAAGACGCGGAAGCCAGAGAACCTGAAGACTTCTGAATCTCTCTGGGTTTTTGATGGAAAACTTAATTCTCGAGGTCCCGTCGGTCAATCTAAAGTCGACCAAATTCGAGAGGCCCGTCAGTAGTGAGGTTACTAGATTTCTAAACCCCAAAGTTCCAGCACTGGTCCCCCTGATCTCTACTAGTAGGAGCGTCTGCTTAGATTTGCGAAGTACTTGGCTGATTTGAGTTATCTCTGCGTTGTATTCCTTAGGCTTCAACTCTATCATAACCTTTTCCAAAGTCGACCCTCTCTTGTTATCAAATTGTTCGATGATGGACTGAGTCTGTTGTAGACTCCTCCTCGCTGGAAGTCGTTGGAATCGCAAGATCTCCTCCACTTCATTCCGCCTCCAGATTGAAGGTTCCAAGTCCAAGATCCTCCAAAAGATCCTCCAAAAGATCCTATTGTCGTCCACCAGCTTCGACCCTTCCTTGCAGACTTCTCTAACTTTGACCACCTCTCTTGACCTCGGATTTTTGAACACGGAGAGAAGAGTTTCTGAATCGTTAATGCATCTCTTCTTGAACTGATGGCTGCTGGACTCTAAAGAAAAGAATGGACATGCTACAGGTCAGCACATGTTCGAGTCTCAATATGATCAAGGTTTGAACAAGATTAAGCAGCTCATACTCACGTTGCCGATAGAGAATAAAGAAGCAGTCAGAGATAGGATCGCGAAAGCGAAAGAGGGCCGCTGACCCCTATTTCGGAGAGCGGCTTCTTTCTTCTCTTCTCAATGCGAGTCAGATTCTACATGATCTATCGGAAAGAAGAAGAAATGAGAAGTGGCAGGGTTAGAGCGTTAGAGAAAGTCTTGGTGGGCAGAGCAGAAACTTAATGAGTGATGTAGATCACGAAGCCTCGTGACTCGTCAAGTCGTCAATCTCATCATCTCACCATGTCTTCTTACTTACTTTTAGGGGAAGACTTGCAATCTGAAGTGTAATCTGAAATCTTTCTGATCCGTGGAAAGGCCAAGAAGGAGGGAATGAAAAAGGCTGTTTGGTGATTGGTCAAAGGGAGTGGAATTTTTGATCGAATTCTCTATGCTCGCGATGCTCGATGCTCCATCTTCTCTAACGTTCATCCAAGCTTACTTCCAAAAGATGAGATCGAATAAGGTCGGATTTGAGGAAGTCACAATCATGAAGACACGACGAAGAATCTCCCAAAAAGCAGTGACAATGTGAAAGCTGATTTTCAATTAGCAAGTCTGAGAGAGATCTAGGAAGATTGTAGCTGTAGCGATAGAAACATGAGGAACAAGGAGCGAAAAAATGAGACGAAAACATGTTCAGAAGAAAGTAAAAGAGGGGTGAACGAAAAGTGGGTTTTGGTAGATTACAGAGGGAAGAAATGGAGTCGTCAAGGCATCAAAAAGGTCGTTAAGTTGGAAAGAAAAGAGGAGCATGACCCGCATGAATCTCTTGAAATACAGGTCTTGAGAGGTAGGAGGTGAAGGGAAAGAAGGTTGAAGCATCGAGACATTGTAGATTGAAGTTGAGATGTTGAAAAGATCTTGCGACGAGAAAGAGCGAAGGGGAAACTTTTACAGAAGTTTCCTTTCAAATTGGAGGGCTTGAAAGAAATGAAATGGAAAGAGGAAAGGCAGTCTTGCAGAGAGAGGATCCTGAAAAGGGTAGATGTAAATCAGAAGAATAAACTCGGTTGGCCCACCCTCTTGACTTTCCCACACTTAACAGCAGCTCCAACCTCTCCCATCTTTGCTATTTCCCTCGCCACCATTTCCATCTCCAGCCGCATTGCCATCTCTATCTCTTCCACCTTCATAACCATCATCGCCAACTAAAATGCTTTCTCTTTCCTTCCTTCTCCTTTCTCTTTCGATCTCAGTCTTCCTCTCAACCAACTTAGTGGTCAAGTTCAAAAAGATATTTTCAATACTCTCTACAGATTCTTTTGAAGAGACTTCAGAGATTTGAACCATTTGAGAAGATAAATCGCTAGCATTGTTAGGAGGAATGAAATCTAAATTGTTGAAGTGAGCAGAAGCTGAAGAAGATGTCATGTTGTTTGAAGAGTTAGAAGAAATTTGATTTGAAGAAAGAAAAGTGCTTGGAATGGATCTTGAGTTTGTAGAATTTTCGACCATTGAATCTTTATTCCGTGTTGGAGAATTTGGACCTCCTAAAGTTTCATCCTTATGATTAGTACTTCTTTTCAGACTTCCCAAACCACTCAGAGTATTCGTTAATCTCGAGGTACCTCTCCCGTCTCTTCCATTTGTAGTTGCAGTACCATCTGCCTTATCATCTTCCCCACTGTTCCTCTCTCCCCAAATCCACTCTCCGACTTGTCGCCTAGCATCTTCCAAACTGATCTCTCTCTTCTCCTCTAAATCACTTTTGGCTCCTACAATCATCATAATTAAATCATCCTTCATGTTACGTCTTAATTCTTCAATCCAAGTTTTGACGTCCAAGAAAGATTGAAGGGAAGTGATGTCATATACTATCAGAGCCGCTGAAGAACCTCTGTAGTACATTGGCGCCATTGATCTGAATCCTGGAGTAGGGAACGAGTTAGAAAGGTCAGTGGAGAGGAAATTAAGGTGAAATGAAGCTTTCACAGATAAGCAAAGGTGAAATGGCTCTACTCACTTTCCTGACCAGCAGTATCCCAAATCTGTAGCCTGACTTTAACACCATCTACCACTAGTTTCTTCACGAGGAATGAGGCACCAATAGTTGACGGGATGGAAGAAGGGTTGAAGTGTCCGGAAGTGTATCGATGGACTAATGAGGTTTTGCCAACACCTGAAGCGATATAGAGAAGAACATATAGAGAAAGTTTGAGAAGAAGAGAAAGTAGATGAAGTAGAGAGGGAGAGGAAAGAAGAACAATTGATCAGAATGCACGCTCGATTCTCAGAAGTTCACATAGGAGAGTGTCTTGAAGATCTAAAGCTAGCTCCATTTACCACTCTACCAAACATATGGGAAGAAGCGTAAACCGTTCGTTGATTAGTTTGAAAGGTTCGAATGAATCTTCAAGAAGCAATCCAAGTTGAAACTCTCACAACCTCTTTGACCCCTCACTCCCCCCCCTATTCACACCAAGTCTTCCATGGACAGTTCTCGAGATACTGAGCTGTTTCAAGTGAGATTCCCATAGGCAATTTGACTGATCATAGGCGATGAACTTCCAGCTTCAGATCTGAGCCGACCCCCTATCCACTCTTTCCCCCTCCCCTCAATCTTTGCCTCCCGAAGCGCTGCTTCCGTTTCTTCTCTGACTGGTATTTACATCTCCATCGTAGCAGTTTGACTATCGATGGAAGAGAACGTCGTAGTCAAGAGAGCCAAGAGGAGACAGGGGGTGGCCTCAACCTCTCCCAACTTGACAACTAGTACCTTCTACGTTTGCGAGATCATCCAAAAACCTCAAAAACCAAATATCGCTGATTCCGACAGAGAAACTGATCGTTGAAAGAGCGGAGCTATCTTTCCGCTCTCTTTCTTGAGATTACCCCTCTCTTTACTGTGTATCATTCACATCATGCTTCAGGCTCTCCCTGCCTCTCTGACGCCCATCAATCTCAGTCTTTCCTCAACTAAAACCCACTTCTCTCATACTTGAGCCGATCTAAGAAAGGCATGACTTTCTACTCACCTTGTGTACCCAAGATCACTACCTTGGCTTCTAACAGGTTTTTGCCATTCCCACCGGTTGTGTTCCCACTCGAGGTAGCAGTACTCTTTGATCTCCTTTGATGAGTTGAAGTAGATGGGAACTCTTCAGTTGTAGGAATAGGATTCGCCATTCAACTTTAGGGGAGAAGAGAAAAGCTTGAATGATGATGGTGTTGTTCTATTTGGAGGTTGGTTGGTTGAGACTTGGGATTGTCTGCTTCTATCTTTTTTGATTTGAGATGACGTCGTTTGAGCTCAAAGGGTTCTAGAATTGAGTAGGATAGTTAGGAGAGGAGAGGAGGAGTGATGCTGATACGCTGATGAGTCTTGATCCAGATGCAGATGATGTGATGGGATGGATGATTGAGACCACAGGAGTGAGTAGAATGCCTCTCTTTCTCCCAAAAGAATGTTTGAAGAATGCGAGTGTAGATTGGCTTGACTAATTCAAAGGGACTGAGAGAGCAAACAGAAACCAGAAAGATGATGTGAGGAGGGTGAGGATGAGGGCAACGTGGTGAGCTGCTGGACGCCATAACACAACCACTGCTTTGTTCCCGACCATCACCCATCATTCTAATCCTTCTCATTAAAGAACTTTCTTGGAGGTAACATCGAGTGAGTTGACTCAGTCAAACGTTTTGCTCAAGGAGACAAAGGAAGGAAGGCGGTATGCCAGATGCCAGACATCTTAACGTCTTAACCTTCGTTCCTGCCAAAGCTCACTCCTTCATCTCTCTTCCTTTCATTCTTTTAATCTTTTCCAGACCCCGTTCTGATCTGCCACTTATTCTTTCTCGGGGCTCTCTCTCGTATCCAGCTTATCTAGTCAGCAGGCAGCAGGAGGATCGATAGCTTCGACATCAGCTTCGTTCGATGGATGATCCGACAATACCTTCACAGAGCTCAGGACGAGATCTAGCTATCTCTACGTGGCTTCCAGATGATCTTATACCTCTGGTAGTGGATTGTATCCGAGGCTGGTCAGAAGTCAAGTGGACAGGAATGGATTGGGAAGAGAAAAGGGGGGTCGGAAGAAGGTGAGTGGGCCTGAGCTTCCACTCAATTCCATCTTGTCACCTCTTTCCTTTTCGCTGATACAGAAATGATTCCTTCCCTATTCAGACTTCGAGATACCACTCTTTCGTCAGTGGCCAGGACATCGAGAAGGACTCGCATTCTATGGGTTCCCTACCTCCTCCGAGACATCACTTTGGATCTCCGAAACATCCATTCTCTCTATTCCTTACTAGAGAGGCAACCTCAACTCGGTCAGCATATCAGATCGATTCGAATCAATCGGTTATCAAAAGATCCCACTCCGGAGGAAGCAGCCGCTTTCAACAATCTCCGAAATTCACTCTCTCAATCTCCTCAACTCTCTCAAAAGGAAGCTCAAAGTGAGATCATAGGTTTCATTCTATCAAGATCTCCAAATTTACAACTTTTACATTTAGCAGATGGACTTTTCTTCTTCCCATTGGTTGAGACTGTAGGAACATGCCAAAGGATCCCATTCAACTTTTTAACGAGCTCTCTGAAAAGGTTACGCATCTGTCCATTCATCGATCTTCAATCTGGTATGACCGCTCAAAACATGATCTGGATCTTGGTCTTTTCTCCTCATTTATCTCAAGCATCTCTTTGTTTTACCATCGATCGATCTTCGTTTCTATTTCTTCAAGACCACGTTAACACATTTAGAGGACTGTCTCACCTTAAGCAACTAGCAATCAGACCGGCGATAGTATGGGATTATGTATCGTCCGAGGATGCTGGTTGGAATCAAGTGCCTAACGGAAGGAAAGAGGAACTACAAGGTACAGGAAGAGATTTAGAAACCTTAGCTTACTCAACTTTCCTACAAGTCACCAATAACCTCGATTCTCTAGAAATAGTGGGAGGATCAGCATATACTAGATCCGGAGCCAACGTAGAATCAAAAGTTGGTCTAGAGGTAATCTCTAGTCTTTTCAACTCTTTCTCTTCGATCAAACATTTACGTCTCATCGCTGTGTGGAACAAAAAAGAGCATGCCAAGATGGATCTTTCTGTTTTCAAGGCTCTCAAAACCTTAGGTCTAGATAGCTCTTCCATTCTATGGTTTGAGATGGGGGTAGTAGATGAAATACCATCCACTATTGAAGTCCTGCAATTACTTTTCTATGTCTATCGTAGCTCTGAACCGAGGGGACCAAATGGTTACATGAAAGAGGAAAGTCGGATTTCCGTACTCCTCAACACCCCTGCCTTCAAGAATATAAGAGAAATCTACGTTCCCGCACAACCTTTAGGTGCCAGTGGGAGTGTCATAGCGTTGCCGAGTCAAGCTCTCAAAGTTTGGGTGGAAGCAGGCAAAGAATTAAGAGAGAATGAAAGGGTCAAAAGTGGAATCGTCAAGTTGAAGACTTGGAAGCTGGGAGAAATTGGTGAGTTCAAGCTTCACTTCAAGCTTCACTCTTTGGTTTTTTTTGGCCCATTTCCATCTCTGACATGAATCTTTTCCCCAAAATCTCTGTTCTCAGTCGGAGATGTTTCAAAAGGAGAAAATTGTCTTTCAGTTATCGATTGGATCGCTCCGTTTCCTACTTAAGTTATCTTTCCAATCAAGAAAACTCAACGGACTCTTCTGCAAGTCTCGAGTCTTCTGATTTTCGTTCGTCAAGCTCGAGTTACGAAGTTCCAATCACAGAAAGGGTAACATTTGATGAAATAGTGGGAAGACAATGATGATACGAAAAAAGCCAGAGACACTCTTTTTTCTTCAAACAACTACAATGTTTCCACAATCGAGAAGTCTTCTCTCTTCTCCAGTTTCGAGATCACTGATTATCAGACCAGCTGAAGCAACTTGATGAATTCCAGGAGTGAGAGCTCGGATTGGGAGATGAATCGATTCGGAGAAACCTGGGAGAATGGGACTGATGGGAGGAAGGGGAGCGCCCAGGGAGAAAGTGAAAGAGGATGAGAGGGATGGAATCAAGAGGGGAGGGAAAGGAACCGCTGAAACAGGACTCACCCTATCATGAAATAATTCTCCTCTGGCAATAGAGCTGAACGAGCTCTAGTCGCTTGAAGATTAGAATGGGCCGTCCTAGTACCTAGAAGCCGGGTAAAGTAAGAGGTGTCGAAATGAGAAATATGGTCAGTCAAGTGAGACTCTTCTCTAGTTGTCTCCTAACTCCAAACTCACTCTCATCATCCAGCAATCGATTCTTGCTCCAAAGAGGATTCGGAACCAGAGAATTCCTAGGACCTTTCACTAAAGCCGGTTGAGTTTCTTTTCCAACTTCTCCTTGCTCATCCAATTCAACTCTCGGCCAAGAGATTATAAAATTTCGACTTTCAACCTCTCGATTGAAGATCAAAACCACCAACGAAAAGCTTTCCGTCACTTCTACAGTAGGAATTGAGCTTTCGAATCCGATTTTATTCTTGACTTCTACTTTGGTAGAGATGAGAAGTGGAGCTTGATGATCGACGCCTCTTGAGAGACTGGCTGCTGAAGGACCAGAGCTTGCTGTCCAAGGTAAAACATCTTTTCTCCAACCACTTCCGTGGTTCGAGCGAGGCCACGAAGGAGAGAGGCTACTGGTTGGTCCAGGAGTGAGAGGAGCGTTTGAGTTAGGAGAATTCAGGCTGGTTAATCTTTCTAAAAGAGGTCGTTGTTGAGCTACAGCTGTAGGAATTGGAGTGGAAGAAGAATTTGAAGTAGGATTCAGTTGACTTCCATCAATATGACCAGAGTTTGCTTTGAAATTTTCCTGAGCACTTGTTGCTCGGTTTCTAGCTTGAGCTAACAATCCCAGACCGACTCCACCGCTCGGAGTTCGAGCTGAAGATGGAACACCAGAGGCCATATTTGAAGTGGCTTCTTCTCTCAAAACCGGAGGAGCTCCTAAACCAAATGAACTGTTCCTTGGAGTCGATGAAGTGGGAGAGAAAGGTCCACCATTCAAAGATGCCATTCTACTCCTGTTTGGAGTCATACCCAAAGAGGAATCAACTGTTAATGTATCTCTTCTTTGAGTCAAGATAGCAGAGCTTCCTTGAAGCGAGTTGATGAGAGGTGGAGGACCAGTCGGGCTTTTGGCAGGAATTGGAGACGCGCTGGTCTTTCTACTTTGAGGGGTGCCGACTTGAGGCGAAGAAAGAGTTCTGGACCGGGCAGATTCCTCGGCTGTCAATTGAGCCAAAGCTGAAGCTGAATGTTGATGATCTCCAGCGATGATTGGTGCAGAAGAATTGGTGTTGTTAGGAAGACCTTGAAGATTAGAGAACGCTTGATTATGATTCGAGAAAGTTCTCGAAGAGGCTGCTTTCCTTCTGTTCAGAGCATTTTGAAGTACCGTAGTATCGATGTGGCAATTCCAAGTTGAAGAAAAGTCAGAGCCCTCGGAAGAGACTGATTTCGATGATGTTTCTTGTGGATCTAAATCCTTTTTTCCAGAAGCTTCAACATCATAACCTCTAGCTTCAGTGTCTCCAGCTTCCTCGAGAAGTAAAGGTCTACCATCAACAACAATAGTAGCATGTCTTTGACCTCCCTTTCCATCTTCACTTCCCATCAAATTCTTTTCAAAGCTTTCAATTCCATCATCGCCTAAATTCAATTCAACATAATAGAGTGCATTAACTTGTTGGCCTTGCTTGAGTATCATCGGAAATCTAGAATTCTCATCTTCTAATAAGGTAGCCTTCAATCTTGGTTGTGAACCAGACTTTTCACTCGAAGTCTTCTGATTTTCCAAAGCTTCGATTCTAACTGAACAGCCTTGAACTTGAAAATCGACCCCACTATCGGACGGATTCTCCAATTCAACGCAGAGTACTAAAGCTCTTTCTAGAGAAGAATCTCTGGTGGCTATAAGTTCTAATTCTGTTTCTTCGTCGAACTCTTCGTCTGATCTATCCTCTTCACTGTGTTCTTCCATTTGAGTGTCTTGAATTTGATTCAGATCTTGACTATTTTGATCTCTAGAAAGAGCAGATCGAAGAGACCTTTTCTGGAAATTTGTCAGAGGAGGAGCCAATAGAGTCCTCATCCTAACAGCAATAGCAGACCTAACATCCAAAGTCCTTCTACAACTTCTCTTTAGAACCTTTACATTAGAGCCTATCGTTCCTTCTTTGAGACTGGTTTCTTGATCTCGATTCAGTGAATCCAATCTATCTTTAGTTAAACTCAACTTGCCACTTCCAGAGCTTTCAGCTAGATCAAATTCCTCAATTCCATTCCCGTCTTTCTTCCCTCGATTTCCAATCTTGATTTCTTTACCCATCGACTGAGATCCAAAAGCAGCTAAATCTCCATCTCCTTCGCCATCGCCATCTTCGTGTGGAAATGGAATCTCCTTCTTATTCCTGGTCAATTCCATTAAATTCCTTCTACCGTTTTCTAAAGTGATTAAATTGGTTCCCAAGTACTCCTTTCCGATCTTATCTAAGGGTAAATGACTGAGATTCGTAGAGTTTTTATTCACCCTCGATTTGTCTATAGGAGATTCATCTGGATAAATAGGACCTGACGATAGGTTGGTCAGGAGATCGTGATTGGAAAATGGAGTTGAAAGTTCTGAAGTTGGATTTGAAGTTGGCAGGAGGATCGAGAGGAGATGAGAAGAAAGTCGTAGTGAAAGGGAAGCTGTGAGGATTATTAGAGGTGAGGTGTGACGGGATCGGAGGTAGACTGTTGGGTGGGTGGGAGGAGGAGATGGGAATGAAAGGAGGCTCTCGGTTTCAGTAATGGCGTTCTTTCCAAGGTAAAAGACGAGGTGGAAGTGAGATAATTACTCTGTCATCGTTCCTAATCTGCTGAGCCATACGACTTTCACCGCGGGCCACTACTGTGCAAGATCCTTCAACTTCTGACTCACCAATCGGAACTGAACATTCCCAAACTACCTTCCATCTACCTTTCCCATTGCCACTCTTATCTGCAACCCAAGAGACATGACTCTGCTCGGAGAATTCCAACAGTTCTCTTCCCTTCTCCTTCTCTTTCCCATGAGGCTCCTTATTCCCAGCCCAACTAAACGCCCCAAAAGTCACAGGGAACGAATTTTGATAGACTTGCATTCCTAAAGGATTGAGATTGGAAGGAGGATTCGAATTCTGAAAGACACCAGAACTTGAGGGTTGGAATTGATAGCCTGTTTCAGAGACTGAAGCAGTTGGAATTGGAAACTGAATCTTGTTTCCAGATGATGATGGTTTGTTCAGGGGATATGGTGATGGGATAGGTTGATTTGAAATATAAGAAGCTTCTAGTAATAATTGTAGATTGGAGAGTAAGACCGAGAGAATCCTTGGAATCTTTATCTTGGGTGATGCTGATGCTGATGGATCATCTTCATCTTCATATTCTGAATTTGAATGAATTGAAGTTTCGATTGGGAATGGAAAAGTAATTGAAGCTGAGATTGAAGTTGCAGAAGGTAAAGGAGAAGGCAGAGCTGATGAAACTGGGAGTGATAACTCTAACTTGGGTCTTAGGGTCTCATCGTAGAATGCTACTTCCTTCCGATTACCTCGTTGGTCATCTAACAGAAGTTGGAGATGTGAATTTGAGAAGAGATGATCTAATAGAGAAGTTGCTGGATGAGATTGAGATTGCATCTCTCTATACGCTCGCTAGTGGCTATCTCTTCTCGCCTACGTTGGACTCTCCTTGCTACTCTGTCCCGTAGATGATAGTCGACTTTTGTTGAGAGGATTATAGGCGAGACTCGTTAGGAAAATGAGAATTATTGAGGAGTGGGTGTGCTGTGCGAGAACTTAGAAGATCGAGATTGGAATTCCAGAATCCTGTTATGTAGTCCATCTTCTTCTTCTCCCCTTCCTTTCTCCTCCTTTATTCTTATTCTATTCTATTTCAGAGTGCAGGATTTGATCCTATCTTTGGGTACTCTCCTCTCCTTGCCTTCCACTCGACTATAAATGAGACGTACGACTTTCTCTCAAGCCACTCGATTCACCAGCAGAAGAACATCATCCACCTGGATCTCAAATTTCAACTTTCAATCCGAACATCTACCTTGGATTTCCATCTCCTGTTTCAAGAATTTCAATCGTGTAAACTATCGGTTCAACTCAACTTCTTCCTTCTTCAAACTCAAACCTCATCATGGTCAGTTCCAGTTCCATTTTCGTTTCCCGTTCCAATCTCTTCTCATTTCTTCGTTCTTTTCTTCTCATCCTCATTTTCTCTTCCTCTCCTCTCTTTCCTCTTAGGCGCCTTTCCAACTCCAACTCATCTGTCATCTTCCCTATCTCTTTCACTGTTGAACCAAGAGGTAATTCTAACAGGTTGGATCCTACCACCTCGAAAGATTTCCAAAACTCTAATTTTCTTTCCTTTGAGAGATGAAACTGGTGTGGTTCAGCTATTTATCAGAAGCAAGAATCAAGATGTGAATGAGAATCAAAAGTTAGAAAAGATTCAAGAAGAGATCATGAGTTTGAAAGCTGAAAGTGTGGTTTGGATTAAAGGGATCGTGAAGGAAAGACCTAAAGGTGATTGGAATATGGTAAGTATGGATCTTACCAAAGCCTTCTTTCGAGTCAGTTTTTAATTTCATGAAGAACTCAATGACATGCTTCTTCGATCTAGTTATTGAGGACGATACTTCAAACGTCTTTCTTAAGAAAAGTAGACGAATTGTTGCTAAATCCGCTTGGTTTTGTACTCACTCGACCTGGATTGATCATTTTAGGTTTCTTCCTATCTGGAGCTCTTTTCCGAAATGTCTACTGACACCTCACCTCACCTTACTTTTCTTCTTCTTCACTTCTATTTTAATTCACCCCCCTTTCCCATTTCTTCCCCTCGGCCATTCCACTCTCTTTCTCTTTCCCTTTCTTCCCCACCTTCCCAAACCATACCTCTCTCCGGACCTATCTCTCATTTCTCCCCATCTTTTGCAAACCATGCACCCGCATTCCCGCCTTCTTCAACTCCTCTTTCTCTTTCTTTCTCTCTCTCTCTTTCTCTCTCAGGATCTCGGTCCTTCAGGTTCTCTAGAAATCCAGATCCAAGATTACAAATGTCTCAATCCGGTTTCTATGGAATTACCTTTCCAACCCAGTGAAAAGTTTGGTCTGGTGGGTTTCTTTGACGTCGCTTACCTTCCTACCTTCTTCACCTTGTGTTTGTTCTTTCCTGACCTTTCCTTCTTTCATCTCTTGCCAAATCCCTTGCTTGGACTTGGACTGCTTTTCTCTGGATCTCCCTGAATTCGGAATTCCAAACTTTTTCTGATTCATCTCCTCGGTCGATTCAAATCCTCATCTGCTATCTTTGATATCTTCTCAGCCAAATGAAGATTTGAGATCTAAATATCGATATCTAGATCTGAGAAGGCAGGAATTGAGCAGGAATTTGAAGGTCAGATCTAAAGTCTCTTTTGCTGCTAGGAGTTATTTGAATGGTTTAGGTGAGTTTCATTTCCTCTTGTTGGTAAGGTGAAAAGGTCGACAACTTCAGGCGGAGCACTGAGCCTGACCACGAACATGAAGAACGTGCAAGATGTTTTTCCATGTCAAGCAAAAGAGGAGTGGACCCCCCTTTCTTTCTCAGAGGCTTGGCCAATACTGATCAGCCATCATTTCCCTTTCCCTTGCCCTTCTCTCTCAGGCTTTACAGAAGTAGAAACACCAATTCTCTTAGCTTCCACTCCTGAAGGTGCTAGAGAATTTTTGGTCCCTACTCGGATCAACAATTCTTCCACTCAAATTGAATCGACAGCTCAACCTCAATTCTACGCACTTCAACAATCTCCTCAACAACCAAAACAATTACTCATCTCCTCGGGATGCGTCTCCAAATACTTTCAATTCGCGAAGTGTTTCAGAGATGAAGATTTAAGGAAAGATAGACAACCTGAATTCACCCAGATCGATTTGGAAGTTGGTTTCGTTAGTGGCGGACCTTCTGAACCCGCAAAGGGCAAAGAAGGAGATTGGAGAATCGGAGGTTCAGAAATTAGAAGAACTGTCGAAGGATTGATTAAGACTTTGTGGGAAACTGGGATGAATGGGAGAGAAATTTTGGAGAAGGAATTCAGAGTTATGAGTTATGAAAAGGCGATGAAGATTGTGAGTTTAGGATTTGGTTGAGCAGACCATGATTCATGATGGGTTTGACTTACTTGATATTTTGGCTCTGTTTCGTTTCCTCATAGTATGGATCTGATAAACCAGATACTCGATTCGGTCTGAAAGTGAGTTCCCGTTCTTATCGAATTGCTCACCATCTATCCTTCACTCTTCATTGCTCTCTGACCTTCTTTCTTCGCTTTCCTTTCCTACTAGATTTTCGATCTAACACCCCATATTCTCAGCTCTCTTTCTTCAAGCTCGCAATTGGATTCTTCACCTTCAGAATCGCTTGAGCTTCTGGTTTACAATCCTACGAGTCAAGAAGGTTTACTTACCAACAAGGAGTTGGAAACCTTGTTGATTGGAAAAGATGGGAAACCTTCGGGTGTGAGTTTGGAAACAGAAGCTTGAAAGCGCAACGGAAGATCAAAGGTCTTTACAGCTGACCCTTTGATCCTTCTACTCCTTTCTCGAATCAAAAGCTCGAGAAATTCAAATCTTCCACCTCAAATCCTCACGTTTTGACCTCTCTTCTCCTCAAGAAATCACACAATTTCCGCTCCATCCTGCAATCGATAGATCAAGATACGTCAAACAGCGAGATTGAAGTTGAAAGTTTGAACTCTGGGATCGTTGAAGCTTTGAGAGAAAGCTCACTCATGATGGGAGAAGATGGAAGAAGCTCCTTAATTCAAGCTCAAGATCAAAAGATCCAGAAAAGCCAGGCAGCTGAAGACTTGGATGTCTCGTATGTCTTTGTCGGCAGACGAGAGAATCCTCCGAATGGTGGAAGCACGAAGATTGGAGACTTAAGGTTGAGATTGTCTGACAAGCTGCTTGAGAAAGGTGAGTGGTGTTTGGAAGAGGAAGAGAACTCCAACCTCTCGTTCTGTATCATTTGAAGTTGATGCCTCTCATTTTTGATGAACATCACTGAACTCCGCCTCCTTTCTCTTTAACAATGTCTGTATCTATTCCTCTTTTCCTTCTTGCATCTTCCCAGGGGCTCTCAAGATTTCACCGGATCCTCATTTCTTGTGGATCACCGAGTTCCCTCTCTTCACTAAAGATGATCCAGATTCAAAACATCTGAACCTGGCTGGCAATTGGTCTTCGACTCATCACCCTTTCACTTCTCCTATGTTTGAAGATCTCGAACTTCTGCGATCTTCGGTAGGTGCCGAGAATGGTAGATTGGATGACGAAAAGTTAAGCAAGATTAGAGGTCAACATTATGATTTAGTCCTTAATGGAATGGAAATCGCTGGCGGAAGTGTTAGAATTCACGATGCTGATTTACAAGAGTTGGTTCTGAGTAAGGTTCTGAAGGTGAGTCAAGAAGAGAAACTAGGGGACCAGAAGAGCAGGTAACTCTTTCAATTCAATTCCCTTTCCAACTGACCGGACTGATTTCCTTCTTCCTTCTTTCGTGTCTCCTTCTTCTTCCAGCTACCACCTCATATGACTTCAAAGTTCTCTCACCTTCTCCAAGCTCTTCGTTGTGGCGCGCCCCCTCATGGAGGTCTGGCAATTGGTTTTGATCGTTTCTTGAGTATACTGCTCGGCACTCCGAGTATCAGGGATGTGATTGCTTTCCCGAAAAATGGGGCTGGAAGGGATGAGGTTTTCAAATCTCCTAACAGTCTTGGAGAGCTCTTGGAAGGGGATCGAGATAGGCGGGGAGACAAGAAGGTGGACAGAGCAAATGAGATACTGAAGAACTACGGTCTGCGGAGATTGTAGTAGAGAGATTCTAACAGGAAAGATACATATTCTTCAAATGCATTTTTTTTCTGCGACCTCACTCAGAAAAGAGCCAAAAGGAGTGCAGTATGGAACGAGTTCCGAGTCTTTGGTTCTTGGGGGGGGGGGGCTCCAAGTCCTGGTGAATGAATTGTCATCTCTGTTCCCAAACCGACACCTGTTCTCCAGCCCTCTCTCTACCTTCTCCAATCGTGATATATTTTTTCGAATGCTGCTAAGGGGGCAGGGAGAGACACTGATTATTATTATTATTGATTGACATCTGAATGGCGTCTTGGTGTAGACATACAGATGTGGGGCACTGTAACGGGGTTAACTAGTAGAAGATAGGTAGAGTGCTAAGGAGGTAGGCTTGAGACTTGACAAAGGCTGAGGGCAGTTGGGAATCAGCGTTGGGAACTTGGTGGCAAAGGCTAAGGGTGGAGTGGCAAAGACTTGAGGTCGAGACTTGACTTAGGGGACTAAGGAACTTGAGCAGGTAGAAAGGACGTAGGAATTCAATATCAGATGAGGAACTATCTATGTACAATTGGGGAGTGCTTTATATATGTTTGAGAGTTAAGAACAAAGGGATTTAGGAACAAAGGTTGGAACAATGTAGCACAGGAACAGGGGCAAGGGAACAAAGGACAAAGAGACATGGGGACAAAAGGAAGAACAAAGGGGTCCTGGGTACCAAGGATCTGTGACAGGCACCTCCAAGGAGGAGTCCCAGAAAAGGAAAAGGAGGGGGGGCAGATATGACAACGAGAAAAACTGGTCTGAGGCATTAGGCCTGCCTTAGAACCTACATGAGAAAGAAAGAAATCAAATTGAGAGGGGAGAGTCAAACGTGAGCCAGGAAAAGACCCAATGGGAAAACCTAGACGCAGCAAAGGGGGATTCTACATAGGAAAACCATTGAGAAGGGGAAGGGAGAGAAGATGCCGTAAAAGGAAGGTCCCAGGGCAGATCTTGTTGCTTGCACTTTCAGCTCCAGTTCCGGCCTGGTCCATCGCTTTTTTCATTCTTAGGCGTTTTCAGTTGGTGGAAGGCATTGGTGGCTTTGATGAAATTCAGAATGCCAATTCTCCTTTCTTCGAGTCCCAGGATCTCCTGCACAGACAGTCATTCTCCTTTATTGTTTAACCCTGAGGCTCGCACTGTCAGACAGGGAGGCACAATGGAAAGGGTGAGTGTTGGAGGTGGGAGAAGAGAGGCAGTGAGGGCAGGTTCTTCTCGCTTCTTTGTGTTTATACTTGTCATGGTAGACTGCAAAGTCTCCGTGGCCAGTTCTTGCTTGGACCAACCGACTGTAGTACTTTCTTTGCCACTTGAGGCATGCCGGATGGCGGTTGGATGGCATATTTCCTGTACGAGTCTTCTCTGATCTCTTTTGTGTTGCTCTCCCACATCTTTCTCCAATCCAGTTCTCTCCTCCTCTTTGATTCCCTCTTTGCAAACGCGTTTGTTGGTCTCGTACTTGTGCTCCCAAAGGTTGCTTGCCCTTTGGCCCCATCCTTGGCCTGTTGATCCGCCTTCTCGTTTCCTTCAATGTCAGTGTGTCCAGGGACCCAATCCAAGTGGATCGCGAGGTTTTGGAGTGGGGTGGTGAACCTAGGTCTCTTGTTGGCTCTGGCTGCTGGACCAAAGCGGATGGGTGGTGTTGCTGCTTGATTCTGGGGTCGAGAATACTGTGACATCTGCGAGGAGTAGGCTCTTGCTAGGAGAGGGTGAGATGTGTGGAGTCTGGTCAGCCGAATGCTTTCTCTTCTTCGGATGTAGTCCAGCTGCACTATCACTGGAGCGATGGCTGCTTCTCTTTCGAGAGCTTCAGTTGCTGTTGTCCGATAGCATGGGATGACATTGCGGAGGCCTTCCCGATGGGCTTTCCCCAGCTTGGCCGCCAGAGGCTTTTGACCTTTGTTCATCAACTGTTTCGATCCACCATTCCTCTTCCATTCTGTCCTATACAGTCCTGACCACCACACCGATGCACCGTAGTACATGATTGGCTGGACCGCTCCTACAAAGATCATCCTGGCTTGGGAAGACGTCAGACCTCGGATGGTGTTGCTGAGCATCTTCATGGGGAAGACGACTCTTGTTGAGCCATCTTTGCGACGTGTTGGGTGAAAGTCAAGGCTGGATTGAGTCCGTTGCTGTTGGCAAACTCCAAGAGGGTGTGGTAGGCTTCTTGAGCAGCTGGTAGTAGAAAGAGTCCACCCTTGGGATGAAATCGATGAAAGTCCAAACGACACGAGATTCTGGCTCAAAATGTAAACAGAAGATAAAAGAGCTGGTGTATTTCAACAATATGTAGAATTCATTTGAAAGATAGAGAATTGAGTACTAAATATTCAAGAGGAGAAAGATTCCAAACAAGGGTTCCCCTTCACTTCCCCATTTGTTCTCATAGAGACCCAGACAGACTTCAAAGCTCTTCATTCATACTCTGCAACCCAAGCCGATGAAGATTATCATCCTCTGGCTAATGACTCTCCTCTGCATTTCCCAATTACCCTTTCAATTCACACTCACCGGGTCTAGGAGCTTCTTGCCTGTCATTAGAGAGACAGAGACTTCAATCTCATGAGTAGATTACGATTCTCCACTCCCCTGGAGCAATCGAGAGGGAAAGAGTTGGAACCAAGCTGAAGAATCTTAGCCGTAACCTGTTTCCTTCTTCAATTTCTTCAAAGGCTGGGCTTTGGGAAACTATCGTAAAGCGGATTCCTCCTAATTTTTCAATAGCTAAAATCAGTGAGGTGAGCATGATAACGAGGGAGAATCTTGAAATTTGAACACTCACCCGCATTCGCATCACCCTTGACTTCCTTCCTGATTCATTCTCTTTCGTCCAGTCCCAATTCTTCAAGACTGCTCGCCAACAAGGTTCTGACTTCGTGCTGTTGGAGACGATGGTTCTCTACCAGTCTCTGGTGAAGTTGTTCTCCCCAGAAATCTTCAACTTGAACTCATTCTTCATGGGAAGACTCCTGCCAAAGAAGGCAGATCTTCTGCAGATTCTACCACGTGAAGGATCAAGTGGGAAAGTGATAGTATTCTATCAACACCAAGATCCAGCCTGGTCCGCACAGAAGTACTTCAAAAGGCTAATGGAGGAGATGCCTCTATCTACTCAATCATAGAAGATCATTCAAAGAATACGATAATCAGGTCTATCAATCAATTTTCTGAAGAGTGTAAAGAAGGAGAACTTAAGATACTGTTTACTACGGAAGTTCTAGGAGATGAGATTAATTTTAGATGTCAAGATATTTGTTTAAATTGGAAAACCTAAGAATTTGTTTGATGTCTCTGACTCAAAGGTTGAAGAGAGAGCTGGTAGAGGAGAAGGGAACGAAGCACTAGTATCTATCTTAATGTCTGAGAAGGTCTATGATGATACAGTAAAGAAAGTCAACAGTATGACAAGGGAGGGGAAGATACGAGAACTAATCAGAAAAGATGAGATAGAACCTATCTCTCAACTAGCAGAAGTGATCAGATCTCTCTTAATAAGAAATAAGCAAGTAGGGTCAAGATTTGATTGGGATGAGTTAAGAGAAGAGTTGTTGTCAGTGAGTCATTCCTTCTCCACCTTATTTATGATTCACAATTTGAGTTTTACCCCTTTTAATCATCCCTCTTTCTGTTTCTTCGACCATTTTCTCAATTCTTCTACCAGAGAAAGGCATCACTACTCATGGTGTTGTTGTCGAACTCCACTCATGAAGCCACTTCATCTAACACCGGCGGAAGCATACCTAGATCGTCCAAACAATCATCTCACTCTTTTCAAACCCATCAAGCTGCCTGTCTTCAGCAACAAGATCTACGCAAGAATGATATTCTGTCTAAGAATCAGAGCAGGGTTTCAGTCATGAGTGAGGGTAGAAAATTCACTAGACACATCTTCTGTGCTCAATC
Organism: Golubevia sp. BC0850; assembly: GCA_012976225.1. Taxonomy (NCBI): domain Eukaryota; kingdom Fungi; phylum Basidiomycota; class Exobasidiomycetes; order Golubeviales; family Golubeviaceae; genus Golubevia; species Golubevia sp. BC0850. The sequence goes on along the minus strand of JAAVVG010000019.1, from coordinate 3,154 downwards.
TACTGCTCATTCTCACTACCTCAACAACAAAATTATGGTGGGAACAGATGGGGTGGTGGAAGTTCCAGAGGTCGAGGTTGGAAAAAGATTTACTGCTGCTGAAGCTGAAGCAGTCACTCTACCACTCCTTAATACTTGGTGAGGGTGGAGTTCTCACCTTCCTGAAAACATACAGGCTCATCTCAATCTGGTTGATCGACTCTAGGAGTGGATTACTGCTGACCATGCTTCTATTCAAGATTGAATGAGAGAAACATTTGGCTAGGATGTTGGCTTAGCTAAAAGTCTTGAAGCTCATTTCACCCTGGAAGCCAGTCAATTTCCTTCATGTAATTTCACTGTCTCCTCCCCTCCTCTGAATTAGAAGAATTCTTCTTGTTGTTGTTGCAAGTGGTTGATGTCCCAACCAGCTCGAGAGTCGAGCTGAAAATCAGTAGACGTGCTGCTAATATCTACCTAAAGCCAACGTTTTGAGCTCTTCAAGATGACATTGTTCCCAACTTCTTGACCTTTTGCTTCCTCTTCTCGTGACCGAGGTCAGAAAAAGATCAAGAACGGTGGTCAGGAACAACCCGTCTGAACATGAATGCACTTCTTTCCATTTTGTAAGCAGCTCTCTTGTCTGATTTGAGGCTGAATAGAAGGAGAATCTCAGAGAACAGAGAGACAAATTAGAAAAGATTGCCTGAGAAACAAGACTGTGGTTTATAGAGACACTTGATAAAACCTCAATTTCTCTAACAAGAATATGAAGAATTTGTTAGGGGGTCATTGAGGTAGGCTGAAAACTGGAAATCAAGATGGCAGCAGGCAGACGAAGGACTTTCTAAGAAGAAGATGATCTGTCAATCAATCAATGAGAAAGTAGGAAAAGGATTTGCGAAGGTTGAGGTTTTTATGCATATGAAATGAATCAACTGAGCATGAGTGTTCAAAGGGGAAACTTCTGATTTTAGGAGACCACGCGTAATGAGTTCTCCAAATAAGGACGGAGGCATGTCACATGTTACTCGGGGAAACATGTAAGGTACAGAGTGAGATAGAAGTGTCCCAGGGACGACCGACGTCTCGGTGTCATTTTGAGGACTTCAGAAGGCAACCAAGTCTATTACGGCTAGTTATGATTGACGATTGTGACAGTTCCACGAATTAACCTTGCCCCTCCCCTAACCCTTCCATTTCTTTCCCTCAAACACTGTTGAAAGAGTTGTGATCAAACAAACACTTCATGTGGATGATTATGTCTTCCACAATCAGACTTTGCAGCCAAGGCAACTGTCCACATTCTCATCTTTCTGTTTATTCCTCATGGCTCTTAATCTTTCTTATTATTCGAGTTTCTAGGACCAGCATTAGCATCAGAAAAAAGAAGGTGAATCTAAGTGGAGAAGGCATTTGGCTAGACAAGCCTCTGATCAAAGTTTGATTAATTATTGTCTTTGCACATGATAGCAAATTTGCAATCTCGTCTTCAAAACCTGGGAAGGGTCTCAGCGTCATTCTTCAAACTCTCTCTGCTCACCATCTTGATTCAGTAACCTCAATTCTTAACCATACAAGCGAAGTAACATTTAGCCGAGTTCACGATGTCAAAAAGAGTAAGCTTTGGGGCTTCAAGTCAAACACCCCAAAATTCTTCTGCTAGAAGAATGCTCCAGTAGGCAATCTACTATTGGTCATGCCATAGTTCAACCCTAATTCAACTCCATGATGATGTCATCTTCTCAGTTGCTGACCATCACTACCCCTCCTCCACGTGCTTCCAGGGCTCAGTAGCAGCCACTTCCAACAGTTCCATTGGGATGGCGTCCATCCTCAAAAGGCAACCCATGGTGAGTGATCGCTCTTGGCCCATTTCTGCAGATGAAGTTTGGTTTGACACATTGTTTCTTCATATCATTTCGCATTCCGCTTTCAATTTTCAGGTGTCATCCATCAGCAAAGCAAACAGAACAAGCCCTAGGAATTAGTCAGAACCTGATCCGATCTCAGTCCTACGATAACTATTGAGCCACACCTGAGGAAAGAACAAAGAGTCAGAAAGATATCAAACAAGCCACTGTCATCTTTTGTTCCAATTGTTCTGATTGAAAATCACCAAAGGCAAGGAAAACTATCTGAAGCAGATGTTATGACAAGGAGGATAAGCTAGGAAAGCTGAATGGGCTCCACGTTACAGCGAAGCTATAATCCAACGATGTATCTCTACACTGAGAAACGCCGGAGTGCTCAATTTTTCCTCCAAACAGCATCAGATTCCTTCAAAAGCTTGGAATACAGATTCAAACACTAAAAACACGTCGAAAGAGAATGGTGAAACAAAAATCCTCAGGCAAAAGTAACTACAAGCTCAATAAGTTTGGAGTTCCCTCTGTTTCTCTCCCGCTCTCTCCTCTCTTCTCCTCAAGCCTTTCCCCTTCCCTTTCCCTTGCCCTTTCCCTTGCCCTTTCCAAGAATCCTCTTGATCAGCTGGAACAGGTTCAAATCCTTCTAGAAGCCACTGGTAAACTGTGACCTGAGTGATGAGACTTGACTCGTTCAAGGACCCTCGGCGGTCGCCGTAGACATGGCCAGCACTAGAGAAGAGACATTCCACCATTGATGAAGAGGCTACCACTGCTAGGAACTTTCGAGCAACCTTTGTATACCAGGAGATCCAGTCTGGTTCTTCCAGTACTGAGCAGAAGTGCCTTGTTCAGCCAGATCGTCACGATTCTTGTACCGATCCCACTCAGACGACCCCACTGCTTGCTTGTTGAACCTGCAGTAGGATGGAATGTTGTCGTCATTGTCGTCGCCATTGTCCATTTGGATTCCTCAGTTGGTGGTTGAGGAAGCTTGAGGAAGAGAGGAAGAAGTTGAAGCAGAAGCGGAAGCAGAAGCCTCAAACTTTTTCAGTTCAGCCTCGATGAAGGCCTCCACTTCACTTGATCGTGTGATCCAACATAAGAATAATGATGATAGGGTTAGGGTTACTTTTGCGGCATCTTCTCTCCCCTCCCCATTCTCAATGGGCTTCCCATGTAGAATCCCCTGCCCCTCTCTGCGTCTAGGTTTTCCCATTGGGTCTTTTCCTGGCTCACGTTTGACTCTCCCCTCTCAATTTGATTTCTTTCTTTCTCATGTAGGTTCTAAGGCAGGCCTAATGCCTCAG